>CM033476.1:197959855-198559855 GCA_019447015.1 Hymenochirus boettgeri | reverse complement strand
TTATTTAAATGTATGCTCTGTGGAGGTCTTTTTCCTCCTTTAATCCCACCTTACCTTAATCTATATAGCTGTCTGGTACCTTGTGCTCCCAAGTCCTACCCCATAGAAGCCACAAACCTGTGTTCTGCACTGATGGATTCTAATAAGAATGGGACATTGCAGGATAGTCTGGGTTCTTTCTAGGACCTTGGGTTCTCCAATTGTGATTCCTTTCTAACAGACTTCCTGGTGATAGCTGTGAGTCAATGGGGAGGGTTGGTGTTGAAAAACAGATTGATAACTTACTCAGCACAACAATTGTAGTTCACTGTGGTGTTTGGTCTAAAATATAACAATCTATATACAATGTAACAATTAATAGATCAAAAAAATTCTAAACCCTTGATTTAAATATCTTCCTGTCAGCCGAAAATATCGGCTGGTGTGGGGTGGCCGTCCGTGACCGCCATTGATTGTTCAAACAATCAGACGCGCGGTTCCCTATGGGACCACATGATCAATCGTTTGCAGATTCGGCCTTGGACGAATTTGCTGTGACCGACGGACATTTGGACATTTGTCCCGACAAATAGTCCGGCTGTGTGTACCCAGCCTAAGAAACCTATAAAATACCTATAAAATACACACTAAAAAATATCCTACTGGTAACCAAGTGTAAAATATGCCCAACTTATTACAATGTTAAAAACATTGTTGCATGAAACAAATAAACCTTATATACTACCAGGGTTATTCAATAAAAGTTCTTATCGTTCAAAATGGTGCTAATTTTGCCCCAACCAATCAGATGTTAGCTTTCAAATGTTAAATAAGATCTGATTGGTTGGGGCAAAATTAGCACCATTTAAAACGTTAAGAACTTTTATTGAATCTCCCTGTTTATATATCAGTTGTATTCAATTAGATCAACTGGACTTGACGTTTAGTTCTTGTAGACGTTTCGCTAGTCATCCGACTGGCTTTCTCAATTCAGAATGACTTGAAAAATCCCAATTAGCATATCACAGCCAGGTGTTATGGGTGGGATTGCATAGTGGCTAAGAGGTGTTATAGGAACGCCTAGAGTAAGGTGCCTTCCCCTCTGTGCTAGTGGGGATGTTCTCAGCTCTGTGTTGCAGGGTTCTGATGATACCCAGCTTGTGATCTAAAGGGTGGTGGGAGTCAAACATCAAATACTGATCTGTGTGTGTTGGTTTTCTGTAAATCTCTACTTCCAGTTTACCATTTTCCTTAACTTCTACCAAGCAGTCCAAGAAAGCCAGTTTGTTGTTTTGTACCTCTTCCCTTGTAAATTTGATGTTTTGGTCGACCACATTAATGTGTTCTGTGAAAGCTTGTACTTCCTTCTGGTGGATTTTAACCCAGGTGTCATCCACATATCTGAACCAGTGGCTGGGTGCTATGCCCTTAAAGGTATTAAGCGCCTGTTTTTCTACCTCCTCCATGTATAGCTTGGCCACAATGGGTGAAGAACTAAACTTGAAGTCCAGTTGATCTAATTGAATACAACAGATATACCATGACCTGGATGAATGAGAACCTTCACAAGCATCCCTGTTTATCTATGCATACTATTAGTACCCAATTAGTGCAACTTAATTAAAAACATACTGTAGTTAGAAATCAGTTCATACAGATCCACTATTCAGTTCTGCCAGGCCATCTTAATCCCTTGTAATGATACCATTTTTAAACTTTTTAATACAGTTTTGAAATTTTTTACTTCCAAAGGGTACTGCTTGAGTTCACTTACTAGGAAGGATACATTTAATAGCTACAAGTAATAATTACTGTAATCATTCCTTTTTCAAGCACCAATTCAAACCTACAGGTTCCTCGAGCCCCCAATTGATGCCTAAAATCTTATTAGAGGGGTGTAGCCAGAACACAGTTAATAATGGGGCCAAAGGAAATACGTACACTGTCCTCTTACTATCCTTTATAATTTAACCTATGCCTGTTTTGTTATTAAGGTAGTCTGGCGATGTGCTTCAGGGTATTATATAAAGGACGATAATACCAGTTGCTTATTCAGCCCCTTTGGGGTAAGTGTCCCCAATTCTTTAATCCAGAAGGCTTCTCATTGGAGTAGCCGCTTGCCTCTTTCAGCTGTGTTGGCACTCCCAACCACTTGATCAATGGCCATCCATCTAAACGTAGCTAGGGAGTGGCCCTTCTACCTAAATTGGTGGGGAACATATTTGTTATTCCTAACTGGGTCTGTACCTGCAGTCAGAGCTGAGTGGATCTGATTCGACATCCTATCTCTTAGGGACGTTGTAGTTTTTCCCATATAGAACAGCTCGCAAGGGCATGTTATAAAGTATATGGCATCCGTGCTCTGGCAAGATAATTGGAATTTGATTTTAAATCTGCGCCCTGTATGGGGGTGGGGGAAATCAGCTCCAGGGGACATATAATTGCAAGCCTGGCAGCCCACACATTTATGACATCCCTCCTTTTTATGGGATAATCAAGTCATAGGTTTTACAGTTTTGGGGACTGCCATATCCGTTTTAACCAAAAGATTTTTCATTTTCCGGCCCCTTATGCAAAGATAGGCTGGGAATTCTTAAATAGAAGGGAGCTGTCACAAGTTAATATCTCCCAATGTTTTCTGACACTACTTTTGATTACCTCACTGTGTCTAGAATACTGTAGTGTGTATGGGATGTTTTCACACTTTTGTTTACTTTTATCCAATTTACTTTTATCCCTCCCTACATTGTGTGTCATAATGGACCTATTCCTTTGGTTTTCAATAAATTTTGGATTATATCCCCTCGTAATAAATTTGTCTGACATCTGCTTTAGTTGCTCATCTGTTTTGGAACATTCTGAATTAATGGCCAGAACTCTCAAGAACTGGGAAAAGTTGACACCTTGTTTTTGGTGGAGAGGATGGTAGCTTTCAGCATGTAACAGTGTATTTTTGTTGGTGGGCTTCAAGAATAGACTCGTGTTGAAACCTTGTATGTCCTTCGTTTTTCTGAGGTCCTACATTAGATCCCATGGTAGTCCCTGATACTTGGTTATTAAACCTTTCCCCAAAGTGAAAATAAATATTTTAGAGCGTGAAGAGGAGAAATGTCATCAAGAGTTCTATTGGGGGGCTCCTATGGCCTGCTTTCACTAGAGCCTGTCTACATGCCTCAATCCCCTCAATTTGGGGAATGATTGTATAGAGGCTTTTTACATCCAACGATAGCAATGTGGTGCTTTCCAATGGACCCTTTTATTCCTTTAGAATTTCCAGCAGTTGTCTGTTGTCATGTATCTAGGACCTCATGTTAACAACCAAGGGCTGGAGGAACCAATCAACAAACTTAGACACTGGCTTTAAAGGGGTCCCAGCGGCTGACACAATGGGTCACCCTGAGGGTTCCCTCAAAGATTTTTGTACCTTCTGTACTGTGTATATTATCGGTACTTTAGGTGTTTCAGTGGTTAGGAACTTGGTCTCCTGTTCATTAATCCAATCCCTCGTATGGCCCATACCAATTAGAATGTCCAATTTAGTTTTAAGGGTATTAGTGGGGTCTCCCCCAAGTTGTAAATATACTTTAGAATCACTCAATTGTGTGTTTAACTCAGACCTTTAATACTGTCGGTCCATCAACACTATGGCCTCACCTTTATTGGCGGGCCTAATGATTACATTGTGATCATCCCTTAATGTAGTGAGGGCTAGTCTTTCACCTTTGCTTAGGTTCTGTCTATGTGTGACAGTGTTATCTTTAATAGTAAAATCAAGATCACTTCTTACCATGTTGGACATGTTGGAAAAGACTTACAGGGAGATTTAATAAAAGTTCTTATCTTTTAAAATGGTGCTAATTTTGCCCCAACCAATCAGAACTTATGTAACATTTAAAAACTAACATCTGATTGGTTAGGGCAAAATTAGCACCATTTTAAATGATAAGAACTTTTTTTGAATAACTACCTTAATTTGCCTGTTACTCTCCATTTAGCAGCAACTCCACATCAGACAAAAAGGCAAAAAAGATATCTAATTTTCCCTAATCTAATCAACTTTTATTTGTCTAAACCTAAATATTTATTATTACATATAAATAAAGGCTTTCATTCAAATAAAATTATGGTGAATAGAGTAAACCTCAACTTCAGGAACTTTTTGAGACCATACATTATGATGCTGCTTTTTCTTTTCTTACTAGAATATGATAATAGTTTAATTTACATATCATTTTCAAAACAACTCTGGTCGCTTTTTTTTTTTTAACTTTCTATTCTCTCTATATTGCACAGTATTACTGATGTAATATCTTTCTCCTAAACTAAAGTGAAAAAACAGTTTGGACTAGAAACAAAGTGCATAGTACATAATTCACATCAGACCAATGACAGTGAAGATTTTTGCTTTTAACTTTGTTTCATGGGGGTTGCCATCATGGCACCTCCTTCTATACCCACCGTGTATTGCACATGCCTAGTTATGGTTGCTTGTTTATTTCTACTAGGTAAGTTAAACAAAACAACCCTTTTCTGGGAAACTTGAAGGCGCTTGTTTTTATGTGTCCCAGCTTAAAACATACCCTCTAACAATTAAATTTTAAAATGTGCTGCAATGTCTATGACCCTGTAATTTTTCTGTCATTAAAGGCTAGGCCACACTAGCACATTTAACTTCCCCTACAGTCACGTTTTGCAATCCATTCATGCAGTGGCCACATTAGATACAATGCGTTTTTGGAGCACACAAAATTTTGTCAATCACATGCACTCTGATATGGCATTATTGCACAAATCACAGAGCAAATGGACAGTAATGTGCTGCAATGTGTGCATGCTTTTCATGCACATTACTGTCCGATACAATGTCGCTGCAGCCTAAATAGTAATTTAGGATAGTAAAGATTTTATGCAGACCCCGCACACCACATTGCTTGGTTTTTAAGGATAAATTATGGCAGATTAATATCAAATATGCTGCAACATATTCAATATTGTGTAGAAATATACTGTATCCTCCAATATTCCCAGTTTAAAAGGTACATTTATAGAAAGAGCATGGTGCAGAGCTGCAGAGGGAGGATAACAAAGTAATCCCGAACTTTGCACAGCTCTGCAGGATGTTCAGAAATCTGCTTCGTTATGTGACTCCTTTTGTAACCAGTTTATTTTTTACCTAATTCTTTTAACATTTTTACCTCCCTTTAACATTTTTTTAAAGGATAGTTGTGTTGCCTCAATGCATTTTTTAAAAATTGCTTTAAAAACGCAGCCCTCCCCATACATTTTTTTTCCTGATTACGAGCCTCTCTCTGCCTTCAGTTTGCCATGCTGTATAGGGGGCGTAACAATTCTGTCTGCCTTTAACTGTCATTCAAAGCTAACATGCGAGAAAACACTCCTCCACCAACCCTTCATCAGCTTGATTATGTAGGCTGTATCCTAGCAACAGGACATTTCAACTTTGTTTTATGGTAGAGTAGAAGGAGAGAGGTTGTAGCAGACATTCCCACCAGCCAATGACAAGAGCTGTTAACTATGGCCCTGGGGCAGCTAGGAGACAGTTTTTAGGGCTCATCTTTGCTGTGTGATACCTAAGGGAGGGCAGCACACATGTAAATGTGAGTAAGCAATTTAAGATGCTGGAAGTGTGGACATGTAATTGAGGTAATTGTTTTTTGTTTTTTTTTCTATATTATTGTCCTTTAATTGGCCTGGTTGACACCTCCCAGCATCCCTTACTGGACACTTACTGTTACTTGTGTTACTGAAATTGCATTTTTTAGGGCAGCAATAAATAAACATCAACCAAGATCATTTTAACCAAGTGTTGTTGTGATATTCATTGCTCCCCAAATAATGCAGTTTTTATATCACGTAAACCTTCCTGGGTGAAATATAGAAGAATAATAGATCAGATCAGATTCAATTTATTGTCACAGTAATCAGCATTATACAGTCAGTGAAAAATTCACTTTGTTCTTAAATAACAAGCTAACAAGTACAAATTGCACAGTATATATTACAACACCGAATTTAAAAAACGCACAGCTGATAGGTAAAAGCTATTTCTAAAATGACTGGTTTTACAATTAAAACCTCTAAAACGTCTATGGGATGGAAGGAGGGAGAAGTCACAATGGGGTGAAAGGAGTCTCTTCTAATCAGTAGTTTAACAGGAAAAGCCCCTAAAAGTTTCTTTTGATTAAATCTTTGATCTACCAATTTAATTGAATTGAATTTAAATGAATTGTTTAGGAACATTATTCTATTTTGATATATTGTTATTGTATTCATTTTTCTTTTATTTTTGTTACATTTGTATATTATTTTATTTAAGGTGTCCTATGTAATTAGATTTGTATTACCTTGTTTCTTTGTTCCCAATTTAATACTGTTGTTATGGAATTACAGAGAGGGTTGATTCACTTGGATTTGTTTTTGGCTCATGGTTTGGTATTGGTTCACTGTCTGTGGGATGTATGTCCCTTCTACCACTTCTCCTCCACAAGAGGCTACCTCATACCTATCACTTACCTATTTTTTTTACATATTATGGCTTCTTGTATCTTGCTTATGAGTAAGAATATTGACTGCTGTCAAGCAGTACACTAAATAAATTTCTCTTCTGTAGTTGAGTGTGCTCTAATGGTATTCTGTCCGGTCATTTGTGCAACCGTCCGCTCTGCTGAGATATTGTTTTTCAGAAGTTTGGGTCTTGCGACCCGGTCTGGGGCAATTCTTCTACCAGGCCATCTGGTATAAGTGACAAGTTCATCTTTACGTAAATAAGAATTATATGAAGATAATATAACATATAATATATGTTGATATATCTTTGGGAAAGATCATTTAGCGACGGGTCGAGGGCTTAAGCACCCGGACCACACTTTTTACAAGTAAATGTATTAGACACCTTTAAAATCTGTCTCCTTATCTCTTGTCCCATTTTCATCTGTTTTTGGGTGATGGTGAAGGATTATAGGAGTTGTTAGCAATTATTTCACATATTACGTTACTTTATTCAGTAAGGGCTAGGCCACACTGGGATGATTCTTATGTGTTTCCGACCATGTTTTGCAATTGGCTAGCTCATGTGAATTGTATTGCAGTGCGATGTGTTGGGATCCATTTTCAGAGTGCATGCGATCACCATTTTTTTGTGTGAATCCAGTGCGCTACAATAACAGTAATTGCGAAAAATGTAGTATAGAAGCATGGTAATGCACTTGAAACATTCTTCATTTCAATTGCACTTTTTCACGCATGTTAACGTCCATTGATACGTATATTGTCTGGGATGCTGGGTGGTGTAGTTCAATTATCAGCCAGGTTAATTTTGACCATGCATTGTTATAGCATCTATTGCTGGCCTAAATAATGAAGTTTTTACATCACTTTGTTTGTAAAATGGATGATGGGAGGTGAAGTACAACCACCAACAAGGACAATTTAGAATAGTTAATTGATAAAAACAATGATTATGTCACAACAGCAAATGGTTAAAATAATCTTAGCTGATATTGAACTAGTTCTCAGCATCTTTTACCAAAAAAAGTTACTTAAAGGGAAATTTTTTTAAAGGGAATTTTTGTTTATATTATGCATTCCTAGTTAATCTACATATTCTCTTCCATTTTAAAGAAATCAGTTGAATTTATACCCCTTGCTTTTTCCCGATGTTGACATTAGTGATCTGACATTTTTAGGTTTGGTAATGTTCCTTCTTCTTCCGAGAATGCACACTAGGGTGGAATGTTCCTAACAGTAATTTCTACTGAATGCTATTAAATGAGTCAAACATGCTTAGATCTCTACTGAGAAACTGAATCAACCCAGGCGCTGGGTCAAGGGCAAGACCATAGAGGTCTCTAATAGGGGTCCTGCAAACAGGTGGTCGTATTTGGAAAGCATTTATTTATACAACATAACGCTGAGGGGTTATTAGGATGGGAAAATACTGGTCTTTTTAAAAGTAAATGTATTTGCACTAAACTTCCACATTAAGGGACATAACAATTGCATTTTGAAAAGCTCATATTTGGTGCTTAATGGCTGAACTTCAGGTCCCATCATGCCATACCACCTGTTAAACATTCCTCTTTAAATAGATTCACTGCTGAGAAATGCATTGCACAGAGTTGTGCTAAGATCAGGTTCACTTCATAACCCTCCCTCTGTAGCTCTGGATTGTGCTGTTTTATAAGTGTAACTATTTACGAAAAATGTTGGAGGGTATGCATATAAGGTTGATGTTTTAAATAACATTAAATTGACAGATCATACATTTAAATCTAGATCTTTTTTTTACCAAGTGAACGAACACCAGTGATTTGTTGAAAAAAATAAAAGATATTTCCCTTTAAAAGCTGAAGTCTGTGTAATCAGTAGATTAAAAACTAAACATTTTCATTAAAACCAGAGCAGATTGCAGCATGCATTACAAAAGTTAAAAAATCTTGATAAAGGATAAAAAATGTCCCTGATGAACTAAGCACCATGTGGAATTCAGAACCACCAAGTCTATAGCTAAAAAAGGAGGTCCCTAACTGTTTAAATTCAAAAACTTCAGAAGGATAAATTGTCACTATGAAACTACAGGTAGGTAAATTCAGTGTAATGTGTTAAGTGCAGTATTTCTAGCTTTCAAACTTAATGGTGATTCTTCTACTGTAGCCCCCCTTAATTTTTCTTGTTTGTTTTTCTTGTGTAATTTGTAAATGGTAGACTTAAACAACCTTTCCTGCCTTGCTTTCTTATAGTTAGGAGTCTCACCATACTGTATTTCAGCTCTTATTCTAGCTTGGTCAGATTGGGATATTTACAAACATGTGGAGCAGGATTGATCTGCTCTAAAGGTTTTATTCACCTTCAGGTAGTAAAGGTTTCATTTACTTTCAGATAGGAAAACTATTGAGAATCTTGGCAGAGCTGTGCCAAGATTCAGTTCAATATCCTCCCCCTGTAGCTCTGTACTATATTTTTTCTTTAAAGGGCATGTCACCCCCAAAACTATAATCCCCCCAATACTGGCCCCACCCAGTAGTGTAGTTTAATCCTTACCTCACATCCCAGCTCCATAGGGTTTTCCGGTAGTGCCCCCCCAAAGTCCCAAAAACTGCCCACCAGGAGGCTAGCAGGTCTATATAGGACACTGCCTGCTTCCTGGCCTCCCGGAGATTTTGGCCATGCGTACTGCAGCTCTTCTCCCCCCTCCCTCTCCCTCCTCTCCCTCCCTCTCCCTCCCGTTCTGCTATCCCTCCCCCTAGCTTCAAACCCCTTTATGGCAGCCTTCCCCCATGTCCCCCAGCCCCAACCGCACAAATTTTATTTTTAGAAAGCCCCTGAATCTTTTACTTACCTCTCCGCTTCCTACGCGGAAGTGAGCTGCCGGCAGCCGCGTCCGTGATTGGCTGCCGCTCAGCCAATCACAGACGCGGCTGCCGGTCCCGCCCCTCTGCTTGCATTTCCTCGCAAGCAGAGGGCCGGGAGCGCGTCGGAGGAAAGAGGGGAGGTAAGTAGAGTTTGGGGGGCTTTTTAAAAAAAAAATTATGCGGTTGGGGCTGGGAGCCCATGGGGAATGGAATATAAAAAATTAAATATTAGGGTGGACATGCTCTTTAATTGTGCCTTCTAAAAAGGTACTGTTCGAGGGTATGCTAAGGCTGTGTCAAACTATTGATGTGAGGGCTAAAAAAAAAAGTTTTCATCATATCCATTAAAGAAATTATGTACAAGGGTATGCAGATGAATGCATCTTTGAAATTATTTTTTAGAAGCTTTTGCAGATTTAAAGCAATCCTGCGCATCATGTAACAGACTGAACCTGAACACATATGAAATCTACATATTTCAAAGCTATGTAGCTGTTCGTTATAGACATGATGTATGGCCACACTGAAATCATTGCAGCCTGCACATAATGGCATAATGTTAATACCAAACAGCCTTTCAGTGTGAAGATTTTCACATCTTAAATGAAAAGGTGACATCAATGTTTCTATCTAGTATACTTAATAAATGTAATTAGCACTGATGTGGCATATCGAGAAATAGAGAGCATAACAAGTCTGTGTGAGCTGGGCATGAGGGAATCTTATATGTACCAGTCTGTGTGAACTGGGTATAAGGGCATATATGTACCAGTCTGGGTGGACTTAGCATGAGGGCAAATATGTTCCAGTCTGTGTGGACTAAGCACGAGGGCATCTGATATGTTTCAGTCTGTGTAAGCTGAGCATGAGGACATCTTATATAAACTAGTCTATGTGGCCTTGGCATGAGGGCATCTTAAATGTACAAATCTGTGTGAACTAGGCATGAGGACATATATGTACCAGCTCCTTTACCTCCTGTTCTTCAATAAAACTAAATGGCAAAAAAAAAAAATTCCCAGTGGAGATACCCTTTAACTAAAGTCCTATTGCATTAGGTGCTAGAGTGGTTTATGTCCTGGGGGAAACCAGCTATTGTACAGTACCTCCAGGGGTGGATACACCCACTATACTGTATGTACTAGAGTTTGCAATATATTTTTTGAGTGTAATGCTCATATGAATATTGCAAGGTATACAGAAAGGAATCATTAACAGGGTGTGGTCTTTGGAAAGCAGACATAGCTAAAATTTGCTGTATTGCTGTCAAATCAAAAGCATCCCTAGAAAACTTTGAGAAATGTTGACAGGTATGACATATTTTTTCATTGTATATACCATTTGTTTTCAATACAATTTGTTGTAATCAAATTCATTTTTCTGAAAAAAGCCCATATTAGCAGATTTTTTTTTTACATATATAATACAGGCCTCTTCTAACAATTAAAAATACATATGTGTAATTGCTGATTGAATTTACATTCTAAATGTGTATCTTTGTTACATATTTAGCCCTGTACTTTACTGAAACCTATAAATCAAAACTCAGCTGAGGCAACTTTACATAAAGTGACAGCTGTTTATTTAAATTACCCCAGCATCGATGTAATTTCATTTCTATTTGACAGACATCTGTTCCATTATTGCAGCAGAAATAAATTCGCATATTGTTTGCCATGCTGTGCTAACAGGAAAGGGGTAATGCCAGTTGCTAAAGCAGTTGTGCGCTGTTACGGACATATTTAGTGATGTTCTATGATGAATTCAGCAGTGTGACATTATGAAGTGGCAAGGTTATATATCAGTAAGGGTGAACCTATTCTCATCTCCCAGCATTAATATAAAGTAGCATTTAGTTAATACTGTTCTTTGGAAATTGTTTAAAAGATTTCCTTGTACTATAAAGGCTACACAGTACGGCCATTTGTTATATTTAAAATAACTTGAGAGAAGCATTATTTTTCTCTTTATCAAAGCTGAAAAGATAAGACATTCTGGACTCATTTTAAAACAAGGGGTTATAAATTATTCTAGTTTCTAAGTATGTGCCTCTTTATTTGATTCAAACCTTAATTAATGAGCTGCGTTTTGTCCATATTTTAAAATTGCACTGTCAAGTTATTAATGAGATTGTATTTGGAAATTAATCTTACATATTTTGCATAGTGTAAATTCAATAGAATTTGTCATTTTTCAAAATGCCTTTTTCAAGCAACAGTGGGTTCATACACCAAGCCTGCCCTATTGGGAAAATAATAGAAAGCAAGTGACAGATTTTCTACCAGTCTAGCAGATTGTTGGGATTTTTAAAAGATTTTCTTGTGGAGTTAGTTACAAGTGCCATATGGACATAATGGAATGTACAGTGTACACTGTCGGTTTTAACACCCACAACTTCTACACACCCTTGTTGAATATTTATAGAAAACACATTTCTGAGAGGTCTCCCAGAGGGAATTTAATATTTGATTCTGCTTTAAGGGCATTTGTACATCTAAGGAAGGGGGTGTCCCCCCTCCTCAAAAAAACAAACATTGTGCCACCCCCCCTCAAAAAACAAACATTGTGATGTTCCCTGTTTAAGTTTTGCACTACCTCTTAGCACAAAACTAAACAGGGATTGTATGGGGACTTTAAAGTATACAAAAGCCATGCCTCTTTTTTTTTTTAAACACAAAAAATAAAAGTAGTGGTACACACTGGCTGTTGTAAAGGTATATATAATGACCATGCATGTTGTTGAGTCTGTACAAGGTGTCTGTCATGTAGTCACTAATACAATGTTATGTCTAAATTTGATCTTTTAAGGGTTACAGAGGGTTGTGTTTAGTCTGGTTGATTTTAGGCTACGTTATGTGTGATATAATGACATATGAAATTCAAATCCCTGTGAAGTCCAGAGTTCAGACTTTTTATGAATTTACATTCATTCTTATATTTTGTGACTTGTGATTCTTTAACACTGTCTTACCCACTGTGACTTTAAGGTCTGCTGCAGAAATGGGAACCCACAGGAATATGTTTTTTTGTATTTGCAGATCTTGAATCTGTGTAAATTCACTCTTTGCTGCAGTTAGCCCTGTTTCTCCTACAAAAAGCCATATGGGGTACTTTGTTCACATGATCAGTTATAATTGAGTAAGAGTATTTGCAAAAGAAAGCTACTTTTATTGAAAACCTGCTACTGGCATCCTCTCAGTGTAGATGCATGTGCTGGTTTTATAATTCTGTAGAAAGGGAGATGTTCCATTTTGTACTGTAGCTAGGTACAAAACCTCTAAAAATTAAACATTGTTTTAAATTGTTATGGTTTTACTATGTTAAGAGAGTGGGGGATCTGGTAATATATATGTAATTTATCATTCCCTTCTAGGATGAGTTTAAGTCCCAATTTTTTAAAACACTTCCATTTTCAGTTTGGTTCTATCTTAGCAACATAATAATGGAGGTTGAAGAAAGACATATGCCCATCTAGTCCAACCTTTTATTGCCTAGTCATTAACCCTAACAGTTGATCCAGAGGAAGGCAAAAAAAAAATTCTGCAAAGGGAAAAAAAAAATTCTTCCTGACTCCAAATGGTAATCAGAAAGGATCCCTGGATCAACCAGAACTATATGTATTAATACCAGAAATGTTTAATATTTTATTTATAGAAACATATCCAGCCAATTTTAAAGCTATTTGATGAACTTGCCATTACCACATCTGCTGGAAGACCATTCCATAGTTCTAACTGTAAAGAAACCTTTCCTAACCTGAAGATGAAACTTTTTTCTTCGATTGGTACAGGATGTCCACTAGTCCTCTGATATGTCCTATTGGTGAACAATGCTCCAAAGAGTTTATTTAATTTCCCATTAATATATCTGTAGGAAGTGATTATATACTAACGCAATTGCATCTTCTCCAAAGTAAACCGCCCTAACTTCCTTCTTATTATTTTTGTTGCCCTTCTCTGAACTCCTTCCATTTCTAGAATGTCACTTTTGTATATGGGATTTCAAATGAGGCCCTTACAGTGCTTTGTAAATGGAGCATAACATTTTTATACCCTCTTTATACAAGAAAATATCTTGCTAGCTCTAATCATTGCTGTCTGACACTGTTTGCTAGAACTAAGTCTGTTTTCTACTAGAACAGAGATTCACTTAGCATAGAGCCATTTATGGTGTAAGTGGTAGAGATGGACTAGAACTCAAACTCGAACCCGAGTTCGAACAGACTCGGACTTCTTGAGCTATCCTGGACCCGGATTTCTTGGACTTTCGAACTTTCCAGACTTTCAATAATTATCAAACGTTCTTCTTTGCTGTTTCGAGAATTATTGAATTTACAAGCCGTTCGCTAACCCTCGAAAGTATCGTTCATTTTTCCTAACTCTCAAAAGTATCGTTCAATTTCAGTAACCCTTGAATTTATGGTTATGTTTGCGCTGGAATGTAGTTTGCACAAAACCCGACAATTGCCCGCTCTTGTTTAAGAAGTGTATTTCAACAAGTTTTGGTGATAGTGACATGCTCCCCAGACCATTTCCCAGGTGCCACAGCCATTTACAGTAAGTTACCATTGTTAGTTTAGCTGTAAATCACCCGGACTTTTCAAACTATCACTCTACCATTGACTTTTCGAAAAAGTTCGAAAACGGACTGAAATTTATGAAGTTCGGCCAACTCTAGTAGGTTGCACAAGGATTGTTTAATCCCAAATGCTTTACCTTACATGTATCAATGTTGAATCTCATCTGTCACTCCTTCCCATTTTGATCATCTATCTAGGTCTGCTTGCAGCAATTGCACATCATGTAAAATAATTTATAAACAGATTAAATAGCAGTGACCCCTGACAGAACCCCGAAGCACTACACTTAGAACTTAAGCCCACGTAGATGTAGCTCTACAGATCACTACTCTTTGTATGTGATCCAACAAACAATTCTCTGTACATTTGCAAACATTTTTACTAGGCCAACAAACCTCAGTTTATACATTAGTCGTCTCGTCTGTATAGCACAGTATCAAAAGCTTTAACAAAATCCAAGTATACTACAACCACTGCTATGCCAGAATCTAAATTCTTACTCAACTTGTCATAAAAAACAAGCAAGTTAGTCTGTCTATTTGTCATAAATCCATGCTGACTACTTCTTATTAGAGATGGCCGAAACTACATAGTTTCGTTCTGTTTTCGCATTCCCGGATCTCTGGAAAATCCCGAAGGTCCAAAAACGGAACGAATTTTCAAAGATTTTCATGTCGAACCGGGATCCTATCTCTACTTCTTATATTGTTAGTTCTGGAGACAAAGTCCAGAATATGATCCTGTAACCCATTTCCAGTATTTTCCATACCAACCACTGACGTTAGACTTACATTTCTATAGTTACCAGGCTGTGAACAACCCCCCTTTTTGAATACTGATATTTGAAATTCTCCATAAACAAAATGTGCCCCATACCAACAGCCTTCGGCAACTCTATATGGGGGGGAACTTCCACCTCCTCACTGGCATTCAGTGGCTACTGGCTAGTAAGAGACACCAAGTTATATAACCACCTTGTTGCTTCATGTACACAGCTCCACCCATGTTATTTCAGCTTTATACCTCCAGCTGTTTAATCTTTTGGATTTTGACTAATAACAAGGGGAGGGACCCAGTTCTCCCTTTGGGTGTGCTTGTATTGTAAAAGGTTTGCTTTGGAAATGTTGATTGCTTCTTTCATCTGGACTTTTTTTTAAACTCTAGATTGATTTAGATTTGCTTCCTTAGCATTTCCCATTTTTTGGTTTAATAACTTAGGTGTGTTTCTTTTTTAAACAATAAAAATAAAATCCCCTTTTGTGCAGTTGAGCTAGAATCTGTTTTTTTTTTTCTTTGTGTATGTAGGTCATATTAGCTGCATTCTGTGTGACTTGTAATCTTATTATTTTGATGCATGTCCCATTCCTATGTTTTCTAGCACCACATTTTCTTCTTTCAAAATGTACTTCTATGAAAGTTTCCACTTTATATAAGAGATTTGGTTTTTTTCCTACTATATTCATCTATAAACTGCAAACTAACATTAATTAATCCTCATTTGTAATGACATTGACAACATTGATTTGGAAAACATGCTGCAGCTGCTGGAAGATTGGGCATTATCTTCAAAAACATACTGAAAAACCAGACAGGTGACAAGATCTGCAATGTAATTCCATCCACAAATGAGGATGTACAGTACATTGCAAAAAATATGAACAGCATAAAAAAGAATGCACGCACATCATAAATGTCAGGTATGGGGGGTGTCTAAAAAAAAATCTATTTTGGATTTTTGTTTTTGATCGGTTGTATGTTTAACCAGTTAAAGGCTAAACCTCCAAGATGAATGATATACAAAAGGGGCATATTTTTATATTTAAAATTTCTTATACATACAGTTCTTTATAATCAATTTGTATGTCTTCCTTTTTTTTCTCCTGGGTCCTCTGCAACTGGTGTTTTTAGTTCTATGGGGTTAGTGCTAAATGGCACATCTTTTTGCTAAACTGACAGTGAGGTGAATGCAAAGGCTCTTTAATTCACAGCAGAAAGTTATGCTGTCCATATGGATTGGGTCCAAGAATGTAAGGGTTTGTTACACTATAGAGTGGTTTGGTGTGATTTGCAATGCCCTGCACGCAGCAGTTTTGTGTGTTCTAGCCCATCGGTGCCATTGAAAATAGCGCCCGCCACTGTGCGAAAACGCAGCAGAACATCATATTAAATCGCAAATACGATGTACCGATGTATTAAAAAAAAACGAAATGTGAATGAAAAGCCACTAATTACAGTACCTGAACTCAGGAGTCCCATGTGAATCCTCGGAATCCAGTGCTCTCAACACCTCCAGACAGCCGGCTCCTCCACGGCATAAATATTCATCCAATATATTGAAAAAAGAGGCTGGCAGCCGATATTCCAATTAAGTAAAATCCGCTTTATTTCTCATTTAAAAGCAAAACTCCAGATTGGTGCACATCTTCCATCACCCTCACCTGAAAGCTCCGCCCAACGTGTTTCATGACCAACTCGTCACTTACTCAGGGGCACCACTGAGGAAGTGACGAGTTGGTCACGAAACATGGTGGGCGGTGATGGAAGATGGTGAGGGAAGGGTGATGGAAGATGTGCACCGATCTGGAGTTTTGCTTTTAAATGAGAAATAAAGCGGATTTTACTTAACTGGAATATTGGCTGCCCGCCTCTTTCTTCAATATATTGGATAAATGTGAATGAAGCCTTACCATTGCACAAAGTGATATTGGGTCCTGGAATCTGCATATTTTATTTGCTTTATATTGTACAGGAAGTATCAGTTTTCCCAGTGCAAATCCTGCTGGGAGCGAACACAGACTAAATATTGCATAAGATCTTGGTTAATTATGCAAGCGGAGACTGAGCATAAAGAGCTTCTGTAAAAGACGAGGTCTAAAAGTTTTCCTTTTCTAGCCCTTGTACATGTATTACAAGACCTTCCTTTTTATTTTGCAAGCTTCGATGGCTGTCTTTTATTGCATAACTTTGGAATCAAAATGATACTGCACGCCATTCTTCTTATGCTGGTACTATTGAGTGTTAGCATGTCCCTTTGGAGTATGAACATTTACCATATG
The DNA here is from genome assembly GCA_019447015.1 of Hymenochirus boettgeri. Taxonomy (NCBI): domain Eukaryota; kingdom Metazoa; phylum Chordata; class Amphibia; order Anura; family Pipidae; genus Hymenochirus; species Hymenochirus boettgeri. The sequence continues at coordinate 198,542,870 of CM033476.1, read as the reverse complement.
GGCATTTTAATTAATACCTCATTCACTTAAATTTCAAAGTGAAAAATTCTTCCATTAATTTGATGTTCTTCTGAGAGATGTGTCCATATGCTCCCACTAATTATCTCTGGGCATAGGCTTCATCAATATTAGCATGAGATTTATAGACTTTAACTCCCAAACTCATCATTGTCCCTAATGTTTATATAGGAAATACAAAGGCCAAATTTTTGTACTTTAATTATCCATTTTATGTAACAGATATTTACCACAAATCCCTATCTCCAGCAAGTATGTTGTGCATTTTCAGGGAGATTCAATAAAAGTTCTTATCATTAAAAATGGTGCTAATTTTGCCCCAACCAATCAGATATTATGTAACAATTGAAAGCTAACATCTGATTGGTTTGGGCAAAATTAGCACCATTTTTAATGATAAGAACTTTTATTGAATAACCCTGTTAGTGTTTTCTTAGACAGTGCTTTTGCAGCCTAAACTAAACATTTTGTTTACCATTATGATACACAAAGGATACGGTTACTTTACATATCTTTGGTTCACAACATATTTTGTACAGTGTTTATCCATCTCTTCTCGTCATTTGTTTTCCTTTCAAAAAGCAGAAGTTAGCAAAAAATCCCATAATGTTTCAAGTTTCATGAATAAACTGATTTGCACTAGGTATCAGAACTTATGACATAAAATGAATTTGTTTTGCTTGAACACATGAAATATAAAAGAAATCAATACAGAACAAATTGTGAAACACACTGTGATGTTACATAAATCATTTATTTTTGTTTCTCAGACTTTGCTGACCACATACTTAAAATCTTCATAACTGTCTAAAAGTTGCAAAGGCTTAGGTGTATTCCAAGCATTTTTATTTGTTGGGCTCATTCTATAGCAAGCTGGGGGAATCACTGAAACTTGCTGCAGGCACAACATTTAGCAAACAACAAACTGACTGTCTGATAGGAAGTGACTTGCTCATTTTTCAGCTTTTTCAATGAAGCAAGGTTTACAGTATAAATGCTTTGCTTTTCATCAAAAAAGTATCTAAAATTGTAGAACAATCACATCTATAGTTGATCAAACCAACATAGCATTTTAAACAATTTTTATATTCCCCAGTCTTACATTTGAATGTTTAATTGCTTACTTATTTGCCTATTTGCAGGCTGATGACGCTGCCTGTTTATATTATAGCTGGTGATCCATAAACTTCTAGATCTTAAAAAAAATCCTTCATAGTAGAGGCCCTGTATGCTGTAATACTGTAATTTCAGGCAGCCCTAATATTTATTTGATGGTAAAGTGTTACTGTACAGGGGGGGCCCGGGAGACAGGGTGGGGCTATCCTTCTTACTTTCCCAATGAAAGAGATACAGCCTACCCCCGAGAGAACTAGTGTAGATTATGCATGGAGGGGCCACATCATAGTTTTTCAGGGGGGCCCAGTGATTCCTAGTTATGCCACTGCCTCTGCCCATACTTTAAGGTGGACCAAGTTTGCACTTTTAAATACACCATAACTTTTTTGATTTATTCTGTTGATTTTTTCCTAGAACGAAATTGTAGACATACAGTACATACATACATAAATATGTAACAGTTTCTATTTGCATATCTTTTTAGTTAATTGCGGATTCTGCATAGTTAAGGCACAACTTAATTCAGAGAGGCTTAGAATTCTTGGTAATTTAGGATTTAATATTCAGTATGTGTGCCTTCCTACACCCCTTCCACATAGACCACCAACACCACTAACACTTATTTTCATTGCAGCTAAGAACTGTATAAAGACATATCTATTAACAATGTGAATGTATGTATACATTTAACTAACTATCTTTTGATATTTCAAGAAGACATCTAAGCCAATTTTATAGAAGTTTAAAGGGAAAGTTCCAATTATGCTACCACAAAGTCTTTATTCTTCTTACCAATATAGTAACACATCTACCTGTTTATTGATATGCCACTTATAAGCTGGTGTCCAAAACTGCACTGCATGATTAAGGTGAGGATTAATGGATTTGTAAAAGTTCAGAATAATGTTGTCCTGCCTTGACTGTATGCTTCTGCTTATAGGAGGATTTTTATTTTCTTTATTGTATACCTGGTACTTTATTAATTCTACATTTACTAATATTGACATACTTGTATTTTGCAAACAAGCATATACAATCCTGTGTAAGCTCAGGTGTAACAAATAGAGTAAGCAGAATGGAGGAGTAGTTAATCTAGCTGCTGGATTCCGTACAGTAGTTAAACTGGTCCAAGTTTATATAAATTGCTCTGTAAGGTAGAGACTTAAACTTTGCCTATAGTGTCCAATTTCTACATGTATCATTTATAACCTCTCTTTGTAATAATTCTTTAGTCATTTTAAGGAAAAATCATGAGGTCAAAACAGTTGTTTCTTATTTATCAGATGACTTAGAATATCACATTTACTTAACACCAAGGGAGAGATTAATTAAGGGGTGAAAAACCCATGCTACTAGATGTAATGTGTGGAAGCACAACTTTTGTGAGGTATGCACCGTTTCAAAAAAATTAAAACCTGATGCAATGAAAGTGTTGTGCTGGTATTTTAGTGTGAATCTTAAATGAATTGGATCTTTAAACCATTGCACCTTACTTTTCTGTAATGTATGTTTCAAGGACTGACATTATAAGTAGTAACCAGCATGGATTTAGGAGGAATAGATCTTGTCAAACTAACTTGCTTGGCTTTTATGAGGAAGTAAGTAGAAATTTAGACTCTGGCATAGCAGTAGATGTAGTTTACCTGGGTTTTGCAAAGGCTTTTGATACAGTCCAACATAGGCGACTAATGGATAAGCTAAGGTCTGTTGGTCTGGGGAGTCACATTTGTACATGGATAGAAAATTGGTTAATGAATAGGATGCAGAGAGTAGTTGTTAATGGTGCTTCATCATTATGGACTAAAGTGTTAAGTGGGGTGTCACAGGGTTCTGTTTTGGGGCTGCTTCTATTTAATCTATTTATTAATGATTTGGAAGTGGGTAATGCTAGCAAGGTTTCTGTGTTTGCTGACGACACAAAACTTTGTCGATTGTCACATTGGGCTGGCATGTCACATGTCAGAGGACACGTGGCCATCCCTTAAGACTTGAAGAAAAAAGGTTTAGGCTTTAAGTTCGGAAAGGGTTTTTCACTGTGAGAACAGTAAAGCTATGGAACTGTCTTCCAGTGGACGTTGTTATGGCAGGTTCATTGGCCAGTTTAAAAAAAAAAGCTGGATGGCTTTCTGCAAACAAGAATTGTTGCAAGTTACTGGTTACTGATCCAGGGAAATTTCCGATTGCTACTTGGAGTCAGGAAGGAATTTTTTCCCCCTTCATAAATTTGGTGGGTTTTTTTTGCCTTCCTCTGGATCAACAGTTAGGCAGGAAATGAGGATATTGCTAGATGAGTTGGACTGGATGGACATGGACTTAAAGTTATGAAGATGGTCAAATTTATTGTCTAATAACAAAATTAACTTTGTACAAATTGCATAGGGACCTGGGAAATGACATGGAGAACACGTACCAATGCAGAGAAGCTTTAAATAAAAAAAATGTAATATCAGAAATGCAGTCAAGACTGCAGTGTATTTTTTTTATGCTGTGGAAGCTCAGTAAGCCAGCTTGAAACCTTTGATCGAGGAGGTGGGGAGGAAAGTTATAGGGTAGAATATCTGCTTGTAGAAGCCATTCGGGCATGTATGTGCCTACATATGAAATTCGATGTTGGGGGTAGACACATGAATGTGAGGCAGTCTAAGTTGGAGGGACTGCTCCCCCTGCTGCAATAAACAGTCTTTAAATGGCCATAAAACTGCCTCCAGCACTGCTGCTTCTCCTCTTATACACAGTGAGCCCTGACAACCCCATCATCAGATGTAGTGCACCTGGGAAGGCAAAACAGAGTATCCTGTGTGTAATGCCATGCTAGAATGAAATAAAGATTGGCTTTTAGGATGACTGGCTACACCAAGTTATTTGTCTGACCAGAAGGAGCAGCACTTAGTCACTTTCTTGCAGAGAAAGAGGATCCCATATCCTCTCTGTCACTTAGAAAAACAATGTTGGGTTCAACCTTTGACATGGTGTTTGGGAGGTTTGATACATCCCCCCAGTGAAAGGCCTCATTTGCACTGGCTCCAGACCACTGTCTTTGAAAGCATCACATTTTTCAGTGTCCTCCTCTGTCAGTAGCTGTTGTTCTGCAGCCAATGTCCTGTCAAGGATGCTGCGCAGGAAGTGCTTCAGTAGGTACAACAGTGGGATGGTGTCAGTGATGGTAGCCACATCAAAGTTTACCATCCTGGTGGCCTCCTCAAATGGCATGAGGACACACTGCATGCAAACTTAGGTCACAAGAGCCTGATCTTGTACCATACTCGTACAAGTAGTCAATAATATCATGCCCTCTGCTGGAGTTGCATCATGAAAGTCAAAGTTTACCATCATGGTGGCCTCCTCAAATGGCATGAGGACACACTGCACACAAACTTAGGTCACCAGAGCCTGATCTTGTACCATACTCGTACATGTAGTCAATAATAGCATGCCCTCTGCTGGAGTAGCATCATGAAAGTCCAAGTGGTTGGTGATGTCACAAACCAGGCAGTTCTCTGGCTGATGTTGCTGCTGTTGGAATAAGGTTAGGTGAACTGTGGCTGTGTATGACTGTCGTCTGTCTGAAATGACTGGACACCCTCCAATCCTGCCACAGTACATCATGTAGACCAGGGTACTGGACAACCAGGTTGGGGTGTGGGGTTGGCAACCTCACAAGCCTGCCCTTGCAGTACTAACAGTATGCTGCATTGCACTGTCCTACCTAGAATGTGGAATAGGCACTGATCACTTTGCATCAGTGCAATCCTCCTCCTTCAGCTTACTACAGCCACACATAGATTTGTCACTTGTCACACATGTTTTCAGTATAGCACAATGGTAATGGGAGCACACCTACTGTATAGCAACTGAACCCTGTTTTAGTCTCTATATTCCTTTTATCATCGATTTTTCAGTTAGTATTAAAGAAATAATTATACACCACAGTTTATTAAATGAATTATATTGCTTTTGATTTCCAGGTTGTGAATAAATTTGAATGTACACTTTAACTAAAAAAAAATTAATTAGGAAGTACAGACACATATATATGTGATGGTAAATTACATAATGAACAATAACCTGAGCAAAAAATAAAAATCAGTGCTGAGCTTGTAACTGGCTAGTAAAGAAAACCAAGAAATCTTAGTCTTTTTCAATATCATAACAATATTAACAACTGCAGAGTTCCTTATGCATGATCCCTGCGTTTAAAACTAATTAGCTCTTCACATATTCTTATTCTTCAGAAATTGAAACGGAGTACAGAAATATTTACACCAAACCCCTTGTAAAAGTCATTATTTTCTGTTCTAGAAGGTGACTGTAATGGTCAGGATAGCATTTAATTGAAACATCTGGTCGTGCTTCAATGAGGATTATTCAATGGCAGTCAAACCTTTAAAATGTGTTAAACCTAATGACAGTTGTATGTGTTTCCATTACTCTTTGCTGTTCACTTCTTCAGGCAATTACTCAACTGATCAATTATTCTTCTCAGAGAATAAAGGCAGAGCTTAAATGCCACAAAGTAAATCTGTTAACTTCTTTGTAGCATAAATTATTCATTCCCTAACTCAGTATATCTGTAAAGTGCATATCATTTTAACATTTATTTGTAATTAGACTTTGGAATTGCAGTCATAATGAAATATTTTATGGATTTGGATAAAAAAAAAGGCACTGTGGACAGCAGCATAATATTTTATTTTGTGTGTGCATGTTATGTACATATTTGTGTGCATGTTTAGAAACTACCCTTTGTGTTCTGTAATGTTTCTCTACATTCGATATCCCTTTATATGCACTTGCCACAGGGGATGTCTTTGTTCATGTCAAATCATCAGTTTGAACAATGTCCTTACAATAAGGACAAAAAAGAATTGTTTGATTTTGTTTTATTTCTTGCCCTTACAATGTTGAAGCCCAGCCTGTATATTCAAATGTGTAATCTTAACACCAGTGCTAGTTATGAACCATTAAGTACTTACAGGGAGATTCCATAAAAGTTCTTATCATTAAAAATGGTGGTAATTTTGCCCCAACCAATCGGATATTATTTAACATTTGAAAGCTAACATATGATTGGTTGGGCCAAAATTAGCACCATTTTTAACAATAAGAACTTGCCAGAAAATGCCAGAAAGCATTTAACTCTTAACCTTCCTTTATGTGAAAATGGTTACCCCCCCCCATACAATAAGGATGGCCATCAACCCATAAAATGCATATTTTATATGATGTACTTTAAAGGTATCACTTTTAAGATAACCAAAGTCAATATGGTGTGTTTATTTTTGACGGGTATAAAATACATCTGCATCTATAACTTATCTATAACTCACTTAATACTTTATACAATTTATAGCAGGAATATACAGTTGTTCAAATAAAGCTTCTGCTATAAAGTAATTATTGCATGAATTATCAACATTTACTAATCCATTGTGTTGTGCTTTTTAGCAAATTATGGTAATCTCTCCAATATTAAAATGCATAAGTTATGCCAGTAGGTTATGTACAGATAAACAATAACATTTGCTACATTTTAGGTGAATTAAAGTGTACAATCTAACTAGGCAGACTGTCTCCTCAAAAAATGTTATGTGGATGTTAAATTAAGGAGTTGGCAAAAAGTGACAAACCTTACAAAAACATGGTTCCAATATCCTGCAAATAACATTTCACTTTATATATACAATTCTCACCTACATTACCATTTTCATCTACCTTATATTATCTTGTAGTTGTGACACTTTTTTCAGGGAACATATTCTCTGCATAAAATATGCTCATGCTTGTTCTGCATCTCAGGTCTAACACAACAGGCTTGTTTAATAAGAGGTGCAAAAATGTGCCTGTACTATTACTTTGCAGCATCAATCAGATGTTACCTTTCAACTGGTCTGTTGGAAAACATTTAATAACATCTAAGTGGTTGCTTCAGATTAACAGCACGGGCAAGGTTTAGCACCTCTTATCAAATATGTATTTACATTTTTGTAGTTCACATTAACAAAAGTTGCAAGATTTATCATACTCTGTAGTATAAATATTGTCATCTTATGTTGGTGAATGACACAAGGATTTTATGAACTCGTGTGATCTAGACTTACAGCAGCGTTGGAACTTAAGCTCCAGTGCTGTTACACTATGGTTGTGAAGGTTTTTATTGTAATGTAATTTTCTGTTCCCTTTTATCCTTTTACTAACTTGCATCTTGGTACACTTGATAAAGGACAGCAGGTCTGAAACATGTTGTGTACAGCACTGAAATAGAAACAGACACTTTGATGGTCGCAGAATTGTTACTCACTAACCTTTCATATTTGTAACATACTTCAGTATAGACAGGGAACTTTAATGGGCTTCTCAGAGAATAAGGTTTTAGAGCATCTAACATATTTTTGATGCTTAAAAAAAAAATCTAATCTTTATCTATAAATAAATAACACATAATCTAAAGTGTGTGTGTTGCTGCAAGCCTCCAAACCAGTTCTCAGTCTAAAGCTGGGTACACACAGTACTGATAAAGCCCCGATACCATTGAATCCAACGGTATCGTGGCTTAATCAGTACTGTGTGTACCTTGCTTTTCCAAACGAGCGTGCGTCCGGCGAATGATCGGGTCGGCTGCCGCAGTAGACTCCCTATAAGGGAGTCGGCCGTGCCCGAGGGAACACAGAGTCCCAAGCATTCTCCCTATGCTGTGCATTGGGGGAGCGCCTGAGACTGTGGGTATGCAGATCTTTGAAAGATGACAGACAGGATCTACAAGATCCTGTCTGTCATTTTTCAAAAATCTTTTAAGTGTGTACCTAGCTTAAGTATCCCCCTGCCACTCTTATCTGACACCCCTTTATCAGACAAAACTCTCTGTGAGGGCAAGCATGCTCAAGAATCATATTGAGCCAGCACTGGGAGAGGAAATTTTCCACAATGCATTTTACACATACCAAGTGTCACCCCCTCCCCGTGAATAATAGAAACAGATTTCATGTACTTAACAAAGTACATGAAATCTGTTTAGTGTCCCTGTAGCTCAAATAACTGTTATGGAATGTTACCAGTAGAAGTACCGCAAAATGTTATATTATACCATCCAAAGAAAAATCCTGGATTCAAACACTATTTTCCTTATAGTGATGTAATGTATTTATATGTAAGAATAAAGCTACCAATTGTGTTAAAAATATTTTGAGCTATGCTCTGCAACAAAACTGCCCATATATAAAACTGTAGCTCTTGAAACTGCATTTTTTTCATTACAAAAACATACAAATGTAAATAGGGTACCCTAGTTTACAAACAGAAGCAATTTAGCTTTTACCAACGTTATCAATCACAAAAACAACTTAAGAAAATTGCCTTGCATATAATACTCAGTCGTACAAATTTAACAGCAGTAACTGCTATCTTAGTGTCGAGAAATAGACCTGGATTCATGGTAAAACACTGCCCTCTTCAGTTCAGTTTGGGATTGTATAGATGCATTTAATGTTTCTGGCTACTCTGCAGCATAACAGAACAAGTTGGAACATTCAGAAAACAATGACAAAAAATATCTCTCTAGAAATAAGAATCTTTGCTGTGTTGAATTAACACCTTTTGGTCACATCTGAGACTGTGGAATTATTGGTCTCTCCCTAATTTTGAGGAGTACCGTTGAAGATTAGGACTCTGTGAAGTATAGAGCCCAAATGTAAATATTACATAAATTGGTGTATTAACCATTGAAATCAACCTGAAACCATGTATATTTAAATACATAATATACTATAACCTTCTGATACATATACACTTTGATACAAAATGTACCAGTTTTAAGCAGATGATTCTAAATACTGAGAACATGAAATGAAGAAGGGCGATTTAGTATTTATCAATATTGTTTAAATGCGTGCTACCTGATGTCATATCTGGGTAGTGTGGGTTTTACACTGATTTTATGGGGCTTACGCTATTTCCAAACTTTTAGGTAAATAACATAGACCACCCAATGCAAAAGAGTTTAAGTTGTGCTGTAACTAGTATTAAATTGGTTGTATAACTTCTACTTTATCTGGCATATTACCCCTATTTCTCAGCTAACTAAAAAATTAAAATAAGAAGTCCAAAATTTATAAGAGGTCCAAATTTGTGCAGAAAGCTTACTTTACCACCATGGGAAATGAGACTAAAGAAAAACAGAGACAGTTGTCATCTGTTACGCATTCTTCTATATTGTGATTGTGAACCTTGAAAGATGTTTGCAAGCTGCATTAAAAGGGAAATGCTGAATTGTATGCAAATGGACAACTTCAGCTATGCCTCTCTCTGTATAATGAATGAGGAGAACATACAGGTTAACAATTCCTCTTCTAATCAAGCTGTGCTGCTTGGTGAAATGTACCTCCTTTTATAAATACTGCAGGTATTCAGGAAATGTCTTTCCTGTTTCTTCCCAAGAGGGGATTCTAGTTCAATGCTTATTTATTTACACACAATCACTCTCAAAATGAGCCATTGGAAAATGCAAGTGCAGTAAGACCTTTATTCAAGTTTTGTCTGCCACAAAATGTAAATTTATTTTAAATTGCCATGATCTACATTTACATGACAAACCTATTTACTGTTTAGACACGACTCTTTTATATTACCTTTCCTCCTTCCCAGGTTTTGCTTTTAATGTAGTTACTTTGTATAACTGGCAAAGCCGCTAACCTTTCGTTTCTTTGTATAACTGGCAAAGCCGCTAACCTTTCGTTGTGGCCCCAGAACAGGATCAGTTTTGCAGTACATTGTTATGTCATTTAGATAAAAAGTGACCAATTTAATATGCAACTAAACTTTTAAAAACTGTATTGCTCAATTCAAAATATTTTTTTCACAACTCAACAGGTGTGTCAGGTTCCCCACAATTTATGCTTTTGGGTAGCTTGTTTTTGCATGCTGGAATCTGAAATTTAAAAAGTGCATAAAGTATAAAAACATGGTAAAAAACCAGTCTTCATATTCAGGGAATTCAGTTTTCCCCTGGCTGTAATTCCAAAGATACTACTAAATTCTGCAACTGTTATATACTCCCTCTGTTTAAATGCTACTGCTTCTTGATTTCCGATGCTCTGCTCCTTCAACAGAATACCTTCCAATGATGTATATATACCCTGTATTAAGTAGTATATGTTTTATATCCTTCTAGGTCACTGCTGCTTCCATTGTTCAGAACAAGGGGAAAAACATCACATACTGTATATTTGTCACTTTTTACTCAGGGAATCCACTGAAGTGACAACAATTTCACCTGCTAAAAGCCATAAAATGTGGTTGAGGCGAAAGTTTGCTCTAGTTCTCTAAAAAAAAAAACAACAACAACAATTATTTGTAGATATTTTAAACTTATAAAGAGAACTAACAGGAATTGTCTGGAGATGAAGTCATTTGACCAAACGGTTACAATATTATTTGCATTGTATACAAGAAATAATTATTTTATTATTTAAAAGGTCAAACTGCTGGAACATCTTTACAGCATTCTTAATGCATTTATCCTAAAAGCATTTTATGCAATGATAATATATTTATTTGTGGAAAAAAATGACTTCTAAGTTAAGGGATTTAAAGACTGATTAGAACTTAATTTATTAATGTTTCATGAGCTTGCATTTTAATTATCGCTTAACAGAAACCAAAGTAATTTAGCATTTCCACAGAACTTTGACAGGAATCCTACCTGTCTGCACCAACAATACTGAAATATTAATATTTTATAAAATATGTTTTAGGAAAAAATAAAAAAAACATTTCTCAACTCTTCCTAATGAGAAGTACACACTGATGCATAAATATACCACACACTCTTTATTTTATATTCCGTTTCTGCTTTTTTGTTTGTTTGTTTATTTGTTTGTTTTTTCCAGGTGTGTGTGTTGTTAATGTGAAATGTATTTTTTATTTATTTAGGCTATGTCAGCTTTTGGAGCCTAAAGGTAACGTACAGCCCTTACTAATTATCTATGTTAGGGTGCTGCGCACTACATCAGCAGGCTTTCACTCTTTCAATAGAAACGAGCTGGAAAATACTTGAGGTGACCAAGATTCTATGGAGGAGTAGATTATAAACTGCAACATATAACCTAGTGCAGTGATGATTTTTGTCCAGGTATACAATGGAGTGTTGATTATTGTCTATGTACACAATGTTTAATTATTAACATGTGCGGGTTGTTTACGTACTTAACAAATATTAATTAAATGATAGCTAAATACAATCTAATAATTTTAGGGGTTTTACCACACAATTATCCCTTAAACCATTATATTTTTGCAGTTATAATGCTTATATTGTACAATGCAATTGTGGATGCTGTTCAGCTCTTTTTCCAAAGTTTTCTGCTGCTGAGTACACCTTTCATCCAGTCAAAAGTTTATATGGTACCATCACACAGACTTGAGCTGCATTATCAACGACTGGAGTATATTATTAGTGTTTAAAGTTAGAAGACACAGTTCAGGCCCCCAAGAGATGCAGACCTTTAGTTATAATTCTTCTAAAACATGATGGTGTTTCTACTAAAACCCTAGGCTAATGATTAATAGCTAAGCACATTTAAATGTTTTTTTTACTTTAGGGAGTGAGACAAGTGCTTTGTGAAGGGTTGCCTGACTAGGGGGTACAGCCCTTTATGTAACAGTTAACTTCTTTCTGTTTCTTTTCCTCCTGGATGCAATACTAGTACTGCATCTACACCTTACTCTCCAGCTCCCAAAAGAGTCTGTCGTATTTTAAGATAAAGCAGAGTGAATGTAAGGCTGGGAATCCTCCCAGTTCACTTGAACTGCTCCAGTTGCAAGGGGAATTTAATCTGGATCACTGGTTTCTGAAAATGTGCCAGGAACCTTTGTAATCAGGTGAGCAGAATTTATATCAAAGCTGTACATTTTTCCTCCACTGTTTTGATTGTGTGTGTGTGTGACAGCTTAGATTATTACATCAATTTTGCTCTTGCTTAGAATATTACAATCATGTTGCATGATTTAAGCACTTGTAAAACTTATTAATAAGGGGTAAAAGGGTAATGATTTGCATCAGCAGAACGATTGAGTTAGAGTAGGCTCACTGCAGTTTGCCATCATTGTTGAGGAGCCAGGCTAGCAGGGCCCCTCTGGACATACCCAACATCACATTGGCTTCTCTCCCTCGGAGTAAGTAAAGAGAATATTTAGAATAACTAGGTAGGCATAATATAAACTAACAGCCCGATGCAACCCGGTGCAAACAGACGGGGACGCTTTATGCCGATAGCGGCTCTCTAACTGCTGGTTGATTTCTGCATTAGCCATGCAGCCGCTGCAACGAGGAAGGTTAAGTCACGCAAGATTAGTGTGACTTAAACTTCAAAACAGGAGCACGGAGCCCCTTGGAGCATCGCCCTGTAAGACTTTTTAAAAATAATGATATTTTCCACTAAACTTTCCATTTAAAGACAGATTTTTATTACCCCTGTTTTTGAGGTATGCAACAAGATACCATTACCTCTTTGTGCTGGGCTTGATTCCTCTTGTATAATTATGAACATCCCTTTTTAAGAGATGCAGAAACAGATTCAGAGACAGATTCTATAAATATCGAATATTCAGGATAATTATCGAATGTCAAATGTGGAAGCTCAGAAGTAGAGTGCATGTAAAGGAAGTGACTTTATTTCAAGTTCTGGATGTTTGTACATGTTCTCCAGACCATTTCCCGATGCCAGAGCCATGTACAGTAAATTACCATTGCTATTTTAATTCAGAGACACATTCTAGAAATATCGAAAATTCAAATTTGAAAATTCTCAAAAGTTTGGGTTTGTTAAAACTATTAAAGTTAGAGATGTAATGTGGTTTCTAATAGAACCCAGTTTCAAATCGAATCTGAAGGTTTCGAAGTCCCGTCGAAACTTTCAGAACTCCCAAATTTCATGGAACCCGAATTTTTTGAATTTTCGATTTTTATCGAAAATCAAAAGTAGACGATTTTCAAAAATCAAAACTCGAATTTTCGAACTTTCAAATATTTCGAAAATTCAAAAACGAAACTCAACAGTTTCAAACATCTCTAATTAAAGTTAGATTCAAACTCAGGTTTAAGTTCAAGTCTATCTCTATCCCCAAGTGGTGCTATATAAATAAACATTTACATACAAGCAGCAATCAGGAGAGAGATCAAAGCCAAACTTATACATCCACTTTCCTTTTGATGGAGTTTGGGTGTCTCCTCTGGAGATAAGGACAGCAAAGAATTTGGAAAATTAAACTTTTCTCCCCAGTTCTGCATAAATATGCTAAATCCACTTTTCTATTCCTGGTGTGTTATCATGATTTGCAGCTGTCTTCTCAAGTGAATTGCTGTCAGGGAATGCAGAGAATGCATCAAATCATATCTTTAGATTCAAAAATAAAGCAGTCAGTTACAAGTAATGATCTACTGGGCAAAAACATTTAAGGCAGTATGTCTCTGGCTACTGGTGTGTGGGTAAATGGCAAACCAAAATGTGAATTGTGATGCCTTTCTCTGCTAGATATTTATGTAAAAGAGAAACTGTTCTAAATAGAAAGTCATTTGATGCTGTTGATTTATCATAAAGCTTGTGTTGTCACAGTTTTGTTTCTTTTTATCTTACATACATGACTTATATTAATTGTTGCTGATAAATATAATCTACCATATACCTGGCTGCTAAAAATCTGTGTTGCTGATATCTGCTGAAGGAAAACTAAATGATGAAGTTTAACTGTGTAACTAACTAAAAATCACAAAACTCTTAAATGAGTGGGTACAAAATGGAAAGGAAGGAAACAATTCTTTTTTTTCCCAACTGCCTAAGCAGGGCATGGGATGGGTACTGGTTCGATTAGAACTTCTGCATTTTATCGATCAGAACTTCTGTAAAATACAGAGGTACTTTCGAGGGTTACCAAATCTACTATGAAGGTTTATCGAGGCTACTTTTGAGGGTTACCTAATATACGAGGCTAGAGTTTGGGGGGGGTTACTGAAAGTGCTAGAGGTTACTGAAAGTAGCCTCAAATATGCATGCAGAAGCTCAAAAATAGTTTGTGTAGTAAATTCGATTTTATTTACATTTTGATGATGTGCGTGTTCTCCTGACAATTTTCCAGGTGCCTGAGCCATCAACTGTAAGTTACCATGCTTTCACACATATCTAATTACAAAGGCTTGATAACCTGGGCATCAGCAACAATGTTTCACAAAACGTTAGGTGAACAGTGCATCCAACCTGTTATTTCTGTTTATTTGTTCCAGTATTAAATTATACAGTATTGTCACAGTCAATTGGTATGTTTTGTACACATTTCCAGTTTATACTTGAATGTTGTTATTATGTGGTGAGTAAAGCTAATGGGAATGATGAAGCTTGTTGCTCTTGGTTTGAGCCAGGCTGGGAATGATGAAGCTTGTTGCTCTTGGTGCGAGCCAGGCTGGGAATGATGAAGCTTGTTGCTCTTGGTGCGAGACAGCCTTGACCCACCAAAAAGAAGTTTATAGTGCTTTATTTCATAGTTGTAAAAAGAAGAGTACTGTGATACTTTTAATGGACTAGCAGTTTATTTTAGTAGACAAGCTTTTGAGGGATCTACCCTCTTCCTCAGGTCAAAGCAGTACTCTGAGATCTGAGGAAGAGGGTAGATCCCTCGAAGGCTTGTCTACTAAAATAAATTGTTATTCCATTAAAAGTATCACAGTACTCTACTTTTTACTACATATATTGGACTAATCCAGGAAAACAATTTTTATTTCATATTGGTGCCATTAAAATAAATGGATACTGCTATGCGATAACACAGGGGAATATTGCACAACATTGCAATGTTACCTGCAGCATTAGCAGCCTCGTAGTATGAAGTAGCCTAAATGTATAAATGTAAGTAGCACATACAATGAGGTGTGTGTGTTGCTGCAGGCCTTCAATCCAATACTTGTATTGCTCTGGCTAAGTATTACCACTCTTAACCGAGGCCCCTTTTATATAGGCACAATGCTCTGTGAGGGCAAACATGCTCTGTAATCACTATGAGCTAGCATTGGGAGAGGGGATTTCCCAGAATACATTTCACGCATTCCATTTGTCACCCCTAACTGCACAAATCTGAAGAATTTATGATGTTAAGGCTATTAACTGACAGATGAAAATATTCAGATTTGATATCTAAAGAGATAGGGGACAGATCAGCAAAAGAAATTCTACAGTAACAGTTGGGAAGAATAATATAAATCTATATAAATAGATTTCAAATCATACAACTTATTTCTTTACTGAGGTCCTAATCATTGCCTTTTAATAGTGATATAGAAAAAGATTCTGTATTTAGACAGAACCATTTAAGATGTCATAATGGATCATTTTATTGCAAAGAGACTGAAAGATGTCATTGTACATCATTTTAGTTATGCATTTGAGTAGATATTTCCTATTTTTATTGTTCTTGTTGCTCACTGTTCCTTCTTCTGTTAATGTTGTTTAACCATATGTGTATTTATTTAAACAGACAATACAGTTAATGGTTAAAAGATGAATTAAAATTATTTTATTAATTGGTTTCTAATTTTGAGGCATTATTTCTATATTTGCCAATATTTATTTGTTTATTCTTTCTGCATAATGTCTAACCAAACCTTGACAACTCTTGATGCATTTGAAAGTGTCAGTCATTATAAACTAAAAGTTAAAGAGAAGGACAACAACAGACATGGAACTCTGGATTTGAATATAAATGTACGTGCATTGATATTTCAATTCTTGAGGGACTCGGCTATAGTTTCATAAAGGAAAAATACAACTTGAAAAAAAATATTCAATGTTGTATCTTCTTGGAACAATTTTTTTCAATAAGACATATTTTTTTCTTTTTCTATTGATCTTTTTAGGATTTTTCTAACCGCTTTAATATTCTGAAGAGTACACGATACAACCTTCTGTGAAAGCTGTTTGAATGTAGAAAAATGCACAGTGATACATTTTGCATTTGCAAAATCTTAAAGTAACAGACATGTTATCCTTCATTTTAATTTGATTGTTGTCTTGAATTACTCGAGGTACACCACTGAGCTATTTTGTGTGTCTAAAGGTTTTACTAACAATATTATCATTTGGATTTTTACTTTCACAATATATCTCAAGAAAGCAAAGTGATTTTTTCCCGGGAAGGAGGGTTTCTGGGAAGGATACTATGGGCATCAGTGAATACATCGCACCACCATTTTAGCCACACACACACCTTTTTAAAGGCCAATCCAGTGTAAAAGTATACAATCTTTTTAGTTTCTTTGCCCTTAGATTTTTTTCTTCTTGAATAATGACCCTCTTTAATTCAAATATAAGGATAATGGAAGTCACCAAAGAGTTCCAGGAACATATAAAAGTATGAGGTATTAGTATAAATAAAGTATCTTGAAATGTAAAAAAAAAAAATCCTTTGTTACAGGTGCAAACCTCATTTATAGCAAAAACAACATTGTCAAATAAATCTATGTTCCTTTGAGGAGTCAAGTTTATGCTAATACTGGTACCTGTACAACTAGTACAACTGTGTGGTCTCTGTCATTGTCTCTGTGATCAGTTTCACACACTTACTTTTCATGTCTGTATCTTGGCTGCCATTGTTTAAATACCCTTTTAAAATGACACTACTTTCTGATGATCAAGGTGTCATAACTTCAGAAAACAATGGCAGCAGAAAGGAGGATTCTGGGCATCTGTAATACCCCCCTAAAACACCCATGCCAAAGTTATAGGCTTGTAAAGTTTTCTATCTCTGCACTATCTCTGTGGTTGGCATTTGTTATAAACTGTGTCATAATCAATATGCTCTTAAACTAGCTACAGGCTTGCAATCAATCCCCGTGTTTTCCTCTGCTGTAAAAATTAAGAGGTTTGGGGTTGGAGCTTATAATGCAGCTGATGATGTTCGCTCCTACAGTAGGATACACGTGGGCATGCTCAAGCCAGGGGCTTACTGGTGCCAGTGATGAAGAAACACCCTTCTTATAGTGCTGTACATTTAAATACATTGCAGCTAGAAACATGTTCCTGGGTTAATTTTAAAGGTAGGAGTTTGCTTTTTTTAATAGATGGACACAAAGTTCCCCTTTAATATCATAAGAAACAGGAGAATGGCCAGTGTTAAGATTTTGAGGTACGTATTAGCATTTTAAAGGGCATATTCACCCCCAACATACTTATTTATACCTAAGATTTCCCAAATCTTCAACATTGCAATGCTTACCAGTCTCCAGTACAGTGCAGAAGGAACACTGAAACTGGCAAGATCTTCCTTGCAAGCTCCAGTCCTCTTATTTGAAAAGCAGCCAAGACTATGACAATAACATCATGACCATTGAATTGTTTTCTTCCTGAACTGCATCCTGCCCCCTGGGTCATACCTTATTCATTAAAACGCATAGTTATTCTTTAAACGAATAAATATAAAAATTGTGATTATAAAGCGTGAGATTGTGTTGGAGTATTTAAAGCTGCCATTTCTCCTTTGCCTCATGCTCCTGAGAGAGCCAATTTTGCCTATTATTTTTTTCCCTATTATTCTCCTCTAAACATGGGCTACTTAGCTTGATGCTTTGACCTTCTAGGTGTATGATCCCACCTGCTGACAAAGGACAGTATTGAGTATTGACTGCAGATGGATGAGGGATACTACTATAGAGAGTGGATTCTTATATTTATGCTATATGATGCATGTTAGGAGAATGCATAGTTGTTGCTCTTTAATTGTTTTTAAACTCGTGTTCTTATAAAGGGATTGTTTGATTACTTTTCAGGTTGTGGTAGCACCATTGTGAGCGCCTCCATCCCATTGGGAATATACATAAGCCCTGTGACTTAATATTCATGTAAATTATCAATTTGCGCATGTGTGTAAATTCCCACTATTAGCACGTTAAATAATTGTGCAAAAACATGCACTAACTGCATATTTAATTTATTGCACTGTCCAGGAAGGTGTCTTTTCCGATACCCACATAGCTGGCACAACAAAGGGGTAAAAGTCACGCTAAGCGATATTGAATCAGTTAGTGTGACTCCAAAAAAAATGCTAAGTAATATTTGTTAGTAGTTTTTTTTTGGGCAGTATTTAATATATCCAGTAAGATAAACACTAGTGTAATATAATACTAACAGGGGGATTCAATAAAACTTCTTATCTTATTATATGAAAGCTAACATCTGATTGAATGGGGCAAAATTAGCACCATTGTTAACAATATGAGATTCAATATCGCGGGCTCCCGTTACTTACCTTAGCCCGATCCCACGATACAATAACTGATGTAAATGAGATTACGTCAGTTATTGCATCACGGGATCAGGCTAAGGTAAGAGCGTGGGATTAACGCCTCCCACACAGTACTGTTAAGTGGCGTGCTACTTAACGGTAGGGGTTTTGCATCTATATCACGGCGCTATTTCCAAAAACATTTGGAAATGGCGCTGTGATCTAAAATCCGTCTAAAACCCACGTTAACCCGAAATTTCTTTGGGTTAACGTGGGTTTTAGACGGAAAAGCCTTATATTGAATCTCCCCCATGAACTTTTACTGAATCTCTCTGAAATTCTTTTGAAAAGCTTTCAGGATGATCTCCTCTTGTAATCAGACCATTGATTTACTTACAACAGACTCCATTCATACATAACTAATAATAACCAGATAATAATAAAACATTTTCCCTTACAGATCATATTGGTAGAAAATAGGCTTTTTGTTCCATGATGAAAAATTATATTAGTTTGTTAAACATTTTGACTTTGATGTTATTTAACAGAGGTTTACAATGCCTGGGGTTGCATTTTTGTTAAGGTGTACATAAGACAACATGTATCCAGCAACCATTAAAATAATAGACTCCGTTGACTGTATTTTTCTTGTGCAGTTTTAATTCTAATGTCTAGTAAATTCAGCTTCACGTGTTTTTTTAGGTCACAAAATAAATTACATTACAAAGAGAAATATTGCTGCACAGGTGCACAGGAATTTACCATAAAAAACAGCCACTATTGTCAGTATAGTACTTTCAACAACGCTTTTAAATATATTAAGTAGTAGTACTAGTACTAAATTTGCTGATCATATAAAAACTGTTGTTAGTATGTTCTGTACAATATGTCTGTGGCAATTGAGGTTTTGACTTGTGTGGAACCAGGATGTTTATTATTTACAACTAAATTACATGTAGGGAGCCTGTGCTTACAAATAAACTCTTATTTGTCCCTTATACAAATCCTAAACATGGATAAATGAGAACCTGGATGAATAACACATTAACTCAACAAACAATAATCAAACTGTGAATTGACAATTTTTAGATATGTGTAATGGGTATGTCCCTTAACTAGATATTCCAATCCGTTTGTAATATACAGAGTTCAAAATTTAAAGCACTTGGGAGTTAGAGTAACTTTATTTATACCAAGTTTTCCTTTCTTAATGTGACTGCCACTCCCCTTATATAACCACTGATTACTTAACGCAAACCTGGTCCACCTGTTGGCTAATAAATGTTAACAAGTTTCCCTCTCTTTAACCACTGCAAAGCTACAGATGTATACAGTATGCCTAACAGAGCATACATATTCCAGCATGCACAGCTGTCCAACATAAAGTTTCTCCCATAAAAAACAGGCGCTTTTTACTGGACTCCAAGACAAGAATAAAATAAGAAGCTGTTCTTCGTAGGACAGGATTATATAACAATATATATTGACAGGTACAAAATGTGCAGAATAATCTGGTCAAAAAAATCAAAACAGATTCTTGATAAAAAATACAATTCCCAGCATTCACAGTGATATCACACAAGTGAACTAAAATTTACCACAATTCCCCCCCTCTTTGATCATATTTGTTGTAAATATTCAAAGTGCAGTAATGTCTGACTGTTCTCAATAGGCAACAGAACATATAATCACAACATCCAGACTCATTTGCTACCAGTATATACTTAAATTGCCAGTTTGCTACCAGTATGTAATGAAAACGCCAGTTTGCTACCAGTATATACTAAAAATGCTAGTTTGCTACCAGTATATAATGAAAATGCTGGTTTGCTACCAGTATATACAAAAAATGCCAGTTTGCTACCAGTATATACTAAAAATGCCAGCTTGCTACCAGTATTTACTGAAATTGCCAATTTGCTACCAGTATATAATAAAATTGCCAGTGTGCTACCAGTATGTAATGAAAATACTAGTTTTCTACCAGTATTTACTGAAAATGCCAGTTTGCTACCAGTATGTAATGAAAATGCCAATTTGCTACCAGTATGTAATGAAAATGCCAGTTTGCTACCAGTTTTTACTGAAAATACCAGTTTGCTTCCAGAATATGCTGAAATTGACAATTTGCTTCCAGTATAATGGAATACTGTGTCTCTGTGTCATTAATTTGTGTATCTCTGTCTAGTCTACATGTTTTCTCTGTGTGTTTATTTCTGTCTTTCTGTCTATTTATCACTTTCTTGCTGTGTATGTATCTTTTGGTTTGTCTGTTTGTCTCTCTGGCTATCTGTCTATCTCTATTAACTACCTAGGGTGTGTGGCTTAATTGGGACAGAAAAGGGGACATGGCCTAAAAAAGTGTCCGCTCTACAAACACCACATAGGGTGCCCAAGAGTGCCCCATATCTTCTCAGACCCTAGAGATGCCCCTAACATTTTGCTCTTTAAAAGTTAGAATCTCTAAAATATATTTTAGAAATGGATTGAATTATCCAGGTAGGTGACCCATTATAAGCTTCTTCTAATAATGGGCATGTTTAAGTCTTATCATACTCAATTTATTTTTTGTCAGGGGTCTCAGAAGGTGTCACTTGAGAAGCAGCAGACTGTACTGAATGGACGAGAACAGAGATAAATCCCAGGAAGTAGACACAAGGGATAGGAAGGAATATATTGAATTACTTCTGAATTAGAACAGTATTAGAGCAATCAAGTGTATCTCAAGGCTCAGCAATAAAGATCCAAGCAGGTTTGTACAGACATAATACATAAAATGAAGTCTTATTTGAGCCATGCAAGTACACAAATTAATTCTTATATAATGGATTTCTGGTAAAACTCTGATCCTACCATTACTACTCTGCTAAACTTAAAAAGACCCCAAGCTCTATGAGCACTTTTATGTTTTGCACATTATAGTGTCAGTAGTAATTTATCCCAGCATTAAAATGCACAGCAACATGTTGATGAGGCTGTTACAGAATAACTTCTATGCAGCAGTGTCATGAAAATGTTGTCTTAATCGTTGAATATTTCTACCAGAGAAGAGTAACGTGTCTTTTTCACATAGTACAAATGCTATTTGTAAGCTTAGTGGTTTTGACGGATGGATTAAAGGCTGCAGAAGCATTGTACTTCACAAGTGGTCGCTTTTCATCTGTTCAAACAGATGGCAATTCTCCCACCATGTCAAACTTTCAGTCCTATGAGGATTAGATTATGCACTCTAATGCTAGTTGTGATGCTGATGGAAGAGCTGCTGCAGAGAGCGTCAGAGGTAAAATGTGAACAGACTTTCAGTGGCCTAGAATGTAGAGAACATTTTTGCTTTCATATTAAAGTTTCACTTTCTTTGTTTTGTTGTAACAATAAACTATACTTTTTATCTAAATACCAGCATGATGGTAATTGTACAGGGTCCTTAAAAAGTAAAAAATATAACCAAATGAATAATTATAGGTAAAACAGCCATAACTATGACCTTTCAGTCGTGTTATCGGGATCTATTATAGAATTAATAAGAGATTTTAAGAAATGCAAATGTTTCTTTATCTTAATCAACATTTAAAAGATCAAATGATGTTTTTACTTATTAATGAAGATATTAGCCGCAAATAACTTTTAAGCATGTTTACACAGGATTATTTGTTAGGTTCCAGTATTTAACTAGTTAACGGCCCCATGGAATTGGAATGAAATCCCACTTCAAATCAAGCAGATTTTTACATTTTCATCTTTAACACAAAATTTTTGACTTTTCACCTTTTCAACACTAAATTTTAGCCAATCAAAATTCTGCAAAATTTTAAACTGTCAGTTACGCCTCAAATCATGGTTTGTTTAGAAATTAGGACTCACCACTGAATGCAATGAAACATGGATTAAGATATGCAAGACCTGGTAATAAACTGAACAGCCCTTGATTATTTAAAAGAAATGGGCTGGCAAAATAGTTTGTGCCAATAAAGTGTAATATAAAATAGACAACACAATTATTTGTAATATGACACAGCATGGTATTTACATTTAATGTTGTGCATTTCTTTAACATTCTTTAACATTAGACGCCTATTGGAAGCTAGTGCACATGCAAAATAAAACTAAACTAAGATAAGGTATCTAATCTGAAGCATCTTAGATTTAAGCTGTCAACCAACTGCCTTTTTATCATAAACTCTTCTGCAGTGTGTAGTTTTGCTGTAGCTGGAATGGTTACACTTGGTATGTGTGAATTGCAGGGTGGGATAATCTTTCTCTCAGTGCTGCCTCATAGTGATTACTGAGCATGCTTGCCCTCAGTTAATCAGATTAGTCTTGGAAGGTGAATGCTGAAGCATGTAGCAAATGATACATTTTAAGGAAGTGCTGCTTTTATGCATTAATTTATAGATTGAGATGAGAGGTGTTTTTGGTTTTTTTTCCAGTTTACTGACACATTTACAGGGTTATTCAATAAAAGTTCGTATCATTAAAAATGGTGGTAATTTTGCCCCAACCAATCAGGTGTTAGCTTTCAAATGTTAAATACGATCTGAGAAGTTGGGGCAAAATTAGCACCAAATTAAATAAGAACTTTTATTGAATTTCCCTTTAACTCCAGTATTATTAACCAATGTTTACTAACAGAAATTGGAGGAACTCTCACTTCAGCTGTTGTGCATTAAAAAGACCCTGACTATCAAATAATACCCCATCTAAGAAGGGATAAAATAAAGTATTTCTTTCTCAAAATAGATGTCTCACTATAGATCATGTTTTACGTTGATTGCATTTTTTTAACTGCCCATCTTTACAACTCAGATTGTGTACCCTAGTTAATTTTGCTCCCACAAACTCAATATACTAATCTTAAAACTTAAGTATGTTTTTGTGAAAATGAAAAATGTTCTAATGAACACAGAATTTGACTTGGGGTACAGGTTCTGAGAAATCAATGTAGCATAGAAAGTGTTTACCAATGTATTTAAATCCCTCTAACTGACAGTATCTGTATCTAAATATTTTTACATTTTGTATTTTAATTAATTTGTCTTTGACATTTTAAGGACACTGAATATCTTTGTCATTTACCGAACAGATAACAAAGTAATCCAATTTTCAGGCCTCCCACAAATTATCCCTTCAAAGAATACAGCTTTTGCCAGTTATACTTTAAATAAGAATTACCCTTAGCCTAGAAAATGTTGTCAAATACTAATCTTTCATTATTGGCTTGGGGGAGAGATTAAAGGAACAGCAGAAATGTAGCTGACAGTTTCGTTATCACATCTGTTTAAAATGAAAAGCATGGCTTGAATCCATCAGAGAAGATTAGGTAAATGTGAGAAAAATACAAATTTTTACAGGTAAGATAAATTTCAACTTTAAGAAGAAATTAATTTGGTCAGTGTAGTGCCAAAACTTGGTTGGTGTTCCTTTGATGTAGGACAAAAATAACCAAACTCCACAAAACCTGGTGTGTTTTTTTTACTTTAAAAATATACCTTAATGAGGATCCGCTTTCTGTGACATTGCAGATACTGTAGTTAAATAAGCCCTATCTGTAGGGATGTCACCATTTAATAGAGTAGTTATTTAATTGTAATTCATATTAAAGTGTGCATTACTTAATATAGTATTTGGGGTTGAATAAAAACATGTCCATCTAGTTCAACCTACTTAACAATACCCTCATCAGGGGCGTGTTTAGGGGGATTCCTGGTGCCAACGTCATGCACGTGCACAGAACCAACAGGCATTAGCTTTTGCGGCCCAAGAAGCAGGAGGAAGCAGCAAATCTCAGAGGGGCAGAGCTAAATATTCAGCTAAGCAGAAACAAGATGTCAGCAACTTTCAAGCTGCAAAGGTAGGTTCTGGAGGGGCATAGGAAAAAATGGCAACAGTTTATTTAAAGCTGCAGCTTCCAACTAAAATTATTTTGATTTTACATCATACTTATCCTTTAACTCTTTGTTAGGCTGAGGTCACACTACGCCGGACAATGCGATCTGTTCAATGTGCCCAATAGGAACATGCAAAGTGGCCACCCATACTGACATCCACTGCTCTGCATTTCTTACACACAAATAGATCACAAAATGTGATTGTTAGCGTGTGAGACATGGGCTAGTGTGGCCTAGCCTTAGAGGGCCAAAGTTAAAAAGGGGCGCCTTGTTCTTTTCCCAAAAACAGTGTTAATGCATGCAATTTTTATTCAGTATTTTTGGTTATATGTTTGCAGTATAAACATTCTGTTCTTTATGCGTGATGCTTATGAAAATATTAATATGTCATAAAAGTACCCTTTTTATATAAGGAAAAAATATCAGTCTGATAAAAATAACTCAACTGTGATATTAATATTTTGGGGGGATTTTTGCAAATTTTGCTCCACGCAACCCATTTCCCCGTCAATGCAAACTTACTCACTGTGTGGGGAGAACTGCACATTGTGTTCAGTAGGTCTTGTTTTTTGTGTAGGGCTCCTTTATTGCATGTAGAGTATGTTTGATATACCTTGAGCTGGGTAGACTCACGGTCCATAAAAAACAAATTTCATAGGTTACTTTATTTTCTGATCGTTGGCAATGTGAGGGTGTCAGGTGGCCTTGGGATTAGTTGTCATTTTTTCTTTTTTTCTTTTTTTTGGAGCCCTTTATCAAAAGTAAATGCTCTTAAATCTTAGTGTAACGACTGAAATGTAGCGTTGCACTTTTGAATAAATCTGTTTGATAGTTAAAAAGACTATAGAATGAACCTGTATATACCCACCTGTATTAAGTATATTGTTATAGTAAGCCAATAGTGGCAGCAGCTTTATGTGAACACCTTAATGATCTCTCCATACAGAGTTAAGAAAGATTGGATGGCTGAAGGTTTCAATGTAATTTTTCTGTCATCTGATACAAATAAGTAATTTGTGTACTGTGCAATGTGCATAACTGGTATTCTGGAAGATTGTTATTGATCTAGGATATCTTTTGTATTAATATACTTATACCTAGGGTACCATATTATTGCAAGTATAAGGTGGTACTCTTAAACCACCCATGTGCACAGTACATACGGTAGATTAGTTTTTAGGGGTGTTTTTTTTATTATTGATGTGTATGTTAAAGGAAAAATGATGGCAGATTAATATCACATATTTATGTTGCAGCATATTGATATGCTGCAACATATTCAACATTTTGTAGAAACCTCCAACATTCCCCATCCAAATGGGACATTTATAGAAACAACATGCTGCAGAGCTGCAGGTGGAGGGTAGAGATGGACTAGAACTCGAGCCAAACTATTCAAATTCGAACAAATTCAGACTTCTCGAACTATCCTGGATCCGGATTTTCAATATTTTCGGACTTTCGATAAATATCGAATGTTCGACCGTTCGAATGTGCGAGTAAAATGCTTATTATACCTATACGCGAGCATCGAATCCGCGAGTAAAGGGTCCATTAAAACCTATACACGAGCATCAAATCCGCAAGTAAAATGTCCATGGTATTTAGACGCGAATGCGAGCATCGAATCCACGAGTAAAGTGTCCATTAAAACCTATACGCGAGCATCAAATCCGCGAGTAAAATGTCCATGGTATCTAGGCGCAAATGCGAGCATTGAATCCGCGAGTAAAGTGTCCATTAAAACCTATACGCGAGCATCGAATCAGCGAGTAAAATGTCCATGGTATCTAGGTGCGAGCATCGAATCTACGAGTAAAGTGTCCATTAAAGCCTATACACGAGCATCAAATCCACAAGTAAAATGTACATGGTACCTAGACGCGAACGAGTGAGAGTAAAATAGATTTTTCGAATTTCCTGGATATTCGAACATGTTCCCCAGACCATTTCCCAGGTCCCACAGCCATTTACATTAAGTAACCATTGATATATTAATTGTATTTCATTAGAACTTTTCGAACTATTTGACTCCCATTGACTTTAATGGGTCCGTTTTCGAACTTTCAAACTTTCCATATAGTTCAAAAGTTTGAAAACGGACCGTACTTTCGAAAGTTCGTCCATCTCTAGTGGAGGGTAATGAAATATCAGATCATAGTATAGCTCCGTGCTATGCATTTCTCATCAGTGTATAAAAAGGGAATTTTGGAGGGTATTTAGAAATCAACTCCATTGTATGACTTCTTTTTGCAGCCAATTTATTATTTGCCTCATTCTTTTACATTTACAGGGAGATTTAATAAAAGTTTTTATTGTTGAAAATGGTGCTAATTATGCCCCAGCCATTCAGAACTTATTTAACATTTGAAAGCTAACTGATTGATTGGGGTAAAATTAGCACCATATTTAAAGATAAGAACTTTTATTACATCTCCCTCTTCATGTTTTCTATTGTAATTTGGTCAGAAGACCTATTTACTGTAATTACTTAATATGCACACTAATGCATATAATAGTTTAGTTAAAGCCTGAAACAGTAAGGACCTTTTTAGAGGAGCCAGCGATGAACTGCTGTAGGTAAAATATTGAAAATATTTTACAGTCACTAAGGAATTTCAAAGCTACCGAGCATTTTGATTGCTGAAAAATGAAGGTCCCCAACTGTTTAACTTCAAAAACTATGGATATATTGTCACTATGAAACTACTGATGAATCTATAAGTCAGTAAATGCAGTGTAATGTGTTATGTGCAGCATTTCTAGCCTTTAAAGAGTTACCCTTCAAATATTTTCTGGCCTACAGGGCACTTTGTCAAGTTGAATGGTAAGGTTTACCACCTTTATAATCCTATTGGTTTTTCTGATGAATAGTGGGTTTATGATCTTTGAGTAAAGATTGTGGAGCCACCAGCCGACTAAACTTAGCTGACATTTCCATCCAAATATTCTAGCAATGCACAGCTCTGTGTACTTTATTAGCAGTGTATTGATAGAATATATTATATATATATATATGTATCTCAATATAGTTTGTTTTTTGTTTTTTTAAATTACCTAGAACAAGTAAGAACATTCATATTGGTCTTTTTTTCATATATTTCACAACATATTTCTTTAGTGCTATAATCTTAGCAAGTCTTACCCAATCATCTGTGCATTTCTAGTGTATAAAATGAAACCCCATAATAGCAGGCAGAACAATGTCATAAAGAGGCAATGTAGGTCCATTTTCTTTGATATAAAGAGGATCCATGTGGTTCATGGCACTCTAGGATTGAGTACAAGTCTAAATGCAAAAGTACTTAAATAAAAATGTTTCAGCAATTAAAGGCATTGTGAAATTAGAATAAATGCATCCTTAAGAAAGTAGTAAAGTGACCAATTTTAAATAATTGTAACACACTTTGTAGAATGTTCTGTGTAACTCAGTTTAAAAACTTTTCTCATTTATTAGAATTTTGACACCAGTTTTTTTTTTTTAGTTTAAATTTAAGTTAATTCAAAGAATGAGTCTAAATGTATAATAATTTTAGGTTAAGAAATAAAAACTGTATAATATATTTTGGAGTTTGCTGTAATACATGTGGATCTACACCCCTACATTTGGCTTTACTGTACATACCTGATGTTACAGTATAGTAGAGAAGGATATCCTGCATACCCTTCAGCAAAAAACAAGAGATATACAAATTGCTGGGTGCCTCCAATAAAACAATTATTTTGAAACCTGCAGATAAGGGTGGGGCTATTATTTTGATGGACTGGAAAGGTTCGTACACACGTGCGATTACGAGTCCCGGCCTGCGATGCACGATGTGTACGAATGTTCATTTTGGCTGATAATCAGCCCGTGTGCAAGCCTTTTATCCGCCGAAACGAACATTCGTACACATCGTGCGGCGTGGGTCGGCCAACGGTCACCTCCGTATATACCAACATTAACCATACTAAGGGTTTGTAAGGCAATTCAAATAAGGAACAAAGACTTCTGGGAATTTACCATGTTTCCATGGAAACTCTTAGGAAAGTTATATCTTTAAAAAAGACATTTACAGCATTCCACAAGCTAAATGCAAAACCAGACCACCAACTACAGACCAGTTTCAGCTTTATTGAGCCATCATCAGTGTATTTCAGACCTCTGGTTTTGCAGTGTGGAGCGCCTATTGACAGGCGTCACTAATACATTAAATAAGGTAGGGAGAGAATTCAGGCTTTGATACTCCCTTTTCAACAATATGCAAATAAGGAACAAAGACTTCTGGGAATTTACCATGTTTCCATGGAAGCTCTTAGGAAAGCTATATCTTTAAAAAGACTTTTACAGCATTCCACAAGCTAAATGCAAAATTAGAGTGCCAACTACAATTCACCGACAGGCTTTTAATTGATTGTTTGCAGTTTGTTTTGCATAATAATTACTTCTGATTTTTTTTCCTTCAGACAGTAGGTATGGATGTGGGAATTCCAGCAGCACCCTTGTATGCTAATCGTTACAGTATATTGGTTTCTTGGAGGAGAACTGTTTACATTTGAGTACCTATTTCAGGTGCTTTTGTATTAAATTTTGACAATATATAGAAGAGCTGTTCAATTTATGGTCAGGCTCTGATATACAAGCACAAGAATTTCTGGCCTTTTGTAACTTTTAGACCATATCTAGTTATCTGCTGTAATAAAAAATACAGCACAATTCTTGGATGTAAAAGTCACTATTACTGACAAGAATATTCAAACTACACTCTTCACCAAACATACTGACTAAAACACTTAATGACATTGTAAAAGCTTCTACCTGAAACCTACCTATTTAAAGGGCTGCCAAAGTCACAATTCATGCAGATTCACAGGATCTGCTCAGACCCAAATGATCAACAACTACAGTTGGACCACATAGTAAATACATTTAAGGCATGGCCCTATCATGGACTGACCATATCTAAGATAAAAGAAAAGAGGAAGCTATGACCTTTTGTTTTAGAACTGCTATTGAATACAGGGGTGCCTTTCACACAAAAATGCACCACAAGGTTCAAGAGAAAATAAAAGAATTCTAGTTGATTATACTGTAGGTGATGATAAGACTTTAAACCCTTAAATGTTTACACCGAGGAATGTACAATCTATAATACAAAACTTTCAGCGAAGTACACTCCAGCACACCTCAATGGCACAGCCTTTAGTCAGTAGGTGCAATCCTTCCAGCCCTCCACCTCAAGGGCTACAGCAATATGGCAAATGCAAAGAAGTTGGAGGAGCACACTATTTCATTTCCAGTGTTTATTTCAGCAAAAAAGACATACAACGTTTCGGGGGATACAAATTCCCCTTCCTCAGGTATCTATAATACTATAATACACTTGTTCAAGCCGATCCTGTGACTAGGTAAAAGTAAGTCTGTTTACATTCTTGGCACGAAAAATATTCGATTTCACAATGACAATATATGTAATGTATTCATTGTTGGGGACACATTTACACAACCTTACTCAGGAAATATATTTCCATTTATTAAAAACCACTGGACCTTTTAAAAAACATTTTCAACGTCTCAATAGTGAATGAACTAGACAACAGACAATACTCCAGTAGCAAATCACTTCAAAACTTTCAGTTTTCATAAACACTCAGTAACTAATCCTAGAGGTATATTAAATAATCAGATCTGTCCCTTGCCACGAGGAGGTGATAGAAACAAAACCCTCTCTCTTAGGCTGAGGCCCCACATGTAGGAAAAGTGCAGTTGATTGTGCTGTGATCTGTAAAATGTTGTGCAATTGGGACACAATTTTTGCAAGTTGCATGCGCTCTGAAAACGGACCCCAGTGCAGAGCAGTGCATGCAATGTGGCCAACCTCATTAAATTGCACTCTGTTGTGACCTAGCCCTTATGTAGAGAATTCTATTGGATCTTTATATTAGATGCATTATATCCCAAAGGATTAAATTCAATTTAGGTCTATCATTTTCTATATACTGTGGCCACTAGATTATTACATAGATATGTCTCTCACCTATATATAGGTGCAGGTTGCACACTTATTTGTTTGTCATGTCTGATGAAGGTACCACTGTGCACCGAAACGTCCCAGTGTTTTTAATTAAGTGCACCAATAAGTAACTTCACAGAACTTTGCTTAAGAATATTATTACTGTTTTTCAAAACTATTTGATAGGCTTATTGCTCTTTGTTGATTTAAGAAGACCAATGGGAAATCTAATTTTTTCCTGCAAGATTAGG
Source organism: Hymenochirus boettgeri (assembly GCA_019447015.1). Classification (NCBI taxonomy): domain Eukaryota; kingdom Metazoa; phylum Chordata; class Amphibia; order Anura; family Pipidae; genus Hymenochirus; species Hymenochirus boettgeri. Next base: position 198,512,351 of record CM033476.1, on the reverse strand, counting down.
TGGAATATGTCAGTAACACCAGAATCCCAATAGTTAATTGACCCCTTTGTGTACCTATCCTACAGTATGTCAATCTTAGTAATCTAAAAGACAAGACATTTTAAGGGGTATGTTTAAGGGGAACTAAGTCTCAAAACAACATTGTCTCATTTAGAGATGGCCAGTTCGCGGACCCGAACCTGGATCCGCCGCGGATTTATCCCGTCCGCGAACGGCGGATTATTCCGGATTTTCCGCCCTCCGAACTTCCAAACCGCGGATTTTTTTTTTCCCGAAAATTTGCGTAATTACGAGGCTCTCCATATTTTCGAAATATGGAGGTCCTCGTAATTACGAGAATTCTCGTAATTCCGAAAATTTTCGAAAAAACGAGAAATTCTTGTAAATTCGCGGAATTTCTGCATTTTGGGGATTATTTTGAAGACGGAGCAAGCCACATGTCCCAAATTATCCAATGGCAGCTAACATGATTATTGCCAGCCCCCTGGGTATAAAAGGCTGCTTCACAGGCGCCATTTTGTCAGTGTGTTGGAGTGTGTTTAGTGGAGACCTGACAGTGTAGGTGTTGGAGAGAGTTTTTTGTGCTTTTTGAGCTTTTTTTGAGCTTTCTGTGTGTGGATTTCAGTATGGTGGTTTAGCACTTGTTGTTAACTACCCCTGTATTTACACATCTTGAGACAGAACAGTCCTTTTAAGGACTAACCTTGTTGTAACGGAGAGGAGGACCCGTCTCTCCACTGAGAATGTGGACCGCCTTGCATTCATCAAGATGAATGAGGCGTGGATCACATCTCAGTACAGCACCCCTATTGCTGATGCTGATGCCTGTGACTGAAGGCCTCCTGCCCCTGGCCACCCGTACTGCTCCTTCCGCCTCATTTTCCGCCTAGAGGCTTAGATGATGCCAGCTTAGCTGGAAAATGGCAAATTTTTCTTATTGGCAGGGCCATATATGGTCCTACCTTGCTCTACTGCATTCAAGTTCTGAAATAACAAGTGCTCTGCAACAACAGCTACTTTGTGGCTAATTTTTCTAAGATTGGGTCGATCCTACCTGGCCTGAGAGCAGTAATTTGTTCTTCCTTCTCTCTCCACAAGGCACCTTTGTGGTGTCACCTACTCTGACCATCTCATACAGCCACAACAGCTACTCTGTGGCTAATGTTTTCAGCTCTGGGTCAATCCTGCCTGGCACTAGAGCAGTACTCCATATTACAAAGTTTGGGCCTGCTGTAACTCAATGGTGCGGTTCCTACAAAGCCTTAACCGTTCACCCGCTTTCCCTTTCACAAAGCATACTCTGAGGGAGAGAAGCCAATAGGATGAGGAGTATGTCCAGTGGGGCCAAGCCTGCCTGACTCTTCAACAATGGTGGCAAACTGCAGTGGGCCTGCTGTAACTCAATGGTGCTGTTCCTACGAAGCCTTACCCTTTCACCCGCTTTCCCTTGCACGAAGCATACTCTGAGGGAGAGAAGCCAGTGGGGTGAGGGGTATGTCCAGTGGGGCCAAGCCTGCCTGGCCCCACAACAATGGTGGCAAACTGCAGTGGACATTATGTAACCCAGTACCCCCATCGCCTTCTTTCCCTTTTTGTGTGCAAACTACTATATAGGGGAATGTGGCCAATGGGGTGTGTGTAATGGCATTAATGGTAAGGTATATACAATAAATATGTTTTTGTCAGAAGTGACTTAAAATATTTTACTACTTATTACAATACAGTAATATAATTCCATCAGTTGCCGCATGGCTTGAACATAATGAGGCCTCTGCCTCTTCAGATCAGACTACTGTCTCTGGAGGGTAGAGACAGTGGTCTGGTAGCCGAAGCGGCGCAGGAGCCGGCGCTGGAGCCCCTCCATAATCCTGTGCTTTCGGCACCGCACATGATAGGTGCCAGGGGGGAAATCATCGTACCCCCTGGCCAGGAGGTACTGTGTGGCATACATCTGCCTTACAGAACTCGCCATTGTGCAGGCAGAAGGTTCCGGTTCCTCATTTTTACGAAAATCCTCGTTTTTACGGAAATCCTCCTTTTACGGAAATCCCCGTTTTTTAGGGGAATCCTCGTATTTTCGAAAATACCGTTTTTTAAAATTTACGCTAGCGGACTGTAATTTTTAGGCATTGTAGGCATTGATACGTGTTCTTAAGGTTATTACCCAGGTCCCTGAGTGATCAAGTGTACGTTACCAAGGCTATTTAGACCACTTTTAATGCGGATTTTGCCGAACTTTCATTTTAATACGTTTTAACGGGTCCGCTCGCGGATTTTCGAATTTACGGATTTTTTCGAAAATCTGCGGATCCTCGCGCGGACCGGATTTTTCAAAGTTCGGACATCTCTAGTCTCAATAGACAGATTCAGAAACATACAACAAGCTGTGTCTTACCTTTATTTTTGCTATGGCTGTTGGGTACATTTTTAAATTATCCTGTGGGCACTAGGGGTCAGCTCCCATTATCCACCTTATCTGGGTGAACTATTTCAATGCTCCTGTAATAACAATTATATAATCCTTTGCTTTTCATGTAAAAAACAGAATTTTAATATTCAAATAAAAATGTAGTCTGGGGAATTGAACCTGCAACTGCATGTACTCTGCTTTGCTTTTCCATTAAACCGACAAAACATACTATGGGGAACACTTCTACAAGTAGAATCTTTATTGAATGCACATTGGAAATCGCAGGAATGTTTGTGTTCTCGCGATTTCCATGTTAGCGGAAATCACAGGCGCAATCGCAAGCGAAAAAGCATGCGCAAACACTTGAAAAACATGCTAGTGTGGCCTAGCCATAACAATTCATTTTATAGACAAGCTGATACTTTTATAGACAAATGATACTTATGTCTTTAAAGCAGCTGTTCCTTGTCTGTGCTGCTCTGTATCCATATATTGTATACAGGAAATACAGTTTTTGTTATGTGTGCAGCATAAGGTTCCTTAGAAGGGTTTAAACATCCAAACCATTGATGCCCCCTCAAAGTTTTCAATTAGGATATCTTCATAACAGGCAGCACTCATATACAGTTTTAACACATAGCAAATCTCAAATAAAACTCTTATTACAAATTATATACTTTTATCATGTTTTGAATTCAATGTGCTTTTGTGTATGTTAGATGGGTCAAAGACTATTAACATTTTTTACAATGGTTTTGTCATTTTATATGTAAGAAATCAGATTGATTTCATAATTTTCTAGGGACAGGATCATAGGACAGGTATATATTTTAATTAATTAGATGAGAACATCAGTTTTATTTTCCATGAATGTGGAAATTGTGCGTTGTTTTAATAAAATATCTAATCAGCCTAAGGCACCTTGATTTTTGCTTGTTTAATAATTTTTATACAACAGTAGCCAAGTTGACCTTTAGACAGCAGCGTGAATAATTTTTCTAATCATGCTCACTTGATTTTTATGGAAAGCTGAAAAGGCACTTGTACTGGTTTTAATTGTTATGATTATCATTGGGTAATTTCTTTTAAATTGTTACATGATTAAATAATTTAGCTTTGATTTTGACAAGACAAAACGCATTTATTATTTTAAATTGATGTATTGTTTTAGGAAATGTGTTTATTGCTATAAAAAGGCATATTTTTTCAAAACAAAGCTTTATGCAGATTATTTTTGAATTCAAAATAAAGAGCTTTTCAAGGACAAGTATCACTTCCATGAATATAAGGTTATATTATAAGGGAATGCATTAGTAAGTACAGTATTTGAGGTTGAATAAAGACAAAAGTCCATCTAGTCCAACCTATAGTATTCATCAATACCACCATTTTCTGCCTAAATGTTGGTTCAGAGGAAGGCAAAAAAAAAAAAAAAAAACAGTAACAAGGGGGAAAAAAAATAATTCCTGACTCCAGGTGGCAATCACAAATATCCCTGGATCAACTACAACTGTATATATTAATACTATTATTATTTAGTATTTTTATAGCTACAACATGCTTTACAGTAACATAGTAACATAGTAATCCACTGAACCTCCCTGGTGACTGTTCTGTGACTGACGCTTGACCGATAAGTGTATGACCTTTCTGGATAATTTACAAGTGTGATTTGGTATAGACGGCTGCACTGGCTTTTGACCTCATAGGAGTAGGGGACCCATGTATTGTTTTATGGAATGATTTATGGGTAGCATGGCACAAGTGTCTCCACATAACATATGCAGTAATGGAGTAGTCCCTGCCTATGGTGCACCACTTTAAATATTGACCAGGCCTGTATATGGTGTGTCCTTGCAAGTTGGTGTACACTTATCTGTTGCCTCATAGTTTGTATCCAATAAGGTAACTTGTCTGTCCAGTAATCTGTCCTTCCAACAGATGGTAACAGGTTCTGGTGTTACAGTCAATCAGGACATCACACTGTGCAAGGGATCACACCTCTCCATATACAGACTGTTTAAGGAATCACACCAATAAGATCAGTCCCAGCAGGAGCACACTACCACACACTTGTATCAATTTTCACTTTCTGTCCTCCTAGTAATAGAGAGCAGGGCTATCTTGTCTCTTATTACTTACTGAAACTCCCTGCAGACTGAAGGTGGTATATATGGAGCCTTGGTGTATATGTCCGTTACACTATGGCTTTAAGTGTTTTTAAATTTGTTTTGTCCTGTGCTATACCCCATGTATCTATTGTAACTTAATAAAGGGTGTGCATTTATAATTGTAAATATAATAAGTATGTGCTTTATTGCTTTTCTTTCTTCTTTGTTATAATTGCTATAGGAAATCTAGTAGCCTGAATTTTATAAAGTTAAGATACGCTAATCATGTTTTTCTAAATCTATATTTTATGCTGCCATCTCAGGTAGAGTCATCACCAGATAACCCAGAATTCTAGTAATTATTAAATTAGCCATGACTTTACACTCATAACCACATTTCCTACAGTATGAGTTGTCTGTAGAAGCAAATATACAGTACAGTATGTGATAGTAGCAATAAAAAAAAATCTATATTAAAATGTTATTTTGGTTTTTAGCACATTTACAGGGAGATTCAATAAAAGTTCTTATTGTTTAAAAAGGTGCTAATTTTGCCCCAACCAATCAGATCTTGTTTAACATTTGAAAGCTAAGGTCTGATTGCTTGGGGCAAAATTAGCACCATTTTTAACAATAAGAACTTTTATTGGATCTCCCTGCTAGTATACAAATATGGAACTATTATAACTTTTCCCATTGTGGCAAAGTGAACATCTTTTTTACATCTGATTGCCATTTAAAGTGTATCTCCAATCCAAATGTATACAGTACTTTTTTCAGTTTAATGAAGACCGGGGGGGGTTAAAGGAACTGTCTCCCATTCTTCAATTAAACAGCCAGGAGACAGGAGCGAACACAGAGAATTTCCCCGCGATCACACTTCTTTGCTGTTCCTCTGAAAGGTCCTGATGTGCCCTTCCAATGTACATGTATTTATCACAATATCATGAATTAATGTGCCCATTTCTCTGCTCTCATCTTTTTTTTTAATGTATATTTATATATTTTAAGAATTTGGGGGGTAGATATTACTTTGTTTAGCTATACATTTTTTGGTCTTAGGAATGTGCATTGATTATCTTTTCTATGTTTGTATAAATGTTTGACCAGATCAGTAGCACTTCCGCTAAATGTACTTGTAAATTAGCCTAATTGGAGTGCTTCCACAATCCTTGGATTGTATGTATTTATTGGGAAGCCAGTTTAAACTACTATGTGTCAATAGCACCCCCAACACACCCCTTTTATGGGAAGTCTTGTGCCTTTAATATAAAGCACTGGATGGATGGCCTCTTCCCTTATTTTAAAAAGCCAAAGGGCTGGGGGGAAGTGAGTAAGCCTGCTATATGGATCCAGTGCACAACTATGAGAAATGCAAAAGTTTGCTAATAGTAATTGAAGTAAAAAAGGTTAGAAGTTAGTAAAAGAGTATTTTTACAGTGTTTTCCATTATGTGTTGGATGCATATATTTTCTTGTATAGTAAAGGGACACATGGTTACATTTAGCCTGATGTTCAAACTTCAGAGGAAACAATTTGTGGGATCTTGGAGAATGAAGTTATCAGACATTGTATAATGCATATGCATGGGAAAGTTTAGAGTTCTACTTCACATTTTCCTGTAAAAAAGATGCCAAGCAATGATGCCTGGATGGATCAACATGTAGCTATATAGAAAGTCCACACACAGGTCAGAATGATGTTTTAAAGGAGAACTAAACTTAAATTTTATAAAACCTAATGTGAAAGCTTTTCTCCCCAGAACACCTATACATTGTAAGATTCTTCTCTAGTAAGTTGCATTTAATAAAAGGGAGAAATAGATTCTGTAAATAAGAAGGGTTCCATGTTGTTGCTAGTACAACCCACAGCCCATGAAGTCATCAAAGGACCACGCCCCTTGACCCCAGTATCCACTGTCTCTATGCACAAAGTAGTTTCTCAACACTGATATGGAATCCCTGATAATACTTTAAAAGCTGCTTGTTACCCTGCAGTTTATTTACCAGTCAAACTTACTTTTTGTTTCCATTATGGTCCTAGTACAATACTCTACATATACCAATGGTTTATATAGTGTCTCTCTTATACTAGAGGTAAGAGCTCTGCTTTTAGCAAGACAGAGTAAATGTACAAGTTCCAGGTTCTATTCCCCAGACTTACTTTTATTTTTGCTGAAATGTATTCTGTTTCTTACATCCATGCTATCTTTGAAATAAATTGTAAAGATTACTTTTATTTTTGTATGAAAAGTAAAGGATAATATCATTGTTAGGGCAGGAGCATTGAATGTGTTTGAAAACAAAAAACTGAAATCCCTGTTCTGTGTCAGGGAGAGGGATGATCTCTGTGCTATAATGTGATTGGCTGTCAGCTTCTAGGAAGCAAGGCTGCAACTTCCTTGTTTTGATCTGTTGAGCTCTACAGAGCATGTTCCTGTAGGCAGACACTTAGCTGGGGGTTTACCCAGCTAAGGTGGATTGTGGGAGCTGACCCCTAGTACTGACAGGTTATTTTCATAAATCACCCGATGGCAACAGCAAAGGGAGAGGTGAGACACAGCATATATGTTTGTGAATGTGCTCTGTCTATTCGGATAATGTTGTCTGGAAACTTTAGTTCCCCTTTAAATCTCATAAAGGCATATACAGGGAGATTCAATAAAAGTTCTTATCCTTAAAAATGGTGCTAATTTTGCCCCAATCGATCAAATGTTAGCTTTCAAATGTTCTGATTGGTCTGGGCAAAATAAGTACCATTTTAATGATAAAAACTTATACTGAATCTCCCTTAAAGGGTATCTCCTCTGAGGAAAAATCATTTTTTGGGGGGGGTTATTTTAAAGTGCACCATCCCCCAACCCTCCTCCTACCTTTTTTTTCCAGAATTCCTCTTCGTTTGTTTGCAGCAGCATGGGAAAGTTGTGGTAGCTCCTAGGGGTGTGTCTTCCCTTTTGCTGGGAGTGCTGTCACTCAATGTGCATCATCATGGTAGCAGACACACCCACTTGTTTTCAGTAAAGAAATCCTTTCCTCCCTGACTCTCTAAGTTCATTTTTACAGCTGATCATGCAGAGAGAGACAGGGGGGGGAATGTTAAAACCCTTTTCTACAATACTACAAAGGCAGGGGGAACTTGTGTGGTTTTTAATAAAGATTTGTTTGTGTCTAACTCTAAGAGGAGTGGTTGAAAAAGTGATCTAAGATTAATTTTATAGTGGATGCTGGGAATATGAGGCAATCTGGTATGGGAGGGGGTGGGAGAGAAACACAAGCAGATGTGAGAGGGTGTATTGGGAGACAGAAAAAGGTAGTACCTGATTACTATTAATTAGTGAACTCAGCTGTGATGGTCATGTGATTATTCCTCCATTAAGTGTGTGTGTGTGTATTTTTAGAAACTACCAACTAGTCGGATCACACAGACAGCAGTCCCGACGGATCCTCACACGATCCACGCATGCAATAAACGAATATGCGTGCCGGATGTTTCCCAGGCAGGCAGTCACTGACAGTGGGCGGACCTGCACTATCCACAGTGTTCAGGGAGAAACTCATTGGATTTCTTCTAAACTACTGCTCAAAGACACAGGATACTGCAGGTACATTTCCACCTTACACATATCTATCCTTACATCCCAGGTGACTTTTATCAGTAGAGATTCCCTTTAATGTTTTTAACTGGTTTTTTTCCCCCTGATACAGTGCTGGATGGCTAATAAATGGCCCCACTTGTTCCCTATGCCCCCTTGCAGTCAGGTGCTATCTTTACACTACTGCCTACCTCCCATTTTTACTTACAATGTACAATATCAATAGTGAAAGATGGTTGTATTAACTGCTCCTAGAGAGCTGTCAGATCACCATCTTTAACTATTATTATTTCTGATAGTAAAGCTGGCCATAGACTAGGAAGACATTAGATAGATTACAGATATCTATCTAATGTCTTAAGATTGCATTTTACAAGCAGCGTTTATGATTTTGCAATAATCCTATCTGGCCCATTCATTTTGTGATCTCAAATTGATGGCATGAAAGAACAGGCTAGGTGTTTCTTAGATTGGAAATGTGTCTATAAATGAATGTCTAATCTGTCTGTCTAAGTTGTGTATGTGAAGACATCTTGGATATAAAATAATATATTTTATTGGCTAACTAAAATAATTAAAAATGCAAGCTTTCGAAGCACTAGGCTTCTTCCTCAGGCATGATACAATTCTGAATCTTGTGAAGCACTCTATTTTATACATACAAGAACAAAGACTTTCTGACATTATACAGATGTTATCTTTTGCCTGACAATGGCTGTTGTTGTTGTGTATGAGCACCTTAAGTAAGAACAGTTGGTATTAGTTCTATTTGCTCTCTCCCTGTAAATTATATATTTTTATTTTGTAAAGTAGTTTTTTGGTCTCTAAAGGTTTTGCATGTGCCAGCACTGGTTTAGTGTTAAAAACAAAAGATGCAACATACTTGTGTTCAAACATTTTTTGGTTGTCAAGCCATAGTAATAATGATATTAAATATACATTCAGCAGTCCTGTGAGGGGGAATTATACCTTGAGTAAAATTACTGGTACCTTCTTCCTCATAAGCATTGGTACACTCCCACAATCCACACTTGCCAGAAGGGAATCTCGCTAGTTTCTTTTTTTATTTATTTCACCCTTTTTTTAATTGTTTGCAGTATAAAGAAATGGGGAGAAAAAAAAACAGATTCAAATTAATGTTATTTCATAAAAAGATTTCCATATGCCTCGGATGCAGTCAAAAACCAATTATAATGTGCACATACAGTTATTCTGGCTATTCACTGTAAGACGTTTCATGGATTCTTCTTTTGATCGTCAAATCTATCAAATATCTGAATACAGTGTTTGCTGTACCATCTGACATTCCAGGGTCATTGCCCACCTGGCCCCACTAATTTTGCAATTGCAACGTGATCACGAAAAAGATCAGGCGAGGCTATCTTAAACAGTGGGGAAATGATGTGGGATAAAGTTATCATACATAAGGCTCTGGATTTAGAATGGGGAGGTGCAGTGGCAAGAATCCTTATAACAAACACTTAGTGACTTCCTGTATTCCACTGAACCTCCCCCTCTCTCTCCCACTCCCTGTATTAGTCATTTATATAGGAAGCCCTGTTTATTGTTGACAGACGATGTTCAGTCCTTCTTTCTTTTTTTTTTTTTTTTTTAGATTTGCCTGGCCTTATATATTATAAGAAATAATGTGCTACGGTGTATATACGAATTTACTTCACCTCGGCATTCACCTCAGCTTACGGCCTTGTGCTTTTATATGGTCATGGAACTTCTTGGTGGCATAATATCCTTATAATGACAAACCACCACCCCTATGACAAATACAGCCTCCTTTGCTTCTTTGAGGAGGCTGTATTTGTCATAGGCAAAAACAGATAAAGAGGAAAAAAAGTGAGCGATGGATGCCAGATATACAAGACAGACAGGTATATATAGATTGATATAATACAAACAGTTCCACAGTCCTGTTCCCTTTGAGAGCATATAAGCATTAAAAAATTGTATTGTATTGTATTGAGCATCAAGATTCAAAAATGCTTACCAGCATACAAAAACTTGATTAATCAAACAGGCACTGTTGCATCACATATTTTTCTGAGGATCATTTTAACTTTTTTCATCTCGAAGTGCACAAAAATAAACATTTTATGCAGGTCCCTTTAACACCTACTGTACTAAACAGACTAAATAGGAAACTGAACAATGAGAAGCACAGCTATTGTATTTTGTATTATGGGGATCCATATTGTTGTTAGTGGTATATTGTTTCCTAAGTGTTGTTATCCGCAATAGCAACACAAAGTATCTTTTTTTTTTTTAAACAACTTAAATTCTTTCAGAGGCCACAGAGTGTTTTTCTCTATATAAATAACTTCATCAAAACATGTATATTGCCTTTACTTGAAGTGCTGTAAATTTTTGAAACATGTTATGCAGACAAAATATGCTACTCATGGTCCTTCATTTGTAATTAGTATATAGTGTCAGCTGAAGAGGGAACAATGTGGGAAGCTTTCACTATGTCAAATCCAACTCTAGCAGGAAGAAATAGTATTTTGATAGATGTTATTACTGTTTCTTTTCTGCCATCAAATTTTACCCTAGTGGTTTAGGGCCTCACCCTGGTTACTATAAGGGTAGGAGTTGGTTTAGGGAAATGAAGTATACAACAGAATATAAATGCAGACATTTTACCAGGGCAATCTAGACAACATATATGTCAAGCCTATTTAATCGTTACAGTACCTGTTTCTTAAGTAATGGGGATGTTTATTCTGAAAAAAAAAATGCATGTTTTCTCAGTTCTAAAGTTATGCATTGGCTCCTTCTAAGGCTATTTTTTGGCCTTGTCTCTGTGTATACTGATGCAAGTAGGGTAATATTATATTTGGGACATTTAAAATAGTTAGTTTGAATTTTTTTTTGTTTTTTTTAACAGAACATCTTCTAAAATTGAACAGTTTTGCAAATAATTGCATGTAGAATTCTGCATGTATGATTCCTCCCCCCCCCCACTACCTGCTAAATATCAAATTTTAAAAAATCCATTGAAAGGCCTTTCAGACCTTAATGCTCAGGCAAGCACACATATTCCAATCCTTCCTCCTGACCAACTGTTCGAGGCTTACAACCAGCCAGCCAGGAGGAATGACTGTCGGTCAGGGCAAAAGCAGCCGCGTTCTACAGCCACATCAAAATGTGTGGTGAATAGAGGACCGCACAATTGGCTATGGTTTTCTGACATGTCCGATCGTGTGTTTGTCCAATTCGGTTGGTTGCAGATGCTAGAAGAGACCATACAATAATTCAGCCCGACCAACCAAAAAAACACGCTCGGGAGAATGATAAATTCTCTGATAATATTGAATGCAGAGTGTGGTTGTAATCTTAAGTTCTAAGTTGGGTGACACAGGGTTTTGTGCAGGAGCGTAACTACCAGGGGAGCAACCACAGGGGGGCCTGGGAGCCAAAGGGGCCCCATCTTATTTTTCCTATAACAGAAGTAGGAATTGTCAGCAATATGAAAATTTGTTGACCATTAAAAGCTACATAGATTGTGCAATCACTGCAGGCAGATTTAGATAGAGTGTCACATTGGGCTGCTTAGTGGCAGATGAGATTCAATGTTAAAAAATGTGATGTATTTTGGACTAAAGTGAATCTCTGTTGGAAAAGGATTTTATAGTTTTGGTGGAAAACAAACTTTAATGTAGCAAAGAGTGCCAGTCAGCAACAGCTAGAAACAGTAAGAGACTGTCTAGTATAAAAAGGTTTATGGATTAAAAAGAGGAAAATATTATTCTCCCTCTTAACAAAGCATTGGTAAGACCTAATTTGGAATATGCAGTGCAATTTTGGAATCCTGTGTACAAAAAGGGCATGTTGGAAATTGAATGGGTTCAGAGAAGGGCAACTAAATTAATAAAGGGAATGGGGGAGCTTGAATATGAAAACAGATTAGACAAGTTACAATTATGTACACAATATACAATAGACTATCTGGGGCACTGTTCATCAATAGAACATATCAAAGGACTCGCGGGCACCCCTTTAGACTGGAAGAAAAGAAGTTTCGTCCTTAAGTTAAGTTTTTATACTAAATGCACTATAGATACAACAAAAATCTAAAAAAGAAATATACACATACAAAACAATTTTTTTTTATATTTATAGACGCCCAAATAATAAAGACTGTTAGTGTAATAAAGTATATGCTAAAATAGCAGCAATATCTCAATGCAATATTTTCCAAAGAACAGTGGAAATTCATGGGAATAGCATCAACATACACCCATACAAGATGAGTTAATTACTATAAAAACAACAAAAAAATCTTATACAGAATATATCTAGCTCCAGCTTGTTTAGCAAACATATACAACACTTCACATAACATGTTTTATTATTATTATAAAATTCAATAAGTATTTAATGGGGGAAAAAAATCACCTTAACATATTACCTGCACCTGCAGATATTTGGTAAGGAACAACAGTGCCTCCTCCAGGGGACACTGACTGGCAGGAGGTGGGTCATATATGCCTATCACTACATACACAGGGAGATTAACTTGCTCTGGCACAGCAGCCAGGCATGCCTGATAGAGTGGTATCTATAGTAAGGGCTACCCTCCCCCAGCACATAGTCATGTAGGGAGGGTCTCAAAACTGGCATCCAACATAATGGGTGGGGAAAGCAGGGAAATTAGACATATAAGATTACTGGAGCTGCATTTGACAACACTTGGTATATAAGTTTAAAGTCTTGGCATACAGTTTAAATATTAATTTTTATAAAACAAACTGTCAAATTTAACAGCATAAACAGTTCTGAGTGGATTTAAAACAAGGGGCTGCACTAAAAGTGTTTTGGTGGAGGAAAAGAAGGCTCAATACCCACTGCTTCCTAAGACTCATATTGGGCAATTAAACATTTTTTGACCAGCCCAAAAGGTAAAATATTGTATGATTGTTGGCTTATCGTCCATACACAGACCATGATCGTAGCGTCTATGGCCAATATAAGGGCTAGGCCGCATTGGCCCGTTTTCTCACACGTTAATATTTGCGCTTACAATGCATTACTGCCTGAGAATCGCAGCACAGTTCATGCCAATGTGAATGGCCACATTGCATGCACTGATCTGCAAACCGTTCAGAGCGCATATGATCAGCATTTATTTTGATAATCCCACGCCTTCCGATTACATAAAATTGCATGCATTGCAGTGCACACAGATGGTAACTGACAAAATGATGCCCGAAACACTGACTTTTATACCCAGGGGGTTGGCACTGCTTCCCTGTACCTGCAGAAGCAAAACAGCCCCAAAGCATGATTGACCCCCTGCCATACTTCACAGTAGGCAAGGTGTTCTTTTCTTCATAGGACTTGTTCTTCCTCCTCCAAACATAGCATTGATCCATGGGCCCAAACAGTTCTAATTTTGTTTCATCAGTCCACAGAACAATTTTGTGGTTTGTCCACATGACTTTTGGCATACTTCACTCGACTCTTCTTATTCTTTGGAGACAGCAAGGGGGTGCGCCTGGGAGTTCTGATGCAGTATCCCCCGATAACGGGAAGATAAGCACTAAATTCACACTACTGTAGTCAACTAATGTAGTTAATGTAGCGAGGATTTTCTGCTGCCTGTGCCATGTCGCACTTGTGCACAGCACAGCACAAGTGATGCAATAAATTTTGTAAGAGTTTTTGCACGAGCTTTTTGTGGAATTTATTGCAACTCCCCCAAAGAGTTTATTTTATGCTCATAATTCCAATGTGAGGTTATTTGTCAAGAAGTGAAGAATCCAACTTTGTGGTCCATCTCTAGCACAAAGAGAGGATTCTCTAGTACTACATGTGCTTGTTTGCAAAGGGTTCTGTCAGCACCTACCTACTGTAATTATACACTTTTTTTTTTTACCAAAGATAGATAATTTGATATAACTGATTTTATGTGTTGAGATAACATGATTATTGTTCTCCCCTCTATTTCCAAACTTCACTGTTATTATGAGTACAGGCTATTAAATAAAACATGACTATGGTGATATTTTGCCTAATCAATTAAATGCATTTTGCCAGCATAATTTTCCTGGTGAATTTTCACTACTGGCAAAACTAAACCACAGTTTTGTCCCATTCTAATGATAACTAGCACGTCTGCATTTTTTGCACAATTGTATGCCCTCTGATTGTATAAATAGCGCATCGGAAATGCTCACGTAGACGCGCTGTAGTGTGGCCTCGGGCCTCAAAGTGGATTGACTGGATCTTAAACAATGAGGGCTACATAAGGAGAAAGTATTTTTTTCAGGGCAAGATGACTAGACAAGCAGTTGTGCAATCATTCTTGAACAAGGCATTGAAAAGTCCTTGATAGAAATGGCCAAACCCACCAGGTTTCATTATGCTTGCAGGCTAATGGAATAATGTAAAATTTTGTGGCTGACATTTCATCCAGAGCCGGATTTACACCTCAGGAGCCTGTAGGCCCAAAGAGCCTGGCACCCTTAGCTCCACCCCAAACATAGACCACACCCCTAAACCACACCCATTTTCTCTTTTTTGAGGATGAAAATAGACTATAAAGGGATTGGATTGGTGGGAGGAGATTGACAGCCGCCCCTCCAAACTCAGACACCCCTAGGCACATGCCTGCTGTGCCTAACGGTAAATCCGGCCCTGATTTCATCATCAGAATTTTCATATAAAATTTCAAGACAAAGATTTGGTCATAAAAATGTAACAACTTTTTCACACAGTGCTTAAATGAAAAGGGTGTCATTTCATTTATATTGTAAAATAACACCCACTTTCTTGGAAACTAGAAAGTCAAACTGTGTACTCTATCATACTGCTTCCTGTATCACTACTTTACTGCTTCTTATATGGTTCACATTAAATAATAGTTATCCATATTTCAAATCTGCTGTATGCATTTCTGCTCTGTGTTTCAGCTGAAGGGAAAATAATTGGTAAAGGAGTAAAGCTATCGAACTAAGCAAGTTACAAAATTCATGACAACACAGGATCATCCAATTTGGGAAAAATCTGACCCTTCACTAGTGGGGCTGAGTTTTGAATAGAACATGATTTCAAGCTAAAACGGGCTTTCAAAAATTCACGGGTCCAGTGAAAGATTTGGAATTTCGAAGAAAAAAACTTTACAGAATTTCGTTAGAATTTGGTGCCAAAATCTAAATTTTTGTGTTTTTAAAGGGCAAGTCCAGCCCCAAAATGAAAACTTACATACAGGTAAATCACCCTCCAAAACCTTAAACGGTAATAGTTTTAAATCTGAAATATATAAGTCTAACCTGAAATCCTGCACAATGTCCTGTTTCCCCTGTTGCTTCTTCCTGGTTCTTCCAGTTAGCAACTGTCAATTATGGATTTGACAGTTGAAAGTCAAAAATCTGTTTTGAAATTTGGTGTCAATATTTAAAATAAAAAAATTAAAAATCTGCACCCATTGACTTAAAGGGCATGTCCACCCCCAAAACAATAAATGCAATATCCAAAGATCAGCTACTTACATGTTGCAGCTCACATTCCGTTTTTCCAAAAGCTCTATAGTTGCTGAGGATGTGCCTGCAACTTCTACCAGAAACGAGCACTAGGAGGCTGAGGAGGAGTAAAATGCTTCCGCCTATATTGATGCATCGTCGAGGTGTGCGCGTGCGCATTCGCGCACCTCAGTGAAAATCGTGCACTCTCCTCTCCTCACTCCCTCCCGGGTACGCGCGTTCCCGAAATCTGTACGAGTATTGTTGTTATTCACTTCCGCGTCACGTGATTATGGGCTGGTGCGGACGCGCGCGTAACCCAAGCCACGAGATCTGCTCTGCGAGACTTTCCAGAGCAAATGCACGTGCACGATCGAGATTGACAGACAGAGGGGAGCCGCGTGGTGATGTAGGCCGCATACTTAGATGGCATAAGAACGGGTAAATGAAACTATTTTTTGAAAATTCACATAGGCGTTCAGGGAGGGTGACTACTAATCTTTAGAATGTGCAAAAGTTGTTTTTGGGGGTGGACATGCCCTTTAAATTGTTTTTAAGTCAACTTTTTGTTTTTACAGAATTTCTAACAGTTAACCTCCACCTATGCATGCAGTGACAATGCACAAGTAATGTTTTTTGTTGTATGCTACTGATTCTTATAATCAATTCAAACTTGGAGCTTATTTGTAGCTAACATAACAAAATAACTGTTATTACATTGGTTATCAACTTGATCAAAAAGAATCAAGTGGGAATGAGGATGCTATCAGTTAGGTGAAAAAGCAAGAGGTTTTCTACTTATAGGACTTTCATATACAGCTGCAAGTATCTTCTACTGTATGTACATACTGTGTAACACATTTTCTATGCAGGCTTTGTGCTAACAGACAAACCAACAGGCACACTGACAGATTTCTGTTATTAAAATGAGTAGTTGAGTTTTCCCCCATTTTACAGTAATTTCTGTCTTTATTACTGTTAAAATGAAATAAATGAACATTTTAGAATAATTTTAAGAAGTCCATATTCAGCAGTCACTATGTAGAAAATATTTTGGTGTATTTAAAATGAAACAGCATTTCATTTTGAGTTTTAAAGATGCTGAATAGCAAGTAAGCAAATCAAAAGAGCAGAAGTGCATTATTTGTGCAAGACTTAGTATTTCAAGATTGTAGTAATTAAGTCAGCAAACCTTATGCTCATCTGCCATATAAACATTATAATGATTATGACCCTGAAACATTTATTCCTCCATGTGATTTTTTTAGTAGCTAGTTTGTTTTCTGTAGATCCATCTTTTAATTCTGTGTTGTCTTGTCAGCTGTATTATTGTTGTCACCTTGCTGTTTTAGCAGTTTCCCTGGCAATTTAGAGTAAAATTAAGTGTGCATAAAAAAGATAAACCTACTGTATGACTCTAAAAATAATATGTTATTGCGTTAGGTGTACTGTATGAATACTATGGGATAAAACAGCAGATATAAGGGAAGAATGAGTTTTAATGTGACTTACGTTGTTCCTTCAATAAAAAAGAGAGAGAGAGAATAATCATTTCAGTATGGCTTGAGAAAGGTAACGGATATTACCAAAACGTGGCCTGTTATGTACCCTATGATGTTATATTTTATATAATAAATTTCTAATGAGTGCTGCACATCCTGCATATTTGCAGCGCTGAGGTCCTGAGTTCGAATCCACCTTTGGACACATCTGCAAGGAGTTTGTATGTTCTCCCGTGCTTGCGTGGGTTTCCTCCAGGCACTCCGGTTTCCTCCACAATCATAAAGCATACTTATAGGTTGTATGTGTCAAATAAATGTGCTTAGATTGTAAGCTCTTAGGGGCAGGGCCTGATGTGAATGTATGCAATTGTAAAGTGCCACGGAAGATTTTGGCGCTATATAAATCTGCAATAATAATAATATATATATTAAACTGTAGTGTAGCTAGCCCCCCATACGTGTTCATACAATGAAGGTATGGGGGGATAAGGATATTGTTTTAATCCTATACTAAAAGCTTTACCTGCTAACAAATTCCTACATCCAGTGTTGTACTTCACATTTTATCTGGCCGATGATTAATCCACTGATTCATCACTGGATTAATGTTGTGCCTGCCAATAAAACTGCTGGGATAATAGTAATTGCACAATATCTATCTTGGGGTTAGTGATGGATCACACATTTTGGTGACAAGACATTGTAAATCAGTCCACATCTCTTTCACAGTAATCAATTAAAGTCTGGAGCTGGCAGTACACATGACACTTAAAAAGCAAATCCTGTTGGATCTAACAAGATTTGCTATATTGGCCGAAACAGTTGGAAGATCACTTGTTTAGAGTAAGTGTAAAAAAACATGCTGGTCACAAGGACTAATATATTCCTTCAACTACAGGTTGAGTCCTTTACCCTGCACCAAATGGCACAAATTGCAGCTGATAAACAATAAATATAATGGGAGAATGAATGGCAACATTGAATGTTTTCTTTTTTGAGAATGTTGTCACAAATAAAAGTGCTGCACTGCCATAAAAATCCATATACCAATAAATGTAAATTCATTCTGAGAAATATATTCATCAGAAGATTAGCAATGCGTTAATTAGGGTACTAGAATGATAATCAAATTAATTATTGTAATAAATATTGCGAACGTGCATCTCTTATATAGTTCAAAAGTGTGTGGAATCTGTCTCAGGGTAATAAAGTTAATATTAAACTTCTTATGGTGCTCGATCCCAGACTCTGCTGTCACCTTACCTTGGGCCCAAAATTAACTCCTAGTGCTCACCAAATTATTAATATGGTAATTGTGTCTAGTCTGCACTAGGGATGGCCGGTTCTCGGATCTGAACCCGTTCGAGGATTTTCAGCCGTTCGGTAATCCTCAAACAGACGAAAATTGTTAATCATTTAAAGTCTTTGAAAATTCCACCTTAAATAGCAGTTATCAGCTCGGTAGATTGGTTGCAGCAGTTGTACAACAAAGTTTTTGCATACCGCCGAAACCACGGTTAGATGTTAAACCCCGTTCACAATGCAATGAGAGCAGCTATTGGCTCTGTGCATTTCCTAAAGGGGCAATAGAGTGTGATAGCGGCTCTAGATATATAGCTCTATTTATGTCTCAGTTTCTAAACTATTCCCATTATGATACATATACTGAAGTTAACTGATGTTGTGCTCCACACTGATATGATTTTATTGATATTTTCATTGAACTGGAGAAGTGATGGACCGAACCCAAAACTGCGAACCCAAGTTAACTGTAATTAACTATATCTTTTCACTATGTTCTCCAATTGAGTTCAATGGGTTCGTTTTCGAACTAATGAGCTTCCGAACTTTTACTGAGGTTTGGAAGTTCGAAAACGAACTGGATTTCTCTAATGTTGAGCTGTTCTATAAATATTTTGATATTTTTCTGATACTTCCCATATTAGATGTACATTGTATCCATAAATGTATGCAACACAAATCTCAACACATAATTGTTGTCTTCAACCTTCAGCCTTTGTGATGTTTCTGTGAGGTCTTCCTATACACCAAAATGTAGGCATGTGTATGTGGGGGCAGAGGTCACACCCATTACAATCATCCTCAATTGCCTATATACTGTCATTTGCCATCAAACAGAAAAGCACATTAGTAAGCACAAAACTCAGTACAAACTCAGATGTTGGTAAAACAACTTCCCCCTAGTTTTAGAAAACTGTTTGATGAGTACAAGTCTCTCATCTTCATCTACCAATATGCCATCCAATTTTCATAACCCATCCCCTGTGTCAAGTATGTACAAGCTTATGTTTTTTAGATAAGGCCGTGGGATTTGGTCAATGTATTTCCACAGTCTCTTTTGGTCCATGAATCCCTAATAGGTCTCCCTGGAGGTTTTTAAAAAAAAAATTGTGCACCTTTAGAATTATGTAGAAAGTAGGGATAGTGGGATGTAGGAACTCTTTACATTTATTTTTATCTTTTTCCCACCCTTCTTTTACCAATATCCTCAATTTCTCTTGTTTTTTTTTCCTATGGGGTTCTCCCTTAGTGTTTCAAATTGTGTCCTGTCCTTCAACTGTGTCAACGCTTCTAATTTGTACTGCTCTTTTGTCATTATAACAATATTTTCACCCTTGTCTGCAGTTCTGATCACTAAATTATCTATTTTTATTAACCCTTGAAAAGCTTTCTACTCATTCAAAAGTTTGTTTTTCCACCCATCCTCTGGTAGGGATTCTTAAATCTCCTTATTTACCATTTTCACAAGTGTTCTCTGCTGAAACTGCGGACAGTGGTGTAAACCATTTTGATTTATTTTTTAGTTTCGTATAACCTTTATTATTAGTGTATTGTAATCCCTTTCTTACTACTTCAGTATTTTCTTGCAACAGATACTGTACTCTAACAGGCTCATTTACCGAGGAGCGATGCGGGTACACAGCACTCCTCTCAGCTCTTAACGTTGAGCTGATTTATGATTAGTTAGCATGTTGTTAAGTCTCGCTTTGCGGGGGCTGCGTGAGTACCGGAAGAGGCACTCGCGCAGCCGGCGCAAACCAATTTACTAGCTGCGCAGCTAGTAGCTGCCGTTAAATACTTACGTGCGGGTGAGATTCACCCAGAGTCGCACAGCCTCTGGTACATCCGGAGATTTGCTCAGAGAGCTTGCGCTTGGTCTCAGGGTGAATCTCCCTGTAAGTGATTCGATGCCTTGAAACAAGTTCATCTCATTCTACATTCGTTGCCTTATTACCCATTATCTTTGATATCATTAATTTCCTTAATAAAAAATTTAAACCTTAATAAAATCAACAATCAAATTTCTCTATCTCTTGCAAACATATTTCTTTCTTTTTCTTAATTCTAACTAATGTATCTATTTCTTTTCTTGTATTATTAAACATATCAAATTCCTAATGGTCTTTGAATCTATTCAAATTCTTTTTATTATCTCCTGCTTAGACGGCTATATTCTCAAGCTGTTTATGATAATCAGATATTATCATTTCCATTAAGTGGTTAGAGCATTTGGATAGAGTCAATTTCCATTCCTTTTTAAATTTTTCACTGTTTGTTACCATTCCCAGGCAATATTTTTTTCTAAGGCATTTTGGTATCATCCCCTAAAACTATTTTAACCCACTACTGGCCCCACTGTGTAGTGTAGAAAAATCCTTACCTTACATCCTTGCTCCAAATAGCTTCCCTGCAAGGGCTGTTTAAAGTCCCAAAAAATGAAGACCAGGAGCCTGCTTGTGTCCCGAATCATCTCTGCCTCCTGTCTCTCCTCCGGGAGAAAATTGACATGTGCACTGAAGCCCTCCTCCCCTCCCTCTCCCTCCCATTTTTCTTTCCCTCCCCCTAACTCCAAACCCCTTTTCTGTAGTGTAGGGCTCCTCCCCCACCCCCAACCGCTATAGTACTGGCAAAAAAACTCTCCCGATCACTACTTACTTTGCCTGTTTCCCCCTGCATTCTGTACAGCCAGAAGCAGCATCCGTGATTGGCTGCCTCTCAGCCAATCATGGACGTAGCTGCCGGTCCGGCCCCCTGCTTGCAGTTTTATGCAAGCAGAGGGCTGTGTCAGATCGCCGGGGGAAAGAGGCAAAGTAAGCAGTGATCGGGAGAGTTATTT
The DNA here is from genome assembly GCA_019447015.1 of Hymenochirus boettgeri. Taxonomy (NCBI): domain Eukaryota; kingdom Metazoa; phylum Chordata; class Amphibia; order Anura; family Pipidae; genus Hymenochirus; species Hymenochirus boettgeri. The sequence continues at coordinate 198,491,123 of CM033476.1, read as the reverse complement.
GACAAAGTACTATAGCGGTTGGGGGTGGGGGAGGGAGCCCTACACTACAGAATTTTTTTTTTAAAGGGGTGGACATGCCCTTTAATGTAATTTTCCAATATAGGTATTTTTCATGTAATTTTAAATGCTGTAATAACAATCTCCTTGACATCTTTCTGCGATGTGTGAACCCTTCTGTACCCTTTTAATCAGAAGTCTTGAATGTTGTCCCACCTTTAAAGACATCAGACATATATGATTCCTATTTAAATTTATCTGTATCCATGGCAGTGGATTGATACAATAAAGTGCACTTAGCAATTTAACCCATCCCAGACCACAAAAAATTATCTAAGAAAACGAATATCAAAGTATTAATAATTGTGCATGGACTGCAACACTTGAATAGGATATGGGGACATATGAGCACAAGTTACTGTGTGGTGCCCATTGGGGCCAGACAAAGTTAAAAACACCTATCAAGGAACATAGACATTCAAAGTTAAGGAACCAACTTAGTGGCACAACCCTATATCAAGAACAAAAGATACTTGTATATCATAATATCATTATATAAAAATGTCTATGTGCATTTTTGGTTATTAATTCTTTTTATCGAAAAAGTGAGTGTAGTTCCAATATTTCTGAAAGCATTACTTACTACTCCCCAGGGATCATGGGCATGGCTTGCGGTTGTGGTGGGCTGACTATTACTGGATGGGGAACTGTGGGGGGCTGACTTGACACTGGCTAGTGTACTGGAGGGCTGACTTAACACTGGTCCAAACATGTCCATCTCACACAGAAAGGTACATATAAGATGCCCTCATGCCCAACCCACACAGATTAATACATAAAAGATGCCTTTGTGTCCAGCTCACATACACAGGTAAATAAGATGCCCTTATGGCCAGAGATATAGAAAAAAATATTTGCATGGGGGAATCTGCATTAGAAACAGTTATGACTATAGAGAAAAGTATAAATTGGAACAGTTCCAAAGTCAAAAATCATACTCTTACCTAGTAACGGCTTCAATTGTTTCCTGGCCCTGTAAAAACACATAAGGAACACTCTCTTTCTAAACCACACCCAATACAGAAAAACTACAACAGAATGGTTTTATTTAACCTTAGCTTGTTTGGGTTCCACAGTTTAACAATTAATTTGCAACAGTATTATTTATAGGAACTAAAAGATTTCATGGCAAAAGAAATGGCTTTATTCAAATTGTAGGGCTCCCACGGTTCCATGGTTGGAACAATTTTTACCATTGTTAATATCCCCTATATTTTCCAACTACAAAGCAAATATTATAGTGTTAGAAACCTATATTGTTGAAATTTCATCTTTAATACACTAAAACACATTTTCCCTAGTAGTCCCCCCCCCAACTGTAGTTTCACCATAAAGTTGTTTTTTTCCCACTGGTTTTGCAAAATCATGAAACCTAAACCTTTTGTACCATAGTGCCTTCTGCAATTTTTAAACCAAACTTGTTTTTGAGACAGTACTTTTATTCTGTGTCAGTCTTCCAAATTCCAGCTGCCATTTGTCAATGTGTTGTAGTGTAGTGTAGGGGAGATGGGAAAAGGAGAGACACAGTTCTGCAATTTCCTCTTTTGAGTGAATTCCAATAGCCAGACAGCTTTCCAGCCAATCTACTAGGCAAAATTGCTTCTCTATATATAATGTATTTGTGGTAATACACATGAGTAATACATGCCATGCTGTTTCCCTTAGTCAATACTAATATTAATATCTAAATATTTTGGCAATTGGTACAGTATATTCCCAAATTCTTGCAATTTGCATGATTTTTATTACGGTAATTACACTAGAAATAAAGCACGTTAATTGCAACATTTTGCCTCCCTTAAATATGTTTTGTTGTGAAATCTCAATCAGCTTCATAAAATTAGATTTGCAAAGAAACACATTTTGTCTCAATACAAGAAAATGAAGAAGAAAAAAATCACTTTATTGGGGTTAATAATTCATATAGGGTAAATATTTGGTTTTGAGAGAGTGCAGCTTGTTTGTTTTCTGTGGGCGTGTTGGAGGTTTTTTTTCTATGCAAGTTATTGAACATGAGCATGCATTATCTGTTAAATAAAAAAAAATGTGAATGATGGATAGATAGATGTAACTAAAATAAGAAGGTTCAAATTAAAGAATTTGATACTAATGATTTAAGATTTAGAGCATCTGAAGTTAATACCTGCAAAATACTGCCATCAGTGACAGTCTTGCCAGACTCAAAATTTATGACAAAATGTCAAATGTAATACATTGCTCAGTGAAGCAAATTAAGATAAATGTTGTTCACTTGTATTATCTTTATACTGCAGTGCATCTGACAGTCTGTTGTCTCTTTTTGTTATGATAAAAAATTACAGCAGCTGTAGAGCCATGTGACAAATGTCTTTGTATAGTTTCATGACTTTTCATCTTTTGTATACACTTACTGTGTCATTTTTCATTTCTATTGCCCTCATTTTATATTGCTCTTATTATGTAAGCATTTAAACGGATATCTTACATTTTTTCTTTTTATAATTATATCCCTTTGTATTATGACCAAAAATGTACCCTTTTATATTCTACACAAGATTTGTCTTGTAGAAACTACAATACATAGTTGTCAACATTACTGCATTTTTTTCTAGGGACATATTTCTAGTCCACTTTCCAAAAACAAAGCAGCTCTTTTTGCCTGGGAAAGGCCACAGCTTCCAGGACAGTTGGTGGATGAGCTTCCCACTCTGCTGATTGAGTTAGGTGGGCTTTGGGGCATTGAGAATATTCCATATATTTTGCAAAATGTTTTTTTGCTGGGTCTTTGGCATCTATGAAAAAGGCCACACAAACTATGCTCTGTGTTTTTTAATTAATTCTGTACAATGCTGGACACAATGACTATTGTCTATTCTACCAGAGACCTGCATAGCTAAAAAAAATAATCTACATTTTCTACAATGCTGCAAGCAGTAAGTGAAGTAAATTGCAATAGTCTTTAGGGCAGCCATTTTAGTTCATTTGATTACATTTGAGTCTTCTGTTTTTAAAGGGGCAATGAAGCAGACAGGGATTATTAAAATTATTCTGGTACTTGAGGCCAGATCATGCAGGATCCCCAGAGAGACTGTCAAGTATGTAATTTGACTGCTATTAACTCAAACCAGGAACAATTGATAGTAGAAATCAGTTGCAACATGGAGCTTAAGAAGGTTAAAAGCATTTAATCTACCAACTTTTAATACTGCATAACTACTCGCTTACAATAAGTTGAACTTGTGATTTATATTACAAATTTACCTTTTAATATCATATACAGTATATAGTACAAAGAATTACTGATGTGCTATCCAAAAATCTCATGCATGTAAAGTAAATTAAAATATGTGTTTAAATGAGTGTTTAAATGTAGCCCTGAAAGAGCACAAATAAAGCAAATGGTGGGGAGTGGGGTATTGCTGCTTAAAAGTAACAAAGGACTTGCTGTATGCTTAATGTAGGGAAGCTGGGCAGTAGTGATGGAGGGGTGCCCAAATCATTATGTGATGGGGGAGAGAACCAGTGGGCCAAAATCAGACTATGATTAAGGTAAATAGAAAGGAAACTGCTTTCTCTCAAGTATTACCCTCAAGCATATAATGAATGTATCAATATCAGTTTCTGTTTCATGCGGAGAGTCTGTTGGGACCTGTCAGAGGACGTGGAGGAGGAGCGAGAGATTGGGTACGTTTCTCACCTTGCTTGGTTTAAAGTATACATAATTACTAGCCCTTGATCCTTCTGCTTGTCTCCATGACTTTTTCCTTCGGGGGATTTGCCGAGACATTTCGGGCTGGGAAGTATGAACAGAGGCCGATTTAAATACTTTAAACCTAGTAAGGTCTAGGTTTTGGTGGGTTTGACATACCCTTTAATAATGACCTTCCACGTAACACCTTCACACGTAACACCTTCATCCACACCAATCCAAACTTAACTACCTATATGTAAATCTATGGTAATGATATATTGTCATATGCAATACAGAGGGCATGAAAGTAAAATAAAACATTTGGTGTTGTGCAACTGTAATATACAGTTATAAATTGTACACCTAAACCACATAAATCATACACAGGGCCGCTCCTACCATGTAGCAAACTGAAAAGTTTGGTCCTGGTGCATGCCTCTGGGAATGAAAGTCGTCAGTCTGTGAGATTTACCAGTCATACCAGAGTTTGTGCAGCTGCAGCTCTTGTTGTCCAGATCCCTGACTGACTTGTGTGTGAGAAAGGGTGTATCTGTCTCTGTGTGCCTGTCTGTGTGTGTTTGTGTATCTGTCTATCTGTGTGTGCGCGCGCACAACAGGGCCCATCTTTGAGCGCAGGGCCCTCCTTGTGTGCAGGGCCCTCCTTCCAAGCAGGGCCAATCTTTGTGTGGTTGCAGGGCCTATTCGTGTGCAGGGCCCATCTTTCTGTGCAGGGCCCATTTGTCCATTTGTGTACAGGACCACACTACAACTTGATGCCCTCTTGCTGAAGAAAAGAGAAGATGGCACCAGATAAAAATGGATTTTAACTTAATATTTTTAACAGTTGCATTGAAAAAGTTCTGTAATATATTAAGATTATTTTTTACTGTTTAAAACCTGTTTAGAATCAAGTGTGATCAATCTGTTTTTATTTAGTTTTGTTTCATGGTATTGAAAGGTTTTGACATTTAACTAAATGATTCTTAGTGAGTTTTCCTAAATTACAGATATGATGGGGACTACGGATATAGTATAATATTTTTCTTTCACTAAAGGTGTGTTGGATATTGTTAAAAGCATTTCATATGGTTAAGTTAGCTTTCGATAGTTTGTTAGGCTAGGTTAGACTTTTGACCAAAATCTTTTATCCTATAGAAAGTATGGTAGGGATTTCTTATGTAATGTACCATGTGTTTTTTGTGTGTTAGAACAATGGATATCTGTCTAACTAACTGTGTTCAACTACAAAATTATCAGAAGTTTTGCCACACCCAGCAAAGAAGCCACACTCACACAAAGCCATGCCGCTGCCCGCAAAACCACTCCCACGTTACCTCAGCGGCACTGCGCTTCGCTCACCACTGCACATCAGCCTAGAGGCGGCTTTCAAAAGTTGCTTCAGGTGCCAAAACCCTAGAGACACCCCTGATCATACAAGCTCATACAATAAGAATAATTTACACAAGCCATACAAAAACACATAATAGATTCATATATTTTCCCATACATTACAGAAGGCATGAATAGAACAGGATAGTGTAGGAAAAAATTAATACATGCAGTAAATTGAACATAAACTCTGTGCACTGACATGTAAATAAAATAAAAAAATTTTTGTGTCTTGTGCAACTGTAATATGATGGCAAGTCAAGTTCAATAATACTATATGTTTCAAATGATTATCTTCTTCCAAGTACAATAAAAGTCTTTGGTGTTGTACAGCTATAACAAGAAAGCAGTTTAGTAATACAAACACACCTTTAAATAACTGGCTCCAGGGTCCAACCATCAGTACAGGCAACCAATTTCTTCCATAATAAATGTAGCCAAAGGTACATAAACAATGATGAAGGGGGCCTGTACCCCCAAAACTTTGTGTTGATGCTTGATTTTGAATAAAGTACACCATTCACTCTGGAGTTCAGTTCCTCATCCTTTTTCTGACATTAAAATGTTGGCATCCATTTTCTGACATTAAAATGTTGGCATAGGCAGGTGCCCACCCATACAGGTACCTTGTATCTGTTTGTAAAATGTTTTCTGGAACCTAAATTAATTCCTGGACAACACAATCTCTAGTAACATTATCAGCAATTTGACCATTTATATATATTCTTTCAATTCAGAATATAATCATTTTTCTACACTTTTAACACTTATTTCTAGAACAGCGATAGGGGCATTGTTGCACTAAGTTTGGCCACTTTTGGTATGTCCATCAAAAAATTAACTTTCTTTCTAACTGTTTTACTGAAGAACAGGAGGTAAATGCACTATTTCTTACCTCCCGTTCTTCAATGAATCTTGCAGGAGAGGAGGACAACTTACTGGGGTCATTCCAGCGCTGACAGAGCCGCGGCCGAAATCTCCAAAATCTCATACCCTTTAAATTATAACATCTCAGGTGGCGAAAACAGGCAAGTGTTGCACAATATATGTGGTGGAGTCGCAGAGGCTGCTGGGAAGGGGACGTGTCCTGCTAGTGGTATGGCAGGACACACAGGGACCATGCACCCCACCTCCACAGGCAGGGACTGAGCACCCCACCAGGGGCCCTCAAAAAAGCCTTTAGGTGCTTAAGGGGAACTCACAGCTCGAAACCAGCCCCCCTCCCCGTGCCCTTGCGGCATTGACAAGTGCTTTTTGGGGCTTAAGTGGTCCCGCAGCTGGAAATCCTAAAAAGTACCTTTCCAGGTCTCCACCGTCTACTTTCATGTACTTTCATGTCACCAACACCAACAATGCCGATGTCCCCGAGGCCAGAGGTGACACAACCGTCTTCTGTCTTCTTCCATCTTCTTCAACATCCCTATGACTTCTCAGTTCTGCGCAGGTTTGCACCTCATTATATAGGATTGCTGAAAGACCAAAAACTATTTTGATTGCTTAACATTTCAGTTCTACCAATCATATGATCAGCTATTGACCAATAATTTTTTTTTGATATTTTAGCAAAATATGATTGAGAAAGAAGACGGCTCAGACCTGCACATGCCAGAGTCCTCCAGGAAGACAGGGAGGAGGCAGATAAATTTAACACACAGGAAGGCTTCAGTTTCATGGACTTTGGAAAGGCACTGCAGGACAGCCATTTGGAGCAGAGAAGAAATGTAAAGATGGCCATCAATGGGTTAGATTTTAGTTTTGGGGGTGGATATACCCTTTCTACATATCATAGTATGCCTTCCCCCAGCCCCAACCGCTATAATTTTAAGAAAGTGCCCAGATCTTTACTTACCTTCCCTCTCTCCTCCGACGCACTGCCCGGCCTTCAGCTTGCAAGACACTGCAAGCTGGGGGCGGGACCGGCAGCCACGTCCGTGATTGGCTGAGAGGCAGCCAATCACGGACGTGGCTGCCGGCTGCCCAAAACACCGGGGGAGAGAGGGAAGGTAAGTGGAGTTCGGGGGACTTTCTTAAAAATGTTTTTTAGCGGTTGGGGCTGGGGAAAGGAACCCTAATATATCTCAATATTATATAGTATCCCTGTACCAACCAGAACTACAGTATATATTTTAATACCAGTAATTCTCAATATTATATAGTATTCCCGTACCAACCAGAACTACAGTATATGTATTAATACCAGTAATTCTCAATATTATAGGCGACAAGCTCGGTCGAGGCTGCCACGCACACACCATCAGATATTTCCAGCCGACCCAGTCAATCCCCTAATGGCTCCAATATGATCCAAACAGGCACATCCAGAAGTGGTACTTGTGGCTAGGGACTGTAAAATGAAATATAGCTCCAACAGGGTGTTTGTTCAGCACTTTAGGCTTTTAGGCACCATTTACTTTCCAGCAAAGTGTAACAAATGTAACTACCGGGACTTACAGTTCATGTGGGTTACTTTCGCCACAGATGTAGGATGGCCACAACTAGGGCCACAATTACCATACTTAAGGCTCCAAACTGCTAATACCAATAAGGTACCCGCAGTGTCTTTAATGGCTGTGATATTCACGTGATCTGGCAGGACCTCAAGTCTCCACCCGAAATCTGAATCACCCACGCTACCATATATCCAACACCTGATACTCCCATCCTCAGACCAGGGGAACAAAACTACTGACTCGTTTTTCGCCTTGGAAATCTCACGCCTTCGCCAGGGTCTATTGTTTTTCATATTCCAAATGCAGCCTTACCAATAAGGGAAATAAGGAGAATTATTTTTTTCTCCCTTGAATCTATTCCCCTTTTTATACAAGACAATATCTTAGCTGTAGCCGTGGCTGCCTGGCATTGTTTGCTACAGCTAAGTCTGTTATCTACCAGAACCCCCAAATCTTCTCCACAAACCCCCAACTAACTGCTGCCTCCCATCTTAAACCATTCTCTCTTGCTGCTTCCTACCTTTGGAACTCTCCATTAATGCTTTCAAATATACAGGGAGATTCAATAAAAGTTCTTATCGTTTAAAATGGTGCTAATTTTGCCCCAACCAATCAGATCTTATTTAACATTTGAAAGCTAATATCTGATTGGTTGGGGCAAAATTAGCACCATTTTAAACGATAAGAACTTTTATTGAATAGCCCTGCTAGACTGTTATTCCACATTCTGAGTATCACCAGAACAAATGATTGTTAGCCCTTTGCCTTACCCTCTGCAGTTACATCGTCTCCTCTGTATAATTCATATCCTACCTTTCTGAGCATCAGCAACAAATGATAATTAGCCCCTTTAAGCACTTTGTACCTATCCCCCCCCACTTGTATCTGTATGTTGTCCCTCCCACTTAGATTGTAAGCTCTTCGGGGCAGGGATCTCATTCCTAATATCCTATATCAGTTTATACATAATTTATATATATAATTTCTTAACCGATGTATGAAATTGTATTTCATTTTTATCTATCTGTATAATGGCTTGCACTTATCCCCTTGTTTGTATACTCTGTATTTTGTAATGTACAGCACTGCGTACCCAAGTGGCACTTTATAAATAGAATTATACATACATACATCTTTTTCAAACAGAGATTCACTTAGCACAGAGCAATTTATGGTGTAGGTGGCTCAAGGATTGTTAAACCCTAAATGCATCACCTTACATTTATCAACATTGAATCTCATCTGCCATTCTGCTGCCCATTTTGATAATCTATCTAGGTCAGCTTGCAGTAATTGCACATCATTTGAAGTTTCCAAAGCTCTGCAAACTTTTGTCTTATCAGCAGACAGATAGAAAACAAGCTATGCTATAAATTTTAAATGCTATAAAGACTAAAACATGTTTAAAAAATTGTGATTTTTTACATTTACAATCTTAACAATATATTAATGTAACATTTTCTTTCTTTTAGCCAGTACCCATCGCCATGCATTGTACCGAAGTAAAGCAGACATTCCTCCAATAGACCCCGAAGTTCTGAAAGACTTGGAAATCCACACCCAAGATGTAGCCGTTCGAGTTGATCAGATGATGAAAAGCTTGAGTGGCACAATCCAAAATGTAAGTTTTTTTTTTTATTGGTTATTTTGTTGTATTGTGGTTAAAAAATGTATTTTTTGTCTGGCGCTTTAGTAATTCTGTCTTTTTGTGATTAGTTCCTTCCAATTCCAGAAAGTAATGTAACACTGTGTTTTTTCAACATTTCTAATCAAAATAGTGAATAGGGAATTTCCAGTAGTTTAGTATGATCCAGAAGAGGGGTATTTACTGATGATGGTACTTTGTGCAGTATGTTCAGATTTCATCCATATTCTATAGTTATTCTATTCTATATAGAAATATGGTACTGCTCCCAGTGTTTAAAGGGAAACTCCAGCCCCAAAATAACTTTATTTAGTCTAAATCATCACCCTCCAAACCCACTTGCGTTGTAACTTTACCTTCCTCCGATGCTCCCAGTTACAAGAAGCCGTTTCCTTGCCGCGTACTCCTTCTCTTCCGGCTATAGACAATCATGGCAACGATGATGACGACACGGGCAATTGCTGACAACCATTACCTCGCAAGAGGTTACGAGCACTCTCTGCTCGTACCCAGCTTACAACAGAAGCAGAGTAGGAGGGACTTCTGGTGAGGGATTGTGGTTCTTGTAAGTTCTTGTAACTCATCATGGGAGCATTGGAGGAAGGTAATGTTACAGCACAGGTGGGGTTTTGGGGGGTGATCCTTCAGAATATATAAAGTTAGTTTGGTTCTGGAGTTACCCTCTAATTGCAAAATTATTAGAAAGGGCAGAGCGGCTACAGACATGTTTCCCATGAGCATTCAAGATCAATCTGCAGGATACTCTATTCTCTACCCATAAATCACTTTGTTTCACCAAATACCTGCCTTGTTTACAAGCACTTGGCATGCGCCTAGAAGACTTGGCAGGAGGAGGCATGTATGAAAGTGAAAAAATAAAGGGTACATAAACAGTACCTCTTTCCTTACTGTTACACATGCTTTCTGATACATTTTTAACATTTTCTAAAATAATGACTTGGGTCTTCCTTTTGTTTCTGGTTCGTAGTAATTGCTACATTTACCTACAGCTAACTAAGTCTCAGATTGGATAGTAGGTTCTTTATTATTGTTAATATTAGCCCACTCATGATAAATGTATTATGTTTCAACAGATGACGGCATTGAGTGTTGGATACATTCAGACATACAGGGATTCAGTGGACAGCCTTGGAGAATCTGTTGATATGAGTATTAAGGTGAATACTCACAATGAATAATTACATTTACCTCCTTTTTCATTTTATAATTATATTACTACATTAGCAGAAATAATGCCGTCAGTAACAGGTCAGATGTATTCACACAACAGCCAATTACGTTTTTTTTTATTTTAACTCCTAGTTTATAAATCTCACATATTACTTATTAACGCGGAAAAACCTTGTTCAGATACATAGACCATAATACTTTGCTTATAGGGGAACTGTAGTCCCTTAATACAAGCCATTGAAAAGTGCTCTCTCATATGTTTCAAACAAGCCTGGGATGATGTCTTTAGCTGCTGTGAATACAAAGTTTGCTGCTCTGCGGCACCATTTTAAACGATAAGAACTTTTATTGAATAACCCCCTATAAACATTAAAGGTAAAAACTCAAAGAAACAAGTAGGACACTGAATTTATTTTCTGATGAATAATGTTCACTCAATGCCACTATCATGTGGTGCTATAAGTGGGACTAAGAACATATATTTGGAGTAGTTCTCTTCATGGAATTCCAATTGGTCTGAAAAATATGTAAGTTTCCCCAGATAAGTTCAATAGGTGCAAAAATGGGAGCGTAATAGGAAGGGCCTATGGACCTGGGTGATCAATAGGAAATCTGATCCTCATGCCAGATAAAATAAGTTGGTATATCTGCTCACAGTAGAAAGCCCCAATCAGCCTAGATAATGTCCATCCTGTTCATTCAATGATAACATGGAGGCTGGAATGTAAGCTGTTTGAAGCAGGTAAAATGCTGGCCTTGAGGTTCCTTATGGACGGTTAGTCTTAAATCTGGTGTAATCTATAGAGTACAGTTAAAATAACAATGGTCACTTACTGTAAATGGCTGTAGCACCTGGGAAATGGCCCGGGGGAACGTGTGTATATCGCCAAAATGCATTTAAACACTTGTTTCCCCCCCATCGGGCAATTGTCGAGTTTCCGCACGCTACATTATGGTCAATTCATTTGATACTTGAGGGTTACAAAACAATACATTTGAGGGTTACCGAAAGTGACCGCTACATTCTAGGGTTACCGAAATCGAAGTCTACATTTAAAGGGTACTGAAATAGGCTACATTCCAAGGTTGCTGAAATCCAAAGGTACATTAGAGGGTTACCAAATTTGAACATTACATTCAAGGGTTAATTAGCGAAAATAAGTCCACGAGTTCGGAAAACCCAAACTAGTGTCAGATAGTTCGAGTTGGGCCGAACTCGGGTAGCTATCATGTCCCAGTCACATTTCTGATCCTTGTTTTCCCAACCATCTGGTCAGGATTTGTATTTTTCTATTCCATTTTATCCCTATCTGGCACCCACCTTTAATTGGTGTATGCCATCCACTTTATCATACCAATGCTAATGTGAAATTTCTAGTATAGTGTCTAAATGGTGCCTTCTTCTGACAGCAGTTTTTACCTTCTGATGTTTCTTCCTGTCCCATTCAATTTACGATTGCAAGTTGATCGTAAATAAGAAAGGGGTCACGTGGTTCTTCAGATGCCGGGGAACCTCTAAAGGTAAAGTATAATATATAGTCACCTTAATTAAAAGTTAATTTTAAAGCAAATCAATGGGACAATTCACTTTCAGCATTGGGGAATTTGTTTAAATGTGGCTTTTTTATTGTCTTATTTTTCCTTAACTAGATAACGTTTTTTTTTTTGTGGAGTTTTCTATCATTACAGTTGTCTGTCTGTCTGTAGGGTATGTATACTCTGATGGCTCGATGTGAAGAACTGGACAGGTCCATGCAGCCCATCCATGCACTTGCTAAGCAAATTCGGGATATTAAACGCACTTTGGAGATTTTTGAATCCTTATGTAAATAGTTTGTCATTTAGCACTTAGTTTTATTATATTTTTTTTAATATCATTAAATCATTATTGAAAATATAAAATTGTGTTTAATTTTATACTTTTAAATCTGTTAATTTATAATAGTACAGACTGAAACTGATAGACCTATAGGGTACAGGGGTCAGAAATGGATCCCTTTTTTCATTTGTTTCTCAGGTGCTTAGAAGATTTGCAATGGCTCTATGTGCCTTTTGATGAACTATACCCATGAATGGGGCTGACATACACAATTCTCCCATGTTTAGGCAAATATAAATAGAGAATGAGAACCCAGTGGTGGCTAGTGAGTAGCTTGTAGTTTTATGAGCACATGAATCGCATAGCACCAGTGCCATAACTACCGGGCCCATGATCAGCTGTTTTTAAACAGCCGATTGCATGTATGCAGTATTTATGATCAGCTGTTTAAAACTGCTGCCGGTTTGGTACCTGTCTTTTAAATAGTTGATAGCACATATCTTTACTGCATACATGCAATCAGCTGTTTAAAAAACATTGATTACGCTGGGGAGGGGAAGGTGTGTGTCAGGGGCCCAGCCCAGGACTTGCAGGGGTGTCTGGGCCCCTGCAGTTTCGCAGCTACACATCCCCCATATTTTTTTTATAGAATTGAACAGGATTAGCTATAATTTTAAAGAAATCTTTTTTTGGGACATTTAGAGGCGAATTTTCAACAGTGGAAAAAATTACACCGCAAAATATAGCGCTAATAGCTCTTCAAATTTGGTTAAAATGCAGCAAATTAGACAAGTGAAACCAGAAATGACTAACAGAGCAGGGCATACTGGTGGTAAATAGCTCACACACCCGGGTGACTTTCAGAGTAGAGTGCAAAAGGCCAATACACACAGAACACTTTGCTGTGTATGACTGCCTGGCACCTCATGGTGTTTCTTGTTTTTTAGCAATAAATATGTAATATAGAGTAACTCACCATGGCTGATTTAATATACCGGTAGCTACATTTTCAGAGGGGATAATATTCTTCTTAGGTTTTATTAATATGATAACACTGCAATATTTATATTAATACCACCTTCCAGGTACATAAAGTAACTATGACCTGATCAGAAAAGTTCTCAGAATAAGTTAACGGCATCTTGGACTTGGCAATAATTTTGTGAAGAAATGACTTTCACTTTAGATACTTTGCCATGTATTTTACAAGACATGGTAAAAAAACATTTTGGTAAATTGTGCTAAACAAAATTCAGCAAAAAAATGAAGACAAATGGGTAACCAAGCACAGATTTAGTACATTTGTCAAATCAAAATTGGCATATAAACCCCCTTGTGGTAAAATGTTGAATGTGAACATTACAAAGGTTATACCTAAGGCTGGAAACAGAGAAATGATTTTCATGCAGTGTATCCATCATCTCTTGATAAATGCTACTGAAGCAGCATCACCTTTACCGAATGTACGATTGCGGATAGAAAAATAGCAATTACATGGCCATACGCAATTTGAAATGTCTACTACCGCTTGGTATTGTACGGCCATGTGGGCATAAATGTACAACTGAGGCCGTACTTTTACCATAACCTAGGAAATTGGAAGTTACCGATACCGTTGATTAAAGATTTGGCCTTTGGTGCTTTACATAATGCTGGAATAAAAGGCACAAGTTCAAAACAGAGCTTAAAGGGTATGTAAACTTAAAGAAATTACCATGCCGCATTATAATCTACAATTAAATAAATGTAAGGGAATAGTGATGCCCTATTTAGATTAGAGCCACAGCTAACTAATAACTTTAGTGTACTTATCCTTTAACAGCTGTGGACTGTTACATACTCAAACACAACGTTCTGGGATATTCAAACAAACAAAACGTTACAGAATAAAAGTTTACTGTTTTTATTTGTAACACAAATGAAAGATACCAAAACAATAAAAAGAAATAAAACGAACACTATATAATTGGCACGTTTAACGGTTCATTTTCGCACAGCCTACAAAACATTCCGTTTACCTATCTAGTTGCAAATTTGTACAGAGCAAGTGAAACAGTTTAGTAAGATGAATTGCACAAAAGAAGAAGATGCTGATCCAGGTCTGGGAAAGAAAGTCATGGTTTCACTGTGAAGATAGCAAAGTGAGGGTTGAAAAAGTTACAATTTGCAGGCAATGAGAAGGTCGGTGAAGTAATTTATATAAAAGTAACAGTTGTACAATGGTGGATTTCTTATGTCAGGGTTTCACCTTTAGTGACCTAAAATAATAATAGAACAATGATTACATGCTATTCAACAGAACTTCACAATGACAAGATTTACAGTAACATTGTCCACATTCTTTGAAGGGATTACTTGTACCTAGGCTCAAAGTTACCTACGATTTTCTGACTTAAATCTCCAACACTGTTGCCTGTGAGAAATCAGCCCCCAGTCACTTCTTCACAAGCCATTTGCTTAGTCTGCTTTGAGCTATCCAATAAGCTACTTTGTATTTCCCGCTATCCAATAAGCTACTTAGTATTTCCGGCTATCCAATAATAAGCTACTTTGTGTAAGTGGGCTTGGGCACAATTACACAATTCGGATTGCGTTGTGCTATCCAATCACGTTTCAGACCACATTTCCAATGCAATGCTCTTGGAGGGTCCCAATTATGCACGCTCCAAATTGTTGTGCGAATCGCACGTGCCCCAATAATACAGGTACATATTGGAGTGCAGGGCACATGGCAAATAATGCAGAGCAGCACAATGCAAAAACCATGCATGCATTGCCATGCATTCAAGTGGGGCCTTGACCTTAGGAAGAAAAGAGACTGAAAGATGTTACTTATTTCAAACAGGTATATCTAGGTAAGGAGTTATTTATAAAGTTAAGTTTATAAACCAGTTTTTGCGCCATAAGTCAAAAAAAAAAGTAGCCCAAACGTCGTCTTTTTTTAAATCTCCAGTTATATTTCTGATTCTTCCTAAATGAAACTGAAAACCAGCACCACAACGTTACATAGCTGAGGATATTTAGCTTTGCAACTGTGTAATCGGTTCTAAAAACATTTATCAATGTTTAAGAGAAGGCAAACAAAAGCATGAACACAGAAGAAAATAAAAACACAACTTTATGCAAACCACCACCTATATTAAGCAGAACACAACACTGTTTAGGCGTCAAATTCTGCACATGCAAATGACCATCAATGGTAAGGACTGGGACTCGATGTTACCTCCAGGACCATGTCCCACCCCACGTTAGAAAACTTACTGCACTGAAACAACATAAACAGGACAGAAGGACCCATCAGCATGCTATGGAAAGCATATTGATGTTAGTTTGGGGGTGCTGTACCGGATATAGCTAATGTCTGTAATCATTTTTTTTGCACTACTGATTCCCTAACTACAGAAAGACACAGAATCTTTAAATAGGTGTTGATTTGCAAACAGATCATTTTACAGGGAAGTGAGTCTCAAATTAACCAGATATTTGCTTAGAATTTTCTAACTGCAATATTTGTATGGATCTAATTTACAAGAAAAATTTGAAGGAATACTATCATTCTAATTCTTAAAGGGTATGCCCACCTAAGAATACTACTTTTGGGGTTTCAGTTTTATTGAAGAAGGGGAGGTTAAGGAGCTACGTCTTACCTTCCGTTCTCCAATAAAACCTGCCGTAGCAAAGGAAGAAACTTACCTGGTCTCGCGCTCCTCTGCTAATTACTCTGACAGGTCCTGATAGACTTTGGACTATGTGCGCATACGCATAGTGTACAAAGTCCTTTGGGACCTGTCAAAAGACCAGCGGAGGAGCGCGACACCGGGTAAGTTTTTCACCTTCGCTACGGCAGGTTTTAATAAAGAACAGGAGGTAAGGCATAGCTCAATAAAACAAACCCTAAAAGTAGCTTTATTAGGTGGACATTCCCTTTAAGCTGGGTACACACAGCAAGGATCTTTAAAAGATGACAGAGGATCTTTATGGTTCTGTCTGTCATTTTTTTAAAGATCAGGCTACAGACAGTCCCGAGCATTCTCCCTATATAAAGTATAGGGAGAACGTTTCCTTCAGCCGTGGGCAACTTCCTATACTTTACTACAGGGAGCTGACCGTGGCCGTCGGAATTGTCCCTTTATCGTTAATGTGTGTTTACTGCATCTAAACATTTATTAGCATTTTGAAACATACCTACTGCTTGCTATTTCTGTTACACGAGAAATGTTTTTACATTTAAATTGACATTGTCTTTGTTTTACCTTGTTAGTTATATAATGTCTCTTCCAAGGGCTTCTCTACATTACAATTTTTTTAATAAAAGATCTGTATCTCACTCATAAAAACATAGGTAAGCCAAAGGCAGTGATTATTCTATAAACAGTTTGAAATGCACTTCACTTAGGTTGGAGGGCCCACCACATCCTCAAAAATAATGCATGCACAAGATGAATGTAAGAGACACACAAACCTACTGCTTTAAGGTGCATATATTCAGAGATTCAGCATGTATATAGATAAGGATGGTGGGATCGGCAACTGCATTTTGCACCTTAAAGCAGTACGCTTTACATTCTGTTCTATGAAATTAAACTTTTCTGTCCAGGTGCATTACCCAACCAAACTCTACAGCGTAAATCCTAGTGTCCTGTGATAAAAGCTAACAAAATTTACTTGATAGTTTATAATGAAGATCTGAAGGTTTCTCAGCCATACAAATAACTTTTCGTTTACTCAGCACTGCAATTATTCTGAAATAGTTGCCATTCCGGGGAGGAAGCATTAAGAAAAAAAAAAAGTAACAAAGTGAGATTCTGTGGGCAACTGCATATCAATTTTTTTTTTAAATATTAACTTTCAGGACGTTTAAGGCAGTGATCCAGAGTGCTAGGCTGCTATCTTATCTTAAACGTTAAATGTGCCCAAAACGCTTAATTCCCTAAAAGACTGCTCACTGCATTAACTAGCACAAAAAATACTGAAAAGTCAGCAAAAATGTCACCAGATAAACTAGCTGTGCAATTCCCAACTACCTTATATGCATTGCCAGCAGTGAAAAGAACAATGTTAATGACTATTTTATCTTTAGGCAAATGCTTTTATTTACTATACGTTTAATCATTGTGATATTTGGTAAATCTCCAGGTTTATCATCATGTCACTGTACAGAAAAACGTAATATATATCCCTAAAGACAACTTTAAAGGGCATCTCCACCCCCCCAATCTAAAATTAGAAATTAAGCTAATCACCCCTCAAAACCAAGAGACCACTAGGTTTACAATGCTACCAGATGAGATGCTCCTTAAGGCTTGGTACACACCAGCCGATATTTTCGGCAGACCGACCGAAAGTGCCGTGAATCGGTCGGTCGAAAATATCGGCTGGTGTGGGGCGGACATGTCGGAAAATTACGATCGATCGTGGCGGTTCCCTATGGGAACGCTCAATCGATTGTTTGCATTTTCGGCCGCAGACGAATTTGCCGTGACCGACGGACATTTGTCCCGGCTGAGCGCTCGCTTGGGATAAATAGTCCCTCAGTGTGTACCCAGCCTAACATACTAATCTGCACTTGATCCCTTTCCGGCCCTCACCGCCTTCCTAGTTGCAGCCGTTCAGTGAGAGACGTGAAGCGCAGGTCATGGCCAATCACTAACCTATGGAAGTTTCCATCGTCTCCGAGCTGTTCCCTGCCTCTCTTCTCCTTGTCGGGCTTCACCAATAGGAAGACATTCTTCCTATTAGTCAGCTTGCTGACCAGAAGGAGGAAGCAGAGAACAGCGTGCCGGCGATTGGAAATTCTATTGGCAAGTTGAACCCAGGAGTGAGGACAAGAGGATTGAGGCTGAGGTAAGTATAGTTGTCCTAGCATTTTAAATCTAGCGAGGTCCAAGTTTTTGCGGGTGATTAGCTTACAAAGTACAAAATATTCGTTTGGGGGGGGGGTGGGGGTGGAGATGCCCTTTAAGAATCCATTTTTTTTCCCACTGTAACATTTGGGGGTTTTGCCTCTTCATTTATGGAGGAAAGAAAAACAGACAATCCGCTTTTACGGTAAATAAAAAAATCCACTAACCCTTGCTTCTATATACTCGATTCGCCTTTCCAATGCAGTCAGCTTTTCATTTAGTGTTGCGAGTCTGGAACGGCAGGACATGTCTTAAGAGAAGCAGAATGGATGTTAGCATATTTACTAACAGGACTAAGAACTCTACAGTTCATATGCACATGGTTTAGAAACTGAAATGTAGTAAAGTAACTACAGAAACAAGTAGATCTAAAAGGAGAACTACATACAAACATCAGCATTTCCTTAAGTCCAGAATATGATTTATAATTTACTCTTGCCTTTTAAAATCCTTTCAGGGTTATTCAATTAAAGTTCTTATTGTTTAAAATGGTGCTAATTTTGCCCCAACCAATCAGATGTTAGCTTTAAAATAATGATATCTGATTGGTTGGGGCAAAATGAGCACCATTTTAAACAATAAGAACTTTTATTGAATCTCCCTGTTTATATGGTATGAATAAGCTGTTGCTCTCTGCATATTAGACCAGCATAGAAATGCTTTGTGGACCTACTTTTGCTACCCCTCAACCCAAGTAAAGCAATATATAGGAAGACAAATGGTTATATTAGACTTCAGTTAATAACCAGTGGTAAAAGGTTTTCAACTCTACTGAACAGTGTGCCCATATAACATATAAAAATATTTTAAACCTCAGGTTAAAGGGCATGTCCACCCTTATACAACATTTTCCCCATATAATAGTATATGGTACCTTCCCCCAGCCCCAACTGCTATAAAATAATTTTAAGAAAGTTCCCCGATCTTTACTTACCTTCCCTCTCTCCTCCGACGCACTGCCCGGCCTTCTTCTTGCAATACATTGCAAGCAGGGGGAGGGACCAGCTGCCATGTCTGTGATTGGCTGAGAGGCAGCCAATCACGGACATTGCTGCCGGCTTCTCAGAATGCCGGGGGAGAGAGGGAAGGTAAGTGGAGTTCGGGGGACTTTCTTAAAAATGTTTTTTAGCGGTTGGGGCTGGGGAAAGGAACCCTAATACATGGCCAAGGGTTTCTATGCTAGGGGGAGGGAGAGCAGAACGGGAGGGAGAGAGAGGGGGGGGGAAGAAGGGCTGCAGTGCGCATGCCAAACTTCTCCCGGAGGCGAGACAGGAGGCAGAGTCCTATATGGCCTCTGCTATCCTCCTGGTGGGCAGTTTTGGGGACTTGGGGGGGGGGGGGCTACAGGAGAACCATATGGAGCTAGGATGTGAGGTAGGATTTTATTACACTACATGGTGGGGCCATTAGTTTTGGGGGTGGACATGCTCTTTAAAGGGTACACTGGGAAATTTGATTTTTTTTTTTAATTGCTCATTAATGGAAACTATAATTCTTCCCAACTATCATTGTACCATTTTTTGATAATCTGTCCCCAAATTTCTTTAGATATCCAGTCTGAAACATCTTACATTTCAGCTGTCAATCAAGTGACTTAGTATCAAACTCTTCTGTTAGGTCTAGTTTTGCTATAGCTGGAATAGTGACAGTTGGTATGAGAACTGCATGGTGCACTCCCCTATCTCTGTGCCACGAAACGGTAAAGGTTATAACCAAAAGTACTGAAAGGGAGGCACACTCCAAAAGTGCTTTACAGCATAACTTATTTATTCAGTGCTGAAAAAAGTCCAAAATACACACAACGTTTCGGGGGTTCTCCCCCTTTCAAAGCCCCCTAATTTGGAGGCGTTTCAAAGCCCCCTAATTTGAAACTGGAATACAAATTCATTCAGAAATGTAATTCCCTGAACGGCGGACTAAATAGGGACATGAGTTTTATGGCCAAATATAAACTTATTCCACATCACCACCCAGACTAAACCCACTCACCAGGATACCGTCTTGTACTGTTTGCTACATTTCAAAGGACACTGTTCTCACATTATTACAGCTATCTACTTCTGCCCATTTCACACCTCCAGTACTGTTCCCCCCCCCCCTCCGGAGTCTGTATCAGTACCTGGTCATCTGTTCAATGTGTTTGATGTTTACTGTCTCTATGTGTACCGTATATACTCGAGTATAAGCCGAGGTTTTCAGGTCTTAAAAATGACCTGAAAAATGAACCTCGGCTTATACTCGGGTCAAGCTGGGACTTACCTTAATTCCGGACGCAGCCGCGAGTCAGGTAAGAGAACCGGCAGTTCCCAGTAGTACTTTGCGCACGTCGGCGCGATGACGTCATCGCGCACCCGCAAAGCACTACTGGGAACTGCCGGCTTACCATCCTGACTTGCGGCTGCGTCTGTAAGGCTCTGCGAAGGCGTCCGGAAGGCTCTGGGAAGATGTCCGGAAGGCTCTGCACACCAAACTGTAAGTACATTTCCCATGGCTACCAGTGATCCGAAGGCTACCAGTAATCCCCAAGGCTACCAGTTATCCCCATGGCTACCAGTTATCCCCATGGCTACCAGTAATCCCCATGGCTACCAGTAATCCCCATGGCTATCAGCTATCCCCATGGCTATCAGCTATCCCCATGGCTATCAGCTATCCCCATGGCTACCAGTAATCCCCATGGCTACCAGTATGCAATAAAATGCACATGGCTACAGAAGGCAGTATTGGTCAATTTCAACCCTCGGCTTATACTCGAGTCAATGTGGTTTTCCTAATTTTTGAGGTAAAAATAGGTACCTCGGCTTATACTCGGGTCGGCTTATACTCGAGTATATACGGTATATAAGTTTGTGATTTCTCAGTTTCTTTTGTAACATCCAGCCTGATGAAGGGGGTTTAGGACTCCCGAAAGCTTTCTTAATTTTTTTATTTAGTTAGCCAATAAAAGTTATCACAGCTCTACTTCTCTTACTTATGGCTAACATGGTACAAACCTCAACTATTGCTTTGCTCTCACAGAGAGTCAGATAGTCTGGAAGGGGGCTGGGGGACTGAGCTTGAGCAAAACAAGTACTGGATTGAAGTCATGCAGCTACACAAACACATTAGAGTAAGTGCTGCTTACATGTATTCATTTATAGATTGAAATGAGGCCAGTTTTTTTTTTGAGGTTCACTATAATGAAATATTAGGTTTTACATATTCCAATGTATTAGTGCCATTTCTCTAAGCCCAGTATATTCTCAAATGCTATCACAGACAGTTTGGTTACTGGACATATACAGTTCTATTATCTAGCATGTGCTCTATAATCATTCCATATTTGGGTTCAACTGCAATTTTATATGTAACCAAAGAGGTTCGTCTGACTCTAGGACAGTTTAAAAACCAGATCAGGAATTGGGAAGCAGACATAAATATAAAAAATGACAGCAGATTTAAAACAGTTTTAAACAGGCTATGTATCAGGAATTGCCACTTTTCCCTGTGTACAAAAAATGTTTGCTTTAGATGTGCTCACATTTTCATTAGTTCTCACATTTTAATTTTCTTGTATTGCTCTCCCAAAAAAAAAAAAAAAAGACCTACTTTAAAATATTATTTGACTTTCTCACGCACAGTACAACATCTTTAAGACAAACACAGCATCAAAAACGCTCAAACCAAACATTATATACTAAAGTATGAAAATTTAACTATAATACTTAGGGCAATGGTACATGTGCCTTTGCCCCTGGAAAAAAATTCTTACCAGTGGAATAACACAGCTGTCAAAGCTTCACAGACTACAAAGACATTTAAACCAAAAACACTGATAATAATATAAAGCCCTAATTAAACGGCTGCAGATTCTTGTTCTTTATCTGTGCAATGTAAACTTTGCTGCTGTGTAATTTTAATCAAATAAAATATTAATTGCCATTTGTACTGGTACACTGGAGGATGCCCAAAATGATGTAGGGCCCCGGTTGGTCACAATCCATCTCTATTACATCATCACTCACACACCCCTTCTTCTGTCACTCCAAACTGCAGTTATTGATTGGTTTGATCTCTAAACCAACCAATATTCCTATAAACAGTACTGTGCTCTGTGCTATTATTTATATTCATCTTAATTGCTTTTCCTTTTAAATTACACCAATCTATTTATCTCTAGCAAGAAATGTGACCCATGGAAAAAAAAGTTACCAGATTGGAGTCCTCGTCACCCCTCCTCTCGTATTCAGTAGTAAGCTGCCCTCCCACTCACAGTACCTACCTTCCCTAGCCACACAGTACCCTGCCCTCCCTTCATGTGAGGTAAGGATTTTATTACACTACATGGTGAGGCCATTAGTTGGGGGGATTATAGTTTTGGCGGTGGACATGCCCTTTAATATCATCACATATGACAGCTTTATTCGAGTAGCCTAAAACATTAATTGTTAACTTTTATTGTCTATGTTTATCGAAATAAATCTTTTTTGACTTCCAGATCTTTCTAAGATATTTATCATCTGTCTGTCTGTCTGTCTGTCTGTCTGTCTGTCTATCTATCTATCTATCTATCTATCTATCATAAATCTAATATAAGTCAGTTAGTTAATGGCAATGCATTTTTTAGCATTTAAATAACATTGCAAATAATTATTATCCTCTAATTTTGTACATATTTTGTACATACAGTATCTGATTCTTTTAAATAAAATGTCATTAAAAGGAAATAATGTTTCAGTTTAATATACAGTACGAATGAATTTCATTCATGATGAAGTTACTGAATTTACCCTGCAAAATAAAGAAAAACCTGACTGGTAGAAACTATATAGAAACTGACACATAAATCGATCCAAGGTGCTGCAAGGTGGAAAATGCTTTATTCTTTTTTTTTTTTTTTAATTGGTTTCAATTTCTAGTTACTGAAAATTATAATTCAACAGCATGGTGGAAAACAGGACAAACAGCATTCTGAGTAATTGATGGTATTTTGTTGGCCACTGCATAAAGTCTATTCTTTATTTAAAGTTTTAGATTCCATACAAACCATTAGTAAGCATGTAATACCATTTTAAATAAATAAAATAAATTATGCATAACAAAGTAAAATAAAGCAATGCATTTACCCAGACTATTTGCATTAGTCATACACTACAGTGAGTGTCAAGTAACGTTTCAGACAATGTATCAGTGTAAAAATGTAATTACTGTATCAGCTCTCAATCATTGTTTGGGGGAGAGAGATAAAGGGTACAAGGGGAAGAGAAGAGGGGGTGGGTAAGGAGGGGAAACAAAAATAAAGTGGGTTGGACTTTTTTCTTAAACCATCTGAACAAGAATACATCATAAATGACCTTAAAGGACATGTTTAACCCACTACTAGCCCCACTGTATAGTGTTTAAAAATCCTTACTTTACTCCTCTGCTCCAAATGGTTCTCCTGCAGTGCCTGTCCAAAGTTTTAAAAAAACTGAAGAGTAGGAGGTGTCAGTGAGTCATCCAGTCCCTGCTTCCTCTCTGTCCTCTAAGAGGTTTCTGGCATGTGCAGGGAAGCCCTTTCCCCCCCTCCCTCCAGATCCCTTCATGATTGCCTTTTTCCTAGCTTTATACCCCTTTTCTGCAGTGTAGGGCACCCTAGCCCACCCCAATTGCCAAGTTAGTTTAGTTAAAAAAGCTGCATTAATGTATTTTATATATATGCCTCTGCATTCTGCATTGCTGGCAGCCGGGTCTGTGGTTGGCAGTTCAGGCAAGCTGAGGGCCTTGATCAGAGCACTGCGGGATCGAAGTACATTTCTGCAGCTTTTTTAACTAAACATGGTGGTTGGGGGTGGGCTAGGGTGCCCTACACAAAAATTTTCAGGGTGGAGATGGGTGGGTTACCCTTTAAAGCATATGTTACTTAAAGCATACATATAGAACACATCTCCAAAAAAAAGTCTTTGGAGTTTGTTACATTAACAAAGCCCAGGGAAACCATGTCTCTTTGAATTGGCATGGGTTATCATGAAATGTAAATGTCTGCTCATATGTAGATGTCTGCTCATAATGTGCAGTTCAGTAACCCAAGGAGTATTTGCAGTGCAAATATTTGTTTTCCAGAACCGTATGAGAATTATCATTTGGCCTTTCAGAAAAAGCCTCAATATAGTTTTTTTAGTGTGTTCAATAGAACCAAGGATCATATAGAGCAATACAGTCTTTGCAGTTGGGGTGAGGGACAATGCAGTTGCTTCATTATATATCCCAAAATGGTTGTATTACTGGACAAGTCAACCTTATATGAGACAATTTCCTAATTGCATCTCCAGCATGTGTCAGGGATATTAGGAGACATTTTATCTAGAACTGGTTGGCTGCGTTAGAGATGTTCGAAACCATTCCGTAATTTTCGAAAAAATCTGAAAATCTGCAACCAATCCATAGGAGTTAATGGGACATAAAAATCTGGGTTCCAAAGTTCTGGTGAAATTTAAGGTGTAAGGCATAAATAGCAATAGAAAGTTAGTGTAAATAACATAGGGAACTGAAAAACGTTCTCGGTACCATGTACATGTAACTAAAACTTAAAAAAAAATAACAAAAGCTATTTTCGAGTTTCCACAGGCAACTTTTAAGGGGCTACTTTTGAGAGTTACTGAAATTAGCCTCTTATATTGGGTAACCTTTGAAAGTAGCCTACGAAAGTAGTATTCTTATATGAGATATGTGCTAAATATGGAGGTTGCACATAATGAGAAAGTTAGTTGCATTCTAAATAGTGTGAGGATATTATCTTTTAGAAGTGTTTTGAGAGGAATAAGTATGCCACCTTCTAGGGCATGGTTGAGATGAGAGTTGAATAGAGATTGACTAGTTCAAATCAGATTTTATGAGATTGAACAAGCTCAGACTTTTTGAACTTTCACTTATTTATCAATATTTCAATGATTTTCAAATTTTTTATTTTCGAAATTTCAATGATTATATTGAATTTTTGGTAACAATCCAAACATATGTCCCAAATTCACCAATGACAGCTATTTTTTGCAGTGCCAACCCCTTGGCTTGCCTTGTGAAGTTTTAACCTTTGGCCCGCTTTCCCCTGTATGATGCAAATATAATGCAAATTACAAAAAAGATCAAAGGTTCGGTGCAAATACATATACTTTAAAGAAAAAAAGAGCAGTATTTTCCCATGCTAATGACCTTAACCTGCCCATTCAGCATTTTGTCTGTGTATTAATAAATGCCTCTGAAATACTGACTTCCTGTTTGCAGGGCCCCCTAATAGAGACTGTTATCATCCAGCCCAGTGTCTGGATGGATTTAGTTGCTCAGTAGAGATCTGAGCACATTTGACCCATCAAACAACCAATCAGTAGAAATTAAAATGGCCATACACAATGATCATTAATGATAACAATATCAGCAGTGTGTAGGGACCAAAACTGACCAACCATAATTCTGACAAATGACCGTAGTAGGCATTACAGTCTGTAGGGAAAAATACAAAATTTCCATTGGTTGGTGTCGCCCTTTAAGTCAACGGAGCCAATACTATCACTCCATGTATAGCCATGCAGCCGACTGATCCCAATACCGTGTATGGGCAATCGGTCTGGTCCATGTGTACGGCCCCCACCACATGTGTGCCAACAGAAACCAATACGATATGTCGGCACAATGCAATAGGGATTCCATGTGTATGATATTTAATGTTAGGAACATTCCACGTTAGTGTGCATTCTGAAATTTCAGCTCACTAATGTCAACAGCAAGGAATAGCAAGGGTATAAATTTAACAGAATTTTCGAAAATGGAAAGAAAATATGTAAAATAACTAGGTATGTATAATTTAAACTAAGAATAAGTACCCTCTTTTGTTGAGGTAGCAACAATGAAGCTTTGTCACTCCATGCTAGGCATTATTCTCCTGATACAGAATCGTGTCCACAGCACGCACCCCCACGTGCACACACCACCCGCGGCAAGCGCACACACACCATCCTTGGCGGGCATCCCAGACCCACCTGTGGGCATTGGCTACAATTTCATCCTGTCCATCATGGAATATCCAATCTGTAACTTGGGTGAGAATAATAGAGGTATTGTAATATTTAATATCAGTGAGACATTAAATTGAAAAATACGAAAATACAATCAGAAACTCGAAAGTAGAGTTATCGATTTTTCAAAATTATTTTAGTACATTTCTTTCATTTGGTAACCCTTGAAAATGTGGTCCGAACCCTCGACAGTACTTTCTGTTTTCGGATCTTTGGGTTTTCCCCCGAGATCCGTAAATCTGAGAACAGAACAAAACGTACGGGTTTCGGCCATCTCTAATCATTAGTATAGTAGATGGTCGAACTATTGAAAGTTTGGTCCGTTTTCGAACTATTGGGAAAGTTCGAAAGTTCGAAAACGGACCCATTAAAGTCTTTGGGAGGTAAAATAGTTCGAAAAGTTCGAGTCAAATACAACTAAAATATTAATGGTAACTTAATGTAAATGGCTGTGGGACCTGGGAAATGGTCTGAGGAGCATGACTTTCATAAAATCGATTTTACTCTCACGCGCGATACTTTCGAGCTTTCGCGTTCGATCGTTCAAGGTAATATGCACATTTTACTCGCGGATTCGATACTCGCGTATAGGTTCTAATGGACACTTTACTCATAGATTCGATGATCGCGCCTAGATACCATGGACATTTTATACGCGAATTCGATGCTCGCATATAGGCTTTAATAAACACTTTACTCGCAGATTCGATGTTCGCGGCTAGATACCATGGACATTTTACACGCGAATTCGATGCTCGCGTATAGGCTTTAATAAACACTTTACTCGCAGATTCGATGCTCGCGCCTAGATACCATGTACATTTTACTCGCGGATTTAATGCTAGCGTATAGGCTTTAATGGACACTTTACTCGTGGATTCGATGCTCGCGCCTAAATACCATGTACATTTTACTCGCGGATTCGATTTCGACATTCGATTATAATCCCTTCTTCCCATTGACTTCTATATGCAATCCAGGATCTAAAATCGAGGCTGGAAAGTGGGTGTAGTCATTCCACCATTTCTTTTGCTAGAGAAAACATGGCCACCAGTGAATGGCAGAATTTGGTGGATTATCTCACCCGGCGGGGGTATGACGGGATGCCAGTTGGCACCCCCAACGTAAAGGAGCGCAAGCAGCGAATTATGCGCCACCTTCAGGCGAAACTGCGGAAGCAGTTTTGCATAGATCTGACCCCCTCGCAGCTCCAAAAGAGATAGTCAGATCTAAAGCGGCAGCGGCGTGCCTATGTCCAGGGCAGACAGCAGAATGTCCAAGCAAATATCACATTTATATATTAAATTTTATCTGTGATTGAGTTGTATAAAACACCACCTTTTGCACCACTAATCAGGTGGTTCTGCGGCAGATCTTTCTGACAAGCTCTGTCTAAGTATAACCACTATATGAAGTTACTGCACTTTTCTTGTTACTTTTATACACTTTTGATTGGCGATAGCGCTTCGCCAATTTCGCAAACCGCCACAAACGATTGCGGGTCTTTAGTGCTTTTCTCCTAAAGGACTCAAAGTCCATATGTTAGTGTTAGTTAGTGTTAGTAAATTTTAATGTAACTGTAAGTTAATGTAAGTAGATGTTTGTTAAAGGACAAGTACACACGAAAAATATTTACTATATTTACATATAATACAAATTTTGAAAGCTCTTTTTTCATAAACGATTCAAAGTATATTTTTTTAAATGTTAGTTAATGTTAGTTAGTGTTAGTATAAGTAAATGTAACTGTTAGTTAATGTTAGTAAATGTTAGTTAAAGGACAAGTACACACAAAAAATATTCAATATTTCCATTATTATTTTTCATTATTAATATTTTTTATTATTTATTATTGAAATGTACTTTTTTATATATAAATTTGCAGATGTGGAATCGGTTTCTGCAAGTGAAGCTGAGGAGGCGGGTGGGTCACCACAGCCAGATGCACCCCCACCAAGGCCACAGGTGCGGCCTCCGGTCTCCCCTCCACCACCACCACCATCACTACCGCTGCCAGCAACAGCCCGGCAGATGGAGGAGATATTAATGCGCGTGAGGCGCATGGAGAGCAGAGAGAGGCGCATGGAGAGGCGCATGCTCTCCATGCAAAAGGACATTAGGCGCATGAAGCGACAAATGTTTAAAAAATAAATAGGTGCATTTAGCACCATGTTTGGTTATTATTATTATTATTATTGGCAATAGAGCACAGAGGGTGGGGGCTGAGTATTGAAAATCTAGAAATCCTAGAGTGTGGGGACATTAAGCTGTTGTGCGCACTGTATTACACTGGGTGATATGTAAGGTGTGTCGGGTGTGATTTGGAGGGTAGTGCCTGTAGATATGGTTGTGGGGTGGCACATGAGTGGCACAGAGGAGGGGGCATTAAAAAAAGGGGGGGTGGTTGGTTGGAAAAGTGGGAATGAGTGGAGTGGTGGAGGTATGATTGAGGAATGTCCTGGACTCCTGGGATGTTTGGGTGTGGCCATGATGTATGGGGGCGGACTATAATGTTTTGGGGGGTGACCACAATATTGGTAGTGTGGTCACAACATTTGGAGTCACGGTTGCAATGCAGGGCAGTTATCTTTGGGGGCGTGGCCTTGATGGTTAGAGTATGAGCATGACCATATGTTTTGGGGTGTGGTCGTGACAGCAATATCTGGGGGTGTAGTCACATTCCAGGAGGATCTCCTTTTAATTTCTTAGCATGACAATAATATTCTTCTTTGAGATACGAAATCTGCATGCAATTGAGTATTGCAAAAGGAAGCGAAATCGCATCGGTCGCCGCATTGCAATGTTTGCAAAATTGCATGCGCAAATGCAAAAATTTTTCACTAGTGTGGCCTAGCCCTAAGGGAAACATCTGGTTTCCTCTGTTAAAGAAGCTGTTGTTCTGTGTGTGCAGCTCTCTGAGTTTTTTTAGCCCTACATTACTCTGTTGTTGTGTCACTGAGTGGACTCTGTTTGGTTGAATCGGGCAGCACACAGAGGCCAGGCCCTCCATCTGAGTTACTGAATTGGGGAATCACATTCTGCAAGGGACGTGTAGAATTTTTATTGGTCAAACTGGACTTCACGGCGTCGGCACTTTCGAGGGCATCAACATTATGTTGAGTCATTCAGGGGTGTGGCTGTGAGCACATACATACAAGATTTCTGCTTTATATAGGGTGCTAGCAACGTGTGCCCGTTGTGTGCCAGTGGAAATGATGTGTGTATGTTTTGCTAGGTATTATTTTTATTGAAAGCTCGGGTCATGCTTTCAGTGATCCAACACAAGTGCACAAACAAAGTGATTCGGATCTGTCTGCCTCTCCCTTATGCATTTAGCTGTTAAGCTGTGGGGCCAGAGAGAGGCTACTTACATGCATTTAGCCGGTAGGATTAGGATCCATTCTGACTTACTACCCCTTTCCACTCCCAGCAAGTATCTAGGGGGAGGCTCAAATGGGATAAGTCTGAAGTTCCCAGGCAATCCCACCACATAATATGATTAAACAACACACCTGCTCTCCCATTTCTATTTGACCTGCCACTTCTTTCCCATGTTTAAAAACTACAACTCCAGCATTGGCTGCACAGAATGCTGGAAAGTATTTTTCATACATCCTGGAATACAGCCCTTTTATTGACTTACAGACATTAAAGCCCATGATTTAGATTCCTACCCAGGGTTGAATACACATGTTTGAAAACTATAACTCCCAGTATTCTTTGTTAGCAGTAAGTTTCTTCCTTATGTCCATTGGCTAATGAATGTACTAGATTCAATACAGTGTAATGATATAGAGATATAATGTGTAATGATATAAGGCAAAGGTGTTAAACTTTCACATGTTTAAAACAACTACATCACGGCATTCCCTGGCTGCACAGAATGCTGGAATTTTATTTTTCATACATCCTGGAATAAAGCCCTTTTACAGACATCAAAAACCCACGCTTTAGCGATTCCTACCCAGGGTGTGAATATGCACATGTTTGAAAACTACAACTCCCAGCATTCTCTGTTAGCAGTAAGTTTCTTCGTGTCCACTTGTATATCATTTGTTTTGTATTCAGAAGTAGCTAGAATTACTATACTTTGTATATTGTTTTTCTTATGGTGATTTGATTAAATAATGATAATTACACCATATATATATATATATATATATATACTATAGACCTTCCTATGTGTAATAGTGTTATATACCTCCACCTAATTAGTTGCCCTAAAAACTCAATGCAATCTCCGTAAAAATATAAATTTATTTATAAATATAAAGGAGTATAGGTAATTAAATTAAGGATCCGCACTAGCCGACCAAGAAGGAACTAAGAAGACAACTGCTTAATGCTGCATAAAATCCTTTTTGGTATCTGCCTGATGCGTTTCAGACTAAACAGTCCTTAATCATAGGTGCCTATCATTTTTCTGGGTTCTTTCTGGGCGTCGGCTAGTGCAATCCTTATTTCACTTACCTTTGATTGTCTAGCCTTTCGATGGACGTGGGCTGCCAGAACCCGGGCCACTAGGACGGAGGGGTAAGCATTGCAGTTTACGTACCCACAAGCGTGTGGCTTAATATGAAGTGAAGGGTCCAGGGCAATACGCACCCGGACCACTTAATTATAAAGTAAGAACATTATATTTGTTCACTTACACTGTGTTGAGGTTGAGTCCTTAATATCTATCTATGTAAACACATATGATATTTGTCTCAATCTTTCCAAAATAAATTATCTAGCATTAACTACACCAGGTCCGATATTCCAGCACTATTAAATGGCCCGCAAAGATATTTCGATCAAAAATAGTGGTGATTATATGTCAGCACAGATAATTCTTGGTTGAGTGGTTGCCCGAAGTTGAACAAAAGATTGATTGGAGATGCCAGTAACTTTTGGCCAATACTGCTTCCTTAATGGCCTGTTGAATAACAATGTTTGACATTACTTTTGTCTCTTTCCAAGGAATATCTTATAGTGTTTTTCCAGGGATATATAAATTAGACATAACCAATTTTGCAAGGAAAACCATCCGGTTTCTTTTTATCACAACTTTATGAAAAAACTGACAACATATCGCACGGATAGGACTAGGCCAGCGGCAAAATCACAAAGCATCCAAATTTTAAATGGCACTGAGATGAAAATGACATTTTTTTTTAAATTTAAACGGCATTGTGGAAAAAAGAATATATATTTAAAACAACCCAGGGGATAAGCCATGGTAAATTGGGTGAGGCAACACAATAAGAAATAAATGTGTGATGTAAACTCTGCAAGAATAAAATGTTTAAAAACCTTAAGGTTTTGAACAAAAAAAAAAAAAGTATTTTAGCCATATTCTTTTTATTTTGGGTTGGGACATAATTTCTACTTACATTTATACAGAATATCTGTTATTTATTTAGAATATTAAAGTTTCTAGCATTTAAAAAACAACAAAGAATTCTATTTATCCTGTTAAGTAAGAGAATGTGCATGATTAAATGAATGGGTAAACCTAAATCATGATTAAAGTCATGCTAACCTGATACTGGAAAAACGCAACTTTAACACCTAGCTAGCTAATGGCTAATCTAATTGGTAGGTATGGTGTGCCAACAGGTGGCCAAAGAGCTGGAAGTAGAGGGGGTGGTGCAAGAACTTAGCACTGCTGGAGTTTAACTCCTGCACTAGGGTGATATTATGAAAGTGTTTTTGGTTTCATCCATGCTAAGGGACTAGAAAAAGGAGGTGAGGAGGCAAATATCTTTCAACTGCTGTTTCGCTTATCCTCAATACTGTCAGAGGTCTGTGTCTTCCCCTTTGAGATTTCCTTGTTTAAACAGGAACTGTGTTCTCCAAACAAGTTGGTTTAAATGAAAGGCCAGGCTCTTACCTTTAAAATGAGCCAACAACACCTCTCTATGTGCTGCACAGGCCAAGATATGAAGGAGGAACTGCAACTTGGTTTTAGAGTAGGAAGCAGAAAGTGCAGGGGATCTGTTGATGCTGCTACCATATCACACATAAAATGTACATTTCTTTAACTGGGTAAAAAGAAAATTAATTTAAGTAAATTGCAAAAATACTCAGGAAAGCAATTCCTGTCATTTACCTAAAGTCATTTTTGGACCACAGTTACCCTTTAAAGGGTATGTCCACCCTTAAAACTAATTTTTGATATAGTACTCCCCCTGGTCCCCCACCCCAACCGCTTCATTTTTATTTTTAGAAATGCCCCAAACTTTTACTTACCCCCTCTTTCCTCCGCCGCGCGCGCGCCCTCTGCTTGCGAGAAAATGCAAGCAGAGGGCGGGCCGGCAGTCGCGTCTGTGATTGGCTGAGCGGCCAGCAACGGACGCGACTGCCGGTCATTTAGTGCAGCGAGGAAGAGGGAGGGTAAGTAATGTTGGGGCACTTTCAAAGATAAAAATAAGCGGTTGGGGCTGGAGGAACAGGGGGAATACTATATTAAAAGGGATTTATGCTAGGGGAGGGAATCAGAGAGGGAGGGAGAGGGAGGGAGGGGAGAAGAGCTGCAGTACGCATGCCAAACTTCTCCAGAGGCCAGATAGGAGCAAAGTCCTATATGGACTCGCTAGCCTCCTGGTGGTCAGTTTTTGGGACTTGGGGGGGACTACAGCCTATGGAGGTGGGATGTGAGGTTAGGATTAAACTACACTACATGATGGGCCAGTAGTTGGGAGGATATAGTTTTGGGGGTGGACATGCCCTTTAGGCAAGTTTGCACTGGCATTTTTTTGGGTCTTGAGGGTAGGTGAGTTAGTGTTTCCGAGTAGAACTGTGTTGGGGGGCTGCTGGAAGATTATGCTTATAGCTCCCCAGATAATGAGGGTACGGTTTGAATGTCCAAGACTTATGTGTTTGGGAAGGGAGATTTTCCATCAGGCCAGTGGGTGGGTGTCTGCCCAGTGCAGTGATCAATGAGGGTAGAGGGTGCCCTTTTCTGGTGCATAGTGATGGGGGTACACATGGTGGGCTGAGATAAGTACACATGAGTGGGCTTAGATAGTTTGGGTCCGGATTGATCCAAAAGAGTTTGGTATGCACTTCTTTAAATAGCACATTGGCGGAAGTGCATGTTTGGGTTTCTCGGAAGCCGAGTTTTAGCAGATAAAATGCTGGAATTCTAATGCACAGTGCAGTAAATTTTCCCTTTCCAGGAGGTGTGCTCTGATGTGTGGCTGTTGGGGCATTGTTATCTGCCCTGGGCTGTGCAGAATATTGTCCAGGAGGCAGGAACCTGGGTTTCCAAGTGTTCTCCCCGGTGTGGGTGATTGGGCGCCATGGATCCAGCTGCAATAGAAAGGAGAGGAGGTTTTTGAACACTAGGGTGTCAGGTTTGTGAGATCATTGGTAGGTGTGGTAACAGGCATAGGCAATTAGAGGGGAAAACTGGTCTTTGATGAGCCGCCATTGTCCATTTAATTTAACATCAGAATATTAATGGGATGCAAGGATGCAAGTTAATATTGGCTTAGGCCAAGGTTAATATGTGGTTATTAAAGGGAATAAATTTGTGGCTAACCGTTTCACCCATATCTTGTGTCTGAGTGGATATTTCACCCCACTTTATTCACCCCACTTCATTAGAGGGCTAAGGTATTTGTTGCTGTAGAGTTTGGGTCTGTGTAATGCTGACCTGCAAAGAAGCCTGCATGACTGACCTCAGTGGATCGCCCATCTGCGCAAATGCTGATGTCCTGTTTCACTTGCATTGGCAAGCATGCAGATGTCTATTAAATGGGAAAAGCACAATAGTGTTATTTGTATGGTTAGGTGTATTTTTAGAGTCGCAGATGGTGGAGTATTGTCACCCATTACATGCCCTCTGGTAACAGAGTTTGTCATTCAAGATTTGATCTATGGCAGTGTTAAAGTGTAAAATTAATATATTTAAAATAATAATATATATTAAATATAATATTTCAAAATATATATAGCCAAAAAAGTGTAAATAAATGAAGTGAGCATTCTACTGCATAGAGAGAGTTCACCAAACAAACGAATAAAGCTCAAAGTGTTTATTGTATGGTTAGGTGTGTTTTTGGAGTCACAGCTGGTGGCGTTGTCAGCCCTCTGGTAACAGAGTTTGACTTAAGATTCGATCTACGGTGGTTTTATTTAGATTAGAATATTGGTGGGATGCAGGATGCCAGGTTGAAAGTTTGGCCTTAGGCGAAGGTTAACATCTGGTTATTTTAGGAAAATAAAAGCTCAATATCTGGGTGTCTGTGTGGTTATTTTATCCCACTTCATTTAAATTTTAGTCTTAGGGTACTTGTTGCGGCTGGATTTATTTCCACATTAACTAAATGCGGTTTTCCGTGCACCTCCTCTGCATACTCTAAAAGGGTATGTCCACCCCAAAATAGTTTTTTGCTATAGTGCAGGGACACCCCTCCCAGCCCTAACTATCAGGTTTAAATTGTAAAAAAAAGTGTTCAGAAACTTAATTACCAGTCTTCATTCCGTGACCCTCACCTCTAATGCTACTTCTGGGAATGGAGTAGCATTAGTAGCCTGACTGGCAGACCCTCTGTGATTGGCTGAGAGGCAGTCACAGACACAGCTGCCGGCTATTGAGAAAACTACTTTCTCGGGAGAAAACCTAGTTTTGTATTTAAACTACCAGTTCCACCCCAATCCTTTGTTGGTCAAAACTAGATAAAAGTTTGATTCCTTATATTCAAATTTGGACCGTCAAATTGTTGAAACCTTCAACATTTCAGTAAACCTACAAGCGGAAATAAGCTGGTTTGTTTATTTATCCTTACTCTGCTTTTTATATGGATCTATATAATATTTCCTATATTTTGAACAGAGGAATTTAATATTTTTTAATACTATGTTTAAAACATGTTTTTTATTGTGCCCCCTTCTTAGTACCCATCCACTTACCCAGCAGGAACCTCCCTTTTGCACCATTTGACACCTAATGTAATTGGGAATCCAGATCAATTGGGTGTTTTTACAAGTGGAAACGGATGATCTGCAGTCAGGTAATATTTTTGGTGTTTTGCAATGGGGAATGTAGCAGTTCCTGCACAAAGTATGTAGATATATCCAGTACTGTAATCAGTACTGTTACAAGCACCCCTGTTGTCCCAGGGGGGAACGCCAATGGGGCCCACGATCCGCTTTTTTTAAATAGCTGATCGCGCCAGTCCCACCTCAAGACTGAGCAGTGAGAAAATCGGTTATTACTCACTAGAAAGGAGGGCTGCAAAATCAGGAAACCATAGACCACGGAATACACTGCTATTTCCTTTTTTTAATGCTGGTGATTCCAAAGTACAGTTAGTCACCACTGTAACTTTCCTATAAGGGTTAAGAATGTTGGATTAGTTCTGCTATAAAGAGTTTTTAGTCACAGGGTTCCTCTTCGCTTAAACTATAGTAAACAAAATTGACAAAGCTATATTGGTTCTCTATATACACCTGCCTTCTGTTCCAAAGCATATGCTTTATACAGCTCTGGCCATCTTGCTGTTTGTGTACGCTGTTCATTAAGTAAAAACCACCTGACATTGTTACTAATCATTCTAACTCCATTAAACCTCCCAAAGCTGTTTATTTGACATTGGTTACTAGACCAAGCAAATATTTCCTGTTTTTACACAAACAAAATGCCTTCTTAGGACATTTTTATCATGGCAATCATTTTTTTATATTAGACGTCGCTAGCTATTATTTGATGTACAAAATCTGTATCAAGGACAAAA
The DNA here is from genome assembly GCA_019447015.1 of Hymenochirus boettgeri. NCBI lineage: Eukaryota > Metazoa > Chordata > Amphibia > Anura > Pipidae > Hymenochirus > Hymenochirus boettgeri. The sequence goes on along the minus strand of CM033476.1, from coordinate 198,455,247 downwards.
TGTATAGTTTTCTATTGAGTTATGTACTGAAATGTTAAAGTCAATTTCTCATGCACCCTACTGGTCTTGAGACTTGTATTGCTTCCCAATAAAGTATGCAATGCCAATGCAACAACCACTGTTCACTTGAAGCAACACTGGAAATTGAAAAGAACACTGCTTCATGCTGGTTTCTATAATTTTCAAAAAGCTGTAAACTACAAACACAATCTTTTAAACGATCTACTGGCATTTATAGCTCAGAGAATGAAATAACAATGTAATGTGTTCATTCTCATTTACGAAACAAATGTGGAACAAAAAATGTTTGAGAATGCCGTGATTGAATTAAAACCCCGAACACAATGTATATCCCAAACAAACAATGAGAAGGGTGACAGTTTAGAACAAATAATTGATTTCTAATGAAAAGTGAATTGCAGAAAATGTCACATGAAAAAATTTTTTCCTTTGCTAGAGTTTATATTCTCCAAGCGAAAAAGAAAGCATCTTACACAACAGAGACTCAAGATGAAGACAGGCGTATGGCTCAAAGGACAGATTGATTTTGTAATGTCAGATTGAATCTATTGGTAAATCTGATGCATGGATCAGTGTTTTTTTTTATAGCTCATAACAAAACAATTCTGGCTTTATTTTTATTGATTATTCTTTCACAGTATAGAAAAAAAGTCATCAATCAAAACATAAACACCAAAAGAATCTGCAATAATCGATGTTTTAAAGAAGCAGTTAAGCATGCAGCAGGCTCGAAATGTATTTAAAAATGTGACTTCCTGGAAAAGGCCATTTCATAAGTTTTTACAGGTCATTTCTATAAGAAAAAAAAAACATTTTCTTCAGAAAGAAGAAGATGATTCAAAACAGTTTATAGCACTGCACAGCATAGCTTGGCAATGATAACCACATTAGAAAAAAGGACAACATCACGTATGTTTTCCCAAATATTGCCTTAAAAAAAATCTTAACGTAATGAAACTGCATTGGAACCTTTTTGTAAATCAAATTATTGTCCATTGTTTCTTTATATTTTACATAGCTTTATGGAATCATTTGGTATTGTACGACCATTTTAATTTCACCGCTTTTAGCTTAATTTTTGTTTTTCTGATGTTCTTGCCATTTCCCAGTAAACAGAAGCTATGTTCCTGTTACTGTAGCTGTCCGTAGAGTCGTTTGCCTCCCTATGAGTGTCAACCTTATTCCTATGAATCTTTTATTATCTTGTGTGTAGCCATTCTGTCTAGTTTGCCTTCTTTAACAACCTTTTCTTGCTATATATACCCGTAACACAAATGATGAAGTGTTACAAGTCTTTATGTGAGATTCTTTACTTCCAGCTGCTGTAAATATCATTTTCTGTTCAGCCATTATTTGGGCACTAGGGGTTTTGTGCTTACCTATCATCAATGATTATAAACCCTCATAAAATGCAGATCTTCTGATACTGTACATACTGTAGATATATTCATTCATGAGATTCACCAAGCTAAACAGTACTTTTTAAACTTAGTATATTAGTTTATACAAGCTCTATTTTGGTTATCTAATCTGGTGACAACCATTTCTTCTTATGTGTTGACAACAGTTATCACTATAAGAGGAGTCTAGATCCTCTACAAATCGGCTGAAATTACATTTTAAATCAAGCAATTACATATTTTTTAGAATACTTTTATAAAATGTGCCATTTTTTTATACCTTACATTTTCTATAGTTGCAGAAATATTAAAGATTCTAGTGTAGTTTCAGATCTAGATAAGTGAAGAAAAGGAAATATTTGCACTTATTTTCTTTTATTTTCTATGCGCCATACATGCTACAGAGGCTTCATACCTTGCATACACAGCTCATATAGATTGAGCAAAATAGGGCATCTCAAATTCTGGTTTTGGAAGTCTACAGAGTCTCAGATTTATTAGGACTTTAATTTCTTTGGAGAGTTGATTAATAGTAAAGAAAATTGTCTTTTTCTATAAAGATAAATGAAAGACACCAGATTAACAAAACAGAATGCCAAATTTCATCTAAGAGTTGCAGGAATATTTAGTGTGTGTATGTTTTTGTGAGAACAATTTAATACCTTTGCCACTAAGAATTTGGTATTTTTGGCTGGAGTACATATCACAAATGACAGATTCACCCTCTCAATAAAGAAATGACTAACTGAATAAATCAAACTATATCAGCAATTTCCATACAAGATAAAATTTCCTACAGCGTAAGAAGTATCAAGATGGAAAACTAAAATGGGAACAAACATACATATATAATAAAGCATGCTTGTTTTGGTTGAATGACAGGTCAGTTTCAACAGAGATAAAATAACCATGTTTTCATAAAAAACCTGATTCTTTAAGGTAACAAAAAATATTTCCATCTTTTTCTTTCCTTTTTTATACTTGGGTTAAAATTTTAAGATGGGTTCTTCAATTCAAGCTATATCAGTTAAGCAAAATAATTGTTTTAAAGGGCATGTCCACCCTTCTAAAATTTTTTATATAATATTCTCCCTGTCCCCCCAGCCCCAACCGCTATAGTGTTAAGTTCATAAGTGCCCCAAAATTTTTACCTTCCCTCATTCCTCCACTGAGGGAAAATGCAAGCAGAGGGGACGGGACCGGCAGTCGTGTCTGTGATTGGCAAGCGGCAGCCAATCACGGACGCAGCTGCTGGGAATTCAGTGCGGCAGAGGAAAGAGGGAAGGTAAGTAATGTTTGGGGCACTTTCTCAACTTAACACTATAGCGGTTGGGGATGGGGGGAAAGGGAGAATATTATGTAAAAGGATTTTATGCTAGGGGGAGGGAGAGGGAGGGAAGGGAGGGGGAGGCTGCAGTGCGCATGCCAAACTTCTCCCGGAGGGGAGACAGGAGGCAGAGTCCTACATGGACTCGAGTACTCCTGTGGGCGTTTTTTTGGACTTTGAGGGGGGATACAGAAGAACCCTATGGAGCTGGGATGTGGTAAGGATTAAACTACACTACACAATGGGGCCAGTAGTGGGGGGATTATAGATTTGTGGTGGATATGCCCTTTAAATTGATTAACAAAAATCTAAAATTACTTTAAAAGATCTTATATGGGGGAGAAGCCTGTGCATGCACCAGAGCGGCTCTATGTAAGCGAATTCTGAAATGAATCCCCACACCATATGGGGCCTAGGAATGTGCATTGATTATCTTTTCTATGTTTGTATAAATGTTTGACCAGATCAGTAGCACTTCCACTAAATGTAGTTGTAATTAGCCTAATTGGAGTGCTTCCACAATTCTTGTATTGTATGTATTTATTGGAGGCTTGGTCAAGCCTCCATGTGGTAATAGCACCCCCAACACGCCCCTTTAATGGAGTCCTCTGCCTTTAAATAAAGCACGGATGGCCTCTTCCCTCATTTTAAAAAGCCAAGGGCTGAGGGGGAAGGGAGAGAGACTGTTAAATGGATCCAGTGTTGTAAATGAGAAATGCAAAGTTTGCTAATCGTAATTGAAGTAAAAGAAATTGAAAGGTTAGACGTAGGACCTTCCAGACTGGGTTTACCTTGACGTTGTTTGAGGCTTTTCATTACTATTGATCACAGTAATGTATACTAAAACCCCTTTGTTTATAAAGTATCCAGTGAGCAGATATATGGATATTGTATGGGCCTAGGAATGTGCATTGATTATCTTTTCTATGTTTTGTATAAATGTTTGACCAGATCAGTAGCACTTCCACTAAATGTAGTTGTAAATTAGCCTAATTGGAGTGCTTCCACAATTCTTGTATTGTATGTATTTTATTGGGAGGCTTGGTCAAGCCTCCATTGGTAATAGCACCCCCAACACGCCCCTTTTCTAGTTCCAACGGACCCGGACTTCTCGAACTATCCGGACTCGGACTTTCGTTTTTTCCCGGACTTTCGATGATTTATCGAATGTTCGAATGTTCGAAGATTCGATAAATCATTGCATTTTTAAAAAAAAGGTTCCCACATGTCCAAAATCATCCAATGGCAGCTAATTTGACATTGCCAGCCCCTGGTATAAAAGGCAATAATGTTGTCAAACTGAAGTGATCGATTTACTTCGGCAGACTGAGGTTTGATGACAACTGATCAACCCATGTCGTTGGGGATAAAAACCACTGATGATACTGTATTTATTCACACTCCATTGGGCACATTTAAGACCAAAGGATCACCTGATCAGCCAAACTACTGTATATGGTATTAATACATATACTGTAGTTCTGGTTGGTACAGGGATACTATATAATATTAAGAATTACTGGTATTAATACATATACTGTAGTTCTGGTTGGTACAGGGATACTATATAATATTAGAATTACTGGTATTAATACATATACTGTAGTTCTTGGTACAGGGATACTATATAATATTGAAATTACTGGTATTAATACTATACTGTAGATCTGGTTGGTAGGGGATGCATATAATATTGAGAATTACTGGTATTATATATACTGCAGTTCTGGTTGGTACAGGATACTATATAATATTGAGATTACGTGTTTATTACATATACTGTAGTTCTTGTTGGTACAGGGATACTATATAATATTAAGAATTACTGGTATTAATACATATACTGTAGTTCTAGTTGGTACAGGGATCTATAATATTGAGAATTACTGGTATTAATACATATACTGTATATCTGGTTGTTACAGGGATACTATATAATATTGAGAATTACGTTATTAATACATATACTGTAGTTCTGGTTGGTAGAGGGATACTATATAATATTGAGAATTACTGGTATTCATACATATACTGCAGTTCTGGTTGGTACGGGGATACTATATATATTGAGAATTACTGGTATTAATACATATACTGTAGTTCTGGTTGGTACAGGATACATATAATATTGAGAATTACTGGTATTAACACATATACTGTAGTTCTGGTTGGTAGAGGGATACTATATAATATTGAGAATTACTTGTATTAATACATATACTGTAGTTCTGGTTAATCCAGGGATACTTTCCAATTGCCATTTGGAGTCAGGAAGGAATTCCCTCCCCCCCTTTTTTTACCTGTTTTTTTTTTGCCTTCCTCTGGATCAACGGTTAGGTAGGGTTATCAAGGAGGGTGTAAAGGTTGGACTTGATTACTATCAATTACTAGGTTTCTATGTAATCCAACAGGAGCCAGGAACGAAGGGAGGAAACTTATCTGTTAAAGAGATCAAACGCTGGCTCCTCTGACAGGTCCCGACTGGTTCTGACTTTAAAGGGCATGTCCACCCCCAAAACTATAATCCCCCAACTACTGGCCCCATCATGTAGTGTAGTTTAATCCTAACCTCACATCCCAGCTCCATGTGGTTCTCCTGTAGTCCCCCCCCAAAGTCCAAAAACTGACCACCAGGAGGCTATCAGAGTCCATATAGGACTCTGCCTCCTATCTGGCCTCTGGGAGAAGTTTGGCATGCGTACTGCAGCCCTTCTCCCCCTCCCTCCCCCTCTCTCTCCCTCCCTCTCCGATTCCCTCCCCCTAGCATAAACCCCTTTAATAAGTATTCCCCCTGTTCCTCCAGCCCCACCGCTTCATTTTTATCTTTAGAAAGTGCCCCAAACATTACTTACCTCCCCTCTTTCCTCCGCTGCACTCAATGACCGGCAGTCGCGTCCGTGATTGGCTGCCGCTCAGCCAATCACAGACACGACTGCCGGTCCCGCCCCTCTGCTTGCATTTTCTCGCAAGCAGAGGGCCGGCAGCGCGGCGGAAAAGGGAAGGTAAGTAAAAGTTGGGGCACTTTCTAAAAATAAAAATGAAGCGGTTGGGGCTGGGGGACCAGGGGGAGTACTATATCAAAAATTAGTTTTAAGGGTGGACATACCCTTTAACTAAACTATAATGCACATTAGACATAGCTCCTTTACCTTCCATTCTCAATACTTTTTTGAGTGAACCATATCATTTTTCAGGAATTCTGTCCTTTAACACTATAGATATAAATGATATATGCTTTTAATGGGGCTAACAATATATATTATAGTGAATCTACTGTTACTCAATGGTGCTGTTCCTACAAAGCGTATCCCCTTCCCCGCTTGCACGAAGCATACTCTAAGGGAGAGAAGCCAATGGGGTATGGGGTCTGTCCGGTGGGGCCAAGCCTGCCTGGCTCTGCAATAATGTTGTCAAACTGAAGTGAATCTACTGCTACTCAATGGTGCTGTTCCTACAAACTCTATCTCCTTCCCCGCTTCCCTTGCCACAAGCATACTCTGAGTGAGAGAAGCCAATGGGGTATGGGGTCTGTCCGGTGGGGCCAGACCCTGCCTGGCTCCGCATAATGTTGTCAAACTGAAGTGAATCTACTGCTACTCAATGGTGCTGTTCCTACAAACCCTATCTCCTTCCCTGCTTTCCCTTGCACAAAGCATACTCTGAGTGAGAGAAGCCAATGGGGTATGGGGTCTGTCCGGAGGGCCAAGCCTGCCTGGCTCTGCAATAATGTGTCAAACTGAAGTGAATCTACTGCTACTCAATGGTGCTGTTCCTACAAACCCTATCCCCTTCCCCGCTTTCCCTTGCACTAAGCATACACTGAGGGAGAAGCCAATGGGATGGAAAAGCCTAAATATGTTTGTAGACATTTGTAAAGATAAAACACAGAGATTTGTTTTGTTCAACTTTTTTAGTAGAAGTACACTGGCCTTTGGTTCTAACAAAAATAATAAAAAATAATAATAATAATAAAAATAATAATAATAATAACCAAGAACTACAGTATATGTATTAATACCAGTAATTCTCAATATTATATAGTATCCCTGTACCAACCAGATATACAGTATATGTATTAATACCAGTAATTCTCAATATTATATAGTATCCCTGTACCAACTAGAACTACAGTATATGTATTAATACCAGTAATTCTTAATATTATATAGTATCCCTGTACCAACCAGAACTACAGTATATGTAATAACACCAGTAATTCTCAATATTATATAGTATCCCTGTACCAACCAGAACTGCAGTATATGTATTAATACCAGTAATTCTCAATATTATAAAGGCTCCCTCTACCAACCAGATCTACAGTATATTATTAATACCAGTAATTCTTCAATATTATATAGTATCCCTGTACCAACTAGAACTACATATATGTAATTAATACCATAATTCTTAATCTTATATGTCATCCCTGTACCAACCAGAACTACAGTATATGTATTAATACCATATACAGTAGTTCTGGCTGATCCAGGTGATCCTTTGGTCTTAAATGTGCCCAATTGGATGTGAATAAATACAGTATCATCAGTGGTTTTTATCCCCAACGACATGGCGTTGATCAGTTTGTCATCAAACCTCAGTCTGCCGAAGTAAATCAGATTCACTTCAGTTTGACAACATTATTGCCTTTTATACCCAGGGGGCTGGCAATGCTCAAATTAGCTGCCATTGGATGATTTTGGACATGTGGGAACCTTTTTTTTAAAAATGCAATGATTTATCGAATCTTCGAACATTCGAACATTCGATAAATCATCGAAAGTCCGGGAAAAAACGAAAGTCCGAGTCCGGGATAGTTCGAGAAGTCCGGGTCCGTTCGGAACTAGAAAAGGGGCGTGTTGGGGGTGCTATTACCACATGGAGGCTTGACCAAGCCTCCCAATAAATACATACAATACAAGAATTGTGGAAGCACTCCAATTAGGCTAATTTACAACTACATTTAGTGGAAGTGCTACTGATCTGGTCAAACATTTATACAAACATAGAAAAGATAATCAATGCACATTCCTAGGCCCAATACAATATCCATATATCTGCTCACTGGATACTTTATAAACAAAGGGGTTTTGTATACATTACTGTGATCAACTAGTAATGAAAGCCTCAACAACGTCAAGGTAACCCAGTCTGGAAGGTCCTAACGTCTAACCTTTTCAATTTCTTTTACTTCAATTACGATTAGCAAACTTTTGCATTTCTCATCTTACAACACTGGATCATTTAACAGTCTCTTCCCTTCCCCCTCAGCCCTTGGCTTTTTAAAATGAGGGAAGAGGCCATCCCGTGCTTTATATTAAAGGAGAGGACTCCATTAAAGGGGCGTGTTGGGGGTGCTATTACCACATGGAGGCTTGACCAAGCCTCCAATAAATACATACAATACAAGAATTGTGGAAGCACTCCAATTAGGCTAATTACAACTACATTTAGTGGAAGTGCTACTGATCTGGTCAAACATTTATACAAACATAGAAAAGATAATCAATGCACATTCCTAGGCCCCATATGGTGTGGGGATTCAATTTCAGAATTCTGCTTACATGAGTCCGCTCTGGTGCATGCACAGGCTTCTCCCCCCCTATATAAGATCTTTTAAAGTAATTTTCAGATTTTTGTAAATCAATTTAAAGGGCATATCCACCCACAAATCTATAATCCCCCCACTACTGGCCCCATTGTGTAGTGTAGTTTAATCCTTACCTTACATCCCAGCTCCATAGGGTTCTTCTGCTATCCCCCCTCAAAGTCCAAAAAAACGCCCACCAGGAGTACTGCAGAGTCCATGTAGGACTCTGCCTCCTGTCTCCCCTCCGGGAGAAGTTTGGCATGCGCACTGCAGCCCTCCCCCTCCCTTCCCCTCCCTCTCCCTCCCCCTAGCATAAAATCCTTTATACATAATATTCTCCCTTTCCCCCCATCCCCAACCGCTATAGTGTTAAGTTGAGAAAGTGCCCCAAACATTACTTACCTTCCCTCTTTCCTCTGCCGCACTGAATTCCCAGCAGCTGCGTCCGTGATTGGCTGCCGCTCTGCCAATCACAGACACGACTGCCGGTCCCGTCCCCTCTGCTTGCATTTTCCCTCAGTGGAGGAATGAGGGAAGGTAAATAATATTTGGGGCACTTTATGAACTTAACACTATAGCGGTTGGGGCTGGGGGGACAGGGAGAATATTATATAAAAAATTTTTAGAAGGGTGGACATGCCCTTTAAAACAATTATTTTGCTTAACTGATATAGCTTGAATTGAAGAACCCATCTTAAAATTTTTAACCAAAGTATAAAAAAGGAAAGAAAAAGATGGAAATATTTTTTTGTTACCTTAAAGAATCAGGTTTTTTCATGATAAACATGGTTATTTTATCTCTGTTGAAACTGACCTGTCATTTCCAACCAACAAGCATGCTTTATTATATTATGTATGTTTGTTTCCCATTTTAGTTTTCCATCCTTGATACTTCTTACGCTGTAGGAAATTTTATCTTGTATGGAAATTCTGCTTTATATAGTTTGATTTATTCAGTTAGTCATTTCTTTTATTGAGAGGTTGAATCTGTCATTTGTGATATGTACTCCAGCCAAAAATACCAAATTCTTAGTGGCAAAGGTATTAAATTGTTCTCACAAATAACATACACACACTAAATATTCCTGCAACTCTTAGATGAAATTTGGCATTTCTGTTTTTGTTAATCTGGTGTCTTTCATTTATCTTTATAGAAAAAGACAATTCTTTCTTTACTATTTAATCAACTCTCCAAAGAAATTAAAGTCCTAATAAATCTGAGACTCTGTAGACTTCCAAAACCAGAATTTTGAGATGCCCTATTTTGCTCAATCTATATGAGCTGTGTATGCAAGGTATGAAGCCTCTGTAGCATGTATGGCGCATAGAAAATAAAAGAAAATAAGTGCAAATATTTCCTTTTTCTTCACTTATCTAGATCTGAAACTACACTAGAATCTTTAATATTTCTGCAACTATAGAAAATGTAAGGTATAAAAATAGGCACATTTTATAAAAGTATTTCTAAAATAATGTAATTGCTTGATTTAAAATGTAATTTCAGCCGATTTCGTAGAGGATCTAGACTCCTCTTATAGTGATAACTGTTGTCAACACATAAGAAGAAATGGTTGTCACCAGATTAGATAACCTAAAATAGAGCTTGTATAAACTAATAACTAAGTTTAAAAAGTACTGTTTAGCTTGGTGAATCTCATGAATGAATATATCTACAGTATGTACAGTATCAGAAGATCTGCATTTTATGAGGGTTTATAATCATTGATGATAGGTAAGCACAAAACCCCTAGTGCCCAAATAATTGGCTGAACAGAAAATGATCTATTTACAGCAGCTGGAAGTAAAGAATCTCACATAAAGACTTGTAACACTTCATCATTTGTGTTACGGGTATATATAGCAAGAAAAGGTTGTTAAAGAAGGCATAACTAGACAGAATGGCTACACACAAGATAATAAAAGATTCATAGGAATAAGGTTGACACTCATAAGGGAGGCAAACGACTCTACGGACAGCTACAGTAAACAGGGAACATAGCTTCTGTTTACTGGGAAATTGGCAAGAACATCAGAAAAACAAAAATTAAGCTAAAAGCGTGAAATTAAAATGGTCGTACAATACAAAATGGATTCCATAAAGCTATGTAAATATAAGAAACAATGGACAATAATTTGATTTACAAAAAGGTTCCAATGCAGTTTCATTACGTTAAGATTTTTTTTAAGGCAAATATTTGGGAAAACATACTGTATGTTGTCCTTTTTTCTAATGTGGTTATCATTGCCAAGCTATGCTGTGCAGTGCTATAAACTGTTTTGAATCATCTTCTTCTTTCTGAAGAAAATGTTTTTTTTTTCTTATAGAAATGACCTGTAACAACTTATGAAATGGCCTTTTACCAGAAAGTCACATTTTTTAAATACATTTCGAGCCTGCTGCATGCTTTAACTGCTTCTTTACAACATCGATTATTGCAGATTCTTTTGGTGTTTATGTTTTAGATTTGATGACTTTTTTTCTATACTGTGAAAGAATAATCAATAAAAATAAAGCCAGAATTGTTTTGTTATGAGCTATAAAAAAAACACTGATCCATGCATCAGATTTACCAATAGATTCAATCTGACATTACAAAATACATCTGTCCTTTGAGCCATACGCCTGTCTTCATCTTGAGTCCTCTGTTGTGTAAGATGCTTTCTTTTTCGCTTGGAGAATATAAACTCTAGCAAAGGAAATCAATTTTTTCATGTGACATTTTCTGCAATTCACTTTTCATTAGAAATCAATTATTTTGTTCTAAACTGTCACCCTTCTCATTGTTTGTTTGGGATATACATTGTGTTCGGGGTTTTAATTCAATCACGGCATTCTCAAACATTTTTTGTTCCACATTTGTTTCGTAAATGAGAATGAACACATTACATTGTTATTTCATTCTCTGAGCTATAAATGCCAGTAGATCTGTTTTAAAAGATTGTGTTTGTAGTTTACAGCTTTTTGAAAATTATAGAAACCAGCATGAAGCAGTGTTCTTTTCAATTTCCAGCTGTTGCTTCAAGTGAACAGTGGTTGTTGCATTGGCATTGCATACTTTATTGGGAAAGCAATACAAGTCTCAAGACCAGTAGGGTGCATGAGAATTTGACTTAAACATTTTCAGTACATCAAACCTCAATAGAAACTATACATTTTGTCCTTGATACAGATTTTGTACATCAAATAATAGCTAGCTGACGTCTAATATAAAAAATAGATTTGCCATGATAAAAATGTCCTAAGAAGGCATTTTGTTTGTGTAAAAACAGGAAATATTTGCTCTGGTCTAGTAACCAATGTCAAATAAACAGCTTTGGGAGGTTTAATGGAGTTAGAATGATTAGTAACAATGTCAGGTGGTTTTTACTTAATGAACAGCGTACACAAACAGCAAGATGGCCAGAGCTGTATAAAGCATATGCTTTGGAACAGAAGGCAGGTGTATATAGAGAACACAATATAGCTTTGTCAATTTTGTTTACTATAGTTTAAGCGAAGAGGAACCCTGTGACTAAAAACTCTTTATAGCAGAACTAAATCCAACATTCTTAACCCTTATAGGAAAGTTACAGTGGTGACTAACTGTACTTCTGGAATCACCAGCATTAAAAAAAGGAAATAGCATTTGTTATCCTGCTGGTCTATGGTATTTCCTGATTTTTGCAGCCCTCCTTTCTAGTGAGTAATAACCGATTTTCTCACTGCTCAGTCTTGAGGTCCGGGACTGGCGCGATCAGCTATTTAAAAAAAGCGGATCGTGGGCCCCATTGGCGTTCCCCCCCTGGGACAACAGGGGCTGCTGTAACAGTACTGATTACAGTACTGGATATATCTACATACTTTGTGCAGGAACTGCTACATTCCCCATTGCAAAACACCAAAAATATTACCTGACTGCAGATCATCCGTTTCCACTTGTAAAACACCCAATTGATCTGGATTCCCAATTACATCTAGTTGTCAAATGGCTGCAAAAGGGAGGTTCCTGCTGGGTAAGTGGATGGGTACTAAAGAAGGGGGCACAATAAAAAACATGTTTTTAAACATAGTATTAAAAAATTATTAAATTCCTCTTGTTCAAAATATAGTAAATATTATATAGATCCATAGAAAAGCAGTAAGGATAAATAAACAAACCAGCTTATTTCCGCTTGTAGGTTTACTGAAATGTTGAAGGTTTCAACAATTTGACGGTCCAAATTTTGAATATTAAGGAATCAAACTTTTATCTATAGTTTTGACCAACAAAGGATTGATGGTGGAACTGGTAGTTTAAATACAAAACTAGGTTTTCTCCCGAGAAAGTAGTTTTCTCAATAGCCGGCAGCTGTGTCTGTGACTGCCTCTCAGCCAATCACAGAGGAGTCTGCCAGTCAGGCTACTAATGCTACTCCATTCCCAGAAGTAGCATTAGAGGCTGAGGTCACGGAATGAAGACTGGTAATTAAGTTTCTGAACACTTTTTTTTACAATTTAAACCTGATAGTTAGGGCTGGGAGGGGTGTCCCTGCACTATAGCAAAAAACTATTTTGGGGTGGACATACCCTTTTAGAGTATGCAGAGGAGGTGGCACGGAAAACAGCATTTAGTTAATGTGGAAATAAATCCAGCCGCAACAAGTACCCTAAGACTAAAATTTAAATGAAGTGGGATAAAATAACCACACAGACACCAGATATTGAGCTTTTATTTTCCTAAAATAACCAGATGTTAACCTTCGCCTAAGGCCAATACTTTCAACCTGGCATCCCTGCATCCCACCAATATTCTAATCTTAAATAAACCCACCGTAGATCGAATCTTAAATGTCAAACTCTGTTACCAGAGGGCTGACAACGCCACCAGCTGTGACTCCAAAAACACACCTAACCATACAAATAACACTTTTGAGCTTTATTCTGTTGTTTGGTTGAACTCTCTCTATGCAGTAGAATGCTCACTTCATTTATTTACACTTTTTTGGCTATATATATTTTGAAATATTATATTTAATATATATTATTATTTTAAATATATATAATTTTACTACTTTAACACTGCCATAGATCAAATCTTGAATGACAAACTCTGTTACCAGAGGGCATGTAATGGCTGACAATACTCCACCATCTGCGACTCTAAAAATACACCTAACCATACAAATAACACTATTGTGCTTTTTCCCATTAAATGACATCTGCATGCTTGCCAATGCAAGCTGAGAACAGGACATCAGCATTTGCGCAGATGGGCGATCCACTGAGGTCAGTCATGCAGGCTTCTTTGCAGGTCAGCATTACACAGACCCAAACTCTACAGCAACAAATACCTTAAGCCCTCTTAATGAAGTGGGGTGAATAAAGTGGGGTGAAATATCCACTCAGACACAAGATATTGGGTGAAACGGTTAGCCACAAAATTTATTCCCTTTAATAACCACATATTAACCTTGGCCTAAGCCCAATATTAACTTGCATCCTTGCATCCCATTAATATTCTGATGTTAAATTAAATGGACACTGGCCGGCCTCATCAAAGACCAGTTTTCCCCCTCTAATTGCCTATGCCTGTTCACCACACCTACCAATGATCTCACAAACCTAGACACCCTAGTGTTCAAAAACCTCCTCATCCTTTCTATTGCAGCTGGATCCATGGCGCCCAAATCACACAACCCGGGGAACACTTGGAAACCCAGGTTCCTGCCTCCTGGACAATATTCTGCACAGCCCAGGGCAGATAACAATGCCCCAACAGCCACACATTCAGATGCACACCTCCTGGAAAGGGAAAATTTACTGCACTGTGCATTTAGAATTCCAGCATTTTATCTGCTAAAACTCGGCTTCCGAGAACCCCAAACTATGCACTTCCGCCAATGTGCCTATTTAAAAGAAGTGCATACCAAACTCTTTTGGATCAATCCGGACCCAAACTTATCTAAGCCCACTCATGTGTACTTATCTCAGCCCACCCATGTGTACCCTCACATCACTATGCACCAGAAAGGGCACCCTCTACCCTCATTGATCACCTGCACTGGGCAGAACACCCCACCCACTGGCCTGATGGAAAATCTCCCTTCCCAAACACATAAGTCTTGGACATTCAAACCGTACCCTCATTATCTCTGGGGAGCTATAAGCATAATCTTCCAGCAGCCCCCCCAACACAGTTCTACTCGGAAACACTAACTCACCTACCCTCAAGACCCAAAAAAATGCCAGTGCAAACTTGCCTTAAAGGGCATGTCCACCCCCAAAACTATAATCCTCCCAACTACTGGCCCCATCATGTAGTGTAGTTTAATCCTAACCTCACATCCCACCTCCATATGGCTGTAGTCCCCCCCCAAAGTCCCAAAAACTGACCACCAGGAGGCTAGCAGAGTCCATATAGGACTTTGCCTCCTATCTGGCCTCTGGGAGAAGTTTGGCATGCGTACTGCAGCTCTTCTCCCCCTCCCTCCCTCTCCCTCCCTCTCCTGATTCCCTCCCCCTAGCATAAATCCCTTTTAATATAGTATTCCCCCTGTTCCTCCAGCCCCAACCGCTTCATTTTTATCTTTTAGAAAGTGCCCCAACATTACTTACCTCCCCTCTTCCTCCGCTGCACTAAATGACCGCAGTCGCGTCGTGATTGGCTGCCGCTCAGCCAATCACAGACGCGACTGCCGGTCCCCTCTGCTTGCATTTTCTCGCAAGCAGAGGGCCGCACGCGGCGGAGGAAAGAGGGGAGGTAAGTAAAAGTTTGGGCCACTTTCTAAAAATAAAAATGAAGCGGTTGGGGCTGGGGGACCAGGGGAGTATCATATCAAAAATTAGTTTTAGGGTGGACATACCCTTTAAAGGGTAACTGTGGTCCAAAAATGACTTTAGGTAAATTGACAGGAATTGCTTTCCTGAGTATTTTTGCAATTTACTTAAATTAATTTTCTTTTTTACACAGTTTTAAAGAAATGTACATTTTTATGTGTGATATGGTAGCAGCATCAACAGATCCCCTGCACTTTCTGCTTCCTACTCTAAAACCATGTTGCAGTTCCTCCTTCATATCTTGGCCTGTGCAGCACATAGAGAGGTGTTTGTTGGCTCATTTTAAAGGTAAGAGCCTGGCCTTTCATTTAAACCAACTTGTTTGGAGACCACAGTTCCTGTTTAAACAAGGAAATCTCAAAGGGGAAGACACAGACCTCTGACAGTATTGAGGATAAGCGAACAAGCAGTTGAAAAGATATTTGCCTCCTCACCTCCTTTTTCTAGTCCCTTAGCATGGATGAAACCAAAAACACTTTCATAATATCACCCTAGTGCAGGAGTTAAACTCCAGCAGTGCTAAGTTCTTGCACCACCCCCTCTACTTCCAGCTCTTTGGCCACCTGTTGGCACACCATACCTACCAATTAGATTAGCCATTAGCTAAGCTAGGTGTTAAAGTTGCGTTTTTCCAGTATCAGGTTAGCATGACTTTAACTCCATGATTTAGGTTTACCCATTCATTTAATCATGCACATTCTCTTACTTAACAGGATAAATAGAATTCTTTGTTTTTTTTAAATGCATAGAAACTTTAATATTTCTAAAATAAATACCAGATATTCTGTTATAAATGTAAGTAGAAATTATGTCCAAACCCAAAATAAAAATGAATATGGCTAAAATACTTTTTTTTTTTTTAGTTCAAAACCTTAAGGTTTTTAAACATTTTATTCTTGCAGAGTTCTACATCACATCAATTTATTTCTTAATTGTGTTGCCTCACCCAATTTACCATGGCTTATCCCCTGGGTTGTTTTAAATATATATTCTTTTTTCCACAATGCCGTTTAAATTTAAAAAAAAATGTGTCATTTTCATCTCAGTGCCATTTAAAATTTGGATTGCTTTGTGATTTTGCCGCTGGCCTAGTCCTATCCGTGCGATATGTTGTCAGTTTTTTCATAAAGTTTGTGATAAAAAGAAACCGGATGGTTTTCCTTGCAAAAATTGGTTATGTCTAATTTATATATCCCCTGGAAAACACTATAAGATATTCCTTGGAAAGAGACAAAAGTAATGTCAAACATTGTTATTCAACAGGCCATTAAGGAATGCAGTATTGGCCAAAAGTTACTGGCATCTCCAATCAATCTTTTGTTCAACTTCGGGCAACCACTCAACCAAGAATTATCTGTGCTGACATAAATCACCACTGATATTTTGATCGAAATATCTTTGCGGCCATTTAATAGTGCTGGAATATCGGACCTGGTGTAGTTAATGCTAGATAATTATTTTTGGAAAGATTGAGACAAATATCATATGTGTTTACATAGATAGATATTAAGGACTCAACCTCACACAGTGTTAAGTGAACAAATATAATGTTCTTACTTTTATAATTAAGTGGTCCGGGTGCGTATTGCCCTGGACCCTTCACTTCATATTACTGCACACGCTTGTGGGTACGTAAACTGCAATGCTTACCCCTCCGTCCTAGTGGCCCGGGTTCTGGCAGCCCCACGTCCATCGAAAGGCTAGACAATCAAAGGTAAGTGAAATAAGGATCTGCACTAGCCGACGCCAGAAAGAACCCAGAAAAATGATAGGCACCTATGATTAAGGACTGTTTAGTCTGAAACGCATCAGGCAGATACCAAAAAAGGATTTTATGCAGCATTAAGCAGTTGTCTTCTTAGTTCCTTCTTGCGTCGGCTAGTGCGGATCCTTAATTTACTTACCTATATCCCTTATATTATATAAATAAATTTATATTTTTACGGAGATTGCATTGAGTTTTTAGGAGCAACTAATTAGGTGGAGGTATATAACACTATTACACATAGGAAAGGTCTATATATATATATATATATATATATATATATGTGTGTAATTATCATTATTTAATCAAAATCACCATAAGAAATAACACTATACAAAGTATAGTACTTCTAGCTACTTCTGAATTACAAAACAAATGATATACAAGTGGACACGAAGAAACTTACTGCTAACAGAGAATGCTGGGAGTTGTAGTTTTCAAACATGTGCATATTCACACCCTTGGGTAGGAATCGCTAAAGCGTGGGTTTTTGATGTCTGTAAAAGGGCTTTATTCCAGGATGTATGAAAAATAAAAATTCCAGCATTCTGTGCAGCCAGGGAATGCCGTGAGTTGTAGTTTTTAAACATGTGAAAAGTTTAACACCTTTGCCTTATATCATTACACATTATATCTCTATATCATTACACTGTATTGAATCTTAGTACATTCATTAGCCAATGGACATAAGGAAGAAACTTACTGCTAACAAAGAATACTGGGAGTTATAGTTTTCAAACATGTGCATATTCAAACCCTTGGGTAGGAATCACTAAATCATGGGCTTTTAATGTCTGTAAGTCAATAAAAGGGCTGTATTCCAGGATGTATGAAAAATACATTTTCCAGCATTCTGTGCAGCCAATGCTGGGAGTTGTAGTTTTTAAACATGGGAAAAGCTGGCAGGTCAAATAGAAATGGGAGAGCATGTGTGTGTTTAATCATATTATGTGGTGGGATTGCCTGGGAACTTTCAGACTTATCCCATTTGAGCCTCCCCCTAGATACTTGCTGGGAGTGGAAAGGGGGAGTAAGTTCAGAATGGATCCTAATACCTACCGGCTAAATGCATGTAAGTAGCCTCTCTCTGGCCCCACAGCTTAACAGCTAAATGCATAAGGGAGAGGCAGACAGATCCCGAATCACTTTGTTTGTGCACTTTGTGTTGGTATCACTGAAAGCATGACCCCGAGCTTTCAATAAAAATAATTACCTAGCAAAACATACACACATCATTTCCACTGTGCACCAACGGGCACACGTTTGCTAGCACTACTATATAAAGCAGAAATCTTGTATGTATGTGCTCACAGCCACACCCCTGAATGACTCAACATAATGTTGATGCCCTCTGAAAGTGCCGACGCCGTGAAGTCCAGTTTGACCAATAAAAATTCTACACGTCCCTTGCAGAATGTGATTCCCCAATTCAGTAACTCAGATGGAGGGCCTGGCCTCTGTGTGCTGCCCGATTCAACAACACAGAGTCCACTTCAGTGACACAACAACAGAGTAATGTAGGGCTAAACAACTCAGAGAGCTGCACACACAGAACAACAGCTTCTTTAACAGAGGAAACCAGATGTTTCCCTTAGGGCTAGGCCACACTAGTGAAAAATTTTTGCATTTGCGCATGCAATTTTTGCAAACATTGCAATTGCGGCGACGCATGCGATTTCGCTTCCTTTTGCAATACTCAATTGCATGCGATTTCGTATCTCAAAAGAAGAATATTATTGTCATGCTAAGAAATTTAAAGGAGATCCTCCTGGAATGTGACTACACCCCCAGATATTGCTGTCACGACCACACCCCAAACATCATGGTCATGCTCATACTCTAACCATCAAGGCCACGCCCCCAAAGATAACTGCCATGCATTGCAACCGTGACTCCAAATGTTGTGACCACACTACCAGATATTGTGGTCACCCCCCAAAACATTATAGTCCGCCCCCATACATCATGGCCACACCCCCAAACATCCCAGGAGTCCAGGACATTCCTCAATCATACCCACATACACAAACATCCTGTCCATGCCCCCAAACATCACAGGCACACCCTCAAACACCACACCCACTCCCCTAAATGGCACAGCTACGCCCACACTTTGAAACAGCATGGCCATGCCCCCCAAATATCGCGACCACCAAATGTCACGTCCAAGCATCCTGGACACCACAATATCACAGACATGACCCAGAATGTCCACACCCTAGAATAACGTGCCCCCACCCACCACAACATCGCAGACATGCCCCATCCACCTATTCAAATTGGGATGGTTGGGGGGTATGGACTACATCGGAATTACCTGCATAACCTAGACTTAAGCACAGACACACACTGCCCACATGCCACACATTTCACAGACAGTTACAACTAAAAGAACAAAGACATCATGGCACTTTCAATTCGGACCAGAAAGTAACTTTATTGATTGGGATCTAATAATCAATATAAAGTGGTCCTCGAGAAAGGATAAAGTGTTAAAGTGCAAATAAGGTGACATACTGCTAACAAATGTGCAAAAAATTGAGCACGCTTAACAAAAACCCACAGAGCTCAGACAGCGCAACAGAATGAAGCCCAGCTTTAACAACAGAGACAAAGAGTCGCACTTCACATGCTTCAGAGACACTGACCCCTGTCAGTCACTCAAGTGCTGACAGGCGTCCAATGGCAAATTCCATGTAGCATGTTCACGAGTAGGTTCACCACAACATTTGTATATTTACGCTCCAAATGGAAAAACTGATAACGTTGTACATAAGGTTTTGTGATAAATATGTGCTATATGTGCCCCAAGCAATGTCACTTCCTCAACTCATAACTATTAAATACATGACGTACATTAACAACTGTGCACTTCTTTTTTCGCCTGTCTCTCCCATCTAAGCCAAACACACAAATGCAGGGCACTCTAGGGAACAGGGCACTCACGGGGCTTCTGAAACCAAAGCTTGTGTTTGAACGACGATCAATGCATTTCGGCCACCATCTAGGCCGTCATCTGGATCGTCAGCTCACTGTTGTTCTCCCCATCTTAAAGGCCCAGGAGGGAATGCCCACCTTAACCCCTAATGTGTACCACAAGCTATCACCAATAAAAACAATATAACGCACAATGTCCATACATGCTTTTAAAAACAAATTCTTGGCTAAGATATAACACACTGTATGAGAAAAGAAAAGACATAGAACAGCAGAACTAAATGGCACTAGATAAGGCTATACATAACACATCAGCCCAAGCACCACTTGACCTAAATAAAGCACTGATACACCCCTTCACTCCATGCACAGGATGATCATATTATAGGATGGTCGGAATGTAACAAAAAGTAACAAAAATAATAACAAAATGTAATCAGTAAACCCCAAGAATTCCCACCAGAGTTTGCTCAACATCCAAAACCGAATCCTATGGAACAAATCAGATTTAAATTAAACATGCCAAGGACAAGGACTCATTTAGACCCCTTTGGGCCAACATATGAAACCGCTGGATCCAATGGACTTCCCTTGCAACAGATTTTTGTCCCTCATAGGACCAGTAATCGAAGGGGAAATATGATCCTCAGCCATCCATTTAAACATTGATGGCTGGTGGCCAGCCAGTTTAAAATGGCGGGCCACCGACTGTTCGCCATACTGCCAAAGTCACTCATAGGACCAGAATCTGACAGTGCTGCCCTTATGGAAGCCCTATGGATGTTCATCCGTTCCCTGACAGTTGTTGCGGTCTTTCCCACATAATATAATCCTCACGGGAAGACTATAACATAGATAACATATGTTGACATAAAGGTAAGTTTAAAATTGATAGAATACCTCTTACCTGAGTGTGGATGTGGGAAGTCCCTACCAACGGCATGTTTAACGCAATGTGGCGGCATGTTTGACATCCCAAATAGCGAGTGCAACCTGTCTATTTTTGCTAAGCCAATTGTCTTAAGGCACCACTTTAGGTGGACTAATATAAGCCCTGACCAGCAAGTTGTGTAAATTAGGGGCTCTCCTGTAGGCACACCTTACCTCAGTATTTTTAAAGGGAAGAGATTTGTCAAACTTGATTACATCCCAATTCTTATAGACACTTCGTCTTAACTCAGGGCTGAGTGGGGTATACCCCATAGTGAACATTACTACATCCTTAGGGGTTATAGAAGAAGGCTTGCTAATGCTACAGGCCACACATTCATGTGCAAGCGCCAATTGCTGTTAAAAATATCTTGCTTATATCCAGGGGCAAGGAACCTTTCAGTCATCTCCTTCAATTGTGTCGATGCCACTTCCGGGTCGGTGTTGTTAGGCAATACTCTCAGAAACTGTGAAAAAGGTACACTTTTGATTTGCTGGAATGGATGAAAGCTGTCTCTATGAAGTATAGTATTGTAATCAGTCTGTTTCCTGAAAAGAGAGTTGTTGCCCTTAATAGAAATTCTTAAAGCAAGGAAATAACCAGTCACATTACTAATGTTGGCACTGAACTTAATGGGGGTATCTAACCCATTAAAGCGGCCCCAACACAGAACCCTGTGGAATTCTCTGCATCCTATCCATCAACCAACTTTCTATCCATGTGCCACCCCAGCCCAACAGACCTCAGCTTATACATTAGTTGCCTATGGGGGACTGTACCAAAAGCCGTAGCAAAATCCAAGTATACTACATCTACTGCTATGCCAGAGTCTCACTTCCTCATAAAAGCCAAAATTCCTCCAAAATCCATTTTGATTATTTCTTATAAGGTTAGTCCTTTCCAGCATCTTCCCCACCACTGAAGTTAAACTTACAGGCCGGTACCTGGCTGTGAATGACTACCCTTTTGAATATTGGAATTACATCAGCTTTTTTCCAATCCAGAGTCACAATAACAGACATGAGGAAATCTGCAAAAATAAGAACCAATGGCCTAGATAAAACTGAACTTAGCTCTCTAAGTACATGTATTTTATCCGGTCCGGGGGATATATTAATATTAACCTTATTCAGTTGTTTCTGAACCATATCCTCGGTTAACCAAAGTGCACTTGCATTTTTTACACCATGCTACTATACTCTATGCTATCTGTACTAGGATCTTCTATAGTGTATACAGAGGGAAAAATGTTTGAGACATTTGCTTTATTGCCATCCTCTATAACTAACCTAGCCCATTTGATTAATGGTGCCACACTTTCAGTCTCCACCTTCCTACTAGTAATATACTTTAAAAATTGTTTAGGGTTAGTGATGTTTTGTTCAGCTATCCTAACTTCATTATTTATTTTAGCTAGCTTAATTGCTTTCTAACAATAATTGTTACAGCTTTTTTAATTCCTAAAGGCCCTTTCTGTTCCCACTGACTTAAAGGTTTTAAATGCCTTCTTCTTCCTTTTCATTTCCCCTCTTTCCATCAGAATTAGGCCACATGAGTGCAGACTTATTTTTTTTTTTATATTTATTTCCTAAGGGTCTAAATTTAGTTGTGAAATGGCTTAAAATCCCCTTAAAAACAGTCCACTTCTGTTCAGTACCATTAACTTATAATATATCATCTTAGTTGACATGCTGAAGAGCTACTTTTAACCTGGGAAAATGTGCTTTACTGAAAGTCTTCCTGAAGTCTTTGTTAAGTCAGTGCACTTTTCCTTTAGATAACATGCGCTAAATGACACTATTTCATGGTCACTATTCCCTAAGCCTCCAGTCATTACCAGATCCAACAGAGCTACTTTTCTAGTAGGAACTTCAACCACCTGTGGGAGAAAATAATCCTGCAGCAAATTCAGGAACCCATCACCCATTTCTGTGTTGGCAGTTCCACTTCGTCAATCAATGTCCGCGTTGTCAAAGTCCATGATAATCAGAACACTCCCCAAATTTGTAGCCCTTACCATCTGCATATGAAGCTACCCCCTTCCTGTTGCACAATTACACCCACGTTTGCTCCACTTTAAAGGAATAGTTCACTACCAAAGTGCACTATTCCTTTAATGCATTGATTAAAGACTGGGAGGATAAGAAGCTATGCCTAACCTCTTCAGTCAATGCAAGTGGAGCCAGGAATGAAGGTAGAGCAAACTTACCAGTTATGTGATCCTTCCCAGCAGCACTGAAAGGTCCTGACCGCTGCTGCAGAGAATCACGTAAAAGGTAAGTTTACTCTACTTTCATTCCTGGCTCCATTTGCATTGATTGAAGAATGGGAGGTAAGGCATAGCTCCTTATGCTCTCAGTCTTCAATCAATGCATTTAAGGAATATTTCACTTTGGGAGTGAACTATTCCTTTAACATGCATATCGCAAGTTATCTCTTCTTTTAAATTTGGCTTAAACTCTTCTTTAACATAAACACATACTCTTAACCTTTCCTACTATCTCTATCCTTTCTAAACAAGGAGTATCCTACTAAATTTACAGCCCAGTTGTGAAAATTGTTCAACCATGTTTCTGCTATACCTATTACATAATACTTTTCAGTCAATGCCATTATCTCCAGTTCTCCCATTTTGGAGAATCCTGAAATTTGTAGATCCTGTAATTTATTTATACTCTTAAATCCACATGCCTTCCTATCCCCTATGCTAGCTCCACCCCCCTTTCCACCCATCACCAATCTACACCCTGCTTACCCCTGGGCTATCTATCCCAGTGAGACTAATATTACCCTTACCCCCCAAACCTAGTTAAAAATCTCCTCCAAGCCTCTA
Organism: Hymenochirus boettgeri; assembly: GCA_019447015.1. NCBI lineage: Eukaryota > Metazoa > Chordata > Amphibia > Anura > Pipidae > Hymenochirus > Hymenochirus boettgeri. The sequence continues at coordinate 198,431,647 of CM033476.1, read as the reverse complement.
GCCATCTTCTCCCACAAAACATCTGCACCACCATCAGTGAGGTACAACCCATCATTTCTAAAGAGCCTGTAGCTGACAGAAAAGTCTGCCCCGTTCTCTGAAAACCCAAACCCTTAGTTGATTCACAGCACTAGAAACAAAGGGCATTTTGAGAGAGAGACTCTCAATATAACACTATTGGCTGATTGGCTATCACTAATATAGTGATATTTCTTTTCCTGCTTAAAAAAAAAAAATCCCCCTACTTGCAATACTAACTTTAGCCACTGGGTGCAAATTGCAGCACTTAGCTACTAAGCAAGTGAAAGGATATGTGGGCATGTGCTTTGCTTTACTGCACTGTACTGTGGACCAAACTAGAACTAGAACCAACTCTGCCTGTCTCAACCTTAGTATGTTGTAAGTACATGGAACAGAAGCACAACATAGTTATGTTAGCATTCACTTTGTATTGGGAGGGGGGGTATATTACTGTATATGGACACTCTGTATTGGGGGATATTGCTGAATATATACACTGTGTATTGGGAGGATATTACTGTATATGGACACTGTACTGGGGGATATTATTGTATATGGACACTGTATTGGGGGGATATTACTTTATATGGACACTCTGTATTGGGGGGATATTACTGTATATGGACACTCTGTATTGGGGGATATTGCAGTATATGGACACTCGGTATTGTCGGATATTACTGTATATGGACACTCTGTATTGGAGCTTACTGTATATGGACACTCTGTATTGGGGGGATATTGCAGTATAATGGTGACCTTGACCAATTGGTCAGATTGACCAATCTGACCCTGCCAATGAAATTGAAGCAGATGTCTGTGATTTTGCTAAATATAAATTGTGTGAAGGGCATCATGAACTAGTCCCTGTGCAGTAGGAAACAAAGGTCTGACAGATTTTGTAGTTTATATTGCATGGGTTTTATGAAGCGATATAGTGATTTTACGTTTAGGATTGGACGCAGGGAGGATTCCAGTTTTAGTACTAAAAACACATGACTTTCTTTACTGGGTAAGAAGGTTCTTCCTTTTCTTGTGACATGGCCAATGAAGGATTTTGTCTAACTCTTGTGTATGTGACCCCTGGGGACCCTGGACTGGTATGGGAATTTTATGAGGGGAAGGGACAGGCCTTTCTTTATGATTTTGAGGACCCAGCGGTCCGAAATATCTGAATAAAATCTTTGCTGAAAGAATTGTGAAAGAAGAAATATTTTTGCAAATATTTTGCAAGCAAATACTGCTTTGGGGACAAAGGTGTGCTGGTCCTGTCTGTATCCTCTGGCATTAAATGTTTGCCACTGCCCTTGTTAAAATCACGGGACAACCTCTGGGCTTTGAAGTTGTGTCCCTCCTTATTTGTTAAGTGAGCCAGCACGCACTTCTTACATTACAGATGTGATTAAAAGTTTGACCTAAAATAAGAGCTGCCCTACTGGTTGTTCTCAGTAAGTGCATTTTTGAGATGGATTGGTCTGCATCGGTATTAACCTTCTGTTCAGCCTGGGACAGCATGAACAGTAGTGTCCCTGCTGTGTCAAGCAATTTTATTCTGAATATTGTGCAGCATATGGTCTAATGAAGACTGTGACTGGGAGGTGTCACTGGAAATTCATAACAATGCAGGGTCCAATTCTCGCGCTATGAGACCCTGCATGTCTGGGACACCTAAATAATTTTGGAGTACCAGCTCATCCTCTTTGACCAGCATGGACCTGAATGCCAGCTGGGCAAAATTAAAGACCTCTGGCATGACCAGGGCCAGTTTTTACCATGCATAAATACATAAAGAAGGGAGTGTACAGACCAACCCTATAAACGGGAGGTAAGCTAGATATTAACAATTGGGACTTGGTAATAAGAAAGTCTAGATAAATGTATAAAGTCCATACGTTTTTTTGTCAAAGGTTTGTTGAATCCATGTGTATTCAAAATGAAAGTACTCACACACTATGTCAAGGTGGGCCGGGTGGACACCCCCCGGACTCAATCGCTCTGGCGTGTAAAGCTTGTTTCAAGCGTAGCAGCAACAGTGTAGTACATAGAAAGTTAAGAACAGAAGAAACTCACCAGTCCCAGTGGGTGGTCTGGGTGCCGTCCAGCCCCGAACCCCTCGCAAGGTCCATGTATCAAAACGAAAGCAGCAAATAAGTGAGGGCCTGCAACATTTCACCAAACATTGGTCTCACAAGTAAATCGTAGTGCAAACTCCTTTATTTTCATATAAATACAAGCAAAGTGACTCATGTCTGATGAGTTTCATGTCAGGAATGGCACTTCATCAGAGACACCAGAAAAATGAAATCAGTCCTTCTGTGCATTGATCACCTGTTAAAATAGGCCCCACCTCTTAAAGTGGAAAGGGTGTTGAGACAAGTACTTTCTAACCTAAACTTTGATTTTTTGGGTTTAGTTCTCCTTTAATCTTTATTTTTGCAATTATATATTCATCATATAGGGGGAAGCGGCCAAAGGTTAATACTTCACAAGGCAACCGGGGGGTTTGCACTGCTAAAAATAGCTGTCATTAGTGGATTTGAGACATATGTCTGTATTGTTATCACAAACTACCCTAATGATACACTATAAATCCAAAGGTAAGTAGTCTGAACCAACTTATTATATGGGATAAGGTAGTGCTGTCTTTCATATAGTAGCTACATTTCTCAATAGTGTTGATTCTGGTGTTATACTGTATATATGTAATGCGTTGATCCTTTCTGTTGCTACACTATAATAAATTACCATATTTACTATAAACCAAGAAATTTTACCTTTAAAATCATCCCTTCGGTTTATACTTGGGTCTGGGCTTATTTGGAAGCTTGAAGGAGCAGACAAAATCACATAGCCCTGGGAAAACAAAAGCTGTACCCTGTAACACAGAGAATCCTCTTTATTTTGGTAGGTTACGCAATTGTTGTCATGCTCATAGTTTCATAGTAATTAAGGTTGAATAAAGACATACGTCCATCAAGTCCAACCTATTCACTTTTTTTTAACCCTTCCTAACAGTTGAGCATTCAGATCAGTCCAGACTGCAAGGGGAAGTAAAAAAACAGGCTGCACAGAAAGGTATGCAGGGCACATCTGTGTATGGGACTTTCTATGGTGGTATGTATGGGACTTTCTATGGGGCTGTGCATGGGACTTTCTATGGGACTGGTGTGTGGGACTTTCTATGGGGCTGTGCATGGGACTTTCTATGGGGCTGTGCATGGGACTTTCTATGGGATTGTGTGTGGGACTTTCTATGGGGCTATGTATGGGACTGTCTATGGGTCTGTGTATGGGACTTTCTACGGGGCTGTGTATGGGGCTTTCTATGGGGATGTGTATGGGACTTTCTATGGGGCTGTGCGTGGGACTTTCTATGGGACTGTGGGTGGGACTTTCTATGGGGCTGGGTATGGAACTTTTTATAGGGCTGTGTATGGGACTTTTTATGGGGCTGTGTATTTGACTTTCTATGGGACTGTGTGTGGAGCTATCTATGGATCTGAAAGTCAAACCTTGGTTTATACTCGTCAAGCCATTTTCCTGGTTTATCAGTTAAACAGTACATGATCGGCAGATAATACCTTAAATAGTCAGCCAGCAGCCTGACCCATTGATTTTGCAATCAACATTATGTCCTTACTGTTTGCAAATAATGATCTGGCCAGGACACACTCCAGGAATGATGGCAGATAACCACCAGTCTGGCCATGTAAATTTTTGATAGATATGACTTTTAATCTGAAAATCTATCAAATGTCTAAATACAGTGTTTGCAGACCAGAGGTTTTACCTCCTAAGTTTCCATGGCTGGCCCATTTTTCATTTGGAAATGAGTCAAGTTGATATCATTTTGCTTGGTTGTGACACAAGTATGGAAGATTGTTCCTCTAATCGATTCCACCAGTTTCTAACTATATTATCCTATTGAGATTTAAATTTTCATACTATATTAAATTTGCATTTTGTAAAGTTGTTTTGTATATTGTGCATACATTTGTCATCTACAAAATAGTAGAGAACCTGCTGGAGTCTCTCCTACCCTATACAATGATTTCTGTACAACAGTATTTCCATTTTCTCTATTAGCACTTCTATGTCTCAAATTGTAATTTGGGTATTTATTCTGTGTTTTTTAGTTAGATCAACTGGACTTGAAGTTTAGTTCTTGAAGATGTTTCGCTAGTCATCCAACTGGCTTTCTCAATTCAGAATGGCTTGTACAGGAATCTGTTGGCAATAAATATCCTGGTGTTTCAATCAGCATATAACTGCAAGCTGTTAGGGACCTCCTGAATTGTAGGTGTTGATTGCATTGCGGCTAAGATGTGTTATCAAAACTGGACAGGGTCCAAGTTTTCAAAACAGCATTGGTTTTGAAACCCCCACCTCTATTCAGACATGGCTTTTTGCAAAATTATTACAATTTACCTGTGAAGCAACTTGTGAAGGTTCTCATTCATCCATGTCATGGTATTTCTGTGGTATTCAGTTAGATCAAGGAGACTAAAATTGGTATAATTGTATAGTGGCATTCTCATTCTCATTGCCAATCTCATTCTCATTGCCACGTTTCTAAAACCCTAACAGCCTCATTTAACCAGAGGCGGTGGGCTAAAAAACATTCTTATATTAATTAAATATATTAGTGCATCTTTAAGAAAAAGTCTGCAGTGGCTGTGTCAGTTTCTGGAAGTAAACCACACAGCTGCCTCAACCCTATTCAGTATTGTTCTTTATTGTGAAAATGTAACACCAAGGCTGGTGTTAAACTTCTGCAACCAAGAGGTGGTTTACCCAAAGCCACAAATGGCTATATTGAATCAGTGCAAGGAGCAATGATCGAGCAATAGTGGCTTTTTGTAATGGAAGCTATAATACTTTTCCTTGTTGTTTCTTTACTTTCCAGCTTTCACATCCATAAACATAACAGAAAATACCATAACTGGAACAATTTGAAAGCTTTGTGTTTATAGACGCATCTGTTGTATTCAGTTAGATCAACTGGACTTAAAGTTTAGTTCTTGAAAATGTTTGCTAATCACCCGACTGGCTTGCTCAATTCAGAATGACTTGTTAAAGAATCTGTTGTCAATAAATACCTTGGGAAGTCCCAATCAGCATATAACAACAACATTTTAGGGACCTCCTGAATGCAAGGTGTGGATTAAATTGTTGCTAAGAGGTGTTATCTAGGGTAAGGCTTCAAAACAGTGTTGTACATGGCAGATAATTATTGTTGAACCTCCTACATTATTCAGGCTTGGTTTTAACATAAATGGCCTCCTTGACACCTCTTTTGAACCTATTCTGTTACTTGGCCAAGATGTTGACATTACAATCTTCAGACATATGTCCACTTTCTTTAAGATGCTGGTACAGGGCTGAATCCTGAACCAAGGAATTGGCTCTTCTGTGCTGGGTCATATGTTGGGGCAGCTGCTTTTAGGTCTCCCCCAAATACAAATGAAATGATATCGCTCTCCTTGTATTTCGGTATTGGCACTTTTGGCTACTCTGAGGTGTTCAATTTCCTTAGCCTTTGTCTCTCTGCAGTGGGGATGTTCTTTGCTTGGTGTTGTACTGTTCTGATGACAACAAGTTTGTGATCTAAAGGGTGGTGGGATTCAAACATCAATTACTGGTCTGTGTGGGTTGGTTTTCTACAAGTCTCTACTTCCAATTAATCATTCTCTCTGACTCTTACCAAGCAATGCAAGAAAGCCAGAGTGTTGTTTTTTACTTCTCCAAACTCATGAAATTCTTTCTGGTGGATTCTAAACCAGGTGTCATCCACGTATCTGAACCAGGGGCTGGGTGCAATGCCCTTGAATGTATTAAGAGTATTTCCACTTCCATGTAAAGGTTTGCCATGATGGGTGAAACTGGAGATCCCATGACACACCTGTTCTGGGATAAGCTCTGTTCTGCTGGCAAGGGTTTTGTCTTGGCACAACAATTTTCTCACCATTTCAAAAGCCTTTATTTGGGTATTTACATTTCTACATGATAATTCCAATAGACCTGTTGTTTTCTCCAGCTACATTAAAGCTCTAGACTTCCATTTTTTGTTAGCATAAAGTAGTCTAAAACAAACACCTCAAAGGTAATTGATCTAATGATACAATTATTAGTTATTCAATTATTGTCTCATATTCAATTAACCTTTTGATTTATGCGTCACCTTCTATATAATAATACTCTGTTAGGAGTGCAACTATGAATATGAACTGCGTAAAAGTATTAATATTCGTTTAATTACAGAAAATAATGTATAGTATGCACAGAGTTTGTAGTCTGTTGTCCGCATTAACAATATCGTCAAAATGTTATGACATATGTATTTGGACTATCATCCTTTTATCTTTTCTTTAAAACTGTCTGTTATGATTGAAGGTTTATTAAATTAAAAGGGGAAAACTTTTTTTTTAATTAGCATTCAAGATGTCTGCTATTTGCCTAAATAAACAAAAGTTTGTTAACCATGTTTGCTATTATTATGCCCATTATCTTTTGTCTAAATAATAACATAGCTAAAATGTCAGAATGGCAAATAAGCTAATTAACAAAACAGCTCTCATTGTCCTTGACTATTCTGACACTGTCAGTCAAGTCTTTCTTTCCCTCTGGGTCTATCTTCAGAGCTCTTTGGATTCTGCATCATTTGTAATGAGTAAATCAAACAATCCTATAACATGTTAATAGCCTTAATTTTCTTCATCTCCTCAAGGTCTTCAGATTTTGATTGCTGTGTTGAAAATATAAGACCACTGATTATAAATTAAAACTTGTCAACGGTAAAAAGTGCTGATCTAAAAACCAGTAAATGAGGCAGCAGCTATGTTATGCATAAAAACTACCTTCTTAGTCTGCAACAACACAAAGAAGAGATGCAGAGATGAATATCAAACAAAGCTCTACTAAACAGAGAACCACATTATAATCTGACATATTTAATTAACATTTTGATTGATTTAATGATTAATAGTTAAACAGTGAAAACAATAAATAACGTCATGAGTAAAATTAAAAGTTCTCCTGTGTTACATTAAGGCAATTATTTAATTAGCTCAACACACACTTAAGCAGGGTGATTTATTTAGTCTGTATATAATATGATTACGGAACATTTCATTACTTTAAATCATATATATTTATATTCTTACTAAAGTTTCAATTATCAGTTGGTAATAGATTTTGGTAAACAGGATATAGTACTGATTTTAATAATCCTGAACCATAACAAGTAAATGCAGTAGGATATTGTCTTAAGGCAGAGAACATCAATCCAGATGTCAGTAGGAGGCTCACATGGAGCCCTAAACATATATAGCAATATACAAGTACATTTCTGCAATGCTGCCACTGGTTACATTATAGGAAGCTTTAACCAGCTATTAAGTGCATTTTCTGATTCTCTCTTATGGTGTATAATATCAGAGAAAACTCTCTTCGGCCCTAATGATTGGATATTTGTTGGTATGTTATCAGATTTTTGATGAATTAATTCTTCATATTGAGCGATACATATAATTTATCCTTAATCTGGTTCTCCTTGTGGCTTCCCTCCTCTTAAAGGGCATGTACCCCCTACACATACACACACACAAAATTTTGTATCCAATAAGATCTCCTTTTTCCCTTGCCTCCTTTATAACTTTGTGAGCTTTATGTGAGTTTGCACAGCTGTAAAGCAGATGAGCAGTACAGCGGTCATATTTACCTTATAAAAGAACATTCTTATCCATGAACACTGGGTGGCTAAATGCCAAAATAGTCAGGTGCAATCGATTTAAGTCCTCTGCTTGTGGACTTATTATACCAGAACTTTTACGAATTAATAGAAGCACACTAAGTAAAAACTCACAGGGAGATTCAATAAAAGTTCTTATCATTTAAAATGGTGCTAATTTTGCCCCAACCAATTTAAACAAAAACCATTTTAAATGATAAGAACTTTTATTGAATAACGCTGTCAGTTTATTATTGTGCCAACCATATAACACAGTTTCTGTGAGCTTCTGCCCCCTTCTAGGCAGTAGCTCCATAAAACTTTGTGTTATGTGATTGGCATAATAATAAACTGAATTTTACACTCCTCTAAATTCATTGAATAGCACATCTAATTTGAAGTAATAAACTTAAAACAATATATTGCATATAATGACATTATTGAAGCTTGAGATGAGTTTTGAATGTGTTGTCAAAATTGGCCAGTTGAACCAACAATATAGCCCTCTCCAACTAGCTGCATTGAATTGTACACATACTGAATTGATTTCAAAATTTAACAAAAAGTAATAGATGTAAGTTCTAGATTATAAATGCAACTGCGTTTTCTACAATAACAGCCCAAATATGGTTGTGTTAGAAACATGGGAGAACAGGTGCACCACCATTTACACAAGGCTCTGTGTCAGAAAGCCTTGTTAAGGCTGTGCACTAGGGGGCATGAAGATACAGAATAAACACATAGGAAAAGCATGTGCGGTCCTTTAAAACTAATGGATAATGGGAGCATTATTGTGTTTTGGCAATAAACTATTCATTATTATTATTTTTTGTCTCACAAGTGTCAAGTGCCTTGTATGGAGGTACTTGTGTGTGTGCCTTTAGTTTTAAAGGGCCGCACACGCTTTTTCTAAGTGTGTGAATGACGATTAAAGATATAAAACACATGTACAGTACTCACAACTAGAATATATGCACTGATGTATAATTATCTAAATATGCGTGTGGTTTATATTATTTTGCTTAGCATAGGCCTAGCCATTGTGGCCTAATATAGGAAATGTAGAAAATGAGACAAGTACTGTAAAGTTACTAGATACCAGTTACTATATGATGATAAAGGAGATTCATTTTTGTAACAATTGTACCATTTCTGTTCAAAAGGTGGGAAATTTGCTGTGACAATTAATGGATCTACTAATGTGTGGTCATTTACCTGAATGATAAAAGTAGGATCGCTCTAAGGGGGTTACAAGAGGTCTCTATTCTAGAGAATAGAAAAAATGCACGAAAAATAGCAAAAATTACTAAAGTCATAAAATTAGACATTTCAGCAAGGAAAAGGCACAGTCAATAAATGTATCTTAATTATATGTCCTATTCCTACAATCTAAATTCAATATAACTATAGCTATAATATTTTTTTTAACCTGCTAAGGACAGAGGAGGGTTGAAATAATAAAAAATGGTAAAGGTCATTCCAACGCTAACTGTAAAATCTTAGGAGATATATTTCAAGTAAATGAGAAGGGTAAAGATGTTTCAGAGAGCATTTTTAGAAGAATAACTAATGTAACCTTAAAAAAGCAATGTCGGTTTTTAGATTTTCTGGCCAGAGGAATTAATTAAGAGAGATTTATCCACATAAAGTCCTGGATTGTGCAGATTTTTTTTAGAGGAGTATCACCTTGTTCAATAGGAATTGTGGTGATTCTGTAGGACAAAGGGAAAATGTTCATTTTTTTCATCTAAAATCATTGTTTCAGATCAAGTACTAAATATAGCTACCACTGAAATAAAATGTATATTAAGACATTTATCTTAATTTTTTTTAAAATTCTGCCTTTTTAAAGGGCAATTATACTAAAAAGAACAAAATGTGCCCATTATTTCTGACAAAACCAAAGGCACCCTAGTGGGTCAACTCCAAAATGTAAGGCATTGTTCACTCTAGGTGTGTTTTATCGCATTTACGGTAACACATGTTTTTTGGGGGAATAAAAACAAGAATATCCATTTTTATAATAGGCATGCCATAATACCATTCACACTAATGTGTTTGTATGCATTGTGTATTTCTGACACACTTGCTGTAGTTTAGTGCAATAAAACACTACCAGTATTGGTAACACCTGATTTTAAAAAATAATTTGTGGTTCATTGCAGTTTAGTGCAATAAAACACTCAATGAAAGTCCATAAAGTAGAGAAAAATAAAGCATCCAACGGTTTAAAAACATTTACTGTAGATCCTTTAACTGACCTCGCCAAGGGTAAAAAGTCTGTTGTGGAATCACAAAGGAGAAAAGCTTTTAAGACTTAAACGTTTTTCTCTGTATAGCAAATCAGTATTGGTAACACCTGGTTTTAAAAAATAACTTGTGGTTCAGACTGATGCATCAGAATGCAGAATGGTTAGGAGCACCCTATGAAGAACCAAAAGCCCAATTATCATAATAATATTATTATCATGAAAATATAACCAGTATATTGTGGAGAAAGATTGCCTGGCTGTCAAATAGGCATTAGAAGACCTACTGTAATAGGTAGAGCTTTTAAGTTTGTTACTGACTATGCTCCACTAAAATGAATGTGTGAGAGTAGGAAAAATAAATGGTGCATTGCAAGATTGCTTTAACAGAATTTTACTTTTACAGTAAATTATAGGCCTGACAATGAAAAAGGTAACGCAGATACTCTCTCAAAGGCCACACGTGTTTTGTCTTCTGGGTCTAGTATAGTACTATATTTTACTATGCTATACTAAGATAAAAGTGGGAAATAGAAAAAAATGATAAACTTAGCTGCACCCCCCACTATTTATATCTTGGTACCCTATGACTACAGACAGTATACTGTATTATGTGTATAATTAAGCTGCAGGTGCACTGTGATATTTAATTAATAATAAACCGAGAATGGTGCTGGGGGTAATGTAATATTCCAAATACTAAATAAGAGTTTGCAAAGGAGATAGACCCCCTTTTCTCAAAGAAGCCCCACTCTAGCGCTCCCATACTTGGGCCACCAATCACGATACCGATCCTTGGTTCCCGCAAAAAAGGGGGATTTAATATAAACACATCTTACCAAAAAATTATAAAACATGATTACATTTAGCAGCATATACCATAAAAACGTCAGTCATGTGTATCATATCATAAATAACATGTACTGTAAAGTGTTACATACATCAATAATATTGTAGCAACTACTACTTGAATCAAGCCAACCTGCTATTTGACAAGCAAGATTACAAAGTAAACATTAGCTACGATCATAAATCCGGGATAGTTCCAGCTTATAAGGGATTATGTTAAGAGAGTCAGGTGTCTCACCCCTGCTCCAGGTACCCTCCCAAACAGCGTTCTCTCCCTCCTTGGACTTAGCGATACATTAATAGTAGAGAATTGTTTCCCAACCTGGGCGTCCTCGGTATACGACCATAAAAGGGAGCGGACGTTGCAGGTACTTGTCAACGTGGACTTAGAACTGCATTACATCTGTGTTACATCTGCGAAACATACATTATATCTACCAGGACTTGGTTCCACTGACAAGTGCAACAATAAGAGTTACTGTATGGAAGTCTCTCACCCAGTCCTATGCACTGGAGGCTCTTTACCCGGATGGTCCGTCATAAAAAGCTTAGATAGTCCTGTGCAGTCCAAGTTGGTCCTGCCAGCGTTCCCCACGCCCGTACTCCTGCTCTCCAACATACGTTTCACCTGTACATTCTCACCACAGGCTTCGTCACCCTTGCAAGCTTTAATTCACTACTGTATTATGTGTATTCAGAGACCTTTTATATATTCATTTATAATTGGTAGTATGCTGGGTCTACTGTTGCTTTTCTTGGTTTGTCTGTTGTGATAATTAGACCATGTGCACCTCTATCCACTGAGGTTAAAGGGCATGTCGACTCTCAAAAGAGAAAACTGGTGACTTGTCAGTATATCTGTCCGCAACCACAACTGCTATTTTTCCCAGTTTATTACATACATTTGTAACCAGATATTTAATGAAAAGTTCTATACCTTTCTGGCAAAGGCATCTGTTTCTTCCCTCTGCTCAAAGAGTTTTTACGCTTAAGCATGTGCAGTGGTGGCAGCAGGAGAAACAGCAGTCAATCATTTGTTGTGAAGTCAGCAGTCACAGCCTTGATTGACTGCATGGAGGGAGGGGTCAGCTTACCCTTTCAGATTGAAGGCAATAATAATACTAAATATCTGATTAGTAATGCGGGTAATAAAATGCAGAAAGTATCAGGGTGGGTTGGGGCAGATAATGGACAATTGACCAGTTTGTGTCAAGGGTGAGAATGCCCTTTAAACTTATGTTAGTGTTACACTGTGCCTTGGTACTAGTGTTGTTTATACTTTAACAACATGTTACCACATCTTTAATATAAAGTATTGTTTTGAACATGCTTCTACAAAAAAACATAGCAAATAAGTTTAAAAAAGGACAGCCAGAATACCGAAATCAATGTCTAATCTTGCCTACAAGACAAAGGTTGTTGAATTGATATTGTTTTCTCAGAAAAGATAAGCCTTGGAGAGCATATAAACAACATATACAAATATCTACAAAGTCAGTTCAAATATTTTCTAAAGGCAGTTTCCTCAGAATAGTGTAGTTAAATTAGGACATTATTTAAAAATATAAAGAAATACTTTCACCATGAAAAGTTTGAAAAGACAGTGGTAAGTATATAGGTTATTTTTTTATTTTTTTTTAATTTACTGGTTTATTGGCCAGTTTATAAAACAATGAATGAACAATTCAGAAATCAAATTGTGAAAGTACCATTGGATAAAAAAAAGTTGAAGCCTGCATTTTCGTTAAACGCTAAATACTTCATCAGTTTGCATGTGTTCTTTCCACTTAGAGGAACCCATTTTGTGCCTGTGCAGCATTTCACCCTGTAATAATTTCTGTACTGTGACACAACACTAAATCAATCCCCCCCCCCCCCCCCCCGTTTTTCACGAAGTGTGCAAACTCTATAAACGTAGAAATTAGTTTATATGATAACATTTAAAAGCTGAAAACTCAGCATGCTGGATTTAAAAAACATTTAGTTCATCCACCTACCTACATTCACCAGATAGGGGTGAAAATAATAGGGGTTTAAAAAAAATTTGAGGTCTTTATTTTTATTTCCTTTGTCCTTGGACTTCTTTAAACATAGACTGTTATTCTTCATTAGACAAAAATCCGATAGGGGCTGCAAGAATACCAATTGATAAGGTGTTATCAGAACTGCCTAGGGTAAGGCATCAAAACACCATCATACATGGCAGACAATTTTTATACACCCCCACCTCAATTCTTTTTTTTTTTTAATTATTATTATTTTGGTAACACCTCTTAGCTACAATGTAAGCAACACCTTGCATTCAGGAGGTCCCTTACACCTTGCTGTTATATGCTGATTGGGACACATTCCAGAGTATTTATTGCCAACATGTTATTGTTGGCAATAACATGTTGGATCCATATAACAGGCTCCATATAACAGGCTCTCTCACTCTTCCCTCATTTTAAAAAGCCAAAGGGCTGGGGGGAAGTGAGAGAGCCTGTTATATGGATCCAGTGTGTAAGAATAAGAAATGCAAACGTTTGCTAATCGTATTGAAGTAAAAGAAATTTAAAAAGGTTAGAAGTTAGGACTTTCCACACTGGGGCTACCTTGACGTGGTTGGAAGGCTTTTCATTCATGTGATCACAGTAATGTATACTAAAACCCCTTTGTTTATAAAGTAGGCCAGTGTGCAGGTAATATGATATTGTATGGGGCCTAGGAATGTGCATTGATTATCTTTTCTATGTATATATCTACATATGCCTGACGGATGCACCGAGGCGGCTGTTTGCATAGGGGAGTGCTGAGGACTATCCACGCATATCTATCTATATATATATATATATATATATATATATATATTTCGTAATATAATTAAACCATATTTAAATAAATGTCAACCTTATTTCAAATGATTAGTGCCAAATGAAAATAAATTATATATATGGATGATTGCTGGGTTCTCCATGATAAATCCCAATACATTTACAATACATTTTATATTATTTATGCTCCAGCTCTAGATGTGAGAGGCACTGATTCCACTTAATAACTTGTGTAGCAAATTAAATTATTACTGATAAACTGAAGATTTAAAATCAATGACTATTTCTAAAAGTTTTTGGTAATGCTAGTCATACATGGTTAGACTTTAGCTAGATCACTTTGAATGAATAAATTTAATTTGCATAAAACTGAATCACTCCCATCCTTTTAAATTATAAACTGCCCGATTGATTTCAGTTTCCAATTAGGGATTAGAGATGGCCGAAATTCCGAAAATTCGTTCCGCTCAAGGTTTTGCGGATTACCGGAAAAAATCGGAAATTCGAAAATCCGCAAATTTTGCATTAAAGTCAGTGGGGGAAAAGTTTGAAAATTTCCGCCTGAAATAAGAGTTTAAATAGCAGTGGTAACTTACTGTTAAGGGCTCTGGGACCTGGGAAATAGTCCGAGGAACATGCCCACGGCTCAACCCGGGACCCCCTCCTGGGTCTTTAGAAGGACCATTGTGGCCTTTACAAGGGCCCTTTAGGACTTAAGGGGTCCCGCAGCTCGAACTGGGACCCCCCTCCCCGGCACTTATAATTGCCTTGTGGCCCTGACAAATCCCTTTTGGGGCTTAAGGGGTCCCGCAGTTCAAATAGGGACCCCCCTCCCTGGCACTTATAAGTGCCCTTGTGGCATTGACAAGTGCCTTTGTTGGGGGTCCTGCAGCTCAAAACCAGCACCCCCATTGGCTCTTAGAAGAGCCTTGGGCTTGTCTTCTTTCTTCCAATCGACGAACCATTGCTGCTGATGTCGATGACACCGGGCGATGTCACTGCAGCCACCAATGACACTGCCAATGCTGGCATCTACTTTCTTCTGCCACCACTGCGATGACTTCTGAGCTCCATGGGGTTTACACCTATTTATATGGGTTTGCTGAAGGACGAAATCCAGTTGTGATAATAATAATAAAAGTTAATATTTCAGTGCTTGCAATCATATGATCACACATTAACCATATTTAATCATATTTAAATAATAAAATTCAAATATGATTGGTTAATGTGTGATCATATGATTTTTTCAGAAATCCATGAATCCTCAAGCGAAATGGATTTTCGGAAGTTGGGCCATCTCTATTTCCAATCACTGATGACCTGCTAATTAAATTTATTAAGTGTGTCTCTACTAGACCAAATGATCTAGCAACCCAGTTGGCCTTTAAGACACAAACATATAAAATCTACATGTTAAAGGCTGGTTGGTATTTACATTAAACGCATGATGCAGACTGCATTGATTTTGGGTCAGCCTAGCCCTCATTCGGAAAAGAGGGAAAATTTCCCTCAGCTCGGGACTGTGTGTATGCAGATCTTTAAAAGATGACAGACTTCCCTCGGCTCAGGACTGTGTGTATGCAGATCTTTGAAAGATGACAGACAGGATCTGCAAGATCTTGTTGCTCATCATTCAAAAATCACTTAAGTGTGTAGCTTAAGATTCCCTAATATATGAGGAATTAAAAGAGAGGCTTCTTAAAGGAAGTGTTCTCTCAGAAATGACATATTTTACAAACGTCTGTATAATAAACCCCCCTGTGCCCCAGCCCCCAGGATCCCTTTCTTGTGAAATAATTCTGCTGGTAGCCTCTGCAATCAGCTTGTTAAGTTCTGCTGGTTTTTGGTGGGAGTGTCCTTCACTCTGCACTGTTTGTTGTCTATCTGCTGGACTGACATGTTATAACCCCGCCCCTTTTGTCCCCATGACTAATAGACTTTCCCTCTCTTCACGTGCACTTTTATTTGCTGCATCAGATAGAGTTTACTGGCACACAGAGAGGGGGATATTAACACAGCTCAGCTACTGAACTTAGAGATCACTGACAGACAACTTACACCTCACTGTGTATTGAATAGTGAAATAAAAATATATATAGTAATGTTTATATTGATTTCTATCTTTGTATATAGCAGTGGGTAACTGTGACAGTGTGTTTGTATAACTGTGAGTCTGTCGGTGTTTGTGTGACTGTGTCTATCTGTGTGTTTGTGTGAATGTCAGTGTTTTTGTTCTGGACTGACAGTGTGTGTTTGCATAGTTGCCAATAGTCCCGGATTTACCGGGAGAGTCCCGGATTTTAGGTTGCAGTCCCGATGTGCTAATGTCCCGGGGGAAAGTCCCGAGATCTGGGCAAGCCGCAAACCAGAACAACACAGTGCGGCAAAATTTCCTTATGTGCTGCTGGATCTCTTAGCGTGTCAGTACAGAGTACTTACTTCCTGCTTGAGCTTCCTGCTCTCAGTCAGTCTATGTGCGTGCGGTACTGACATTGTCTCTCTAGTATGCGCACGCACGCACGGCCATGCTGAATATCATGAGAAGCAAGCCCTGGCAGCCTGTATCAAGCCAGTGCCTGCACATTATTGCTGAGTGTGTCTCTGGCAGTGCTGAAGTAAGTTGGAAGTCAAGGAGGGAGCGGTTGAGGGTGCCAGAGTCACTCCAGACACAGTCAGCCACCACAGTAAGTTCATTTGAGCTGTCAGTCACTGTCAGAAAACCATCAATTGCTTAATAATCATGTAGTAACATAAGTCTAAGACTGTTAGAAATGGGAATTGTCAGTCAGCCAAAAAGGCAGAAAATGAGTGAGAGTCCTTCCTAAATCTTCCTAAATATTTCATTGTGATTGTGTATTTAAAGGACAATTATACTCCCCTTCCCTCCGCTCCTCTTCTTTGGTCTGTACCTTTTACCCAGGATAAGGACCTGAACTGCTAGGTCCTCACCCCTGGGTTCGCGTAACTTACAGCAGAGTCTCAGAACAACACTGCTCTGGTAGGCTCCGCCCCCTCCTCCAAGTCGGTGACGAGGCCAATAGGAAGGCACGCTTGTTGCAGACAATGCAACATGACAATGCTGTACTTTTTTTTTGTTCATGCTGTTTTGAATAATGTGGATAGATTTAACATTATGCTACAATCCAGTGACCCAATGATTCACATTTTACACGAGGAAATTGTAGAACTTTATAAATATTTTCTTGTAAAACTTATAAAAACAAAAAAAATAGTGATGATGAATTGCTGTTGATTGACTATACAAATGAAGAAAACCACAACCAGATTTTTATAGGATTTTCTGCCAGACAAACTCTACGATTGTGTAAAGATGATCTTGATGACCATGCCATTACCAAATTTTTTAAAGATGTGAGAGCATTCTACTGTGCTGCTCTCAAAAACATGCATCAGCGTTTTCCGTTGGACAGTCCAGTTTTGAAAGGTGCCAGGTACCTCAACCCCAAAAACAGGTCAAGCATTACATTTGACAAAATTACTAATATGCTGGACAGCTTCCCCAAGCTTATTGCAGAAGCAGAAATTGATAATCTACAGTCTGAATTTGAATTATATCAAATTTCTGCAAACTCTTGAAGGCCAAGAAAAAGTAAAAATTGACACAATTTGGCAGAACATCTCTCAAATAACATGGCCCTTATCAGGCTTGAAAGAGTATCCCCTCCTTTGTCGACTTTCAAAATATGTTCAGTTGATACCACACAGCAATGCCTATTGTGAAACCATATTTAATATGGTAAGAAAAGTCCAAACTGAACTTAGAAACCAGCTTGGAAAAGACACTAAAGATACAAGGTCAGTGTCTACTCAGAATTTACAGGAACTCGTAACACACTTATTTTATCTGCAAAAATAAACTTGTTTTCAAAAATGTCTTGCTATGAATGGAAGCCCAGTAATGAGCTTGTGAAGAAAGCAAAAAAAATTACATACACAACACTAAGGCAGCGACAAGAGCAGCGGAAATGAGTTACGCAGATTATTGTTAACTGTTCTGTATTAACATTTACAGGTTTTGTTTAGAGATGTCCGAACTTTGCAAAATCCGATCCGCTCGAGGATCCGCAAATTTTTGAAAAAATTCGAAAATCCGCGAGCAGACCCATCAAAATGAAAAATACCCTTGAAATTACGAGATTTTTCGTATTTTCGAAAATTTTCGAAAATACGAGAAAACTAGTAATTTCGAAACTATGTATTTCCGAAAATACGAGTAATCCTCGTAATTTCGAAAATTTTCCAAAATACATATGTATGGAAATAAGAGAAATCCTTGTATTTTCGAAAATTTTCGAAATTCCGTATTTTCCGTATTTTCTCGTATTTTCGAAAATTCTCGAAAATACGCGAAAACCCGTAATTTCGAAAATGTTTGAAAATACAAAAAATCCGCGAATCGGAAGTTCGGAAGGCGGAAAATCCACCGTTCGCGAACGGGATAAATCCGCGGCGGACCCGGGTTCGGATCTGCGAACCGGCCATCCATAGTTTTGTTGTTTCACTACACAAATGTTGTATTTCTTTAACAATCCTGTTTTGTTACAGGTTACACAGAGTGCAATATTTTAGTTTTTGTGTTTAAAGTATTTGCAATGTGCAATTATATTTCTGACATGTTTGGTATTGCACTGGTATTTTTTATTGCACTTCTGTATTATATGTATAAGAATATAATACAAATATGTTATTAATTATTACATTATGTTGAGTATAACATGTCTGCTATAATTTAATTTATACAGTTTGTTTGGTTAAATAAATAAAAATATGTATTTCAATACAAGGTGAGTTTAGCCTTCATATACCTTTATAATCATTAGGGAAACTGAAGATTAAGGCTGGTAGGGACATTTTTAAGTAACTTTTCTTTTGTTTAGTTTTTGGGGTTTTTTTATTTTGCAAATATACAGTGTTTAAAAAGTATAATATAAAAGTGAAAAGAAAGAGGAAAAAGACTCCGCTATAACATGGAACACCAGGTTCCATGGCACTCAACTACCAATAAACCATAAACAATCTAATTAGTGCTGGCAAAGGAACCATATTCCGTGGTGTCCCAAACAAAAAGTGCATTCACACTACTTATCCAAAAATATACACTACTTTATTAATCAAAAAACACACAGCATATTATCTTAAATACATGAATAAAACATAATAAATATATTGCCTCTATAGCACATGCAGTATATCCTAAAAAGCCACATTAAAAAGTAGATAGGGCTCGGAGATAAATATATAGATAGCTGGGTGCATATTAACATATATAGAGTCCCAAGTGTCCATGGAAATATGGGTCAGGCTAAGATGAACAAACGCTGGTACACAGTCAATAGGTGGGCGCAAAACCTGGGAATCGTAGATATGGTGTATATATATATATATATATATATATATATATATATATATATCTATATATCAAGGTTGCGTCCACCCCTCTAGAAACAATGTAACTCAGTACATGTATGTAGATAGATATATAAAGGGACGATCTCACCCATTAATTTCACGCGCCTCCATTCCATAGGACATTAGGCCAGGCAATAAGTATGTGTTTGGTCATCCGTTTATGGTCCTGGGGTTCCGCCAGTCAAGCTTCCTCCAAAAGTCTGTGTGCAATTCGCACTTTTAAGGTCCGGTTTCCTAACTTTTACCACGGACAACAGCTATGCACACTTAAGAAGGCCAAACAAAACACGCAGCTATACTCCGTCACCTCCGTACTACCACGATCAAGTGTTTAAAAAGTTAGTTATTAATAGTTTTAACTGTATGGGGCCATCACTTCTGATCACTGTTGGTGCCTTTTACTATATGTTCTCACTGGGACCTTTACCCTCTGTTCTCACTGTATGGGACCTTTACTGTCTGTTCTCACTGTATGGGACGTTTAATGTCTGTTCTCACTGTATGGGACCTTTAATGTCTGTTCTCACTGTATGGGACCTTTACTGTCTGTTCTCACTGTATGGGCATTTACTGCTGTTCTCACTGTATGGGACCTTACTGACTGTTCCTTTACTGACTGTTTCACTGACTGTATGGGGACCTTTACTGTCTGTTCTCACTGTATGGGACCTTTACTGTCTGTTCTCACTGCATGGACCTTTACTGTCTGTTTTCACTGTATGGGACCTTTACTGTCTGTTCTCACGGCATGGGACATTTACTGTCTGTTCTCACTGTATGGGACCTTTACTGACTGTTCTCACTGTATGGGACCTTTACTGACTGTTCTCCTTTACTGACTGTTCTCACTGTATGGGACCTTTACTGTCTGTTCTCACTGTATGGGACCTTTAATGTCTGTTCTCACTGTATGGGACCTTTAATGTCTGTTCTCACTGTATGGGACCTTTAATGTCTGTTCTCATTGTATGGGACCTTTAATGTCTGTTCTCACTGTATGGGACCTTTACTGTCTGTTCTCACTGTATGGGACCTTTACCATCTGTTCTCAATGTATGGGACCTTTACCATCTGTTCTCACTGTATGGGACCTTTACTGTCTGTTCTCACTGTATGGGACCTTTATTGTCTGTTCCTATTTTATCTGTAGAAAACCTGTACCTGTGGTTACTAATCTCACTGCGTGGTTACCATTTGTGTCAAGATAAAAAAAAGAGTGATCGGCTTTGTTTGAATGGACATGGCCTAAAGGGGAGTGGTTTATTGTGGGCGTGGCGAAAATGCATTTTGCTTTTGTGTGTGAATTTGAAAAGGTGTCCCTAGAAACTTTTTAGAAATGTTGGTAACTATGTATTTGTGTAACTGGCAGTGTGTGTTTGTGTGACTGACAGTGTGTGTTTGTGTGAGTCTTTATGTATATTCCCTATTTAGAATTTGAATTCTTTTATTTTTTTAGTTCAACTCTGGGAACTCACAATGCAACAGTTCTGGCAATTTTCATGGAACACTGTGTATATTGTATAAGGGATATTAGTAGACACTAAGGAGTTCTGTGTCAAAATAAAGGCACAACCACACAGACTGAGTTATACAGGTCATGGAAATCTGGGTACCACTCATGTATTATAAGGGATAATGTATTCCCTACTTTAAATTATAAGGATATTAGAAGTCACCCATTCCACACACTACAATGTCACACGAGCTCCACTACATGGTCCTCAGCTTTATAACATTTAGCCCATAAAAAAACATACACGCGGGTCGCGGAGCACGCACGCACATCGCATCACCATAGCTACGTGAAGCTGCCTGCACAGCGCCGTGGACAGTCACTAATATCAGCAGGGGCCGAGTGAAGTTAAGATGAAGGAGAAGGGGTGCCTATCTATTGGGGAAGATTACTGGGGTCTGCTGATGAGATTGAGGATCTGAAATCAGGTATGGAAGCACTAAAAAAAGTGTTTTGTGTTGAGAATAAGTTGTTTGAAGCAGTGAACTGTTCCTTTAAAACAGAAGGTACTTCACATCTTTATGCTTTGCCCAAATAAGAAATAAGGAATGATTTCATTCATCAGAGAAATGAGTGGAAGCACTCCTTTATGCCCTTTGGTTAATTTGTCCAGAACTGCTGGTATAACATAACACGGAATAAAGCCAAATGGTATAGGTCCATTCTTCCGTCTTGCAGACATGACATGTTTTGATCTTGTTTCGATCTTATGGAAATATTCTGTGAACTGCAATTTTTGCTGCAAAGTAAATAAATCTGCATCTAATTTAAGAGACTTAAAGTTGACAGAAATATATTATATAGAAATAAATGGTAAACTAATTTTTACTATACAGTATGAGCATTTTCTTTCACATATTGTTAAAGTTCTTACTAGAAAGAATGCTTTGTTGGATCTGGTAATATCTAATAACCCTAAGCTCATTTTAGAGATGAAGGTAATGAGAAGCTTAGGAGTTAGAAATGGACTAGAACTCGAACTCGAACCCGAGTTCGAACGGACCCGGAGTTCTCGAACTATCCCCGACCCGGATTTCTTGGACTTTCAATATTTTTGGGACTTTTTGCAAGTAAATATCGAATTCGTGAGTAAAATGTCTATTATGCCTATATGCGAGTATTGAATCTGTGAGTAAAATGTCTATTATACCTATTCGCGAGTAAATATCGAATTCGAGAGTAAAATGTCTATTATACATATACGCGAGTATCGAATCCGCAAGTAAAATGTCTATTATACCTATTCACGAGTAAATATCGAATCCGCGAGTAAAATGTCTATTATACCTATACGTGAGTATCAAATCCGCAAGTTAAATGTCTATTATACTTATTCGCGAGTAAATATCGAATCCGCGAGTAAAATGTCTATTATACCTATCCGCGAGTAAATATCGAATCCGCGAGTAAAATGTCTATTATACCTATACGCGAGTAAATATCAAATCCGAGAGTAAAATGTCTATTATAACTATACACGAGTAAATATCGAACCCGAGAGTAAAATGTCTATTATACCTATACGCGAGTATCGAATCCGCAAGTAAAATGTCTATTATACCTATTAGCGAGTAAATATCGAATCCGCGAGTAAAATGTCTACTATACCTATACGCAAGTAAATATCGAATCTGCAAGATAAATGTTTATTATACCTGTACGCGAGTATCGAATCTGCAAGTAAAATGTCTTTTATACCAATTCGCGAGTAAATATCGAATCCGCAAGTAAAATGTCTATTATACCTATACACAAGTATCGAATCCGCGTGTAAAATGTCTATTATACCTATACTCGAGTATTGAATCCGCGAGTAAAATGTCTATTATACCTATTTGAGAGTAAATATTGAATCCTAGAGTAAAATGTCTATTATACATATATGCGAGTAAATATCGAATATCGAATCCGCGAGTTGTTCATGAGATAATTATCGAATGTGAGAGCTCCAAAGTAGCACGCATGAGTCCTGGATATTCGAACATGTTCCCCAGACCATTTCCCAGGTCCCACAGCCATTTAAATTAAGTTACATTAATATTTTAATTGTATTTCATTTGAACTATTTGACTCCCTTTGACTTTGCTGGGTCTGTTTTCGAACTTTCAAACTTTCCATATGGATCGAAAGTTCAAAAACGCACCGAACTTTCAAAAGTTCGGCCATCTCTATGATAATCATGATGTAGTGTCATTTAATATAGGTTGCAAAAAACAAAAGTGCACTGGGTTAACAAAAATGTGCAACTTTAGGAAAGCTAATTTTATCACTGGGGTCATAGACTGGGGGGATTTATTTCTAGGTAAGGGTACTGAACCGAAATGGACTGTTTTTTTTAACCCTCTGTAACCCTCTGTATACACTATAGAGAATCCTAATCTTTATAGCAGGGACAGTAATAATATGAATTGATTAAATAAGGAATATTCACTCTGGTTGACAGAGGATATGGTACAGACAAAGTTAGTTTAAATAAAGCCACAGAACCTGATGAAATACATCATCTGATTTTAGGCTGTCTACACGCCAAGGGATTTTTCATCTCGACCGAGAGTTTGCCCCTTTCATATCGACATGTCTGACCGTCAATATCGGCTGCTGCCAATGGCGAAATCACCACAGATTTTTTTGTCCCGACCAACCGATACATGGAACAGACAGCAACAGCTGTTTTAACTTAACTTTCATTTTGGTTTATTTTGTTGGCTGTTGAAGGATTTACCTAATTAAAGGGCATGTCCACCCCCAAAACTATAATCCCCCCAACTACTGGCCCCACCATGTAGTGTAGTTTAATCCTTACCTCACATCCCAGCTCCATAGGGTTCTCCTGTAGTCCCCCCCCAAAGTCTCAAACTAACCACCAGGAGGATAGCATGTCTCTGCCTGCTATCTAGCCTCCGGTAGATATTTGCCATGCGCACTACAGCCCTTCTCCCCCCTCCCTCCCCCTCCCTCTCCCTCCCTCTCCTCCCTCTCCCTCCCCTTCTACTATCCCTCCCCCTAGCATTAATCCCCCTTAATATTATGCTCCCCCATGTCCCCCAGCCCCAACCGAATGTTTTTTTTTTCAAAAAGCTCCCCAAACTCTTACTTACCTCTCCGCTTTCCTCCGCTGCACTGAATGACCGGCAGCCGCGTCCGTGATTGGCTGCCGCTCAGCCAATCACAGACGCGACTGCCGGTCCCGCCCCTCTGCTTGCATTCTCGCAAGCAGAGGGCCGGCAGTGCGGCGGAGGATCGAGGGGAGGTAAGTAAGAGTTTGGGGAGCTTTTTGAAAAAACGATACATGCGGTTGGGGCTGGGGGACATGGGGGAGCATAATATTAAAAAACTATTTCAGGGGTGGACATGCCCTTTAAATATAGCTATTAGCTACTGTGTACACACTCCACACTAGCACAATGCAGAGAAGCTGTAAACTTTCTGTCCTATCCCCTAGAAAATGCCAATTTGTATAGTGCACAGACCTGCCTTTTTTATCTCAACATCTTTCTCAACACAAAACAGCAGTATGTCGGCTTAACCAGTATAAAACAGCTTAGCCTGCTCCCCCTACAGATTTCTTTGCTGTTCATGACACAGAGCCAGACTGAAAGAACACAGAGCATAAATAAACAAACCATATAACGGCAAATTTTCTTTTTCCTCCTATACATTTTTCCTTTTCATTCTAGTATGAAGAAAACTCTGAGAAAGGGGACTCAAACCCTGAATTCCGTAACAAATCCAGATGCTCCAACCACTAAGCCACCATTCTTCATATTTTCTGCTTGAGGGCATGGCCACACTGCAACGCAAACGCATTCGCACACGGAATCGCATGCTATTTCATGTGCAATTTCGTTTCATTGGAAAACGCGATTGCGATTTAAAATGCGGAACGTAAATCGCAATCAGAAGCGCAATCGCACCTGAAAACACGTGTTTTCAGTGCGGTGCCGAGATTCCAATGAATTAAAAAAAACGCAAACGCATGCACAAACGCAAGCGCAAACGCAGAAAAACTGCAGCAGTGTGGCATAGCACTGTCAATGCAAAAAATGCAGAAAGTCTTTAGACTTACTGCATAGGCAGCGAATCACAGATCAAACATGTACAGCAGTCTTTTATGTCTCTAAGTTTCTTTGACAAGTTTCTGACAAATATGCAACTATTGGTTACCAGTAACCACATACTAATTTTTTGAAACACCAATGACAAAGTTCCGTTTAGTTTAAATCTTTTAAATACACTCCCAGACAGAGATCTCATACTTACAAGCTCCGTGATCAACAGCCGCGGCTCTGCACTTCACTCTACACTTCCAGGTATGGCAGTCAGTCACACCTTCACGGCCAATGGCTCACTGCCATTTTCGGTCGAGCCTCCACTGCTGCTGCTCAGGAATGGGAAAAAATGGAGCAGCAGCAGTGGAGAAGGAGGAAGCGGCGGTTGATTGTGAACTGGGCAGTAATACTAAGTTGAATTGATAGTGTAACGATGGCCTTTATTATTACCTTTAAAATGACTCCAGGATAATGCTTCTTGCATTATCCAAAGTTACAGCAGTATAAAGGGTTTTTTATTGCTAGTACTGTGATCTGTGACATCACCAAAATTTTGGGGTCTGGCTCCAATTTAAGGTTGGAGCATGCCCAGTGCTGGGACAGAGCATCATCAGCTGCATCATAAGCCCTGCCCCTAAACTTCCAAATAATTGTTAAAGCTAGCCACAAGCCTAAAAAGAAAACTTTAAGATTGGAAGAAAAAATTCATGTTCGTAAAGGTTTCTTTACAGTGAGAATGGTAAAATGTAGTAATGGCAAGTTCATTAAATAGCTTTAACAGCTAATATCCTGCATTAAATAGTCACGCAGGGGGAAATTTCAAGTGAATTACCCAGAACTGCAAAGGAAAAGGCAGTAAAATCAGCTGTTTTGTATTGTTACTGCTAGACTGCTATTCAAGCTGAGAAAGGGGTCGCTTGACTGAAACGTTGTGTATATGGTTTCTTAATAGCACTTAAATAAAGAATTGTTTGAATCTTCTTGGAGTGTGCCTCCCTATACACATATATATATTGATACTTATCTGCTGTGGCACAGAAAACAGGGAGTGCACCTTACACTTACCTGCCCAGGACTCAATAATTTTATTTGATTTGCTATTCAAGCTGTCTGGAATATAAACTGCTGAATAACAAGCAGCTTTTAAAGTCTAATCAGGGACTTCCATATTGGTGTGGAGACATTTGTATAGAATATATATGCAAAGAGCCAGTGGGTGGTGAGGTCAGGGGGTTTGGCCATGAGGTGCACATGCTCACAAAGCTACATGGGCTGGAAACAACTACTATCTACATTTAAGTAATTCAGGGTTGCCAGGTTGCTTGGTATGGTGGGGGGAGCAGAGGTGGAGACTGGGTGGGACGAAGGCAGATATTGGATTGAATGAAGGTATGATAGGGGTTAGGGGTGTTCCTGGGTGGTAAGTGGGCGTTCCAGGGGCCGGGCTGCCAGGCCTGTTGTTTGGATGGGATTTCAGCCCTGACTGCAGGATTTGTGATTTTGTCCCTGCAGTCCAGATAATCCTGCCTAAAAAGGGACGCTTTGCAAACCTGATGTAAATGCAACATACTAGAAATGTATGAAATTATAGCTAAAATCATTAGGAAATATTGCCATATTTTAAGGGATTCATATCCAAAAACTCCGATTGCCTTCCGTATGCGGTGCGTGTAGCGCCCGACGAAATAAGGTGGGCATGTGTTGGAGTGCGGCTAGCCATTTTGTCATTTTGAACTTGGCAACATTTATTTGTACAGTTTCTTTTAATAGACCACAGTGAGAACAGACAGTAATGTTCCCAGTTAGAACAGACAGTAAAGGTCCCATACATATTCTATCCTCTATCTCTCACATTCTCTCTCTCCCTCTCCTGCAGTCTCTATCCTTCATCTTTCACACTCTTTCTCCTGCAGTGTATCATCTCTCTCACATACACTGAACATACACAGGCATACTCTACACACACTCTGTCCCACATATGGTACATACACCCTCACTCACACATACTGTACATACACTCTCTCTGTGCCAACACAGATACAGGTAAAATCATTGGCAAAAAACTTTAAAAAATGTTCATTTAAAATCATTTCTGTTGCTGGCAGCTGGATGAAGATGGATCATCAAATGGATCATAACAGGTCATGGCTGCTACCTTTCTCCGCGCCGCACCAGGCTTGCAAAGCGTGTCGCGGCGGACGGCCCCAGGGAGTGACATCAGAAGTGGCTACGTGATGACGTCGAAGTCATGTGGGGGCCATACGCGGAAGTTGATTCGGGCATTCTGCACAAGTAAGTGTTTGCTAGTGCTATGCTGCAGTGTCTCAATGTGGCTCATTAGCGAGACAGCTCTGGAGAGGAGGAATAACTTACCGGGGATCACTCCATCACCATCTTCTCTGCCAGTCTCCGATACATCCATGGTCCTTTGCACTGTGTGCACAGACATAAATATAAGACACCTAAAGGGCAATGCACCGAGAGCACCTCCTTGGTGAAATCGTGCTTGAAAAGTTAGTGGCTCTCTTTGCATTGCAAATTGACAGAACTATTTAGCCACTTTTAAAACCAGCCATTATCTGGTGTTACAAAGTGGTGAAATAGAGTGCCGCTATCAGCATGTAATATCAGCATGTAATATCAATTGTGGCGAATGCATGGTTAACTTCTGCGTTAGCCACGCAATTAAGTAGTTTAAGTTGCGCTTATATAACAGTGGTTAGCATGACTTAAACTCCAGTGCGCTCCTCTTGGTCCAAAGGGCTTTGGGGGGGAGAGTTAATCCTTTAAAAGGACTTTTGTGTCTGTAGATGTGTGAACATAATAGCAAGTGTTATCCCACCACACTGAAATCCAGATATTTAAAATCTTACATTTGCAAAAAGCACAAATCTCTCACAAAACTCCAACATAGTTTGGTCTCCTACTAAACACTCCAACACAATGAACATTATTATTTATTTTAAAAAAAAATGATAGTCTGAAAGAGTTTCAAAAGTTCCCAAAAGTTTTGTCAGAACTTTCAAACCCTCTGATATAATTCATTGACAATTTTCTAAAAAAAAAAAAAAAAAAAACCTCTCTGAACAGCATTCCATTTTAGTTTATGTATCGCTTACTTGTATTGCTTACTTGTATTGCTTACTTGTATTGCTTACTTTTGGATCAGCTCTATAAATATATGACTGACCTCACACGGTCACACCGATAATGCATTAGTTTCAAGCATTTTTTTTTACATTTCCACCATTTTGAATAAGAAAGAAGCAGCTCTGCTTAACTTAGTTTATTGTCTCTTTAAAATCATTGCCGTTTAATGTAATGCAACGACCATCTTTAATGTTTTTTTTTAATGCAACAACCATCTTACAATAAATTCCGAAGATATACTGCAACGTTTCCTTATTTTTCATCTAACATAGTTCTCAAGATGGTGGTTGGATAAACAATAAATATTCTGAGTCTTCTATCTACAACATTATGAAAATAAAAAATACATACCACTGTATTTTATTGGCTTACTATAAAACACACAGCAATAAAACAGAATAACGCATTCTGAATTCTATTATCTTTTTTGTTCTTTTCTATAAAACTATGATTCTGTGTTATATGAATATATGAATGAATTTATGATGTCCTTGTGATATTTTCTAGGAAATTGCACATTTCCATCTGCTACCATTCTCCAGGGACATTTTTTGCTTTAACAGAAATATAGCCATTTAAGTAAAATATTGGTAAAAAGCAGTAAGTTAAACCAGAGATGCTTTATATTTTAACATGCGCACGCACACACACACACACAATATTTACTCTACAGTAAATAACTCTACAGTTGAGCCATAGGATTTTAATAAGATACAGTTAATTACAAAAATGACAAACATTATTGGGTAGTTATGTCCATTTACACTTCATCATATTAAATAAACAAAAAGAAAACACATTGTGATGTTAGCTGTGTCAGGGTCACAGTAATTCAAACAACCAAAATGCTAAGAAGGATACATTCTGCCTCTGTAACATCATTTTGCATCAGTGGTAGGTCCTTACCTCCTCCCTTTAAAACCAAGGATATATAAACTCTACTGCAGGGTTAAGTACCATTTCAATAACCACATGCTCTAACACTACACAGAATCCAATGGAACCTGCACCATGCTTCTAAGGTAAATACTGACCAGCCTTTTAGCATGTTGATGTTTACTCTAAAGTTTAACCACATGATAGTAATAATATACAGTTAACCCCAAAATTCATTGGCTAGTTACATCCATTCACACTTCATTTTATTAAATAAACAAAATTAAGATGTATATACATGTTGCTGCTGCCTCAGTAACATCATTTTCCATCAGCAGGAATTCCCTGCCTCATCCCTTTTAAATCGTTCCACATATGAACTCTACATACTACAAGGTAAAATATAATTTCAGTTCAATAAACTGCATGCTGTATAACTACAATAGCAGTAGATCTAAACATTTTTAGATAATGTTGCAGAATTATCATGCATTCTAAATCTTCTACATTTCCTAATGTGCAAGGTGGGTTTAAAGCAGTTTTTTTTAACCTTTTATTATTGTGGAACCCTTGAAACAATTTTCATGTCTCAGGGAACCCCTACAAAAAAAAAAAAAGATTAGATATGAAAAAATATATCTAGATTTTAAAATACAGCCCTTTAATTGGCTGTCCAATGCCTTTAATATAAAACAATGGACAGCCTCTTTCCTCATTTTAAAGAGCCAATGGGCTGAGGTAGGCATGAAAGTTGTCTGCAATGAGGGATGCATTCACGTTATCTTTAAATGTTTATTGTGAAAATATTTGCACAACATTTCGCGCTTCGCAGGGAGTGAGAAAGCCTGTATAATGATCCAGTGCGCAAGTATGAGAAATGCAAAACTTTGTTATTCATAATTAAAGTAAAAAAGTTAGGACCTTCCAGACTGGGGTTACCTTGACGTGGTTGGAACACAGTAATGTATATACTAAACCACCTTTGCTTATAGTGTATACCAGTGTGCAGATAATATGATATTGAATGGGGCCCATCTTTTCTTAGTATATTTTAAAAATTTATACAAAATCTTAAAAAAGATATTTCATACAACATTATACAGCTTTTTTTATTCTTGACATAAATAAACAGCTATGCACCATTTTCTGCTCAGACTTCAAGGACAGTTAAGACTAGGCCACACTAGTGCGCTTTTAAGCGCGATTGAATCGCGCTTAAAAGCGCACAATAGTATTGGGCTATGGGGCTGGCCACACCATCTATGTTGGTGTCCGCTGCACTGCGATCCGCTTATCAGAGTACATGCGATCACTATTTTTGCAATTTGCATGTATCCGATAAGGGCCAATTGCCAAAAATACATGCGTGGTTAAGCGTGATTTCTAGTGTGGCCTCAGCCTTACACCCTTTTTTACACTCACCTTATGTTTTTCTACTAACTACAAAGTTTTCATTTGCCTAGTTTCTTTTTTCCAGTAATTTTTGTAAATAGTAGATTCCATCACTTTTTCAAGTCTTACTTGTGAAGGTCCATGGTTGTTATTTATCAGTTTCATACAGGAAATTATGTCATCCCTGTCACGGTAAGTAACAAGTATAATAAACATCACTCAAATATACATAGTGATCCCTTCATATATGGTTTACATCAAGTCATCCTATTTGGAAAAACCACACAAAGGGTTAATCAATACTCATGAGCGATCAATGTCCTCTCATAAAAACAAATACAGGTCATAGTCATGATTTAGGCCTGAAGGGGTAAGAGATTTTAATCTGTGAATCCATTGGACTTCCTTTCTTTTTAATATAAATTCCCTGTCACCTTTTCTTTTTGGCACATCTACTTTGTCAATCACCATCAAGGAGATTCAATAAAAGTTCTTATCGTTTAAAATGGTGCTAATTTTGCCCCAACCAATCATATATATATATATATATATATATATATATATATATATATATATATAATACAAGGATTGTGGAAGCGCTCCAATTAGGCTAATTTACAACTACATTTAGCGGAAGTGCTACTGATCTGGTCAAAGATTTATACAAACATAGAAAAGATAATCAATGCACATTCCTAGGCCACATACAATATCATATTATCTGCACACTGGCATACTTTATAAACAAAGGGGTTTTAGTATACATTACTGTGATCACATGAATGAAAAGCCTAGGAATGTGCATTGATTATCTTTACAATGTTTGTATAAATGTTTGACCAGATCAGTAGCACTTCCGCTAAATGTAAATTACCCTAATTGGAGTGCTTCCACAATTCTTGTATTGTGTATATATATATATTATTTTTTTTTGTTCATTTCTAAAAGTTGACGTTTAGTCATTAAACAAATGTAAGCACTGCTGTATGCACCGTTGTTTTTAGGGGTTAGGTGAGGGTAGATTACTCCTTTCTGCTGGTATACTGTATAGTTTTCCTGCCGTCCTGGCTTTCTGAGGTCAACTGAAAGTACAAGGGGTGTCAGTTTGAAAGGGGATTAAAACAACATGGTCATTAAACCCCTTGGTGACTTCTAATATCCTTACATTATGTAGTAAAGGAGAGTTTAACATGTAAAACTTTTATTGAAAAGCAAACATCTATAGCTCACAACATGTTGGAGGGCTCCTTATTCATGTGATGCATTACTGAGCTTTCCCACACATGAATAGGACCTCCCAACTGGGAGTAGAACAATTTTAATATTAGAACATAATCAATATTTATCAATGAAAAAATTCTCTTGTTCATCCTGGATCAAGATTAGTGATACAATGCACATTCCATCACAGTATCTAAAGCAAATGGGAAAATTAAAAGCTTCATACATAGGAGACAATGTTAAAATTATCTATGACGTTGCCATTAGTATGAAAAGTAATTTATGATGGTCTCTTATTTAATTGAAATACAATATATCATTTTACCTACACACTGTATAAAGAATGATTTGTTTTTAATACTAGAATAGTATTAGAATAATACTTTAATTTACCATGAATATTACTTGTATGTATACAACTGGTGGGCTCTATGTACCTGAATGCCTGTCATTTTCACATCTGTTTTATATAATACTGTAATGAAATGTGCACTTTATCACTAATCTTGATCTAGGAGCAGTAAGCAAATTTTGATTGTTCTAAAATAGGTGTCCTCATATATTGGAGGTCTTACTAGGCATTATTGGTTATTTTAAAGGGTATCTCGACCCCCAAAATGATTATTTGCTGTAGTGTAGGGCATCTATACCAAGCCTTATACCAGGGATCCTCAAACTATGGCCCTCCCAAACTACAACTTCCTGCATTCTTCAAGTACAAAGGGGAGCCAGGGAATGCTGGAAGTTGTGGGCCATACTTTGAGGATCCCTGCCTTCTACAAACAAACAATGTACATCTGGTATATTCAATTTATGCACCTTCTGGGCATACAGGGCCTCATTTACCTAGACTCGCTGGGCAAATATATGGAGTTAAAGTCAAGCTAACTGGTTCGCTACCAGTTAGCGCGACTTTAGCTCCATATTAGATGCGCATATTAGATGCGCGGGTTAAATTCCCGCAGTGGCTAAATCCCTACTGGGATTTACCCACATTTGCAAACGCGATATTAAATCACAAACAGGACTTTTACCCAGAGCGGTAGCGGCTCTGGGTAATTGAGCCTGACAGTATATTGGACCTACTGTAGATACACTGTATATTGCTATTTGAATGCATCATTTATGACTAGAACAAGTAAATTTGCTTATTTTTTGCAAATGGGTTGACTTGTCTTGAATTAAGCACGGCTGTGAACACAATAAGGAGAATATAATGACTTTCTTACTTCGACCCCCTATTTAATTAGTAATCTTTCAGTCAGACAATCCATTTAACTGATTTCAATGATATGATTATTTTAACCAGGTGGATGGATGGATCTATCATGAGTTATGCAGCATGGGCGAGCCATGAACCAAACTTTGCAAATAATGATGAAAACTGTGTTGTCATGTACAAAAATATGGGTGAGTTTTCTAATTTCTGACTATAGCTACCAATGAACTAAAAATGGTGTGTGCGCCTTCAAATTTTGTTTTAACACATAATTTGCATGTACTGTACAATGTGGTCTAGCATAAGCAAGGATATGTTTTGCACTATAACTAGTTGGAGGATCAGGAAGGATTATAATACTAAATTGGTATATATGCTAGCATTAGCACAAGTAAAAACGGTCTATATCCTCTATGTAAGAATAAAGATAACACATTTAATATCAATATGGACTAAGGTTTAACCTGCCTTAGAATATTTCCCAATCTAAAGACTGTTGGTCTACCACAGTCATCACTTTGACAGACCATTAATTCAGCCATAAGGACTTAGGAGTCGTTCTTCCTTCCTGCCCAAAGCTCATTACTCAACTCTCACTTCCTTTACATATCAGCACTTCCTACCAACATGCACAGACTTGGGCAGCTTATTGTGTTAGTTTTGTGTATTTTGTTGTATCAGCTTGTACAGGCAGCCCATTTTATCTTAGAAGTAGTTGTCAATCTCTTGGTAGAGGTCCTTAATAAACAAAGGATCTGCCAAATGGGATTTGTATGTGGGCAAATAATGGAGGATATACATGGATATACATGTGCATGACCAGACAAAATAGGGGAAAGGTCTTCTCCTGAGATAGCTGGTATTAGGCTGGGTACACACAGGACCACTTTTGTCCCAGCCGACCGTTCGCCACCAACGAGGAGTCGGCTAGGGCAAATTACTGTTCGTCACAGTTTCCCGTGACCCATCATCCTATCCGGACAAGCGGGCAAATGCGATCGGCCACAGCTTTAGAAATCCGCACCATACAATATTGGTAAAATCGGTTGGTCAGCAAAAAATATTGTATGGTGTAATAAGTACATTGTCTAGAGAAATTCTGTAAGGATGGTAGTGTCAAAGGTGGCAGGGACTACTTTGGGAGGAGCAATGGGATCTATCCTATATGGGGGACATGCATGTGTTGAAATCTCCTGCCAAGATCAGTTTACCTCTAGAGAGACAAATTTCGACTCTAAAGCCTGAAAATGTTTAGTCAGTTTACAGGGCATACACAGTTCATATAAATATCATGGACTGGCCACTCAAGATAGTGGATATTTGGATCTTTCACACTTTTCTCCAAGTGCACCTGTCTATGGAACAGTATCAGTATAGGCAACAAATGCTTATTGGTGGCAGCAGAGAAGAAATATGGCAAAATGAACTTTTTTTCTTACTATTTGAATTCCTTTGGTCCACATTTGCTTTTTCTGTCCTTTGAGGTTTCAGTGGCATTCTTTACTTACAGTAAGTGGACCTTTTACATTGTGAGGAGTAAAAGGCAGAGGGAAATATAGAAAGGAAGAAGATTTAAACTCTCATATGGATCCCAACATAATAACAACAATAGAAACAATACTGTTATTACTCAGCTCTCCCTCTGGTGTTCCCCTATTCACCAGATTTAAAGTTGCCTATATAGGCAAGAGGTTAATATAGTATACAGGAATAATAGGGCAAAAGAATTAAGCTACGTCCGCCATCGGCCTGGTTGTAGGGCTTATCTTTAACTTTCTCAAAAAGTATAGGCAAGATATAGTCAGAAAGTATCTATGCATAAAAAGCAAGAGATTAAACAACAAAAACTTAGTATCAATAACTTTATTAAAACAAAGTGTGAGAAGGGTATGAAAGGCAGACATTGTCTGCAGGGGGGAGGTACACACAGTTCCAATCTGCAAGATTCTGTCTGTCATCTTGGGAGTACAAACAGTCACAATCATTCTCCCTATATATATAAAGTATAGGGAGAGCTTTTGTGACTGCCATACTCCCTACCTTTGGTTCATGCCTATTGTTTTATATATTTTTAATACT
The DNA here is from genome assembly GCA_019447015.1 of Hymenochirus boettgeri. Taxonomy (NCBI): domain Eukaryota; kingdom Metazoa; phylum Chordata; class Amphibia; order Anura; family Pipidae; genus Hymenochirus; species Hymenochirus boettgeri. Next base: position 198,397,054 of record CM033476.1, on the reverse strand, counting down.
TAGGATACTGGAACGATATAAACTGTGGTTATCCCAATCCATATATTTGTGAAAGGAAGAACAGTTCTATTAATGCTACAGTTGCCCCAACTCCACCTGCACCACAGGGAGGATGCCCACCAGACTGGCTTACATTTGGGAAAAGGGTAATTACATAGTAACTTAAAATAAACTCATTGTATTTCCTATATAGTTAGAACACTTTCCTTAGAATTTTTTTTTTAACCTTTAATTCTTTTTTAAGTGCTATAAAAAATTAGTTAAGGATGAAAAAGTTGACTGGTATTCAGCGCGGACAGCTTGCATGAGATTAAAGGGCAATCTTGCTTCTGTGGAAGATGAACTTGTACAGGGTAAGTCTATGTAACAAAATCCTACCTTTTAATTCAGGCAGCCACATTAAGGGGGAAGATGCAATTAAAAATCTTTTGGTAATAATAATAATAAATAATGAAAACCCACACCAACTTGTTTGTGTCCATGTAATAGGGGTTAGTGTGAGCTTTTATCCCCACAAAGTTTTGGAAGTGCCAGGTAAACAATACAGAGCAGATTTACGCTGTAATTTAGAGGGACTTAATGTGTTTTTTATTGGGGTGTGAAATTCCCCACAACTGAGCTCAACTCAAAGATAGGGAAAGCTCAGTGGAAAATATCATTATTTTAAAAATTCATAGTTTATATTATGCATGCCTAGTTATTCTTCAAATTATCTTCCATTTTGAAAAAAATGTTTTTTCCCTTATTCCCTGCTGTTGACATTAGTGATCTAAAATTTCAGGTCCTGTAACAGTCCTTCTTCTTCCCAGAATGCACACTACCTTGGAATGTTCCTATCAGTAATTTCTACTGATTGAATGTTGAATGGGTCAAACATGCTCAGATCTCTACTGAGCAACTGAATCAACCCAGGCACTGGGTCAAGATGAAAACCATAACAGTCTCTATTAGGGGTCCTGCAGACAGCAAGTCAGTATTTCTGAAGCATTTATTTCTACACAGACAAAATCCTAAATGGGCAGGGTCATTATGATGGAAAAACACTGCTCTTTTTTCTTAAAAGTATATGTACCATATATACTTGATTTTAAGCCGAGGTTTTTATTTTTTAAAATGAGCCTAAAAAGCTGACCTCGGCTTATACTAGAGTCACATCAATTTTTTTCAGTCCTGATCGCAAAGTGCCCAGGGCCCAGTGGCCCTGGGCACTTTTACCGCATACTTCCCCTTTAGGCTAGGGGCAATCAAGGGGAAGCATTCAAGTGCCCCCCTAGCCCCCTCGATTCCCCACTGGTTTCATGAAAATTTGAGCTAGCAGCCCTAGAAGCTGTGACACATAATGGAAGCTGGTCCCACGAAGAGAAGAGGAGTTCCGCAATAAGGGAGACCCCTGTGGTCTTAGCAAAGACTTACTTATTATTATTGTGGATTTATATAGCGCCAACATCTTCCATAGCGCTTTACAATTACATTGTATACATTCACTTGCATTGTATACATACTCCTTGCAGATTTGTTCAATTCTCAGGACTTCAGCACTGCAAAGCATCAGTGCTAACCACTGAGCCACCATGCTGCCCATAGCAAAGACTTAGAAAAAAATGGGGGCAGGGATCAATATCAGTTCTGATCACCTAATTATTGATCTTTGCCTATGAATGAAAAATCTCTTCCTGGAAAATTCATTCCAGAAAGTGATTTTTCGGATCGGATTTTGACTTGGAGAACGTCATTTATGCCCGTATTCCAAGTTTGTTAGTGTTCCTTAAGATGATCTGATGATTATCTTTGGGAATGATAAAAAAAATTAAAATAAAGTGAAATGCACATACAAAAAAATCTTAAAGTGATACCAACCCCCTTTTTCCCCCTACAATTTCTACCCTCGGCTTACTGTATATTCGAGTCAATCAGTTTTCGTTTGTTTAAAATGGTGCTAATTTTGCCCCAACCAATCAGAACTTATTTAACATTTGAAAGCTAACATGTGATAGGTTGGGGCAAAATTAGCACCATTTTAAATGATAAGAACTTTTATTGAATTACCCTGTATGTTTCCCCGTTTGCTAGACCAGCATGCCTTGAAAGAACTAGAAGTGCCATTAAAAGTAATATATATTATTATTATATTATAATTAGGGATGGCATAGAACTCGAACTCGAACCCGAGTTCGAGCCGAACTTTCAAGTTCCGGACGGACCCGGACTTTTCGAACTATCTCGGACGCGGACTTTCGATATTTCCCGGACTTTCGATGATTTATCGAATGTTCGACCGTTCGAATATCGAATCTGCGAGTAAAGGGTCCATTGAAACCTATATGCGAGCATTCTAGGAGGTCCCTTACACTCTGCCTGTTATATCATGATTGGACACATTCCAGAGTATTTATTGCCAACTGTTTTGTGGCAATAACATGTTGGATCCATATAACAGGCTCCATATAACAGGCTCTCTCACTCTTCCCTCATTTTAAAAAGCCAACGGCTGGGGGAAGTGATAGCCTGTTATATGATCCAGTTTGTAAGAATAGAAATGCAAACGTTTGCCTTAATCGTATTGAAGTAAAGAAATTTAAAAAGGTTAGAAGTTAGGACTTTTCCACACTGGGGCATACCTTGACGTGGTTGGAAGCTTTCATTCAGTGATCACAGTAATGTATACTAAAACCCCTTTGTTTTAAGTAGGGCCATTGTGCAGTAATATGATATTGTATGGGGCCTAGGAATGTGCATTGATTATCTTTTTCTATGTATATATCTACATATGCCTGCCCGGATGCACCGAGGCGGCTGTTTGCATAGGGGAGTGCTGAGGACTATCCACGCATATCTATCTATATATATATATATATATATATTTATTATTTCGTAATATAATTAAACCATATTTAATAAATGTCAACCTTATTTCAATGATTAGGCCAAATGAAATAATTATATATATAGATGATTGCTGGGTTCTCCATGATAAATCCCAATACATTTCACATACATTTTATATTATTTATTGCTCCAGCTCTAGATTGAGAGGCACTGATTCCACTTAATAACTTGTGTAGCAAATAAATTATTACTGATAAACTGAAGATTTAAATCAATGACATTTCTAAAAGTTGTGGTAATCGTGCATATCATACATGGTTAGACTTTAGCTAGATCACTTTGGAATGAATAAATTTAATTTGCATAAAACTGAATCACCCCATCCTTTTAAAAATTATAAACTGCCCGATTATTTCAGTTTCATTAGGGATTAGAGAGGCCGAATTCCGAAAATTCGTTCCGCTCAAGGTTTTGGGATTACCGGAAAAATCGGAAATTCGAAAATCCGCAAATTTTGCATTAAAGTCAGTGGGGTAAAAGTTTGAAAATTTCCGCCTGAAATAGAGTTTAAATAGCAGTGGTCTTCACTGTTAAAGGGCTCTGGACCTGGGAAATAGTCCGAGACATGCCCACGGCTCAACCCCGGGACCCCCTCCTGGGTCTTTAGAAGGACCATTGTGGGCCTTTCAAGGGCCCTTTAGGACTTAGGGGTCCCGCAGCTCGAACTGGGACCCCCCTCCCCTGCACTTATAATTGCCTTGTGGGCCCTGACAAATCCTTTTGGGGCTTAGGTGTCCCGTCAGTTCAAATAGGGACCCCCCCTCCCTGGCACTTATAAGTGCCCTGTGGCATTACAAGTGCCTTTGTTGGGGGTCCTGCAGCTCAAAACCAGCACCCCCATGGCTCTTAGAAAGCCTTGGGCTTGTTGTCTTCTTTCTTCCACACATCGACACCATTGCTGCTGATGTCGATGACAACCGGGCGATGTCACTGCAGCCACCAATGACACTGCCAAGCTGGGCATCTACTTTCTTCTGCCACCACCTGCGATGACTTCTGAGCTCCATGGGGTTTACACCTAATTATATGGGTTTGCTGAAGGACGAAATCCGTTGTATAATAATAATAAAAGTTAATATTTTCAGTGCTTGCAATCATATGATCACACATTAACCATATTTAATCATATTTAAAATAACAAATTCAAATATATTGGTTATGTGATCATATGATTTTTTTCAGAAATCCATGAATCCTCAAGCGAAATGGATTTTCGGAAGTTGGCCATCTCTATTTCCAATTCACTGATGACCTGCTATAAATTTATTAAGTGGTGTCTCTACTAACCCAAATGATCTAGACACCCAGTTGGGCCTTTAAGACACAAACATATAAAATCTACAGTTAAAGGCTGGTTGGTATTTACATAAACCATGATGCAGACTGCATTGATTTTGGGTCAGGCCTACCCTCATTCGGAAAAGAGGGAAAATTTCCCTCAGCTCGGACTGTGTGTATGCAGATCTTTAAAAGATGACAGACTTCCTCGGCTCAGGACTGTGTGTAATGCAAAGATCTTTGAAGATGACAGACAGGATCTCAAGATCTTGTTGCTCATCATTCAAAAAATCACTTAGTGTGTAGCTTAAGATTCCCTAATATGAGGAATTAAAAAGAGGCTTCTTAAAGGAAGTGTTCTCTCAGAAATGACATATTACAAACGTCTGTATAAAACCCCCCTGTGCCCCAGCCCCAGGATCCCTTTCTTGTGTGAAATAATCTGCTGGTAGCCTCTGCAATCAGCTTGTTAAGTTCTGCTGTTTTTGGTGGGAGTGTCCTTCACTCTGCACTGTTTGTTGTCTATCTGCTGGACTGACATGTTATAACCCCGCCCCTTTTGTCCCCATGACTAATAGACTTTCCTCTCTTCACGGGCACTTTTATTGCTGCATCAGATAGATTTACTGGCACACAGAGAGGGGATATAACACAGCTCAGCTCATGAACTTAGAGATCACTGACGACAGACCTTACCCTCACTGTGTATTGATAGTGAATAAAAATATATATAGTACTGTTTATATTGATTTCTATCTTTGTATATAGCAGTGGGTAACTGTGACAGTGTGTTTGTATAACTGGAGTCTGGTCGGTGTTTGTGTGACTGTGTCTATCTGTGTGTTTGTGTGAATGTCAGTGTTTTTGTTCTGGACTGACAGTGTGGTGTTTGCATAGTTGCCAATAGGTCCCCGGATTTACCGGGAGAGTCCCGGATTTTAGGTTGCAGTCCGATGTGCTAATGTCCCGGGGGAAAGTCCCGAGATCTGGCAAGCCGCAACCAGAAACACAGTGCGCAAAATTTCCTCTTATGTGCTGCTGGATCTCTTAGCGTGTCAGTACAGAGTACTTACTTCCTGCTTGAGCTTCCTGCTCTCAGTCAGTCTATGGTGCGGCGGTACTGACATTGTCTCTCTAGTATGCGCACGCACGCACGGCCATGCTGAATACATGAGAAAGCAAGCCCTGGCAGCCTGTACAAGCCAGTGCCTGCACATATTGCTGAGTGTGTCTCTGGCAGTGCTGAAGGAAGTTGGAAGTCAAGAGGGACGGTTGAGGGTGCCAGAGTCCCTCCAGACACATCAGCCAACCACAGTAAGTTCATTTGAGCTGTCAGTCACTGTCAGAAAACCATCAATTGCTTAATAATCATGTAGTAACATAAGTCTAGGACTGTTAGAAATGGGAATTGTCAGTCAGCCAAAAAGGCAAAATGAGTGAGAGTCCTTCCTAAATCTTCCTAAATATTTCATTGTGATTGTGTATTTAAAGGACAATTATACTCTACCCTTCCCTCCGCTCCTCTTCTTTGGTCTGTACCTTTTACCCAGGATAAGGACCTGAACTGCTAGGTCCATCACCCCTGGTTCGCCGTAACTTACAGCAGATCTCAGAACAACACTGCTCTGGTAGGGGCTCCGCCCCCTCCTCCAATTCGGTGACAGGCAACTAGGAAGGCACGCTTGTTGCAGACAATGCAACATGACAATGCTGTACTTTTTTTTGTTCATGCTGTTTTTGAATAATGTGGATAGATTTACATTATGCTACAATCCAGTGACCCAATGATTCACATTTATACACGAGGAAATTGTGAACTTTATAAATATTTTCTTGTAAAAACTTATAAAAAAACAAAAAAATAGTGATGATGATTGCTGTTGATTGACATACAAATGAAAAAACCACAACCAGATTTTTATAGGATTTTCTGCCAGACAAACTCAACGATTGTGTAAAGATGATCTTGATGACCATGCCATTACCAAATTTTTTAAAGATGTGAGAGCATTCTAACTGTGCTGCTCTCAAAAACTGCATCAGCGTTTTCCGTTGGACAGTCCAGTTTTGAAAGGTGGCCAGGTACCGGTCAACCCCAAAACAGGTCAAGCATTACATTTGACAAAATTACTAATATGTGGCCAGCTTCCCCAAGCTTATTGCAGAAGCAGAAATTGATAATCTACATTCTGAATTTGATTATATCAAATTTCTGCAAACTCTTGAGGAGAAAAAGTAAAAAATTGACACAATTTGGCAGAACTTTCTCAAATAACATGGCCCTCATCAGGCTTGAAAAGTATCCCCTCCTTTTGTCGACTTTTCAAATATTTTCTGTTGATACCACACGCAATGCCTATTGTGAAACCATATTTAATATGGTAAGAAAAGTCCAAAACTGAACTTAGAAACCGTTGGAAAAGACAAACTAAAGATACAAGGTCAGTGTCTACTCAGAATTTACAGGAACTCGTAACACACTTATTTTATCTGCAAAAATAAACTTGTTTTCAAAAATGTCTTGCTATGAATGGAAGCCAGTAATGAGCTTGTGAAGAAAGCAAAAAAATACATACACAACACTAAGGCAGCGACAAGAGCAGCGGAAATGAGTTACGCAATTATTGTTACACTGTTCTGTATTAACATTTACAGGTTTTGTTTAAGAAGTCCGAACTTTGCAAAATCCGATCCGCTCGAGGATCCGCAAATTTTGAAAAAATTCGAAAATCCGCGAGCAGACCCATCAAATGAAAAATACCCTTGAAATACGAGATTTTTCGTATTTTCGAAAATTTTCGAAAATACGAGAAAACTAGTAATTTCGAACTATGTATTTCCGAAAATACGAGTATCCTCGTAATTTCGAAATTTTCCAAAATACATATGTATGAAATAAGAGAAATCCTTGTATTTTCGAAAATTTTCGAATTCCGTATTTTCCGTATTTTTCTCGTATTTTCGAAAATTCTCGAAAATACGCGAAAAACCCGTATTTTTCGAAAATGTTTGAAAATACAAAAATATCCGCGAATCGGAAGTTCGGAAGGCGAAAATCCCACCGTTCGAACGGGATAAATCCGCGGCGGACCCGGTTCGGATCTGCGAACCGGCCATCCTGATTTTTGTTGTTTCACTACACAAATGTTGTATTTCTTTAACAATCTGTTTTTTGTTACAGTACAGAGTGCAATATTTTAGTTTTTTGTGTTTAAAGTATTTGCAATGTGCAATTATATTCTGACTGTTTGGTATTTGCACTGGTATTTTTATTGCACTTCTGTATATATGTATAAGATATAATCCAAATATGTTATTAATTATTACATTATGTTGTATATACATGTCTGCTATAATTTAATTTAACAGTTTGTTTGTTAAATAATAAAAATATGTATTTCAATACAGGTGAGTTTAGCCTTCATAATCCTTTATAATCATTAGGGAAACTGAAGATTAAGGCTGGTAGGGACATTTTTAATAACTTTTCTTTTGTTTAGTTTTTTGGGGTTTTTTTTTTGCAAATATCAGTGTTTTAAAAAGTATAATATAAAAGTGAAAAGAGAGGAAAAAGACTCCGCTATCACTGGAACAACCGGTTCCTGGCACTCAACTACCAATAACCATAAACAATCTAATTAGTGCTGGCAAAGGACCCATTTCCGTGGTGTCCCAAACAAAAAGGCATTCACACTACTTATCCAAAAATATACACTACTTTATAATCAAAAACACACAGCATATTATCTTAAATACATGATAAACATAATAATATATTGCCTCTATACACATCAGTATATCCTAAAAACCACATTAAAAAGTAGATAGGGCCGGAGATAATATATAGATAGCTGGGTGCATATTACATATAAGAGTTCCCAAGTGTCCATGGAAATATGGGTCAGGCTAAGATGAACAAACGCTGGTACACAGTCATAGTGTGCGCAAAACCTGGGAATCGTAGATATGTGTAATATATATATATATATATATTATATATATATATATATATATATATTATATATCAAGGTTGCGTCCACCCCTCTAGAAACAATGTAACTCAGTACATGTATGTAATAGATATATAAAGGGACGATCTCACCCATAATTCACATCTTCGCCTCCATCCATAGGACATTAGGCCAGCAATAAGTATGTGTTTGGTCATAACCGTTTATGGTCCTGGGGTTCCGCCAGTCAAGCTTCCTCCAAAAGGTCTGTGTGCAATTCGCACTTTTAAGGTCCGTTTCCTAACTTTTCCACGGACACAGCTATGCACACTTAAAAGGCCAACAAAACACGCAGCTATACTCTCCGTCCCTCCGTACTACCACGATCAAGTTGTTTAAAAAGTTAGTTTAATAGTTTTAACATGTATGGGGCCATCACTTCTGATCACTGTTGGTGCCTTGTTACTATATGGTTCTCACTGGGACCTTTTACCCTCTGTTCTCACTGTATGGGACCTTTACTGTCTTTCTCACTGATGGGACGTTTAATGTCTGTTCTCATGTATGGGATCTTTATGTCTGTTCTCACTGTTTGGGACCTTTTACTGTCTGTTTCTCACTGATGGGACCTTTACTGTCTGTTCTCACTGTATGGACCTTACTGACTGTTCTCACTGTTGGACCTTTACTGACTGTTCTCCTTTACTGACGTTTCTCCTGTATGGGACCTTACTGTCTGTTCTCACTGTATGGGACCTTTACTGTCTGTTCTCACGCATGGGACCTTTACTGTCTGTTTCACTGTATGGACCTTTAACTGTCTGTTCTCCCACGGCATGGGACATTTACTGTCTGTTCTCACTGTATGGACCTTTACTGACTGTTTTCTCACTGTATGGGACCTTATGACTGTTCTCCTTTACTGACTGTTCTACTGTATGGGACCTTTACTGTCTGTTCTCACTGTATGGGACTTTAATGTCTGTTCTCACTGTATGGGACCTTTAAATGTCTGTTCTCACTGTATGGGACCTTTAATGTCTGTTCTCATTGTATGGGACCTTTAATGTCTGTTCTCACTGTATGGGACCTTTACTGTCTGTTCTCACTGTATGGGACCTTACCATCTGTTTCTCAATGTATGGGAACCTTTACCATCTGTTCTCACTGTATGGGACCTTTACTGTCTGTTCTCACTGTATGGGACCTTTATTGTCTGTTCCTATTTTATCTGTAGAAACCTGTACCTGTGGTTACTATCTCACTGCGTGGTTACCATTTGTGTCAAGATAAAAAAAGAGTGATCGGCTTTGTTTGAATGGAACATGGCCTAAAGGGGAGTGGTTTATTGTGGGCGTGGTCGAAAGGCATTTTGCTTTTGTGTAATTTGAAAAGGTGTCCCTAGAAACTTTTTTTAGAAATGTTGGTAACTAGTATTTGTGTAACTGGCAGTGTGTGTTTGTGTGACTGACAGTGTGGTGTTTGTGTGATCTTTATATATTCCCTATTTAGAATTTGAATTCTTTATTTTTTTTAGTTCAACTCTGGAACTCACAATGCAACAGTTCTGGCAATTTTCATGGAACACTGTGTATATTGTATAAGGGTATTAGAGACACTAAGGAGTTCTGTGTCAAAATAGGCACAACCCCACAGACTGAGTTTAGTCATGGAAATCTGGGTACCACTCATTTGTATATAGGTAATGTATTCCCTACTTTAAATTATAAGGATATTAGAAGCACCCTTCCACACACTACAATGTCACACGAGCTCCACTACATGGTCCTCAGCTTTATAACATTTAGCCCATAAAAAAACATACACGCGGGTCGCGGAGCACGCACGCACATCGCATCACCATAGCTACGTGAAGCTGCCTGCACACGCCGTGGACATCACTAATATCAGCGGGGCCGAGTGAAGTTAAGATGAAGGAAAGGGGTGCCTATCTATTGGGGAAGATTACTGGGGTCTGCTGATGAGATTGAGGATCTGAAATCAGGTATGGAAGCACTAAAAAGTGTTTTGTGTTGAGAATAAGTTGTTTGAAGCAGTGAACTGTTCCTTTAAAACAGAAGGTACTTCACATCTTTATGCTTTGCCCAAAAAGAATAAGGAATGATTTCATTCATCAAGAAAATGAGTGGAAGCACTCCTTTATGCCCTTGGTAATTTGTCCAGACCTGCTGGTATAACTAAAACACGGAATAAAGCCAAATGGTATAGGTCCATTCTTCCGTCTTGCAGACATGACATGTTTTGATCTTGTTTCGATCTTATGGAATATTCTGTGAATGCATTTTTGCTGCAAAGTAAATAAATCTGCATCTATTTAAGAGACTTAAAGTTGACAGAAATATATTATATAGAATAAATGGTAAACTATTTTTACTATACAGTATGAGCATTTTCTTTCACATATTGTTAAAGTTCTACTAGAAAGAATGCTTTGTTGATCTGGTATATCTAATAACCCTAAGCTCATTTTAGAGATGAAGGTAATGAGAAGCTTAGGAGTTAGAAAATGGACTAGAACTCGAACTCGAACCCGAGTTCGAACGGACCCGGAGTTCTCGAACTATCCCCGACCCGGATTTCTGGACTTTCATATTTTTGGACTTTTTGCAAGTAAATATCGAATTCGTGAGTAAAATGTCTATTATGCCTATATGCGAGTATTGAATTCTGTGAGTAAAATGTTCTATTTAACCTATTCGCGAGTAAATATCGAATTCGAGAGTAAAATGTCTATTATACATATACGCGAGTATCGAATCCTGCAAGTAAAATGTCTATTTACCTATTCCCGAGTAAATAATCGAATCCGCGAGTAAAATGTCTATTATACCTATACGTGATATCAAAATCCGCAAGTTAAATGTCTATTATACTTATTCGCGAGTAAATATCGAATCCGCGAGTAAAATGTCTATTATACCTATCCGCGAGTAAATATCGAATCCGCGAGTAAAATGTCTATTATACCATACGCGAGTAAATATCAAAAATCCGGAGTAAAATGTCTATTATACTATCAAGTACAAATCGAACCCCGAGAGTAAAATGTCTATTATACCTATACGCGAGTATCGAATCCGCAAGTAAAATGTCTATTATACCTATTAGCGAGTAAATATCGAATCCGCGAGTAAAATGTCTACTATACCTATACGCAAGTAAATATCGAATCTGCAAGATAAATGTTTTTATAACTGTACGCAGTATATCGAATCTGCAAGTAAAATGTCTTTTATACCAATTCGCGAGTAAATACGAATCCGCAAGTAAAATGTCTATTATACCTATACACAAGTATCGAATCCGCTTGTAAAATGTCTATTATAACCTATACTCGAGTATTGATCCGCGAGTAAAATGTCTATTTACCTATTTGAGAGTAAATATTGAATCCTAGAGTAAAATGTCTATTATACATATATGCGAGTAAATATCGAATATCGAATCCGCGCGAGTTGTTCATGAGATAATTATCGAATGTGAAGCTCCAAAGTAGCACGCATGAGTCCTGGATATTCGAACATGTTCCCCAGACCATTTCCCAGGTCCCACGCCATTTAAATTAAGTTACATTAATATTTTAATTGTTTTTCATTTGAACTATTTGACTCCCTTTGACTTTGCTGGGTCTTTTCGAACTTTCAAACTTTCCATATGGATCGAAAGTTTCAAAAACGCACCGAACTTTCAAAAGTTCGGCCATCTCTATGATAATCATGATGTAGTGTCATTTAATATAGGTTGCAAAAACAAAAGTGCACTGGGTTAACAAAAATGTGCAACTTTAGGAAAGCTAATTTTATCACTGGGGTCATAGACTGGGGGGATTTATTTCTAGGTAAGGGTACTGAACCGAAATGGACTGTTTTTTTTAACCCTCTGTAACCCTCTGTTACACTATAGAGAATCCAATCTTTATAGCAGGGACAGTAATAATATGAATTGATTAAATAAGGAATTTCACTCTGGTTGACAGAGATATGGTCCAGACAAAGTTAGTTTAAATAAAGCCACAGAACCTGATGAAATCATCATCTGATTTTAGGCTGTCTACACGCCAAGGGATTTTTCATCTCGACCGAGAGTTTGCCCCTTTCATATCGACTGTCTGACCGTCAATATCGGCTGCTGCCAATGGCGAAATCACCACAGATTTTTTTGTCCCGACCAACGATACATGGAACAGACAGCAACAGCTGTTTTACTTAACTTTCATTTTGGTTTATTTGTTGGCTGTTGAAGGATTTACCTAATTAAAGGGCATGTCCACCCCCAAAACTATAATCCCCCACACTACTCTGGCCCCACCATGTAGTGTAGTTTAATCCTTACCTCACATCCCAGCTCCATAGGGTTTCTCTGTAAACCCCCCCCCCCCAAAGTCTCAAAACTAACCACCAGGAGGATAGCAGTCTCTGCCTGCTATCAGCCTCCGGTAGATATTTGCCATGCGCACTACAGCCCTTCTCCCCCCTCCCTCCCCCTCCCTCTCCCTCCCTCTCCTCCCTCTCCCTCCGCCTTCTACTATCCCTCCCCCTAGCATAATCCCCCTTAATATTATGCTCCCCCATGTCCCCCGCCCCAACCGAATGTTTTTTTTTTTCAAAAAGCTCCCCAAACTCTTACTTACCTCTCCGCTTTCCTCCGCTGCACTGAATGACAGCAGCCGCGTCCGTGATTGCTGCCGCCCTCAGCCAATCACAGACGCGACTGCCGGTCCCGCCCTCTGCTTGCATTCTCGCAAGCAGGGCCGGCAGTGCGGCGGAGATCGAGGGGGAGGTAAGTAAGAGTTTGGGGGAGCTTTTTGAAAAAACGATACATGCGGTTGGGGCTGGGGGACTGGGGGAGCATAATATTAAAAAACTATTTCAGGGGTGGACATGCCCTTTAAATATAGCTATTAGCTACTGTGTCCACACTCCACACTAGCATCAGAAACTGCCCACATGAGCAGAAGCACTGTACCTGCTTTTGTCCTATCCCCTAGAAAATGCCAATTTGTATAGTGCCCGACCTGCCTTTTTATCTCACATCTTCTCTCAACAACAAAACAGCAGTATGTCGGCCTTAACCAGTATAAAACAGCTTAGCCTGCTCCCCCTACAGATTTCTTTGCTGTTCATGACACAGAGCCGACTGAAAGAACACAGAGCATAAATAAAACAAACCATATAACGGCAAATTTTCTTTTTCCTCCTATACATTTTTTCCTTTTCATTCTAGTATGAGAAAACTCTGAGAAAGGGGACTCAAACCCTGAATTCCGTAACAAATCCAATGCTCCAACCACTACCACCCCATCTTCATATTTTCTGCTTGAGGGCATGGCCACACTGCAACGCAAACGCATTCGCACACGAATCGCATGCTATTTTCATGTGCAATTTCGTTTCATTGGAAAACCGCATTGCGATTTAAAATGCGGAACGTAAATCGCAATCAGAGCGCAATCGCACCTGAAAACACGTGTTTTCAGTGCGGTGCCGAGATTCCAATGAATTAAAAAAAACGCAAACGCATCACAAAACGAAGCGCAAACGCAGAAAACTGCAGCAGTGTGGCATAGCACTGTCAATGCAAAAAATGCAGAAACTTTAGACTTACTGCATAGGCAGCGAATCACAGATCAAACATGTACAGCAGTCTTTTATGTCTCTAGTTTCTTTGACAAGTTTCTGACAAATATGCAACTATTGTTACCAGTAACCACATACTATTTTTTTGAAACACCAATGACAAAGTTCCGTTTAGTTTAAATCTTTTAAATACACCCAGACAGAGATCTCATACTTACAAGCTCCGTGATCAACAGCCGCGGCTCTGCACTTCACTCTACACTTCCAGGGTATGGCAGTCAGTCACACCTTCACGGCCAATGGCTCACTGCCATTTTCGGTCGAGCCTCCACTGCTGCTGCTCGGATGGGAAAAAAATGGAGCAGCAGCAGTGGAGAAGGAGGAAGCGGCGGTTGATTGTGAACTGGGCATATCTAAGTTGAATTGATAGTGTAACGATGGCCTTATTATTTACTTTAAAATGACTCAGGATAATGCTTCTTGCATTTCCAAAGTTACAGCATTTAAAGGGTTTTTTTTGCTAGTACTGTGATCTGTGACATCACACCAAAATTTTGGGGTCTGGCTCCATTTAAGGTTGGAGCATGCCCAGTTGCTGGACAGAGCATCATCAGCTGCATCAAGCCCTGCCCCTAAACTTCCAATAATTGTTAAAGCTAGCCACAAGCCTAAAAAGAAACACTTTAAGATTGGAAGAAAAAATTCATGTTCGTAAAGGTTTCTTTACAGTGAGAATGGTAAAATGTAGTAATGGCAATTCATTAAATAGCTTTAACACGCTAAATCCTGCATTAAATAGTCACGCAGGGGGAAATTTCAGTGAATTACCCAGAACTGCAAAGGAAAAGGCAGTAAAATCAGCTGTTTTGTATTGTTACTGCTAGACTGCTATTCAAGCTGAGAAAGGGGTCGCTTGACTGAAACGTTGTGTATATGGTTTCTTAATAGCACTTAAAATAAGAATTGTTTGAATCTTCTTGGAGTGTGCCTCCCTATACACATATATATATTGATACTTATCTGCTGTGGCACAGAAAACAGGGAGTGCCCCTTACACTTACCTGCCCAGGACTCAATAATTTTATTTGATTTGCTATTCAAAGCTGTCTGGAATATAAACTGCTGATAACAAGCACTTTAAAGTCTAATCAGGGACTTCCATATTGGTGTGGAGACATTTGTATAGAATATATATGCAAAGAGCCAGTGGGTGGTGAGGTCAGGGGGTTTGGCCATGAGGTGCACATGCTCACAAAGCTACATGGGCTGGAAACAACTACTATCTACATTTAAGTAATTCAGGGTTGCCAGGTTGCTTGGTATGGGGGGGGGAGCAGAGGTGGAGACTGGGTGGGACGAAGGCAGATATTGGATTGAATGAAGGTATGATAGGGGTTAGGGGTGTTCCTGGGTGGTAAGTGGGTTCCAGGGGCCGGGCTGCCAGGCCTGTTGTTTGGATGGGATTTCAGCCCTGACTGCAGGATTTGTGATTTTGTCCCTGCAGTCCAGATAATCCTGCCTAAAAAGGGACGCTTTGCAAACCTGATGTAAATGCAACATACTAGAAATGTATGAATTATAGCTAAAATCATTAGGAATATTGCCATATTTAAGGGATTCATATCCAAAAACTCCGATTGCCTTCCTTATGCGGTGCGTGTAGCGCCCGACGAAATAAGGTGGGCATGTGTTGGAGTGCGGCTAGCCATTTTGTCATTTTGAACTTGGCAACATTTATTTGTACAGTTTCTTTAATAGACCACAGTGAGAAACAGTAATGTTCCCAGTTAGAACAGCAGTAAAGTCCCATACATATTCTATCCTCTATCTCTCACATTCTCTCTCTCCCTCTCTCCTGCAGTCTCTATCCTTCACTTTCACACTCTTTCTCCTGCAGTGTATCATCTCTCTCACATACACTGAACATACACAGGCATACTCTACACACACTCTGTCCCACATATGGTACATACACCCTCACTCACACATACTGTACATACACTCTCTCTGTGCCAACACAGATACAGGTAAAACATTGGCAAAAAACTTTAAAAAATGTTCATTTAAAATCATTTCTGTGCTGGCAGCTGGATGAAGATGGATCATCAAATGATCATAAACAGGTCATGGCTGCTACCTTTCTCTCCGCGCCGCACCAGGCTTGCAAACGTGTCGCGGCGGACGGCCCCAGGGAGTGACATCAGAAGTGGCTACGTGATGACGTCGAAGTCATGTGGGGCCATACGCGGAATTGATTCGGGCATTCTGCACAAGTAAGTGTTTGCTAGTGCTATGCTGCGTGTCTCAATGTGGCTCATTAGCGAGACAGCTCTGGAGAGGAGGATAACTTACCGGGGATCACTCCATCACCATCTTCTCTGCCAGTCTCCGATAACATCCATGGTCCTTTGGCACTGTGTGCACAGACATAAATATAAGACACCTAAAGGGCAATGCACCAGAGCACCTCCTTGGTGAAATCGTGCTTGAAAAGTTAGTGGCTCTCTTTGCATTGCAAATTGACAGAACTATTTAGCCACTTTAAACCAGCCTTATCTGGTGTTACAAAGTGGTGAAATAGAGTGCCGCTATCAGCATGTATATCAGCATGTAATATCAATTGTGGCGAATGCATGGTTAACTTCTGCGTTAGCCACGCAATTAAGTAGTTTAAGTTGCCTTATATAACATGGTTAGCATGACTTAAACTCCATGCGCTCCTCTTGGTCCAAAGGCCTTTGGGGGGGAGAGTTAATCCTTTAAAAGGACTTTTGTGTCTGTAGATGTGTGAACATAATAGCAAGTTATCCCACCACACTGAAATCCAGATATTTAAAATCTTACATTTGCAAAAAGCACAAATCTCTCACAAAACTCCAACATAGTTTGGTCTCCTACTAAACACTCCAACACAATCATTATTATTTATTTTAAAAAAAAATGATAGTCTGAAAGTTTCAAAAGTTCCCAAAAGTTTTGTCAGAACTTTCAAACCCTCTGATATAATTCATTGACAATTTTCTAAAAAAAAAAAAAAAAAAACCTCTCTGAACAGCATTCCATTTTAGTTTATGTATCGCTTACTTATGCTTCCTTGTATTGCTTACTTGTATTGCTTACTTGTATTGCTTACTTGTATTGCTTACTTGTATTGCTTACTTTTGGATCAGCTCTATAAATATATGACTGACCTCACACGGTCACACCGATAATGCATTAGTTTCAAGCATTTTTTTTTTACATTTCCACCATTTTGAATAAGAAAGAAGCAGCTCTGCTTAAACTTAGTTTATTGTCTCTTAAAATCATTGCCGTTTAATTTAATGCACGACCATCTTTAATGTTTTTTTTTAATGCAACAACCATCTTACAATAAATTCCGAAGATATACTGCAACGTTTCCTTATTTTTCATCTAACATAGTTCTCAAGATGGTGGTTGGATAAACAATAAATATTCTGAGTCTTCATCTACAACATTATGAAAATAAAAATACATACCACTGTATTTTATTGGCTTACTATAAACACACAAGCAATAAAACAGAATAACGCTTCTGAATTCTATTATCTTTTTTGTTTTTTCTATAAACTTGATTCTGTGTTATATGAATATATGAATGAATTTATGATGTCCTTGTGATATTTTCTAGGAAATTGCACATTTCCATCTGCTCCATTCTCCAGGGACATTTTTTGCTTTTAACAGAAATATAGCCATTTAAGTAAAATATTGGTAAAAAGCAGTAAGTTAAACCAGAGATGCTTTATATTTTAACATGCGCACGCACACACACACACACAATTTTTACTCTACAGTAATAACTCTACAGTTGAGCCATAGGATTTTAATAAGATACATTTAATTACAAAATGACAAACATTATTGGTTAGTTGTCCATTTACACTTCATCATATTAATAAACAAAAAGAAAACACATTGTGATGTTAGCTGTGTCAGGTCACAGTAATTCAAACAACCAATGCTAAGAAGGTACATTCTGCCTCTGTAACATCATTTTGCATCAGTGGTAGGTCCTTACCCCTCCTCTTTAAAACCAGGATATATAAACTCTACTGCAGGGTTAAGTACCATTTCAATAACCACATGCTCTAACACTACACAGAATCCAATGGAACCTGCACCATGCTTCTAAGGTAAATACTGACCAGCCTTTTAGCAGTGTTGATGTTTACTCTAAAGTTTAACCACTGATAGTAATAATATACAGTTAACCCCAAAATTCATTGGCTAGTTACATCCATTCACACTTCATTTTATTAAATAAACAAAATTAAGATGTTATATCATGTTGCTCTGCCTCAGTAACATCATTTTCCATCAGCAGGAATTCCCTGCCTCATCCCTTTTAAATCGTTCCACATATGAACTCTACATACTACAAGGTAAAATTAATTTCAGTTCAATAAACTGCATGCTGTATAACTACAATAGCAGTAGATCTAAACATTTTAGATAATTTGCAGAATTTCATGCATTCTAATCTTCTACATTCCAAGTGCAAGGTGGGTTTAAAGCAGTTTTTTTTAACCTTTTATTATTGTGGAACCCTTGAAACAATTTTCATGTCTCAGGGAACCCCTACAAAAAAAAAAAGATTAGATATGAAAAAATATATCTAGTTTTAAAATACAGCCCTTTAATGGCTGTCCAATGCCTTTAATATAAAACAATGGACAGCCTCTTTCCTCTATTTTAAAGAGCCAATGGGCTGAGGTAGGCATGAGTTGTCTGCAATGAGGGATCATTCACGTTATCTTTAAATGTTTATTGTGAAATATTTGCACACCATTTCGCGCTTCGCGAGGGAGTGAGAAAGCCTGTATAATGATCCAGTGCGCAAGTATGAGAAATGCAACACTTTGTTATTCATAATTAAAGTAAAAAAGTTAGGACCTTCCAGACTGGGGTTCCCTTGGACTGGTTGGAACACAGTAATGTATATACTAAACCACCTTTGCTTATAGTGTATACCAGTGTGCAGATAATATGATATTGAATGGGGCCCATCTTTTCTTAGTATATTTTAAAAATTTATACAAAATCTTAAAAAAGATATTTCATACAACATTATACAGCTTTTTTTATTCTTGACATAAATAAACAGCTATGCACCATTTTCTGCTCAGACTTCAAGGACAGTTAAGACTAGGCCACACTAGGTGCGCTTTTAGCGCGATTCAATCGCGCTTTTAAAAGTGCACAATAGTATTGGGCTATGGGCTGGCCACACCCATCTGTTTGGTGTCCGCTGCACTGCGATCCTTATCGAGTACAGCGATCACTATTTTTGCAATTTGCATGTATCCGATAAGGGCCATTTGCCAAAAATACATGCGTGGTTAAGCGTGATTTCTAGTGTGGCCTCAGCCTTACACCCTTTTTTACACTCACCACTTATGTTTTTCTACTAACTACAAGTTTTCATTTGCCTAGTTTCTTTTTTCCAGTAATTTTTGTAAATAGTAGATTCCATCACTTTTTCAAGTCTTACTTGTGAAGGTCCATGGTTGTTATTTATCATTTCATACAGGAAATTATGTCATCCCTGTCACGGTAAGTAACAAGTATAATAAATCACTCAAATATACATAGTGATCCCTTCATATATGGTTTACATCAAGTCACCTATTGGAAAAACCACACAAAGGGTTAATCAATACTCATGAGCGATCAATGTCCTCTCATAAAAACATACAGGTCATGTCTGATTTAGCCTGAGGTAAGAGATTTTAATCTGTGAATCCATTGGACTTCCTTTCTTTTTAATATAAATTCCCTGTCACCTTTTCTTTTTGGCACATCTACTTTGTCAATCACCATCAAGGAGATTCAATAAAAGTTCTTATCGTTTAAAATGGTGCTAATTTTGCCCCAACCAATCAGAACTTATTTAACATTTGAAAGCTAACATGATTGGTTGGGGCAAAATTAGCACCATTTTAAACGATAAGAACTTTTATTGAATTACCCTGCATGTATTTAATTCGTTACCCCTATGTCCTGTTTCTATGAAATGTCTGAACATTAATTTTATATTACCCATCCGTATATTGGATTTATGCTGGGAGATCCGAACATGCTTATGTGATGTAACTATTTCTTAATTTCTTATTAACAATATATGCATGAAGGAAGTGCTGTGTCCGTTTGTCCTTATATATATAATTAAAAGGACAAACGGACACAGCACTTCCTTCATGACATATATATATATTATTATTGCACCAATTAATCTAAATACAGGTGTGAGCAGCATTTTTTGTATTTGTATATAATTTAAAGGGAATTCGGCTATGCACCTCCTTTTGTTAGCCCCTTGTGCATAACTCCCTCCCCTTTAAGGCAGTCCAGCTAAAAGGTTTTATAAGCTGTGTACTCATATGGTTCCCTGGAAGATATCATATTAAACATAGAGAGAAGCAGGTATGGTCTATTGTATCCGAGGGAGTGCACCCTTTTTCATTAGGTTAGGACTGACACTGGAGTGGCGCGTCAGCTTTACGCAAGTTTGTACAAACAATGTAACCAAAGGTATCCATTTTGACATTAGCATAAGTAAATACTTTTCAATATCTGTATATATGTTTAACTTCTATATACATGTGAAGCTTTGTGCTGGGGTGTAGCTTAGTGCTGGGCATTCTTATGCCCAATTCTTATGCCCAATTAATCTAAATGCAGGTGTGACCGGCATTTTTTGTATTTAAATATATATATTATATATATAACAAAGATAGATAAGGTGCACTCCAGGGTCTTAGAAAATGTGTACTTTATTCACACATATCTCACGGCAACGTTTCGGCCCTTTGTCTTGGGCCTTTCTCAAGCCAATAAGCCAATTAATCTAAATACAGGTGTGAGTGGCATTTAAATAAAAATAAAAAAAATTAAAAAAAAATAAATATATATATATATATATATATATATATTGTTCCTTTAAGGCATCATGCTTATCTATTATAATTAAGGTTTAATTTTACTGTTATTACTTGTTTATAAATCACAAAGATATTGGAATAGCAGAACAATGTGAAAGCATAAAAAACAGAATAGGTCTCACTGAGAGAATTGCTGCGGGAGATAATTGCAATGTACCAGAAGCCATTATATTGTCCTAATATAAGCTTCCCATGAGGGAATGGAATAATATTGTAATTCAGGAAGCCCCCAACCCAGTGGAATTTGAAAATAATTCACCTCTGGTTTTGCAGATTGATAGAACATTCTGGGAGTTCTAATTAGAATAAAGGCAGATGATTTCATTTGTTTTGCTTGAGTTACTTTGCTGCTGAATAGTGATTTACATCCCTGAAATTTCATTTGATTCCTAGTTAATTTGTGTGAAGGGAAGCATAATAATACCTGTTTAATTTGTAATCTGTATTTAAACTCCTTTGAGAAATCATTTTGTATTATATCTCTGGTCATTTAACTTTTTGTAGGCCCTAGGAGCCTGCAGCATTTTGGTACACCTCTCCAGGCTATATATGTACTCAGTTCATGTCTAAACCTTTTAGATTAATTAAATCAGCAGCTTCAAAATTTTCATTTAACTCATGAAACTAGAACTTTCAACTTTCTATGTGTTATGCGTTATTGAACGTTCAAGGATTATCGAAAATAGCCTAGACCGTTCAACAATCCTCGAAAATATCAGTGGAAACTCAAAGGTATTCTCCGATCGTATTTTCGAGGTTTATCAAACATTTAAGACTATTTTCAATAATCCCAGAAAATAGCCTCGAACATTTGATAATAATCGAAAATTAGTTCCGTTTTCGGATTATCCCGAGATTCGGGAATCTGAAAATGGAGGGTGGGTCACGGGCCTGGCCTGGCTTCCAATGTAACGTGGGGGGCCCTGGCCCATGTAGTTATTTCCCTGAGCATACATTGTAAGTATTTTGTTTTTTTTTATTATTTTGTTTTTACTCACATTCATGAAATTCTTGTCTATTATAAAACTGTGAATTTCAAATAAGCAGCAAAAAAATGGACACAGAGACTAAAATAATATCTTTTGAATCCACGCTACTGATTAAGAGGTATGATGTCAAATGATCTTATTAAGCTATAAACAGGGGGTAGAAAGCTTACAGATGTCAAAATCCTATTGAAAAGTCTTCCCCCTTGTATAGCTTTGTTTTTTTTTCTTTTATATTGGCATATTTAAATATTGTGCTTAAGGCTAATGTGACTTGTAACAACATACATGGGGTTTGCTGTATAGAAAACCGATAATCCTCTCCAAGGCAGCAACATGTAGCCATATTGCAAATCCCATATTTCCTATCCAGATGGGTATTTATTGTATCTGTTCAAAGCACAAGAGCATATTGTCTAATGATGCAATCCTTTTGTTAACAATGAAGATTCTTTTTTTTCTCCATTCTTTTTATTTTTTAATACTGTTTATATGTGAACTACAGCATATTGATTTTCCCCCCAAGGGGCAGGAAAAAAAGAAAGCTTACAATATATATAAATGCAATATAGAAAAACAGGATAAGGATTTTAAAAGTAGAAATGTTTCCCCCCCTCTTTTACAGTTCTAAAAACTAAAACTATCCATTTTTTTTTTTATATATATCAATTTTAGTTCTGCAAGTTATCAAGGAAACAGAATCTATTTGTATGTACCTTAACTCACCTCAGTCAATAATGCTTAGCCAATGTCTACTGCAAGTGTGCCTCTCCTACTCTTAGAGATTGTGGATTTGCATAAAAATCAATAATTTCAATAACTGTCATAAAATTCCTGGAGTGTAAATAGCTGTCATGTCTTTTTTTTTTTTAAATATTTGTCCATTCTGCAGGCAGAAACTTTCAGTGCTTCTTAGCAACTCTTCAAAGACACAAAAAATATGTAGTTCTTGTGCTAACATAATGCTCTCTCCCAAGACACAGCAGAACCTGACTTTTTCTGCCTCTTTCAAAGCTCAAAGTCAACAAGTTAATCCATACTTCATATAATGTGGTGAATACAAAGAGCAAGAAAGAAACTTACTAATTTGTATCTTTATCCTTGGAATGTGCTATGATTTGATCTTAAATATCTATCTCTTACTGTGCATTTTATACATTTCCGTGCATCTTTTTTAAACTAATTTATTACATTTGTTTTAAGTATACATTTATTATTCTAGATTGCCCAATATAAAGAATTATTCTTAATTAAATACTTGAAAGCATGAATAAGGGGAATATCTCTTTAATTTATATAGATACACACACACACACACACACACACACACACACACACATATATAAATATTTAAAAAGCTAATAACAATTGACAGAATATATTAAAAACAGACAAAAAAAGGCCCTAGTAGTAGTTATCCAGATCAATTTATATGAACAATTCAAGCAGCCGGTCAACTAAGACACTTTATTCATTCACGTGATTCTATATATATGCACTGCACTCAAGCACTTTACAGATCTTAATTTCTACTACTATGGTCTTTTTTTTGTCTGTTTATATATATATACTAGGTGCAGGTTTACTCCGGGGTCTTAATTAAAAACAAGTTTATTTAGATACACACAAGGTCAATGCTTTTCAACCCATTAGGGCCGTCATCAGGACAACAACCACGTCATTTCCACCCACAAATATAGACTAACACAGACCCACACCAAACTCAATCACAAAATTAACCTGTGAAAATCCACTAAACTTTTACCTCTCACAAGAAGATGTCCAACGGATTCTGTTTTCGGACTTCACCATTGCCCTCGCTGCCGACACTGACGCCTGAGGGCATTTTTTCCAATTACATAGATTAAAGAAGAGAGAAGTGGATCTCCATTTACACTGTGTCTTTCTAACGGACTATCACCGCAACCGCAGGATCCCACGAGGTTTCAGAGCACAGAATGTACCCACCATTGGTCGCATGGACAAGGACTTTTGCTCTAAATGGATCGGTAACCTTAATTGTTGTTCCTTTAACCTCATGCTCCTGGTGATCGAACATGTGTGCAGCGAATTGATAAAGGTACGATCTGAAATCGCACATATGGAACTAAGCAATAACCGATTCTACCTGCAATTGGATACAAAAATGGGTGAACAGGTCAATAAATATCAGGAAGACTTGATAGCCTTAAAAAAGAAAAAGAATAACAGTGTGGAGAGTGACTATCGGGAGAAACGTGTCTATGGGTGGCTATTCAGTAGAAATGGGGGAAAAGACTGTGCACGGTCGTCAGTTTGGAAGAATTCGCACAATCTGATGTAGACAGTGGTGAATAATAAGGAGCAAACCCCCAAGAGAAAGTGGAGGGTCACGAGACGAGGAGGATTTAAGGCGAAAAAGGCAGCCCCTCAGACTCCCCAGATGGAAATAATCTATAATCTGAGTAAACATACCCTTATACCAGCTGAGCACAAAGTTCTTAGTAGGGGTTTAAAGTTCATTCCCACCCCCATGTACAATACCCTCACTAATGAAGTAGACCTTTACAATCTACAAAAAAGAATTAAATTAAAGAAGCACTTTAAACATCAAACATTAGAGCCTAAACGGTTCCTCCCTGTGAGCACCTTTGAGCCCCCCAATGACCATTAAGGTATTTGGCGACTTGGTTAGATCAGATTTGGAGGTCTTTGAGAAAAGTGTCATTCAAGCCATCACAACAGTAGGAGCAACCTGTCTAAGGAGGAGAGCATGGCCTTGAAATCTCTTAAAATGGACTCTTCTTTCAATCTGAATTATTATCCCAGTTATCCGATCCAGCAGTGTATAAACTATTGGAGAGAGTTGAAAAGAGAGTTGGACAGGCGTATACAGATGGCACAAGGGGCAGGATGGATAGACCCCATAGTTCCCATCATATATACGGTGCCTAAACTGCATAAATCGTCCACGGCCCCCCCAGGGAGACCAATAGTGGCGTCAAGGGAGTATCAATTTTTTGGGACTCCTTCCTACAACCGCTGGTTACTAGAATGAGGTCATTTCTACGTGATAGTCAGCACTTATTACAGATACTAAAGGACTATGAAGGCCCGATGGAGGGGACAGTATTAATGTCCAGCGACATCCAAAGCCTATATACAGTAATACCCCAGGAAGAAGGAGTGAAAACCTGTGGCGAGGCGCTACATGCAAGCGGACTCAAAAGTTCATTCTAAATTCATTAAATACTCTATTTAAGCTGACAATATCCTGTAGTGTGGGGATAATTGACTTTTTGGACCTACAGATTTATAAAGAGGGTGATAGGTTTGGTACTACTCTATTCTCCAAACCCACGGACAGGAAGTCTATTATACATGCACATAGAAGCCATCCAGCATCCCAAAAGCGTATTGTCATGTACTTGCAATTTTTAAGGATCATACGGAACAACACAGATGATAACATGGCCACCCAAATAGGGAGATAATGTGCAATAAATTTAGACAAAAGGGTATGCTGAAAGGGACATACAAACCCAGCTACATAAGGCCCTTAGTCTAAACAGTGTAAAAGGATTGAGTGGGGACACCAGCCCCAAAGTGATCAACTCTAATAGAATTCCTGTCCCCATTGATTACACTCCTCATAGCAATTTGTTTAGGGAAAGCATTAGATCCCATTGGAACATCCTTATGAGTGACAAAGGGCTCCCATTTAAGGGGACAAGTTCCCTATTTGCTTACAGACGGGACAAGAGCCTTCACAATTTATTGGTCAAAATGTACATTAGAGAAACCCCTAAGAGTGAGGGAGGGTAGTTGGCAGAGACGGGGTGTTACAAGTGCACCGGTTGCCAAGCCTGCAGGTTCGTCATGTCGGGATAGATTTTCCCCATACCCATACTGGGAGACATGCCCATGTGGGCTCTATTATGTGGGTAAGACCACGACCACGTTACGGGACAGAATGGCCAATCATAGACAGGCCATCAGAATGACACTTTCCCATTTGAGTCAGGAAACCAAATATGGTGACTAGTCACTAGACACTATCGGGAGAAAGGTCACATGATGGCCACTATGAAGTGGATGGCCATTGACCAACCTTTGAGGGATGGTACTAATAGGCATGGGCATCCACAGGGGTGCATACAGCAGCATCCTCCTACTATGTTTTTTTTTTGTTAATATCGCATGAGCATCACAGTAGCACTTTACCGATATATTTGTTTCACTATAGTGATACATTAGTAGCATTTTGTTACAATAATTACTTATACTGTGGACTTTATGGGGGAGTAAGTTATTTTAGCTACTGTAGCACTTTGCCAGATTATGTTTTATGAATTTTTTGTATTGTTGTATTTTATGGGGGAGTTAGTTATTTTAGAAACTTTTGCACAAGCTGGTAGCACTTATCAATGAGAGTAGCATGTGAGCTATATATCTAATGCTGGGAATTTAATGTTTAGTGGCATTTCACTGGTTAATTCTGTGATTGAGTTTGGGGGTGGGTCTGTATTAGTCTATATTTGTGGGTGGAAATGACATTGTTGTCCTGATGACGGCCCTAATGGGTTGAAACGCGTTGACGTCTGGAGTGCACCTGCATCTAGTCTATATGGTTTTCCTTCGTTTGCACCTGGGCAGATGAACTATTGAGGCGTGAGTGTGACTCGACTCTATACCTGATATATATATATACCTTACCTTTCTTTTTGTGTATTTGTGCAGCCTGCGTATTCAGACCTTATTACTACAGGGTGCACGTCTCACTCTGTTTGTTGGAAGCAGTCTATAATTTACTCCCTTTGTCCTCATCATGTTGGTCATAAAGGTGTAGGGAACTGGTAAACTAGTTTCCCTTTAGTCTTCTTGTTCTGACAGGATTTGGCCAGTGGGGTTCGCTTTGTAAAAGTATAAAAGGGAAATCATTATTAACAGGTAGGCCCAATTAATGTGAGATAAAATTCTGTTATAGATCACTCCAGGAGTGACAGATAGGAGTAGGGTAGCTAGTTAGCAGCCTGACCTGCTAGAGTCCTGGGTATAGCACCCAAGAATAGGGATTTAGTGCCAGACATAGGGGTAGAAGATTCCACTACATGACCTGAGAGCTGGGGTGGCACTAACAAGCTGATATTTATTTATGCTGTTTCTGATCTGTGCCATGCTATTTCACCTCTATTGTGTTACTTGCAATGTCTTATTAATATTGTTTTGTTAATAAATAAGATACTGTTTAAGTTCAATAACCACTGGCGCCCATTTATTGCATACTCCTAGTGGTACTTCAGCAACAGCCTGCCTCCAACATATGCGAGGGGCCACCCCTGATGAATAAAAGTCTTGTGCATAGAATATGGATAAGGCTGACAGTCTATGGAGCAAATTAAGTACCCCATTTTACTATCACCCTACAAACACATCATGGTTTAATAAATTCAATAATACTATATAAATATAGAGAGTAACCATAGTAGTAGAGATTTTTGTAATTAAACAAACTGGTTTCCTGACAAAACTTCCAACAATTGTGTCCAAAAAAACTGAAAAAGTGTCATTTCATTTCCAAAATTTGCCATTGAAATCTTTGTGCCGAAACTGAGATTTTGAGAATGCGGTTTCTGTTTTAGTGAGACATTTCTGTATATTTTGGTAACGAAATATCACTGTTATTTTGTGTATAATGTAAACCCACTGGCAGAATGAAACCAGGTGGTTTTGAATATCTATACATAGCACACAAGGTAAAGGTCAAAATCTTTTTTACAGAAACTGGAACACAAAGCTGTTCTACAGCTGAAAGGGATACTATACTCATCTATAACTTTTTTGTAGTTTTCACTAATAAATTGAAAATCTACACCAGTAGTGTGCTTACATTTCTGAAAGGAGCCTGATATGCTTCCATTCAGTTTGGAAAGAAAAACGTCTTTTATTTCTTTTTATTTAAAGCTAACCAGCAAGCTTTTATGGCCTGCATGCCAGAGGCTTTTACTGAGTTTGTGCTAAATTATGCAGCTGCAAATCATTTATGGGCTAATGCAAAAAAAGTATAAAAGATTGCTTGTGCTATCAATCTGCAACAATCACTTCAATAGTGTCTAACTGCAGAAATCCAGTAACTGTTGCTTGCTGGTGCCAAATAGAGATTTCAGCTTGAAATCTGCTCAAGATTTGGCTGCCCTGTATTGAATTGTTTGAAAATTTGGACTTGTGCAATTACCTTCAGTTTAATAACCCCACCCATTCATTAAATAGTGGCTTCGGTACAACAATTTAATTTTTATTGCTTGGCATTATGTAAAATGAGTAGTGTAAATGGTTTTTAACAAAAAGAGCAGTGATATGATTCATTAGGCTCTCTCTACCCAAAAGGAAAAAGAAGACTAAGGATGAAAAACCGATGACAAACATCTCTGCTCAGTAGACTTTTTAGAGCTTGGGCTTATTAGCAAAAGCACATTCATGGTGGAACTAACGCAGCATCCCAGCAAACAGATGGCAAATTTTAGTCTTTGAATTTAATTATCTGCAAAGCTGAGTGGGTCTTTAAGATACCAAAGATACTCAGAGCCTTTTAAAATCTTTTGGAACAAATAAGTGATATTCCTCTTTTTTTAAGCCCTTGTCTGTATTGCAATGTGCATTATTAAATGATGAAATATAGTTTAAGATTTTGAATTACCATGCAGTGATTACAATTTCTGGATGCTTCAGCTTTAACTATTGGATTATATGGATTAATTACCCTTGCCTTATTGTCATTTCATTGTGTATAATAAAGCTTTTTAGAGAAGAATATTAAGACAAAGATTGTTTGTCGTTTATATTATTATTTGAACAATAAAATGCTTTAGATCTAAGAAACTACTACTTAAAGTAAAGGGAGCCGATACTGACTGATAGAAATTTTCCGTCATTCCGGAACTTAATTTTACTACCTGTGACTTCACTTCTTACATCATTAATTAATTGTTTATCCTTTTACGAGTATTTTTCCTCTTTTCCTACTGGTATATATACAATTTTACAGGTCTTTGTGTAAAAGATTTGGAATAGAAAGTAAGGAGACATCCATAATTTAATTTTTTTTTTTTTACTGATTTCTATCATGTCATAGTTATAAAATGTTTTTCTTGAGGGAGAAGACTGTCATTTACTTTGATTATATCATAAATTTTAGTGAATTCCCCCTTGGTTATTTATAAAGCAATAAAATGTATTGAATGTGGTACCTAGAAGCACTGCAGCACAGATAGCATTCATAATCTTATTCTGCCTGTGAGATTGATAAAATATTGTGGGGAAACAGGCCTCTAGACACTGTTAACACCCAGAAGCTCCTCCTCTGTCTTGTTCTAAAATTCTGCACCATGTAAAACAGCCACAGGCATATGTTCATAATAAACTACAAGAAATCATCATAAAAAAAAAAATATAATAGCATATGCCTTTTCTGATTCCATGGTGTCCTGGAAACCTAGGAGGGGGGGGGGTCATCAGCAAGGTATTAAATTGACTGATCCTCTTATTGACAGAAAACAATTTATAATGTTGCTTAAAAAAATGTCTTCAAAAGGCATAGATATATTGGTTGTATTTTATTTCACAGTCCATTTTCAGGTATTTGAAGATGATGATCATCAAATAAGGGCAAAATATGTTTGCTGAGGTACAGTATACTGGGAGTAATAGTTACTAGAATATATCAAGACATTTTAGTAAATTTCAACATGGATATTTGGTGATTTTGACTGGGGAATGGGGATGCAGCAGAAGAGGTGCTACTAAGTAAAGCTTGGCCGGTGTTTGACTATTATGAATGAGAAAAAATTGCCATTGTATGAAGCTTAAGAGGGCCCTTAACTTCCTGCTTTAGTAAAATATTTGGTAGATTGTATACTGGTGGATCTTCATATGGAATGGCAAGTGATAACCGGGCTTT
Organism: Hymenochirus boettgeri; assembly: GCA_019447015.1. NCBI lineage: Eukaryota > Metazoa > Chordata > Amphibia > Anura > Pipidae > Hymenochirus > Hymenochirus boettgeri. The sequence goes on along the minus strand of CM033476.1, from coordinate 198,367,456 downwards.
ATGTCTGATTTATTTCAGCTTGAAGATTTTGTTACGTACGGAAAATTGAAGGCAAACTTAACTGCTGCCCATGTTCTGATGGTTGTTGACAGAATCTGCTACTACTGTATGTTTCAGAAGTTCGCCCACCTGTTATTTAGTGATCACACACAATGCAATGACAGTGAGTATTTCCTTTCTGTTTGAAGATTCCATTAAATTTTTGAAAGATTCAATCTGTTAACTCTCTGCATAGAAACTCAAAATAGAAATACATTTTAGTCATGTCCTCTTTGGAAGACTATTTTTGAACACTTTTTTAAGCAGCTTTTTTTTGGTTGATTTGTTTTCGTTCTCTGTCTGCACCACAATCTTTAAGAAGAAAACAACTTCATGTTGTATACATTTAGCTAGCAACTGACTGTCATAAAGGAATATTAGAGAAAAGGGGGGGGAGTAGAATGAAAGAAAAGAACCTGCACAATGTGAAGGATCTTTATTTAGAAAAACATCTGGTTCCCAATATAGTAATGATACAGTATATTGGGCTTACTGTTCATCATTTAACAAGAGGTGCAAAAGTTTGTCAGTGCTCTTAGGCTGGGTACGCACGGAAATTTTTTAGCCCCAACCGACCATTCGCCACTAATGACTGATTGTGCAGTCCATAGGAGACTGCACAACCGTTAGTGATTTACTGACACGTCCAATCACCCATTCATCCGATATGTGTGAACAGGCGACTGACATAATTTGCAGCAGCAGAAATCATCTCAGATTTTTCGCCCCGACCGATACATGCAAATTTCAGCTGGTTGGTCTGATGATATCTGATTTGTTGCTGCAGATTATGAACACCTGGTGCAAAAGTCCCACATTCTCTGTAACAATGCCCATATAACAAAGCTGCACCAGCCTGTATGATGCGTTCTAAGTAGTGCTTTAATTTATTATAAGGGTAAAAACAGTTCCCCTCCTAAGGAGTACAATATAATGTTAAAAACTAATATAAATGATATTTCCTGTTTAGTTCAGTCTATATATATGTATTCATAGTTTTCTGTGTATTCTATTTGTGTGGCAAGGCCAATATTAATGTAAATCATTTCAAGACAATGTACTTTCTAAAACAACCATATTTATAAAGACTAGAATGTTTCTGAGCTGACATCACTCAAAGGTGGAGGAACGGTGGTTACGCGGAAGGCCCGTATTTAACCTACATATATGTACTAACCACCTAGCTTTGCTCTTTGCTTGCTGCTGCTTTTTCCATCTGTTATATGTGTAGTTATAAACTTCGTTCATTTACCGCTACCCATTGTCATACTTGGGGTTTACCACCACTTTTGCCTTCGCTACCTATCCGGATATTGTGTTTTTTACTTTTTAGTACTTTAGCACCTAGGGACGCCTAGGATGCAGGCAGTTTATTTATTGTATTAGATTTTATCTGGTGTTCGGTACATTTTTTGCAGGGTATGTGTCTATTATTATTTTTTGGTCTATATTATGCACAATAAAGGAAAATATTTTTATACTGATCATTACTGGTTGGATGGTTTACTTAGCGCAATCTATTATCCCATCCTAGGATATTTTTGAGGATATTTATTTCCTATAGATATGCCATAAGAGTGCCCCTGTAGTTTTTTCTACAGGGTAGAGTGGGTTTCTTGTGGTTTGGTTTTTTCCAACCATTCTTTTTTTTTTTTTGTAGTAGTCTTTATTACCCATTGCACCACCACTTATTTAGTGGGTATGTGGCTTTTTTAGGTTAATATACTAATACCCATATTAGGTATAACATCACTCAAAGGTTTACTGCCCAAGTATTGTATGCTTACTGTGGTGGTTTGGCTATGCAAGGCTTGTTTAATATTAAACTTAAATAAATATGGCCTCTGCATTTAAAGTAACTATTTAATGCACTGCATAAATGTTGAACCTTGACAGTTTGAAAACTACTACTCCCAGAATTCCTTGGATTATCGCTGCAAAGAGTGATATACAGTATGGAGATATCTCCAAAAATCATTGGGTTACATAATGATTATATATATAAGCTTTAAAAAGTGTTAATTTTCTGTGACCCTCTCATCCGTTTTGGATGATGGTGGATTGAGGGGAGTAGTGGGGAACCTTAGAATGTGTCCTACGATCCCTGCTGCCGGCTTTTTTTTTAAAGGGCCAAATACCAATTACCTATCAGTTTGTACATACTTAGCCAAACAGGCCACCCAGCCAGGTACGTACCAGATATGTACTTGGCACAGAAATGTTTACATTAAACTTGGCTGAAGCACCTTTTAAACTTAAATAAAACAATTATAGGGGAGATGCAATAATGGGCTTTATCAGCCAAGAAAGTGTAAAACCCACACTACCCAATATAATATAGGGTTTACATAGGCTTCGGAAGTAAGAATTGTGGCCTGCACTTTTTCCAGTAACAGCATCAGGCAGCATCCAGTAACAGCATCCTCCAATGCAATAATGGAGGATTGCAGTTAGGAAAGAAGCACCTCTATCAAGGACATGCAAAATGGTAAGTTTTGTGATATTTTGCATGTCCTGGTGGAGGCTGCTTGAAACCCCCCAATGTAAATCTCATGAAGAAATTACTGCATTGTCATTTCATGAAGAAATTACTGCATGCTTGTGTAAGAATTTATTATTAGCACATTTGGACATGCAGTATGGGAAACTATTCACAGTATCCAAACCAGCAATTAGAACCCAGAAACACCCATTTTAAATTATAAACCAACCAATAGTTGTTAGATTATTACTGGGGGGGGGGTATTCCCATTTATTTAGTGCAGAACACACATACACATGGCTGTGGAGCCTTTAAGAGTCAAAACTTTTTTTTGTGTGGCTATATTGTTGTCTGGCATAGAGGGTGCCAGAAGAGACTGTGCTCCTAGCAAGTACCATACATATAATTATTTTTCCTTTTATCTCATTTTTAACCACAGATAAACAAATGTCAAAAACAATTTCCTCATTATCTCTCACCCCTCATTCCCTTATAACATGGATGAGCCAACACTGTTAGAGCTTTCAGGAGAAAGTTAACTGCTTAGTGACATTAATTTAAAGCACTACTTAGAAAGGGTCTTTAAGGCCACGCTCTGGGTAAATGCCCCATCTCAACTTTGGTGTTGTCACAATGACATGTGCTAGGTAAGTAGCACTATACATTTTCCGCAATAAGCCGTTAACTTGCCTTTGCTACAAAGTGGTGCAAAGCAATAGAGATGGCCGGTTGGCGGACCCGAACCCGGATCCGCCGCAGATTTCTCCCGTCCGCGAACGGCGGATTATTCCGGACTTTCCGGACTTCCGAACTGCAAATTTTTTTTTTTATGAAAATTTTCGAAAATACGAGTATCTCTGTAATTACGAGGATCTACGATACTTGCGGGATACGGAAAAACCGAAGATCCTCGTAATTACGAGGATTCACGTAATTACGAGGATTCACGTAATCACGAGTATTCTCATAATTACGAGAATACTCGTAAAAACGAGTAATTCGTGTAAATTTTCAAGACGGAGCAAGCCACATGATCCAAATTAGCCAATGGCAGCTATCATAGTTACAGAAAGCCTCGTTTTTTTACGGAAATCTTCGTTTTTACGGGAATCCTCGTATTTTCGAAAAATACCGTTTTTTTAAAGTCACGCTAGCGGACTGTAATTTTTAGGTATTGTTGGCATTTATACATGCTTCTAAGGCCATTACCCAGGTCCCTGAGTGGTTAAGTGTACGTTACCAAGGCTATTTAGACCACTTTTTTTTTGCGGATTTTGCCAAACTTTAATTTTAATACGTTTTAACGGGTCCGCTCGCGGATTTTCGAATTTTCGGATTTTTTCGAAAATCTGCGGATCCTCGCGCGGACCGGATTTTTCGAAGTTCGGACATCTCTACAAAGCAATCACTGCATTGTTGGAGCATGGTCAGGTAAGTGGTGCCCTGTGATATTGCATCTAATAAATTATGTTTTAAACAGTTTTTGGTTTGTGGGAAAAAAGCTTTTGTTTGAAAAATACACACATTATATTATGTTTATTCCACATAATAACATTTTGTAACTGGGGAGTTACAAAATATTACATTAAAATATTCTCTAGGAATGGCATATGACCTTTTGTGTTAAGAAACATCTATTTTGTGAGAAAATCATAAAGTTATATTGAACTAAATTTCAATGATTCCTTAACGTGCACAGTTGTATTTAATTCAAAATAATTGAAATTTTTATATGATTCAACATCAAATAAACAACACAACATAGTATTGAATACAGAGTCAAATGAATAAAACATTTTATTAATAATTTAGACTGTATATACAATGTCAGATGTAATTTATATTCAAAGTGCTTGCATTGTAAGACCAATGTATGTACAGTATATACTGTATTTACTGTATATAAACCAAAAAGTGCCTGTCGAAAGAACACATTTCATTCATTATAACATAACTAGTTTTTCTAGTTATTTACTGATTTAGTACATGTATTTTTGTTTTTCAGTCTGTGGTTTCTTTTTGGCATTTTAAACACAGTAGGTAATTGTAATGGAAAACCATTTTACCGGAAATACAATACATTGAGAGCTCTAGATGCATCACAAAGTGACGGTTTCTATTAGCTGGCATTAAAAAGTGCCAGCATAGAATGCTGCTATCGTCATATAATATTGATTGCAGTGGCTGGGCAGCTAACTTCCGCATTAGCCACACAGAAAATGAAGGAGTTTAGGTTGCGCTAACCGATATAGCATTGATTAGCGTGACTTAAACGCCTAAACAGGAGCGGTGCACCTCTTGGTACATCCCCTTGATACCGTATACAGTTCAGGGCAAATTATTTCACATTATAAATGCCACACAAAACTTACATAATTCTTTTTATTGGATTGCTTGTGGCACATAAAATCCAAAACATCAGTTTCTTAAACCCATACTTACCTCATAATACGTTGCTGTAAATAAGATTTTACAGAAGGTCGTTATAAGACTTATATGTTGATATTAGATCAATGATAATTAGCTCACATGCTCTCTGTATTTATTTGTCAGTAATGGCAAGTAGTCTGACCACCCTGAAGAAGAAACAATTTAAAGCATGTTGCTTCTTGTTAAATTTAATCCTGGGCCTGATCATTTAGAGGTGTGCTGGCTAATCAGGCCATTTACTAAATGGGTTGGATTTATGGATGATGCTAGGATTCTCTTTTGTGGCTGGCTAGTGGTAAGAAATTTGAGTTTATGATAAGTATCTTGTTATTCTCACCTATTATTCTATCTGGCTATTTAGTGATTTCTGTAGGTTCATTCAACCTAAAATATGCTTTACAAATATCTCAAATAACTGATCTAGCTCATCAGCAGTTTTAATACTATCAAGGCACCTGCTCTTTAAACAAGTGACATTTAACTTTATTATAATGTTAATTAAACATTTCCCTCTGTTAGCTTATTGTGCTCAGAAAAGAGAAAAAATGAGATCCATGACAATTATTGCAGGCTGAGAAGAGACTTAAAGACTGAAGGACATACTGCTCAAAAGCAAATTCTCCCTTAGGTGTAAGAAGTCTTATTTATATTGTGTGAGAGTTTGTTCTTTCAATTGTTTGTTTAATAAAAAAAACTTATCAATAAATAACAAGTTAAAAAAGCAAGCCAAAGTACTTCCGTGTTTAAGTATTACTGTGCATCAAGCCTATATAACTGCTCATAAAAAATATTTGTGGTGGTAAAATGATAATAGAAATAATAAAGGAGTACATGTAACTTGCAGCAATGTGAAGCATGTGAACTCACTTAGAATTTATGTGTTTTATTCTGGCAAGTTTGATCCTGATCAAGCTGGAGCCTAAAATAGTGGCCCATGTTACCCCCACAACCTTTTTTTTTTTTAATGTAAAAGACCCCCCTAAACCTCAATACATTCTAAATAAAATATTTGTTCTCATGTTCTGCTGCCCCGGCAGCTTATCTGATTATTTTGGGTAGAGCCGTCAGTCCTGGTGATGGCTTCATCAATCACTGCAGAATCTACAGTATCTGGGGAAGCCTCCTTTAATACTGAGCACACACAGTAAATTTTTTCAGCCCGACGAACCGTTTGCCACTATTGGATGGTTGACCGGGGTAAATCACCATGGAGAAAGTCGGTGCAATGGATCATGCGTTTGATAGGATACCACAGGATTGGCAGTGGTTTGCCAACATGTCCAGTTGCCTATTCATCCAACCTAAACATTAGAATTATTAGCTTCATTTAGAATAAAATAGTTTTTTTCTACTGGAAGGTGTCATTAAATACTATTGCTTAAAAGTTGCCATAGTGTGTTTCCCTATTAAAGGGGAACTGTGGTCTCCAAACAAGTTAAGTTTAAATGAAAGGCCAGTTTCCTACCTTTAAAACGAGCCATCAACCACCTCTCTACGTGCTCCACAGCCCAAGATATAAAGAAATTACTGAGTTAATGGGTGGGAGGCTGACATGTGACATTCTTAAGGCTTCTCCTGCACAGTGCCACCAGTGAGCACAGCCTCAGACTCCCTCAGTGTGTGAGGGAGACAGGAATCCCCTCCTCCTCTCTGCTGTGTGAAATCCTGACATAGAAGGTAAGGGGGGGTCTGAGTAACCCACGACACCCGCGAGTAGGTGGGGCTTAGACATCCGTGAGTGGGCGGGACTTAGACACCCATGAGTGGGCGGGGCTTAGACACCTGCGAGTGGGTGGGCTTAGACACTTGCGAGTGGGCGGGGCCACACGAGGCTGTAAGATAATGGGCCGTGGGGGGCCTGCAACTGGAGGGACCATAGGGTCCATGAGTGGGAGGGACCAGGGGGGCTGCAAAGAGGAGGAGGAGACACAAGACAGAATGACTGACAGGAAGCAGGAAGTGCAGGGGACCTGGTGATGCTGCTGCCATATCACACACAAAAATGTAAATATCTTTAAAACTATGCAAAATAAACAATGGAAATAAATTGCAAAAATTCCCAGGGGAGCAATTCCTATCAATTTAACTAAAGTCATTTTGGGACCACAGTTCCCCTTTAACATTACATCAGTTAAGTGTCCGGATGGCTATTTTACTGTACATATACTGTATTTGTCAATATCTTACCTTATTAACATTACCATGCACTGATCTTTTATTTGGATAAGTTCTGGATTTGTTTTTCTATTTTGCCTAATTTTTTCCTTTCTTATCAGATTTTTTTCACTACTTTTTGCCATAAAATTAGCTCAGTTGAAACATTAGAAAATAGGGTAAGATTTATTTTTATTGTGTAGTGATAAAATTGGAACTTTTAACACTCCTTTCTAAATGTGACCATAGCATGGCTAAACATTATGATATAAATTTGTTAAATGAGATGCGGTTATCTTGACTTTTTTTCCAACACATATTTGGATGGAGACATTTATAAATTTAACGTTTAAAAGGTATGCAGTGTATAACAGTTGAGATCCCCACCTTATCCTTAAACAGAGGAACAGTGGTCAAAAGCTTTAATGGCTATACATTCAAACAGACTGAATATGGTGCTTCTTCTTTTGCCAATTCATCATAAGACTACAGAGGTATACGTATTTTTCCTACAATAACAAACGGTGACCAGATGCACGCCTCCCTTGCTCACACACGATGCCCGGGTGCCTCCGGCAATTCTCAGTATAAATGACAGATAGGGGCACTCCATGGACTGCAACAAATAATTTATTATAACATCAAACGGATCGACGCGTTTCAGCCTACACGTGGTTGTCGTCAGGATATGCCATATTGGACAGGTAAGTGTCTTAAATAGAAAAAAACCCTCCCACAACCCTCCCACATCTCCACCCACCTTTCTCAAGTGAATCCTCATCAATAGTGCACATTGAAGATAAAAGAGTGTACATATAAAAATACAAAAGTTAAAAACATAAAAACATGAAAACATGGGTCCGAGACAAATATACATAGTAATAACAATGAGCGAAGATATCAGCACACTAAAATAGTTACAATACTCTTAATAAAAAGGACCATCGAATGGACAATCAATATGTATTCACGGCTCTACGATAGCAAATCAGTGACATGCTAATATATAAGTAATAACGTTAGAACAATATATCCAATAATGAAAATAACCTCAATGGTATCAATTTCTAACACTAAACTATATTCAGCTATGGCTGCCTGTCACTACGAGAGAAACATGAGTTGTCCAATAACAGCAACATAGTAGCAAAGGAAGGGAAGATCGTAACCCAAATGCCACCCACCCGAGCAGTCTCGTATATGAAGCTCTAGACGTGTGGGGTCCATGTTCCAAAGGATATAACTCGCTATCCTTGGGGGCATACCAATATCCAATAAGGGGATTATAAATATCATGATAATGACAATTGTTCATTAAGTCCCCTAGGGGTTAATGTGTCAAGGGTTCTAATCCATCTGGCTTCCCTTCTAAGGAGAGCTCTATTGCGATCTACCCCTTCGGTCTTAGGCTCATAATCTATGGCCATCCATTTGAAGCATGAGACTTGATGCCCTGCTTCTTTAAAGTGTTTGGCAACTGACACCTCGCCAAATTTAGTGTTCTGTCCACCACCTCCAAAGGCCTACCTGAGAGACTGCCTATGATTGGCCATTCTTTCTCTCAGGGTGGTGGTAGTTTTTCCTGTATAATAAAGGCCACAAAGGTACTGGTACATGTCGTATTTTATATCGCCGGCCATTGTGGGGATGTGGAAAATCTGATCCACTGATCATAGATCAGCAGGCCTGACATCCACCACACCTGTAACATCCTTTTTTGTGTTCGGGTAACCATGATAGGGGGACTACAGCCAAGGTCAGTTTTAACCAATAGATTGCGTAAATTTTTACCACGTCGATAAGCAAACATAGGTGTAATTGTACTAAATGGTAATCCTTGATCGCTAGTAAGAATACCCCAGTTAGTTTTAATAGTATCACTGACCATTCTACTATGTGGGGAATATTGTAATGAAATCGGCATCCGCCTGTTTTCACTACAGCTAGTCAACACGTGTTTTGGTCTACCTTTAAGGTTCTCCATAGCAGTTTTGTTAGATGTCATGTTATGTATTCTGTTAAGTTGCTCCTTAACCATTTTGGGGCTGTAGCCCCTGGAGAGGAACCTATCTGTCATCTCGCGCAGCTGGAGTTCGGCCATCTCAGTGCTCGAGTTATTTTTTTATAACACATAAAAATTGGGAGAAGATGACACCTTTTTTAGTAACAAGGGGATGGCAACTCCCTGCTGCAAGGATGGTATTCTTATCCGTAGCTTTTTTAAAAAGACAAGTCTCAAATTTGTTCTTAGAGATATCAGTCCTCAAGTCCAAAAAGTCAATTTGACTAACATTAGAAACTGCAGTAAATTTAATAGGAGAGTCTAAGTCATTCAATTCAGACACAAAGTTAGCACGGTCTTCCAAAGATCCCCTCCAAAGTATGAAGCAATCATCGATATAGCATCGGTAAATGGCCAGTTGTTCTCCGTATTGGGGATAAATATAACTGGATTCAAAATACTCCATGTATATATTGGCAAAAGAGTGACCTACATTGGTCCCCATTGCCGTACCGGAGATCTGTTGGAAATACATTTCACCAAAACGAAAATAATTCTCCCCTAGAACGAAGGTCAAAACTTCCATCAGCCATTCGATGGGTGGTCCTTCATGTTTGGAGTTGATGAGAGCTCGTCTGCATATTTCGATTCCCTGTATTTGTGGGATAACAGTATATAGACTGCTCACATCCCATGTGAGCAGTACAGAATTATGTGATAAGAGCAGTCTATATACTACCCGAGCACTGAGATGGCCGAACTCCAGCTGCGCGAGATGGCAGATAGATTCCTCTCCAAGGGCTACAGCCCCAAAATGGTTAAGGAGCAACTTAACAGAATACATAACATGACATCTAACAAAACTGCTAGGGAGAACCTTAAAGGTAGACCAAAACAGGTGTTGACTAGCTGTAGTGAAAACAGACGGATGCCGATTTCATTACAATATTCCCCACATAGTAGAATGGTCAGTGATACTATTAAAACTAACTGGGATATTCTTACTAGCGATCGAGGATTACCATTTAGTACAATTACAACTATGTTTGCTTATCGACGTGGTAAAAATTTACGTAATCTATTGGTTAAAACTGACCTTGGCTGTAAATCCAAAGTCCCCCTATCATGGTTACCCGAACACAAAAAAGGATGTTACAGTTGTGGTGGATGTCAGGCCTGCCGATCTATGATCAGTGGATCAGATTTTCCACATCCCTACAATGGCCGGCGATATAAAATACGACACAGGTTATCGTGTACCAGTACCTTTGTGGTATACATCATTATATGTCCATGTGGCCTTTATTATACAGGAAAAACTACCACCACCCTGAGAGAAAGAATGGCCAATCATAGGCAGTCTCTCAGGCAGGCCTTTGGAGGTGGTGGACAGAACACTAAATTTGGCGAGGTGTCAGTTGCCAAACACTTTAAAGAAGCAGGGCATCAAGTCTCATGCTTCAAATGGATGGCCATAGATTATGAGCCTAAGACCGAAGGGGTAGATCGCAATAGAGCTCTCCTTAGAAGGGAAGCCAGATGGATTAGAACCCTTGACACATTAGCCCCTAAGGGACTTAATGAACAATTGTCATTATCATGATATTTATAATCCCCTTATTGGGTATTGGTATGCCCCCAAGGATAGCGAGTTATATCCTTTGGAACATGGACCCCACACGTCTAGAGCTTCATATACGAGACTGCTCGGGTGGGTGGCATTTGGGTTACGATCTTCCCTTCCTTTGCTACTATGTTGCTGTTATTGGACAACTCATGTTTCTCTCGTAGTGACAGGCAGCCATAGCTGAATATAGTTTAGTGTTAGAAATTGATACTATTGAGGTTATTTTCATTATTGGATACATTGTTCTAACGTTATTACTTATATATTAGCATGTCACTGATTTGCTATCGTAGAGCCGTGAATACATATTGATTGTCCATTCGATGGTCCTTTTTATTAAGAGTATTGTAACTATTTTAGTGTGCTGATATCTTCGCTCATTGTTATTACTATGTATATTTATCTCGGACCCATGTTTTCATGTTTTTATGTTTTTAACTTTTGTATTTTTATATGTACACTCTTTTATCTTCACTGTGCACTATTGATGAGGATTCACGGGAGAAAGGTGGGTGGAGATGTGGGAGGGTTGTGGAAGGGTTTTTTCTATTTAAGACACTTACCTGTCCAATATGGCATATCCTGATGACAGCCACGTGTAGGCTGAAACGCATCGATCCGTTTGATGTTATAATAAATTATTTGTTGCAGTCCATGGAGTGCCCCTATCTGTCATTTATATTTTTCCTACAATGTATAGAGCCTTATGCAATACTCATTTAATATCAGTGTATTAATGCAAACTTATGCTCTGTTTACAGGGCACCACAGGGTCTACCTGTGCCATTAATTAGTAGCAACCAATCAGATATTTTCTAACTTCAGTAGACCAGTAAAAAGCTGACAGGTTGCTACATCTGTATTCAATTAGAGCAACTGGACTTGAAGTTTGCTTTAGTTTTGCTAGTCATCCGACTGGCTTTTTCAATTCAGAATGACTTGTACAAGAATCTGATTTGTATGTGGGGGAGACTAAACAGCAACTGCATCAACGTATGGCCCAGCACAGAAGAGCCAATTCCTCGGGTCAGGACTCAGCCGTGTACCTGCATCTTAAGGATAAAGGACATACCTTTGAAGATTGTAATGTTAACATATTGGCAAAGGAACGTAACTGGTTCAAGAGAGGTGTCAAGGAGGCCATTTATGTGAAAATAAAGAAACCAAGCCTAAATAGAGGTGGGGGGTTCGACACCAACTGTCTGCCATGTACAATGCTGTTTTGACACCTTACCCTGGGCGTTCCTATAACACCTCTTAGCCACTATCCAATCACGCCCTTAACACCTGGCTGTGATATGCTAATTGGGATTTTCCAGGGTACATAATTGCCACAGATTCTTGTACAAGTCATTCTGAATTGAGAAAGCCAGTCGTATGACTATCGAAACGTCTTCAAGAACTAAACTTCAAGTCCAGTTGATCTAATTGAATACAACAGAGATACCATGACCTGGGGGAATGAGAACCTTCACAGACAGATTGCTACAGATTATATTATAGCAGTTGGGGCTGGGGAAAGGATAGCTAATATTGGGCAAAGGGGTTTAACACTAGGAGGAGGGATTGCAAAACAGGTGGGAGAGGGAGGGAGGGAGAGGGAGGGAGAGGGAGAGTCCTATATGGATTTTGTTATCCTCCTGGTGGCCAGTTTCTGGGACTTTGTGGGGGGGGGGGGGATTCCAGGAGAACCATTTGGAGCTGGGATGTAAGATAAGGCTTTTATTGCACTAATGGTGGGGCCAGTAGTGGGAGGATTTATAGTTTTGGGGGTAGACATGCCCTTTAAGGGGTTCCGCAGCTCAAACCAAGACCACCAATCATATTAGAATTTTATTATTGTTTATAGCCAGTTTAGACGTTAAAATTTCAATAGTTTTGCACCAAACTTTCATTAGCAGTTCCAGGTTTGTTTCATAACTCTGGTACATCCTTATAAACAAGTAATTGTTGTTAAAGGGCATGTCCACCCCCAAAACTATAATTTAACCTACTACTGGCCCCATTCTGTACTGTATAAAATCCTTACCTTACATCCCTACTCCAAATGGCTGCCCTGCAATATTCCTCAAAGTCCCAAAAACTGGCCGCCAGGAGCCTGGCATGCCCACTGTAGCCCTCCCTCTCCCTCCCTCTCCCTCCCATTTTGCTCTCCCTCGCACTAGTATAAATCCCTTTTGGGGTAACTGTAGGGCTCCCTCCCCCAGCCCCAACCACTATAATATTTTTTTTTTTGTTCATTGGATTTTTATTTAAATTTTTATCAACAATAATAATTATCATAATAAAACAGCACAGTAACAAGGTCTGCCTTGCTTCTGTTGACAAATACATCATAATACATGGGATCAACCATATATTGTAAGATTAGATTCGCACCAGGGAGGATTACCTTCTATATTGCTATTCTTAAACACTATTGAAAGAGATAAATAAAGAGGGGGAAAAAAAGAGAGAAAACAGGGGATGGTTAATGCACCCTTGACAGCAAATTTCAGCTATTTCTTTTCCAGAAGCACGTCAGCAAGGACCCGGCCGTATGGGAGACCCCTTCACCTGTCCATTCTGTGCATCCAAATGTCCCATATTTTCGTCCATTTCCTAAGACTACCCTGTAATGTATGTGCCATATGTACCACTTCTCGGATCCACCGTAACTTATTTACCAACTCCTCTTTGGTGATCACGCTGCCCTTCCAGTACTTAGCTATCAAGCCTCTGTTTGCTCCACAAATATATCTCACTAAAATTTGGGCTTGTTTGTTGAAGCTTTCCTGAGGAAGATTCAATAGGGACACAAAGGGTGATAAGTTGATTTTTGTTTTGCATACTTCATTTACAAGTTGTTCGCACACTGCCCAGGCTTTCCGAACTTCGGGACATCCCCACCAACAATGCAGTTGGTCAGCCTGAATACCGGAAACATAGCCCAGCATACTTAGGGTCTGCCTTTTTTAAAAAGGCTGGGGTGATATACTAGCTAAACAGAATCTTATAGGATTTTTCCCTAATTAAGATATTAGCTGTACATTGTGCCAATGCTCTGTATATGGAGGTCCGTTGTTGCTCCTCCAGAGATTGCTGCAGGTGATTCTCCCACATCAGGGATGCATTAGATTTTATTGGTTGTGTTTTGTGGAAAATTTGCTTATATATGAAGGTTATCAAACCTCGGGATGCTCGATTGTTTATACAGAATAACTCAAAAGGTGATACCTGTGTGGAAGAGCTTGATTGTTTAATTTTCTAGCATAACTAGCCAGCCTCGTGTATGCAAACCAAAGTTGAGAGGGGATTTTTAGGGTGTTCTTAGCCTGTTCCCACTGTAGGGGTAAGCCTGAGGGGTCCAAAATATCTGAGACTCTATGGATATTCAACATCCTCCAATTTTTTTCATTAATAATTGTGTTTCTACCTCCCAAATATGGAGTATAAAAAAATGGCATATGTACTGAGGGGAAGGTTATAAGGGAATGTTTCCTGTTGCTGTAGTCCCAAATAGTAAGTGTATCTTTGATAATATAGTCGTCTGGTTGAAAAACTGGTTTCCGATCTTGGGGTGAAAATCATAGAATGGAGGAGGTGCGTAATGGGGCTTTTATAATGTTTTCTAAGTCAACCCACTAAGTCAAACCTGGACTCTGCAGCCACTGAAACATCTATGCCAGTCTCGCTGCTGTGTAATAAGTATATAACAAAGGGAGTGCAAAGCCAGCTTTATCTTTGTGTCTGGCTAAATATATTTTTCTTATACGGGATCTTTTACTCTTCCATATAAACAAATTTATATCTTTTTGTAGCCCTACTAGATCCCTCTTAAATAGCCTGAACGGTAAGGCTCTAAACAAATACAAAATTCCGCTATAATAGTTTTGGCAGAAACTCTCCTGAACTCTACTTACCTTACCTCTCTCCTCCGGCATTCTCCACTCCCGTCAGCCTGCCTCTCAGCCAATCACGGACGCGGCTGCCGGTCTGGCCCCCTGCTTGCAGTTTCATGCAAGCAGAGGGCCGGGACAGTGCGTTGGAGGAAAGAGGTAAGGTAAGTAATGATCGGGGGAGTTTCTGCCAAAACTATTATAGTAGTTGTGGATGGGGGAGGATGCCCTACAGTATAACAAAAAAATCATAAAAAGGGGTGGACATGCCCTTGAAAGATAACTTCTAAAACTGTGCATTCAAAATTTATTTTAAATCGACATGTATACACATGGTCTCAAGCCTATAAAAAAATGATTTTAATTTTCCCTGGATAAGACAAGAAAACTGCAGAGAAACTGCATTTGACCCTTAAATTCTGTATGTTTTTTATTCTTTTAGAACTTCACTCAAAAATGATTCTGACATCTACATAGCAAGACATATCAGTAAGGGACTTAACATAAATCGACATTGACGATAGAAGACCTTTGAAGTTGTATGAGTAGCATTAACATGATGTTTAAACTAAAGGTTGAGATACATTAGAGCAATTATTTGATTTTATTCCTTCTTTATACACACATACACATGCATACTATATATTAATGAATAGAAAATATTTTGTATGCCTTTTTATCCTGCAATATCTAAATATGAAAAAGTGTTACACTACATTAGCAAGCAATTAAGTAAAGCTTTAAAATGGACGTTTATTCCATTAAAATCATTTTCTCTTTTATTATTATTGTATTTGAGGAAACCTCAGGTCATTGACAAGGACTGTAATACTTTCAAACAGTACAGTAACATTTTTAGAACTAATCCAAATGAAGACAAATAATTTGTCAGATTTGCAGAAAGCTTCTTCATGATCCACAGATGATCAGACAATTTGTTGGATCAGCTTATAAATAATAGAAAGGAAAAGTTTAAGTGTAAACTTTGAATTTGACTTGAAAGGCTACTATTTTGGGAGTGTGTGTCTGTGTTGCAGGTTTTAAAACTCAATAATCTTGCTATGGCACTAAAAGAAAAAACTGGTGTTTTTTATACTATAGTTACATGCTATAGTTACCCTTTAGAATGGCTGCCACAGGAATGAATGGGTATGTCCATAGGTGTGTGTAAAAAAAAAAAACTCAGGAGAAAAAAAACACCCCCTGGGGCACTCACACGCTTGTATAGGACTAAAATACAATAGTCAAATAAGTCTGAAAGTCAACATTCTATAGTCACACGCTTGTATAAGATAAAATTACAACCAACAAATCAGGCTGAAAGTCAACATTATATAGTCGATTCACGGGAAATAGTCACTATATAAAATTTACTTTATTAACACACAGAATAACTCAAACAAAAATGATAAACACCCCTCCCCTTTGTATAAAAAATATGTACAAAAATATGTCAGGTATAGCGACCTCTAATAGTAAACCGGGCGTCCCCAGACTAAAGGAGCTATGACTAATGGCTGAATGTAATACTAGCAACACATATAAAAGTTACTTTCCACTTGTCATCCATACAGTGGTCTTCACCAGTTTACACCCCCAGGGTACTCACTGAATTCACAGTAATCTTCCAGTAACAAAGTAGCTGTATCTCTGGTACGCATATCCTGTGAATCAGCAGTATCGGGTATCAATAATTCCAAGACTTAAGTAATGCAGGAACTAAAACTGAATAAACGATAGCTGTTGCCATTTTTTAATAAGAGAGGTGATAACCAGTATGAGATATAATCCTAGTCAGGGAAGTAACTGTACACAGACACCATGCTGCTCTTTCTTCCTCAGTTCAAGGAGACAACAACAGCTTTACTAACATTCCTACATAGCAGACAAAGCACATATTACATAACATTGAATCTGCAGCTGTATGAGAGCACACATATAAATGAACATTAACAGTAGCTTATCCACAGTTCAGTCTGAGTCCCAGGTGCTTACCATCCCTGCTCTTCCCACTAACACATGCTCCTCCTGGTTCCATCACTCGCAGACCCTCTGATGTGATATCATCCTGGTTTCGTTACACACCACTGTATGCTATCTTATAAGTTCCAAGGTTCGCTACAATGCCGACCGGACCGGTCTGCTGATACACAGGCTGTACGTACCAGAGATACAGCTCTTTTGTTACTGGAGGATTACTGTGAATTGTCAGTACTCTGGGGGTGTAAGCTGGTGAAGAACACTGTACGGATGACAAGTGGAAATAAACTTTTATATATTACATTCAGCCATCAGTCATAGTTCCTATCGTCCGGGGACACCCGGTTTACTATTAGAGGTTGCTACACCTGACATATTTTTGTACATATTTTTAAAACAAAGTGGAGGGGTGTTTGTTGTTTGTGTTTTGGTTATTTTTTGTGTTAACAAAGTAAATGTTATATGGTGACTATTTCCAATGAGTCGAATACATAATTTTTACTTTCAGCCTTATTTGGTGGTTGTAATTTAGTCCTATACAAGTGTGTGAGTGCCCCGGGAGGTGCTTCCTTCTCTTGAAATTTTTATATTTATTACTTCAACCAGGGGCACCTCAGGTAGACCAGTAACAAAAGGACAGGAAATGGGTTGTGCGGTTCTCTTATATTGTAAAACAATAGGTTTGTGTACCTGTGTCAGGTTGGGGGGTAACACAGGAGTTAAAAAAAATTTTGATTTTGATGATTGGCCAAAATTTGTTTTTTGACTTTAGCTAACCTTTAAGTATGGCTGCCACAAGAATAGAAGGGTAGGTCAGTAGGTGTGTGTACCTGTGTCAGATCCACATCCCCTGGCCTCCTAAAAGAGATTGTTCACCTGTAATCTCCAATTAAAGGAGAGGAGTGGATGTTATCAGAAAGTATGTCTGATAAGGAATACCAGACAGAAAGAATGAAAAGGAAAAAAGAAAAACACAGTGAAGAAAGTGGCTGTTTCCAGCCTTGTGAAAATCTCACCTGCAGATTTCTGTTTTCATGCTGCTGAAAGCCATGCTGTCAGGGAATTGGCAGCCATCTTGAATCCTGTGTGTGGGGGCACTAGCTCTGCAAATCCTGTGTCATCTGCTGTGAAGTGAAGCACCAGCTAATAAATCACAAAGTGGAGCCCCGTGCCTGCTAAGATTACCAGGTAAACCTGTATGAATATCAGCACAGCCAGCAGCTATTTTGGATCCCATGGGAATAAGTGATGTCACAATTCCAGCCAGTAAAATCATCATGGAGGGGTCTTTGCTGCTGTAAATCAGGGAGTGCCAGCCAGCGAGGGAGTTTCTGCTGCCATTTTGGATAGGGACATTTCTGTTTCTCATGCTGCCCCTGAAGTTGAAGGGAAAGTCACAGAGCCTGCCACAAAGAAGTTGCAGTCCTGCAAGGGCTCTGTCCCAAAGATCAAAGTGGTTTAAGCCCTTACCAGTGGGCCAGATTTCCCTCCAGCTATAGGAGAGATGGCGGCAGAGCCTTTGGCCAGTGGGATGGAGGGTCCATCTTTTGATGGTGAGTGCCAACACCGGGTCCCCGGCCCATAATCTGTCTCCCCTCTCCCTTCTCCTGTTGTGTCTGTTTTCCAACCTCCTCCTTTGCTTGCTCTAGTGTCTGTGTCTAAGCCTCTCTCTGGTAAGTCTGTGTCTGTTTCCCCCTCTTCAACAAATAATGTTACCAGTAATAAAACTGTCATATGCTAACATTGTAAAATCTGAAAATATTCCAAATGTACAGCAGGTTTAGGTGTGCCCAGTAGCCGCTGACCTGTTTGCTTTCATCTCAGGGCCAAATCCTGGGGAATATATTGTCAGTTTTGTATCACCAATGGGGCTGGATCAGTTCTGTACATCTTATAGCAGGGATCCAACTCTGTGGATAGGTTTTAAGGTGGTGGCAGTCTCCCAGCCAGATATTGTCAGGTTCATAAATAATGTCTTTAATTTGAGCTTTCTGTCCTCAGACCTTCTTAAAAGTGGTAGTCTTTAAGGGGTTGAATAATTGTGTCAATGAAGAAATCACAAAAAAAACATTTAATACTGTATTACAAAAACAATTAATGTCATTTTAGTTGCATTTGGTTCTTTAAAATGTCCTTGTAAGATTTCATTCTGAACACAATTACAAATGTACAGTGAATTCCCTAAAACCCTTTACAGCATTGGGGGTTGAATAATTTTGAACACAATTATATAACAGGTAAACCATAATGAGACAAAGAAGTCTCACAACAGACCCCAGAATTAGCATTCACGCATTATTATAACAATATTTATTGACATAAAGTAGTATATATAAAAAAACACCATACAAAATAGAATACCTCCACCCCTTATCTAGTATATTATAGACATAAAACTGGGAGTCCTCAGTATAAAAATATATAAATATATCAAAAATTGGTCCAACGTTAGAAGCCCCAGCTCTTGAGAGATAAAAGTGTCCACTTGTTTCTACTTGTAGTGTCCAAGTTAATATTTCAAATCCAAGTGTTAAACATGTAGGGGGAGATTCAATATAGGCCTTTTCCGTCTAAAACCCACATTAACCCGAAAAAATTTCGGGTCAACGTGGGTTTTAGACGGATTTCAGAGCACAGCGCCATTTCCAAATGTTTTTGGAAATAGCGCCGTGCTATAGATCCAAAACCCAAAGCGTTAAGTTTTGCGCTGCTTGGTAGCGCAAAACTTAACGCTAGTGTGTGGGAGCCGTTAAACCCGCGCTCTTACCTTAGCCCAATCCCGCGATGTAATACCTGATGTAATCTCGTTTACGTCAGGTATTTTATCGCGGGATTTGGCTAAGGTAAGTAACGTGGCCGGCAATATTGAATCTCCCCGGTAGCGTTTAATAGACATTGTGCACTTGATATTATGTTGCAATGAACTTCCACAGCATCAAACAGCTGTTATGCAGCCAAACCTTCACTTACAGGTATTACAATATATCGGGACTTATTGCAGAACACTACTGGCCTCACATTCACAGGTACAGCGTACTTCATTGTCAACTTCATAGATGCTTCCCCTCCGGCCACTAATTGAAAGTCCCATGTCTGCTCTTCACCTTTCTCCTCAACAAACAGTGTCCACAGGAATCGCTCTGTTTGTTTAAACCGCAAGCTTCCTCAGGGACATCCGTATAGTCCCAGGTGTGCCAAACCCCCTGTTTTGCACTGTGGATTCCTCCACATTGTGTCTTTGTTTTTAAATGCTTTAGGTTGACTGGGGACACCCAACCACTTTATTGTATTTTATAGCTATATTTGGATTTTGCTTGTGGGGGGTATGGTTACCCTTCCTTTTTATCTAGGGTTTATGTTCAGCCAGTTTATGAGACAATAAAGTACATATTTGGTTAATTTAGCCTTCAGTGTGTGAGTGCTTTATTTAAGGTTACTTGGTGGATTTATTTTCCCCATTCTTATTTTATGGTAAGTTATAAGTTATTATGTTCACTAGAATAACATGTCAGAGGACACACAGACATGTTCTTCTCTAAAGAGAAGAAGTTTAGTCAGAAAAGTTTTTTTCACCGTGAGAATGGTAAAACTATGGAACTGTCTTCCATTGGAATTTGTGATGGCAGGTTTATTGGATATATTCAAAAGAAAGCTGGATGAGTTTCTGCAAACAAGAAATGTTGTGGGTTACTGGTATTGATACATAAGGTAGAGTTAATCCAGGGATATTTCCAATTGCCACTTGGAGTGAGGAAGGACTTTTTTTCTTTGCCTTCCTCTTGATCAACAGTTAGGAAGGACATGTTGTTATTGCTGAGTAGGTTGAACTGGATTGATGTGTGTCTTCATTCAACCTCAAATACTATACTCTACTGCTTATACCTTAATTTTATGCAGAACTTTCGGATTTTGATTTTGATTTCAATGGGTCCGCTTGTGGATTTTAGAATTTTTGAATTTTTTAGAAAAGCCACAAATCTGTAAGTTGAATGGATTTTGGCCATCTCTACCACTTATTTGCCGTAAAGGCACCCAAAGAGCTGGCCCAACATTGTTTTGCAGAGGTGTGTGTTAAAGGGAGATCCAGTGATGTCAGGCTAACTCTTACACCTTGGTCTTGCCTTAGCATCCTTCTGTCTAGCCTGGTGGTCCAGTGGAACGTATTGAACTTTGGTCACCATCGCAGTTCAGTACCTGCTTTAGCAAGCAGACAACTTTCTATAGCATTTGTTAATGTATCTCGAGATGAGTAAAAAAGTAAGCAAAGAAAAAAAATAGGGTCAGAGATTAATATTAGGTGATCAGATTCAGTAATTAAAATAGATTGTTTGACTCCGAAGGGTGCCCTTGAAATTTAGCCTAAATAATACATTGGCTCATTTTGAGTTTCTTTGCTGGCAGTGTGTCATTGTGCATTAATGCAAGTGGGGATACACAGAGGCCTAACTACAATGGGGGGCAAGTGGAGCAACTGCAGGGGGACTAGGAGCCAAGGTAGTCCCATCTTCTTATTTTTCCTATAAAAAATAAGAAAACCACTGTAGGTGAAGCAGGGATAGAGACCCTATCATAGTTTTGCTGGGGGGTGGGGATACTGGGAAGAACAATATTTATAGAGCTTAGTTTGCCCACAATGTTACTGGTACATAAATATTTCCCCTCAGTGTAACTGGAACATAAATATTTGCCCACCGTGTGACTAGTACATACAAGTTTGCCTGCAGTGTGACTGGTATGTACAAGTTTTTCCACAGTGACTGGTGCATATAAGTTTTCCCACCGTGTGACAGCAGGGGAAGCAGAGATAGGGGCCCCATCATAGTTTTGCTGGGGGGGGAGAACAATACTGGGGAGAACAATATTTATAGAGCTTAGTTTGCCCACAGTGTGACTGGTAAATTCATGTTAACCCACAGTAAATGGTACACATAATTTTGTCCACAGTGTTACTGGTGCATATATGTTTGACCACAGTATTGCACAGTGTTAAATTTTGTCTACACAGGTGGAGGTCAAAACCCAGAAAATTGTTCTGAAATATTGGATTAATATTGGATAGTCCCATTAATGATAATCATATTGGAATACTCATTTACAACTTGGGATCATAATTATAAAGCAGGGGAATTCATAAACACCCCTCTTCTTATCACTTATAAAACTTGTATTTTTATTTTAGTATTACTTTTTAGGTATCATTATTGAGGTATCATTATCAGAAGTACAGTGTTTTCGTTTATGGTTCTGTATTTTCGAGCTTGCACCACGCTCTTAATCATAGACCTATGATTAAGAGCGTGGTGCATGCTCCAAACGCATCAGGCAATCAGTCTGTTTGTTTGCTATTCTTAATGTAAGTTAAATAAAGGTCTATCAGGGAGATTCAATAAAGGTTCTTATTGTTTAAAATGGTGCTAATTTTGCCCCAACCAATCAGAACTTATGTAACATTCGAAAGCTAACATCTGATTGGTTGGGGCAAAATTAGCACCATTTTAAACGATAAGAACTTTTATTGAATAACCCCCTATGTTTTTAATACTGCTGGGTGATCGAGAATCGTGTTTGGGGATCGAGAAGTGCGGATCTATATTCCCATCTACAGTTACAGGATATTTAATCATTAAATAAGATCTGATTGGTTGGGGCAAAATAAGGCCCATTTTTAACAATAAGTATGGAGATTCACAAGCTTTCTGGGCAAATCTCCCGTATAGGATTTACCAAACTTTTACAACTTTTATCTCCCTGAGTATGCTTATTTCGGGTTAGCAGCCAACTTTCTATGTGTTTTGTGCAAGAATATTCAAGATGCCTGGACACAGATTTATTTTTCTGAAATATTAAATCCGAGACAATGATTAATTTTTAAAGGTAAACTGTGGTGGAAAGCTACATGAAAATGAAAGACTAACATCTCCTGACTATTTAAGGGTGGCATCATTGCATTTATACATGGAGAATTACTGATACAGTGTCATTATTTTATCTCTTTCTTAAAAAAGAAAAAAAAAAGAATCTGTTTTATTTCACACAAATCCTCAAGACAAGAAAAAACACCCTACTAAGTGTCATGCTGCCACATCTACTTGTGATACCACACATATAAGGATACATACTTATTGAAACCTAGCCAGGAATCAGCACCAAAGGGATCCAGTGCATGACTTTGGAACTGTACCCTGTTAAACATACCTAATTTATTCAAGATAAATACTCAATTTCCTGTGAAACAACACAAATTACATGTTTTAGAAACATGAATGACATCAATAAATTACATTTTACTGTAGCTAGTATCAAGCTGCAAGGTTAACAACCAGTTGGAAACTTGGGTAGGCAAAAGTGACATGCCCCATCCCTAAAATCCCCTCTTCCCTCTGGGGATTACCTTTCTGCTATGCTTGAAAGAAGGTACTGGAGTATTTATTTCTGCTGATCCCTCACATGCTGGACACTTTTGTTTTGCTAAATCTTTAGAAAAAATAGAAACAAAACCTTTCCTTGCCCCAACCATAACTATTACGATCAGTGGCACTGAAGTACATTCTTAACTGCTGAAAGGCAATGGAGACATTTGCACCATCCAAAAGACACATTTTTAAACAATAAATTAGTTTAAACAAATAAAGTGTGGAGTGTTACCAGACTGAATTTTAATGAACCCCCCCAAAAAATTCAATGACAATTAAACAATTGATCAAGCCTGTCCAGCGGTATTTGAGTCATATATGAAATAGCTTTCTTAAAATCTTCAGCAGTTACTTTTCTATCAATCTGTCGTTCATCTATTATTTAATTTCAATTTGCGGTATATTTAAAGAATGTCTAGATGCCATTGCTAAAGAGCTATGCATAAAATCTAGCTGAAAGTTTCTAATTTGCATAGAGAATAAACAACCTTTGTTGAAGGTCATTATAGTTGTCATAAAGTGCAATCAATGTAAGATGTATGGAGAATTTCTAAACTTTGTCTCAATGTATTTATTTAACTGCATTGATGTAAAACTAAAATAGTCGGTACATAAAAGCTTCTACATAAATTCTATTTCCCTGTTATGTGCTTGATAGCAATACATAATTCATATAATTATCTATACGTTGGTCTTATCTAGAATCCTTTAATAACAGCATAAAATCTTCTTGGCAAAATGATCTATTAACTTACAGGTAATCTAATTTATGTAAATTTAGCTTTTAATCTTTCACTTCATATAACAATAAGTACTTCCACTGATTATGTTTAAAAGTTTTCTAAGTCAAGCACTAAAGAGGCTGTTAAAGGAAATACAGAATCAAAATAATTATATAGTTAATATATACAAGGTATAATACAAAGTAAACAGATATCGGTACACTACACTAGTGATCTCCAGCAACAGAAGAACTAGCCCAAGCTTGATTATCAGCACTTTCCATTGACAAAAACAGTTCATGCAAACATGAACAGGGAGATGTAAATACAGCCGCTAAATGCTAAAAAGGAGTGAATATTGGGTTAGTGTGGGTTTAACCCCTACAACAAAACTTTGGATGGGTCATGTAAACTAAAATAGTCCACAGTGTGGACTATATTCCTATGGCCCACCAGGGAATCCAATGACCAGTGCACATGCAAGCCAAGTCTCAATGTTAGCATACTTCAACAATGCAAGTAGAATCAGGGTCATAAAACCCTTTCAGTGCCAAACTGGCTTTGCCACTCCCTGGCCTTTTCATGCCAAAAAAAATATATATGACAGAATGTTATCTTTCTTTTTTTTTGGCACAAAGTGTACTATATAACATTTTTCTGGAGATTTTACTATTTTAAGGTGAAGTATGTAAGTAAAAGTAAAATGGTTTGATTCTAAGTACAACCATACCCGACATACAGTACATAGGTACTCCACTGTTCCTGTCTTGTGGTTAACATATAATAACTACCAAATTAATGAAAATACCCTTTGAACTTTTAGCAGGTTTCCTAAAAATGAAGTAAAGAAGAACACTCTGATTTAGATTTATCAGCCTAATCCATATATTGATTAAAAAAAACAAAACCCACATTTATGGGCACAAGCAGACCCTGCCAGCCCACAAACTGCCAGCCAACTTTAAAGGGCATGTCCACCCCCCAAACTAAAATTGAATCCACTACTGGCCCCTCAGTATAGTTTAAAAAAACCCTTACCTTACATCCCAGCTCCATATGGTTCTCCTGCAGTGCTTGTCCAAAGTCCAGGAAACTGAGGAGTAAGAGCTGTCTTCCTTTTCAAACAGTTTCTGCCTCTGATCTGTCCTCTTAGTTGCTTCTGACATGCGCAGGTGAGCCTTTTCCCCCCCTCCCTCCCACCATCCTGGTCCATCCTTGCCTGCCCAATGTTCTAGCATAAAAACCTTTTAATATAAGGTAGTTCCCCTCTCCCCAACCCCAACCGCGCATTAGTTCTTTAAAAAATGAATCTGAAGCATACTTACAGACCTTCTCTCCTGCTGCGTCTCCATTGCTGGCAGTTGCGTCAGTGATTGGTTGCTTCTTCCGGCCCGGCCCATGCTTGCAAGGAGCCGCAAGGAGCACGCAGCTGGTGTGAAGGCATGTAAGTATGATTTGAATTCGTTTTTTAAAGCACTAACATGGCTTTCAAATAATTTTTATGGTGTACATGCCCTTTAATCTAACAATCCTTTACCTTTGAAATGGTTTAAACAAACTAGTTTTGGAAAATACAAAGCCAATTATTTAGTGCTACCATGCTTGGATTCATATTTGAAGATTTGTAACACCCGAGTATTTTTTCAGCCCACATACTCCAATATAACACCAATAGACAAGCCCCACTCACCGGGATTGGTTGCCCACTGGACTTAGTGCAAAGTATCTGGGCTGAGGCCGAGAATACTTGAGAAGTCTGGATAAAACAGACAGCTAGGCACAGTACCAATAGGAGAGAGGAGATCTAGTGTCCAACAGCACGGTACAGACAAGGAGAAGGCAAAAGCATAGTAAGGATCGGAGCCAAAGGTCATATACAGGAGGCAAACAGCCAGGCATGGTACAGAGGGTAAAGAGAGAGAGACAACCGCAAGAATGAAGGCTGGTAAGTATGTTATCTGCTATTTTTTTTTACAAATAAACCATGCTGTTAGGTTTGGGAGGGGGGGGATGCTACACAACAGAAATAGATTATTTGCCTACTTCTCACTACTGCATGGAGGGATGCGGAGGGTGGAAGGGGGGTAAAGGGCTCCCCTGCACATGCTCACTACAGTATGGAGGGATCCGGAGGGTGGAAGTGAGAGGGAGTAAAGGGCTCCCCTGCACATGCCTTCCTCCTGGAGGACAGTTAAGGGGCAGAAACCTTTTCACACAGAGACAGCTCCTAATCTTCACTTTCCTGGACTTTGAACAAGTATAGCAGGAGATCCATTTGGAGCAGAGGAGAAAGGTATGGATTTTTTAACACTACACGGTGAGGGCAGCACTGGGTTAAATTTTAGTTTTGGGGTGGACATGCCCTTTAAACTTTTTAATGTGCATGTTTACTAGCTTATTATTCTGTTCTTTTGCTTTTTTTCTCTGTGACTGTAGAGGTTGCAGAGTGGTAGTCCAGCGCTCAGGTGTGTAACTACCAGGGGAGGGGGGGCAGGAGCAAAAGGGGCCCTATCTTCTTATTTTGATGATGATAGATATAGCCTCCTCCCAGAAAACCACTGTGGATGAAACACAGAATGGACAGGCCCCATTGCTGGGATCAGATCAAATTGCTTATTCTCCTATTTTTCATTTTAAATGACTTTGAAACAATTAGCTTCAAAATTTTATAATGTATATTTTGATTAATTAAAAGAAAAAAACAACTTGTATTTTACAGTATACAATCATTACACAATGGATACACTAGTTCACAGCAGGAAGTGTAGTGTATTTGTCTCAAAAGATCACTGGTTTGTGAAAAGTAAGATGATTAAATAAGATTTATGTCTGCGTTCAATTTCCATTAACTGTTCAAAGTATTAGGATGGATTGCTTTGATGTTTATGGTATATTGTTTGCTTTTTTAGCATATGTCTCCTGTCCCTTCTTTCAATGATTAAAGTAATTGTCATTGCAAATCTCTTTTATCATCTTGTTTTAAGATAATCAGATCTTTTCTGAAACATTCTGACTGGCAGGTTATAAAATTGACGCTTCCAAATCATCTCCAGTAAAGTTTGTATCTAGGTTACGTACTATATTTACCTGCTGCAAGGCTGTAATTATTATTATTAAAGGTCTTCGGGCTGCTGAGAAATGATCTACGCACCATATTTTACAATGGATTTCAATGCATCTCTTTTGTGAGAATGTTTTATTCAACGGATATAAAAAAATGTTAATGGGGGTTATTTTAATATTGGAAGCAGCTGTAAATGAAAAGTTTTAATGCCTTCATTAGATAAGTTGTTGTTTTGTCCTATTAAGATATAAAGAATACAGACACCTGAATTTTAAAATTAGACTTTTTATGGCAAAAACACATTTTCTTTTTACAATTTCTCAGAGAGGAATATTTTACTTTTAATGTCCTGTACATTTAAAAACAGTTTTGTTCAATTCTATGTGTAAACTTAACCCAAAAAGTAAACTACTAATGTATTGATTGAAGTCCGGGGAGGTTAAGGAGCTATGCCTTTCCTTCCTTTCTTCAACCAATTCCCCAGGAGCGACGGACGTGGAGAACGAAGAAACTTATTTTACACCCGATTCACTGCAGCAGCAGGGACAGGTCCCGACCTCTTCCTGGTTCAGAGTAACTATAGTGCGCATGCTGCAGCGGATCGGGTGTAAAATAAGTTTCTTCGTTCTCCACGTCTATTGCTCCTGGGGAATTGATTGAAAAATAGGAGGTAAGGCATACTGTAGTTCCTTAACCTAACGGTCTTCAATAAATACATTAAAGGAATAGTTCACTTTTTGAGTGAACTATTTCTTTAAATGGGATTTGTATGGAATATGGACATAAAGTAATATAAATAAACCACACATACTAAAAACACTTTTAGTGCAGCCTGAAGAACATATATTCATGCTTATTCTCCTAGCACTAGTATTAGCATTAACATGGGTATTTTACTTATGTAACATACCAATCAACCCCTTTAGTACAGCTGCTGCCCACAGTACTGACTACTGAGCTTACACACACTATGTATACAGGTACAGCAAGTAACAAGGATTTATGTGACCATATGTATTTGCTACTTTATAATGAAGAACAATATTTATATTTTGATATGCTATATACCTACCTATGCCTCATATTTTATAGTCATCGAACTCCTTGGTAATTTTTAGTCTCCTTAGGGTTGTTAAGTTCTTCCAATATCGGGAACCACATTGGGTACTATTAGTGTGGTTTCCCATACTGCTGTAGCTGTCTTAAGTTATTTTGGTAAATATATGTTCATAGCTCTTTTACGTTGCAATGTTTTTGCAAAGCTAAACATTTCGTTTTTAAAACATAACAAATACTACCTAATAAATTATTAGTAAATGCTGCATTTAACAAGGCATAAGTGCTCTGAGAAAAGACAGGATGTCTGTCTACAATAACTGATAAAAAAAAGCCATGAAATGGAACATTTAGACAGTATGCACAATCCGACAGTCTGCTTGACAATATTTGGATATCTTCAACAAGTTAAAGAGATGATTATGGTTACTGATGTGTCAGTGTTCATATCAATATAATTTAATGCAAAATCCAGTAGCTTTAAAGGGAAATTGTGGAAAAAGCAATTGATATCATTCCGCATATGGTGTTTTCATGATTTGAAAGAAGCTGCAATATTTGTTTTAGTGAAATGCTGTGTATTATTGTATTACGCATTGTTCAGTTTTTTTAGTTCTGTTCCTGTGGCCCTGCACCCTCCACTGGGCCGCCAAGACAGGGGATGAGGGGCCTGTAATATAATGCATCTTACAGATCATGTCTTTTCTATAGGTTTACCCACCTACCCAGTTAAGTCAACAGGGCTGGACCAAACTATTTCAAAGGCTGAGTTGCAGGACAATATTTCTGTCTATATGCTCTCCTGGTGTGAAAATTTGGTTGGAACAAGAAATGATCGAACTACTAAATATCTGTTTTCCGATTTCAGATTTTGGGACTTCTGAAAACATTAAAATTAATGGGGACCAAATAGTTTGAAAAGTTTGAATAAAATAAGGTTAACTTTAAGGTTAAAATCCTCGGCCATTCGTCTGATAATTATTGAAAAACGTTCAGAGAGTTTGAAAAATCGGAAATCTGGCAACTCTGAAAAGTGTGAGTTCAGATCCATAAAATCCAATTCGGAACCAGATTCATTTTTGAGTCCATCCCTAGTTGGAACCCTTGGTTGTGATTTTCTACATTATTCTAGGATTATTTCCAACAATAGATTTCTTCTTTTTAAATTCGATGGGGTTGAATGATCATACATAATGGAAAATCCCAGCCTAATGTGCAAAAGTCTGCACAATTGGTTTGGTCGAAAAATCAGCATGTAACACTTTCTGACTGATTTTCTGAGACTACCAATTGTTTTACACCAGGCCTTATAAGTGTGTAGCAGGTCTAATAAGTGTGTTCTGATTGGTGTGTAGCAGGCCTAAAATGTGTGTTCTAATTTATTTTGTGGACCACAAGAATACATTATATACTAATTTGGGATAGCTGTTTCACTATTCTACTTTTACACTTCATTAGTTTTATTTTAATGCATGCCACTTCACATATTATATACCTACTGCATTCATATTGTGGTCTTTTTCTATTGTGGTCTTTTTTAACAATAGATAGAATGTAAATGAATTGAATGTACTGTATTCTATAACCCTTTAAGTAATTGATAGTGCTTGTGAAGGTTCTTATTCATCCAGGTCATGGTATATCTGTTGTATTCAGTTAGATCAACTGGACTTGAAGTTTAGTTCTTGAAGACGTTTCGCTAGTCATCCGACTGGCTTTCTCAATTCAGAATGACTTGAGAATGTACAATGCTGTTTTGACACCTTACCCTGGGCGTTCCTATAACACCTCTTAGCCACTATCCAATCACACCCTTAACACTTGGCTGTGATATGCTAATTGGGATTTTCCAGGGAACATAATTGCCACAGATTCTTGAAGTCATTCTGAATTGAGAAAGCCAGTTGGATGACTAGCAAAACGTCTTCAAGTCCAGTTGATCTAATTGAATACAACAGATATAATCGATAGTGATAACTATCCCAGCTGAAATGAGCGTCATTGCTGATTAATGCACCATCCTGATTTTTGCATATTTAGTTTTGCATAACTGGTGCATAACTAAAGGTTTTCTAACTTTTCAATTTTAATTACATTCAGGGAGGTTCAATAAAGATTCTTATCATTAAAAATAGTGCAAATTTTGCCCCAACCAATCAGATCTTATTTAACATTTGCTAACATGTGATTTTGTGAAGGTTCTCATTCATCCAGGTCATGGTATATCTGATGTATTCAATTAGATCAACTGGACTTGAAATGTAGTTCTTGAAGACGTTTCGCTAGTCATCCGACTGGCTTTCTCAATTCAGAAATTCTGAATTGAGAAAGCCAGTCGGATGACTAGCGAAACGTCTTCAAGAACTACATTTCAAGTCCAGTTGATCTAATTGAATACATCAGATATAACATGTGATTTGTTGGGGAAAAATAAGCACCGTCTTTAACGATAAGGGCTAGGCCACACTATCGATTTGCGCTCGTGTTCGTGCCCTCGATTTTTGCTAACACGGAAATCGCGGGAACGCGAACGTTCTTGCTATTTCCGATATGCATGCAATTCCGCATCCATTCACGTTTTGTGGCAAGCATTTCTTCACCTTAAAGATAACGAAAACGTGAGTGCGAACATGAAAATAACCGGGCCAAAATCAAAAGGCTGGCTAAGTGGCTAATTTTTTGCAGGTGCAGGATTGTGCCTAGTGCTGGGTCTCGGTAGGGAAAGGATGGGAAGCACACTGTTTTGGACTGGGACCTCTGCCTATGGAGTGATTTATGTGCTAATGTGGAACGCCCATCTTACACTTCTAGCAATAATGGAATAACCAACTCCAATAGAAGACCATTTGCCTCCCCAGTGCCAGGCTAGATACATACATGATCAGTCGTTACAGCAGTGACTGCATCCAAGCATTACTATGCTGCTATCCATTTGTGCAAGTCCCATTTAAGCAGTCACAAGCAGCGTCGTAACTATAGATCTGCCTTCTAGATGCTGCGATCAGCTTTTTTTAAACAGCTGACCACACCTATCTTAGTAAAGGAGCACGTGATCAGCAGTTTAAAAAGATCTGATCATGGTATCCAACAGGCAGCTCTACAGTTATGCCACCACTTGGGACTGCTCAAATTTATTGCACTATATTAAGTCTTGGATGCAGTCACCGGGGGCCACAAACAATGGCGGGCCTTGAGTATATCTCTGTGAAGTGATTCGTGCAGGGCAATTTGTAGTTTATCTTTAGTTCTATTTTAAGTTCAGGTGAGAAATTAAGCAATTGGGACTTGATGTGCTTTGTTTGCAAGCTAAATTGTTTCTTCTGCTTCTCCTTTTCTTATTTTTCTCTGATCCTCCTCTTCTTTTTCTTTTTTCTTCCCTTTCTTCACACTTTTTAGGCTATATCTCTTCCCACAATTTTTGATACACTATCCAGTACAGAACTATACATGTATAGGCATATTCAAGGCAGATTACCTTTCTCTTGATTACATTCACCTGTGTTTGCAGATGTAATCAAGGCTGATTATATTTACTTGATCACATTCTCAGACGTAATCAAGTCTGATTGCCTCCTTTTTAATTAGATAAGACACTCACATGTCAAAATAAAGT
This sequence comes from Hymenochirus boettgeri, assembly GCA_019447015.1. Taxonomy (NCBI): domain Eukaryota; kingdom Metazoa; phylum Chordata; class Amphibia; order Anura; family Pipidae; genus Hymenochirus; species Hymenochirus boettgeri. Next base: position 198,335,996 of record CM033476.1, on the reverse strand, counting down.
CCTCAAATTACAAAATAACTAAAATACATCTTTACACTTTAACCCTTTCATCACATTAGAAATTGTGTTTATTTTTAAAATTCACAATACACGCAGTCACACAAGTTAATAGAGATTTGTGCAGCCATGGTGTGTAACCTTTCAATAATCTAGTTATTGTCTGGAAGAGGCTGTATCTGTCAAAATAAACGTAGGAAATTGGGGGGCTCCCTGGCTAATACATACATAAATATAATTTATTTATTGATTCTTCCTCCCATTGTGATCTGCAGCTGGTTATGTTGGCCAGTTCATGTCTCCAAGGTTGGTAAAATATAGATTTGTCTGATCAAAAGATGTTTCCAACAGCAAAGAACCTTGGGAAGAAAAGTGCCAGACAATACATTTCCCTCATTACATGGAAAATCACCTATATTTGTATTATCTTTAGTTCTCATTTAAGGGTTACTTTATATAGCAAGTACTGTAATAGATTTTTTTTAGGAACCATCCTGTTTAACATAACATACAGGGAACAGCAGGGAATTTAAAGAAAAAACTTGAGGGCTGAGACTGCAAAGTCTGATGTGATTCACAAAACAATAGCTTGTTGAGTAAATATGAAATGACAATGTGAAAGTGGACAATAAAAATAAATCGATATTATTCAAACTGGGTTTTCTTGCTGCTAATGATGTAATATGTGCAGATGGAGAAAAACCAATATGCATCCTTTTGTAAAGCATGCTGAGTTAACAAGAGACCTCATTCAAAGGCAAGCAATAGAGTCTTAATGTTGCCATATGTACAATTGTGTAAAATGTGCAACCCATGGAGATTCTTTAATGCTAACAAGGATATAAATGCATTAGTCCATAGAAATCACCTGTGAGTACGTGTTTGCTAAATCTTAAAGAACCCGTTCAACCAAAATAGACATCCTGTAAACTGCAAGAATGTTTGATAACTTGTTCAATCAGTGGTCAATTTGTTGTCTCGTGTCCCTCAAATCAGCATCCAGTAAGAAAAATATCAAAATCAAATTTAGGTTTTTATTGTTAGTGTTTCTGGCTTATTTTAAGATTCATAAACATTTCCTAAATGCTGCCAGGTTGCTTAAGATAGTTGACTCTATTAACTAGATAGCAATACGGGACAGCTATACAGCTACTAGTAGCTAAATTATCCTTTAAGCACACAATCAAAGAAGTTGCATGATAACTTAATGCCACTGTCTACATAATAATTTTATATAAATGATAACTAAACCCAATTGTTTTCCCACAGCGCTGTGGCTCGGTAGCTAGCAATGTCCTTTGTTGTATTCATTGTCTTTTAATTACAGTATTTGGTTATATAATTATATATAGCCTCAGCCTGAAGATGACGCTTTAATTATTAAATGTTTTGCACTAATAGTAAATATAAAAATTCACACAATCACATAGAAAATATAAAATCTAGATGTTCACTTAAACTCTAACTAAAGACGGACACAGCCCCTCGGTTCCGAAATCAGAATTTTCCATCCGAAACCGGACGGATTGTTCAGATTTTTTGGACTTCGGAACACATTTTCGATTTTTATCGGATGTTCAAGCTATTTTCAAAAATTCTCGAAAATAGCCTAGATAGTTTCCGATCAAATTTTAAAGGATTATCAACCTTCGAGGCTATTTTCGAGAATATTCGGAAATAACTCAAACATTCAATGAAAATAGAAAACGTGCTGAGAAGTCCCGAATTTAAGTTCCATTTTCAGAGTTTCGGATTTTCCTGAGATCCAAAAACGGAACAAAACCCAGCAGTTTCGGCCATCTTTATTCCTAACAATGCAGTCTTCTGTGATATACACTCACTATCTACCATAAATATTGTTTATTTCCCTTTAGGAAATTAAAAAAGCTATTTCAGACAAAATAAATTACGTGATGCATTTTAAGTTTTTATTTGTGATTTTGGAAAACAAAAGTCAGTTAAGGTGCCCATACATCTATAAGATTTTACTTACCTGACCGAGCGCTCACCCGATGTTCCTTCGATCCTGCCGGAACCGCTTCTACCGATCTTACATTCGACCGACATGCGATCGCAAAATGAATGGGATTTTGCGATCGCATGTCGGCCGAATGTAAGATCGGGAGAAGCGGCTCCGGCAGCATCGATGAACATCGCGTGAGCGCTCGGTCGGGTAAGTAAAATCTTATAGATGTATGGGCACCTTTACAGTACAAACCAACCAATTATACAAGCAATTTCTTAATAAAATGGACAACACTAGTAGCTTCTGACTTTAGAAAAAAATAAATAGATGATGACTAATACAAAATAGAATATCACCACAACATGTAACCCCTTTATCAAGTGTCAATTTAAAATGTATTCTATTTTTGGTTTGTACATAGGTACATTATTTGGCATAGTGCTAGCCTGTTTGGAAGCTGCAGCTTTAAATAAAAAACTGTTGGCATTGTTATGCCCCTCTAGGAAGCTGCAAATCTCGAAAGGGGCAGAGCTAAACATTCAGCTAGGCACAATCAAGATGTCAGCAACTTGCAAGCTGGAAAGGTAGGCTCTAGAGGGGCATAGGAAGAAAATAACAATGCCAATAGTTTTTTTTAAGCTGCAGCTTCCAAATAAACGTAACTTTATTTACAGCATACTTATCCTTTAATTACAAAGTCCTATTTTAAAAACTAAAGAAATACATAATGTAATATATGACAACTGCATTTTCAATGTTTAGGGAAAATTGTTACCCCCTCTCCCTTCTAGTCCAAGGCCTAGCAAATGGGAAGGCATGCTCTGCAAGAATCATTTCTTCCCAATGAATATATCCCAGACTGAGGATGCAGGGTAGAGCTTGGCCAATACAGTTGTCCTTTCTTGATCTGGCTTAATAGTACATTAGAATCAATGCTAAATAGCCTTAGAAAATCCGAAAACGGACACATAGAAGTCAATGTGAGTGAAAAAAAAAAATTGAAAGTTCTGATTAATTTTAAGGTATAAATAGCAATCGTTAGTTAGTGGAAAAGGCTCAGTTACCTGGGAAATGGTCTGAGGAAACACATACACACATTCAAGTTTACGCATCACATTTTTGGTAATTTCTTAATATTTGATTTACAAAAATTTGATAATTTACAGAATATTCAATTTTGAATCCAGGAAAAGTTCCACAATACAAAAAATCCAAAAATCCAAGAAGCTCTTTAGTGCAGGCCAGATGGGAATGTATCAATGTAATTGTAAAGCACTATGGAATATGTTGGCGCTATATAAATTTATAATAATATGTTTGTGATGGAGCAACAGGGGCTTTAATACCTTTATATGATTAATTCTTTGTGAGGCATAGAGTGGTACCCAGTCTTTAATAAATAATACAACAGTTTTTCTTCCAGGCACCACCTCTCCCAGTGTTATAGCCTATGTAATGTATATGTAAAATGTACCAAGCACACTGTTGGGGATATGCAGTTATTCCCTTTTCCACAAGATGGCTTAATGGGTAAAATGCCTGGAACTGCCTGTTGTAAACTAATTATTACGGAGACGGTGTGGCTATAGTCCTGGATTGAGTTAAATTAATTGCTGATTGGTCTGCTGTTCAGCAAGTCTGATGATTCGCTGCTGGTTGAAGGTTGGTCATTTGCACTTAAAAGGGAATTTGGGAATAAAAAGAGCGGCTTTCGTCCACATGAGTGTGAAGCATATAGACAAAGGAAGAGCTAGGATACATGTTGAGGCAGTATCCTGTAGCTAAGAGCTGATTAACTCTATCCTGCCCCTTAAGAGCAAGGGATACAGGAGGCTAGTCTGCAGGAGGAAGCAAACTAGGGTTTGCCAGAAGGGAAAGCTGAGCAAGTAAGAACAGAGCTAGGACACATGCTTAGGCATTGATTTTCAGCATTTTTTCCCCACTTGATTAAAATTACTATTTTGATATCATGTTTACTTTGGTTTTATAAATACATCCCAATGTGTTCTGTCATGTTATGTTGAACTTGGAATTAAGACATGTCCCACGACCAGTAATTAATAATCTGGGTGTATGCATCAAACATCATATCAGTTTATTTACTGTGCCATTAAATATGTCACAGTATGTCTGCAGAGCTGAGCAGTTGGTAAAAATGAGAAATATTTAAAAACACATCAGGGAGATGTAATAAAAGTTCTTATCATTAAAGGGTATCTCATCTGATTGGTTGCTGATATGCCCCAACCAATCAGATGTTTTTTACCATTTGAAAGCTAACATCTGATTGTTTAGGGCAAAATTAGCACCATTTTAAACAATAAGTGTCCTCATTTATGGAGAAGTGCTCTCTCCTGCTCTTAAAGTTGTGCTAACCAATTTACGGTTGTTTAGCTCAGCTTGATTTGCGAGAACCGGAAAAAAATCTTGTGCAGGCATCGCAAGCCTATTTACCAGAGGCTCCGTGCCTGATTGCACGTAAGTATTTACTGCCAGCATATCACTGGCGTTAAATACTTACGTGCGGGGGAGATTTACCCAGAGCCGTGCAGCCTCTGGTAAATCCGATAAGTGAGATTTGCCCAGAGAGCTTGAGACTCTGGGTGCTTCTCCCTGAAGAACTTTTATTACATCTACCTGAAATTGTTTAATAAAATGTTTGTTCCCCTCTGGAATAAATGTTCCCTGCAATTTCCACATAATCAAATATTTTAGTCTTTTTTACACCTCCACACATGTTTTTTTGCAAATAGAATGTTTTTACCATGAGATAAGGCAGCTTATTCCTCTTTAAAATAGGGCCACTTGTATAGAGCAGCAGCGAGCCAATTATATGACTGTTAAATTACAGCAATGTAATTAGAGCAAAACATTATTACATTTCTATATACAGGTAAATCTGAGAATGCAGTAGGAAAGGCACTTCCCAGTAAGTGCTCTCATTGGAAACATTCTTGTGAACTGCCAAGATTCACTCTGGGATGAGTGTTATAGTTAAATCTAACTGAGGGGCACAGAAGAGCAACTGATCTCTTTTTTTTTTTATTTTATTACTTCACTTGACTAACCCCTTATTGACATTAACTGAGTGTTTACTGAAAAAACAAATTTAGTAAATGAGTAGTGCTAGTGGGGGTGCTAGAAGTTAATTGTTAAGACTATAAACAACAGACATACATTCTATACAAAGTATAGAAACAGGACAAACTTGCAATGTTACCTGTAGTATAGAGGAAAAATTGTGCAACAGGGGAAAAAATCTCTTTCCACACATGACATCTCCTTTCTAACTCTATTGCCAAACAACCATATTGCCACCTGATTTCTTCCGATAACAACTTGCCATTTATTTTTCTTTGATTTTGTTTAATGACAGTACAGGGCCTAATCAATGCACACGCTGAATCAATCTTTGGGAAATTAGATGGCAAAATATTGACATGTGAAGCTTCATACGTTATCATAGTTCAGTTAAGTTAATTAGTAAATCTTTTTGCATCTGTCCAGAAATTTGTATTGCTTTAACATGATGGTCAACCTGGTATAAATTTCTTATGTCATATACTGCGGTAATAACAAAATTGCTTGCACTAGTAAAGTCCTGTAACACCCACTTTTCCCTTGTGCTTTCATGCAGGTTTTGTCTCAAAAGCTGTCTGGAATAGTAAGTAGTAGAGATCCATTAGAAGACAAGGGATGTCTTAACAGATCTCTGTCTCTAGCATTATGGTAAAACACTGAACCTCGTTATGTGGGTCTACTATACAGTACTCATTTCATTCCCTATATTTATAAAAATGTTTCTTATGAATGAGCAATTTTAATCACAACAATAATACAATCTACAATAAGAAATGTTTCTATTTACTGCCAAGTTTGTGCCAAATGAGACACTATTTTAACCCTATCTAATGCTTAAAAGCCAAAACAGCACTAGTGTCATAGAGAATAATGTCATTTAAGACACTGCAAATGCTTGATTTTGTATCTATACTGTATGAACAAAATACATCTTGAAGGGCTGTAATTATTTTAATTTAGACTTGCAGAATGTATATTTAATAGGTCCCCAAAATGGATTTGTTTTCACCTTAACCTGGAAATATATTAAAAGGTTATGTTGTTTATTTAAACTCAGAATAACCAACCAGCATTCATTTATTATAGATATCAATAATTAGTTTTATTTTTATTTTTTTTACTGTAACAAAACAGTTAAATTACTCATTTATGAGATATTAAAAAGAACAACACTGCCATCTATTGGTAAGTGACAGGAGAGTTTTTAACAAAATAAAAGAAATTCATTTTTTTTAAAGAAAGAAATAATGTTAGAAATATGTCAATGCCATTGTTCAAGAAGATTATTTTCTGATAACACAATGCCCTTCATTGGTATCTGAAGCAGAAATTCACTTCTCAGCCATAGTTTTTTTATAATGCACATGATTTTTTAAAGTCTCACCTCTATCCACATTGCTTGGCATTTCTTTCTTACAAGTTACAAAGATGGAATTATTGAGTTAATCGACACAGAAATAAGTGTACATTTCTGTAATGTTCATTCAATGCCATCCTAGTTAGCAGTGAATTAATTATTTTGTAAATATTTACACATGAAGAATATACCGACTAAGTTTATAAATGATAATGTATACAGAAAAAGCCTAAAGCACACAATAGATGAGTACCATTAATAATATGCAAAAAGTTATCTTTGGAAGCTGATGGAATCATACATTTATAATGTATGTAAAACCTAGCAAGGACATACTGGAATCTGGTTTTGCTCAAAATAAAGTGAACACTGTGCTCGTTCTATTTCTTCTCAGTCTCAGGAGAAAACCAATATATATATAGTTACACAGAAGTTTAAGATGTACATTCATCAAGTTCAGTGCAAGTAACAGAGATCCCAGAGCACATTTACCCAGAGGTGCAGATTCTCCAAATTCCCTACCCAAGGGATTATAGACTAGTGTGCAACTCTTGGTGTGTCCCAAGTTCAATGTTGTACAAGGCCTTAAAATTAAAAAAAAAGGTCTTAAAATTAAAATAAGCTCCTGGCTTCTTTCGAGTAGATGAGATCATATCTGCCAATGATGTAAAATGTTCCTAACATAAACACTATACATACCCAGTATAATCATTTTTATAATGGTTCTACAGCTTAAATGTTTTTTGTGTTTGCCACTACACAGGGTGCTAATGTTATACTTTGTTTAAGCTATTTTGTGGCTTTGGCCCCACACCCACAGACTTTAATGTCATGGCTGGATAGTGTGCAGAGAGAGTTTTTCAACTCACCTAACAGTCTTGGTGCTCCTGATCACCTCTTTGAGCCAATAGCAATACTGAAATAACACCTTGTCGTAAAGAATCAATCACGTCATCGTTTGTACTGCTGAAAGCAGTACAAAGTATGTGCCCATCAATCACCCACCTCTGCTTTCACCCCCAACAGCCAGAAATCTCCAAACTTGCTCAATCATTTGAATATCAATCAATAAATTACCAAAACCATTGTCAAGAAGGAAGGAATCAATCTGACAAAAAGAAAAAAATAACTGAGTATGCCCAGCTTTAGGATCATCAGATAGGATAATCAGATTTTTAAGAGTATGATCTTGGTTATATCTACAAAGACATTTTTAGATATTTAATATCTATTATCATCCAGTTGGTCTCCTTTTATTATATCATACTTCAAGGATTGTACACCAATGCTGGACACCAATATATCTAGATTGTTCTAAGGGAAAAATAGCTTTCCTCCCTTTTCCTTATGCTCTTTCTTATGTATGTATATATGTATCTATGTATGTATAATCAGAGATCTAGATTTAAGTTTAGATTTAATTATTCTGAATGAAGTTTCTTAATGTAGAGCGAGGGGAATCGAATTTCAAAGGATAGGAGACACAGGAGGAAAAGGTTTAAGGTCATCGGAAACAACGTGAGTAATTAGTCTGTATAGAAGATGGTTCTGTGATGAGTTCAGGGTATGGATGTTAACATATGAGGACACTAGAGAAGAAATACAAGGAGGGTAGCAGAATTGATTGAATCCAGAATGGATTTGATTGTTAAGAAAAGGCTTTTGTAAAAAAAAAAGTTGTTTAACCGGGAGCCAGGATGTTGTCTGGCATAGGGGAGATTTGTATTTCTGTTAATTAGAGAGTGAATTTGAGCAGCAGAGTTATAGTAGAAGAACGGTAATAAGGTTACAGTAGTCCTGACGTGATATGATGAGAACATGCATATGCATAGTTGTCAGGAGAGAGAGGATTTTAGTAACATTGTTATTGTGGTTTTACAATAAAAGGAATCAATAATTACCCCTAGGCTTCATGTTGACTAAATAGGGTAAATGGGGTATGTCAACTAAAATAGAAAAACCTGGGATAGGGCCAGCTTTAAATGGTAAAATGCTAAATTCAGTTTTAGTAAGATTCAGTTTAAGACATTGGTGTTCTATCCAGGATAAAATTGCAAGGAGGCTATTGGAGTTACATGAGTAGATGTCTGGAGTGTGGGGTTGAAAATATGTCTGTGTCATAAGCATATAGCTGATACTTAAAGTCAATTGAGCTAACAAGATTTCACAGAGAAATAGTGTAGATGAAAATTAGTCAGGGATAAAAAAAACAGCCCTTTGGCACCCCTCACACCCCAATAAAAATTAACGTAATGCACAAAATAAATGTTATAATACAATAAATAGTTTTATTTACTATAGCTGACAATGCCAAAAGTATATTGTGCACAACTGCATTTCTTATATTGGAGTTTTACTACCCAGTCCCCAAGTTTATTTTAATTACAAGGTACAGTTAAACCATTCATATTAAAGTGTATTTATACTGAAAAAATGATTTTGTGTCATCTTAAAGGGTATGTCCACCCTTAAAATCATTTTTTAATATATGATTCCTCCTGTCCCCCCAGCCCCAACCGCTATATTTTTACTCTTAGAAAATTCCCCAAACTTTACTTACCTCCCCTCTTTCCTCCGCCGCGCTGCCGGCCCTCTGCTTGCGAGAAAATGCAAGCAGAGGGGCGGGACCGGCAGTCGCGTCTGTGATTGGCTGAGCAGCAGCCAATCACGGACGCGACTGCCGGGAGTTCATTTCGGCGGGGGAAAGAGGGAAGGTAAGTAAAGTTTGGGGAGCTTTCTAAGAATAAAAATGGAGCGGTTGGGGCTGGGGGGACAGGGGGAATCATATATATTAAGGGTTTCACACTAGGGGGAGGGAATCCTGAGAGGGAGGGAGGGGGAGAAGGGCTGCAGTACGCATGCCAAACTTCTCCCGGAGGCCAGGTAGGAGGCAGAGTCCTATATGGACTCTGCTATGCTCCTGGTGGGCAGTTTTTGGGACTTTGGGGAGGGACTACAGGAGAACCTTATGGAGCCGGGATGTGAGGTAAGTATTAAACTACACTACACAATGGGGCCAGAAGTGGGGGGGCATTATAGTTTTGGGGGTGGACATGCCCTTTAATCTATAAATAAATATGTGTAAGTACTGTGTGTGTGTGTTGCTGCATGCCTTCAATACAATACTTGTTTTGCTCAGGCATTGACCACTGACCTGACTATTTTCCCACATGCCAAATGTCAAAACTGCATACAGCATACAGTACACCAACTGTCAAATCATTTCAGGTACAGCAAAACTGCTTACAGAAATGATGCAATGTAAATGTCGGATTGGATATATAATGAAATAGGGGGAAGATCAGAAAAAAATGGTACAGTGATAGTTTGGATGAATTATAGTTTCTACTAATGGGCAAATTAAAAAAAAAAATTCCAGTGTACATACCCTTTAAGCCTATAGTCCTGTTCAGTTTTGTGCAATTGAGGGAGGGGGCAGTGCACTCACTTTTCAGTGCAGTCAGCTTGTATCAATAGACTCCACTATGAGTATAGTATTAATAAGTGCAATATTAGCGTGTATGTGTGTGTTGGTGTTGTAATTTATGGGCTTTTAAAAAAGATGGCCTAATTTTTTTCTCCAACCATATTTTTTTTAATTATCTGGTTAACTATTGCCTGATCTATGTAAAACGTTTTATTTTTTTATTTTGCAATTACTAAGTAAGCTACTCACTGCTGACTTGCTATTTCTTTGTTTGACCATATCCTTGTAATGATGCAATGCACTGCTGCGGGCATTTGTAACCTTAAAGATACAAGTCTACAGAATACGGAAATGTAATGACACTTGATCATGCCGCCACATGTCCATTTAAGTCTAAAACACTTCCACAGATTCCTTAGCTAGAAGATAAAGTAACTTCTCTTATATGTCCTGCAGATCTATACCAAATTTTGTGTCAAAAATTGTAGGAGGAGATATACAACCCAAAATATACTGAAATAAAAAAGAAAAGGAAATAAGAACAGCAATTTTTCAAGCCAAATTATTTATATATCACTATTCCCATAGTTTTCTCATACATTATAAGTAAATTACGATTTCAGATAATTAATTAGATATTTGCTACAATTTATTTGAACAGTGACAGTTCTGTGTTAAACCCTTAATGTCACAAAATAACATTATGTCTTTATCAAAGGGCATCTTGTCTGTAAGTCAATTTCCTGTAACTATATTTTCCAATATGCTAGTCAGCTTGACCTTGGTCTATGTTGACAAAGTGAGCATGTTGCTAAATTATTTTGTATTGATAGATAGACTACAGCTTGTTAAATTGTCAATACGCTCACTGTGTTCCATCAGAAATGCCTTGGGAAATCAAAACAAATAATAAACATTTGCATCTTGTAAAGTAAGTTTCAAATCCGCTACCTGCTGCACAATGTAGCTTAGTAGCATAAGTCTGAATTTGTTTCCCACCAAATTACCATTTCTTTTCATGCTACCACTAATTTCACAGTTTTTTCCAACCTTTTGGAAGTTAAAACGCAGCCCATCTGTGAAGAGAGTTGTCAGTAATTACATCTGTTGATAAGCCTCTTATCTCTCGGTCAAGGAACATAAATCATAAAGACTGGATAGGAGCCTAGGGCAGAATAATTGCATTACGTAGATATACTAGACTATTTCAAAGAACCTATGTAATTTTTAGAAAAGATTTTGTTATTTGCAGTTTATATAAAATAAATTGGATAATAATACTAATATACACCTAACTCTATAGACTGCAATAGTTACCTGCACACAAATAGCTTCTAGCTACTAGTACTGTATGTGAGTGTGCTTTATATATTTACTAGTACAAGAGATCAGTTCTGTACACATATTCTTTTTGTTTATGCAGTGTGCATCAGTTGTATTCCATTTATTACAAGATACAATGTCCTTTATGTCAAACAATGATTATGGTGTCTAACTGATTAAATGTCTTGCTGTGCTCACCCTGAACAATATAAATATCTTTCATTGTGAATCATGTTCTTCCATTCCTTAATTCCACCTGTGTAACCCTTTATTACAGCTTGATGTTGCAGAGTGCTAACCATTACAATGAAAATGGCATATTGCTCCAAGGTCATGTTCTAACGTTAGAAACCAATGCTTGCATAGCATTATTTAAGGTCAAAACAGGAGTCCAAGGACCTCTTGGTTTGTTTCTGATTGATTCATTGTTTGCTTGTTTTGTTCACCGTGCTGTAGTAAATGTAAAAGACTTTATAAAAAATATAATTTACAATAACAATGATAAGTAGGATTTTACTAACAAAAAATAAATAAACAGAGAAAACTGGTACTTTAGGGGTCATGTCCACCCCAACACAAAAACCTATATTTACCTTCCTCACCCCCCACACCCAAAAATCATTATAATTACCCTCCGTGGTCCCTGAAGCCAATAATCCTTTACCTGTTTGTGTGATTCACCAATAAATTTGTAGAACACACTATGTATTGTGCACATCCATGGCATATGGCATCAACTTGAAGGGGGAAATGAATGAAAATGTATATCTGTTGTATTCAATTAAATCAACTGGACTTGAAATGTAGTTCTTGAAGACGTTTCGCTAGTCATCCGACTGGCTTTCTCAATTCAGAATGACTTGTACAAGAATCTGTGGCAATTATGTACCCTGGAAAATCCCAATTAGCATATCACAGCCAGGTGTTAAGGGTGTGATTGGATAGTGGCTAAAAGGTGTTATAGGAACGCCCAGAGTAAAGTGTTAAAACAGCATTGTACATGGCAGACAGTTGGTGTCGAACCCCCCCACCTCTATTTAGGCTTGGTTTCTTTATTTTCACATAAATGGCCTCCTTAACACCTCTCTTGAACCAGTCACGTTCCTTCGCCAATATGTTAACATTACAATCTTCAAAGGTATGTCCTTTATCCTTAAGATGCAGGTACACGGATAAAGGATAAAGGACATACCTTTAAAGAAACCAAGCCTAAATAGAGGTGGGGGGGTTCGACACCAACTGTCTGCCATGTACAATGCTGTTTTAACACCTTAATCTGGGCGTTCCTATAACACCTCTTAGCCACTATCCAATCACACCCTTAACACCTGGCTGTGATATGCTAACTGGGATTTTCCAGGGTACATAATTGCCACAGATTCTTGTACAAGTCATTCTGAATTGAGAAAGCCAGTCAGATGACTAGCGAAACGTCTTCAAGAACTACATTTCAAGTCCAGTTGATTTAATTGAATACAACAGATATACCATGACCTGGATGAATGAGAACCTTCACAAGCGAATGAAAATGTAGGCTTATTTTAGAAAAAACAAATAGTGTAAATTTGTGTAGTAATCCCAGGTATCTAAGTGTTGTGTATTCTTGTCGGGTTGTTATGAATAATTTAGATAGTTGCCTTTCTGCTTTTGTGACACAATCACTACTGTTCAGTAATTACACTCCCTTTATTGGTTTTCTTGATAATAATGGCATCATTGTTTTTTCTGAACCATATTTTCCCTTTCTTTCTTAAATTAGACTGACCTTTACTCTAACACCAACTTTATTCATTTAGTATAGACAGGTTTGCAACTTGTATTCAATGCATTTTTTGCTTGGTTTAATAATCACTTTTATTGTTTAATACAGAAATGCTTCCATTTGAAGAATAACTTTCTATAGAGCTTTAGAACAAGTGAATTTTTATACACAAGCAAAAAAGGGACACCTTCTACTGGGCTAAGTTAATGTATTTTCAAACAGGTAACAGGTATCTACTGTATGCTTGTGTCAGAGAATGCATGTAATGATCAACTTATTACAGCTAAGGCAATACTAGATAATATTAAATAGTGCCACATGTCAGAGGCTTAAAATGTTTGGCATAAAGTATATAATGAGTATTCCTAAGATGTCTGTAGTTAGGCTATTCCTCTCTTTCTGCATTATGGTATTATTTTAAAAAAATCCTTCTATTGCCACTATATCTGTTTCTGTTGTGTTTGTTATGAATAATTTAAATAAATGTAGTTGCTTTTCTGCTATAGTGACATAATCATACTGTTTAGTAGTTCCACCTTCTTTATTGGTTTTATTGATGATAATGGTATTGTTGTTGTTTATAGAACTATTTTCTCTTTCTACCTTAACTGATGCTGACCTGACACAATAGTATAACAGCTGTGTTGCTCTTATTCAATGCTTCATTATTTCACCTGTTTTTTTTTGTCTTTAATGCAGAAACGTGTCCACTTGCAAATATCTTTTAAGGAGTGGAGGGGAGGAATGTAAGTATTGCAAAAGCGGGTTTGTAAGATTAATCAGTACAGTACAGTACACTCTTCCCATGTCTTCTTTGCTCCACTAAACCCCTAGATTCTCTGATCCACAAAATTTTTCTTTGTTTACTTGCATAGCTCCACTTCAATGATATAAGAAAGCAATGTTATGTAATGTTATGATAAATTTGAAAATGGCAATTTAAGGAAACAAACTAATATATAATTTGATCAACATTTATTGAAAGTGTGACTCATGAATAAAGATACAAATACTAATATTACTCATTAGCAGAGATGGGGTCTGACTTGGACCCAGATCTGACATGGAACCCCTTAGTTCCGAAATCTGAACAAGACTTCAGAACATATTTTCATAGGATACCAAGTGTATAAGATTATATTTGGTAGTCATCGAAAATTCGATCAGAAACTCGAAAGTAGTTTCTAATCGTACTTTCGAGGGTTACCAAAAAGAACCTTGTACAGTCAGTAACCCTTGAAAATACGTTCTGAACCCTAGAAAGTAAGTTACATTTTCAGATTTTTGGAGTTCCGTAAATCCGAAAACAGAACGAAACTTCCAATTTTTGCCCATCTCTACTCATGAATATTAATGAATCCCAGTTTTCAAAACAAACCTGGTTTGAGTCAGATCCATAAATCTAGATTTTTTCAAAATTTTAGTTGAAACTGCTACCGAGAATCCAAAAAATTCTGATATAATTGGATTTTTGGAAAAAAACTCTGCAGTTTCGTTCATCTTTATTTATGTGTCATTCTTTTTGTCAGAATTTTCTTTGACAGAAATATCTTTGTATGATGTTTGATAGTGAAATGGGTAAGTATATTTTAAAATCCATATATACACTTTTTAATCTTATTACAAAGATGTATAATCATAAGCACTCTGGGGACTAGCAATTATATATTATATTATAGCAATTAAAAGGACAATTATACTCACCTTCCCTCCGCTCCTCTTCTTTGGTCAGTACTTTTCACCCAGGGTGAGGACCTGAACCGCTAGGTCCTCACCCCTGGGTTTGCGTAACTTGAAGCACAGCCTTACTGAAACGCTGCTCTAGTAGGCTTCGCCACCTCCTCCCCATCTGCGACGAGGCCAATAGGAAGGCACACTCTGCAACGAGAGTGCCTTCCTATTGGCCTCGCCGCGCAAGGAGAGGAGGGGGCGAAGCCTACCAGAGCAGCGTTTCAGTAAGGCTGTGCTGCAAGTTACACGAACCCAGGGGTGAGGACCTAGCGGTTCAGGTCCTCACCCTGGGTAAAAGGTACTGACCAAAGAAGAGGAGCAGAGGGAAGGTGAGTATAATTGTCCTTTAAGATATTAGCACAATACTCATGAGTCAAAAAAAGAGCTCTTTCTTTTCATTATGCCCAAGATGATGTCTGTAGCTGCAGTGAAAGGAGTGAAAAGGTTAACTGGTTTGCTCTGTGCCTCTTTTCTGTGTCCCTGCTGTGGCATAAGCCATGTTCTCAAAGTCTTGACCTGTTTAACAGCATACAGGTAAATTTTCATAGAATATTTGCCAAGGAGGAATCCATGCTTAACATTATCAAAAATAGCAAGCTAGAAACAGATATACTGTAGTGGCAAACAACCTTGCAAAAATAGCCTTACACAAAAGGGTGTTTTTCACCAATTGAGCAATGAGTCATACATGCTTTTCGACTTCTCTAAAAAAAAAAATATGAAAAATATTTTAAAAACACCTAGGACATTATTTTAAAGTGTTAATGTTAATAAGGAAACATACCATGGGAATTTTTTTTAACAAAGATTGATTTTTAACTGTTTCAAGCCAAGAAAAGACCCTTCTCACCACTTCAGAATTGAAAAGATTTACTGACCCAATTTTCGTTAAAAATCTGATTTTTTGCCTTTATATAAATACCGCTATGATATTACAAAGTTTAACAAAAAGGAACATGCAGGAAAAGTGGAGAAAATTGATATAATACCTTTTTGTGTTAATGTATCACTGACAAAAATATTGCTAAAAAACTAGATCACTGCTTTATAAATATGCCCGATAGTGTGTAGATACATACACACACACATATATATATGCACTCATCTGCCTTTGCTTCAAACTTTTTTTTTATTATTTGTGCAATATCAATGCACATCAAGGTATTAGCCGATGAGTGCTCTTATCCATCGATTCCTGTTATGTTCTTTCGTTGAGCACCGGGGCAATAAATAGGTGACAGTGTGAGTGCAGGACGGCTTCGAGGCATTCAAGGAAACTTATTTTTGTGGTCTGGCCCCCCTCGGGAGCCACCTGACAGAGGAAGTTATTTTGAAAATAGGCCGGGGATAGTGTGTAGATATTTGGTTGCTCATATCAACAGATATGCTGTCCATGGATAAAGAGCGCAGTTTCGAAAAACGCAGGAAAAAGTAGCCAAGCTTTTTATGTCCTGGTCAGTTTGGTGGGTAAACAATATCCCGAAAAATGTGCTAATCTCTTCATATACCCCAATCAGATATACAGGACATACAAGATCCACGGAGGATCTGCCTGGTGGAGGTACAATGAAGAGTTTCAGCAGCAACTGGTCCCGAAGCTAGAAGTGGGATGGAACTCAAAGGCGACAGACCCCTGGATCTGCCTAAAGATGTCTCCCAGGGCCATCTCCCTCTTCTCTGCTTCTGGGCTCCTCCGCCATGAAAAGTACAGGACTGTAAGCTGGTAAAAGAGGGGGGTCCTGCTGGCTATTCAACTAGGGGCACTGCTGTTTTGGCGCTTCTTGCAGGTTCAGGCATGACTGCTCGGTCTGTGGTGGCTCTGGCCATGTGGCTTATTGGTGTTTTCACCACTAATGCTCTCAGTCCGGGCAGTCTTCCCTGGGATTAGATGGAGGGATGGCTTGCTGTTTACCCCAGGATGGAGGAAGCAGACCTACTTGGGTCAGGCTTTTTACATGTTTTTTTGATCCCTTTTGTTTACTCCCCTGTCCCACAGTTTTCAAGAAATTTAAATACATTTGTAATGCTTCCACAAATTGTTAAAGACAAGTTTCTGACTAATGTCAATCTAGAATGAATCGCTGGCCCATTTACTGATCATCTGGCACAACTTGGAGGAGGCTTACAACAGCTGATTAACTCTTCGGTAGCACCTTCTACCTGGTCTGGTCATATTAAGGCGTGGGCAGAGTGGGTCACAAAAGCACAAGGCAAGGATCTGCTTGTTGACAAAAATAGGTTGGAAGTCACCTTGTCCTATCTGTTACAGCTGAGGGAACAGGGTAGCTCAGCTTCAGTGGCTCAGTGCCGCCTCACAGGGTTTTCCTTCTTCCTCAAGTTGCTAGGTTTTCGTGACACTACAAAGGAGTTTGTAGTGACCTCTATCAGCAAGGGGTTGAAGAAGGAACATGTATCTGGGGATGCCAGGAGGCCAATATATTTTGGTCCTCTGGCTCGCTTATGCCATTGGCTGGATCAAATGTGCAAGGATACCTTTGAAAGCCACCTTCAAACTAGCTTTCTTTGGGCCTATACATATTAGTGAGTTGTCGGGCAAGTGGTCTGGGTTTTTCTAATGCTCAGATTAAGCGTATCGGGCACTGGCAATCAGACTTTGTGGTGCGTTACATCTGCCCCAAGCTGGTTACTAACTGATATTTCTTTTGTAGGTCCACTTTGCCCCGTGGTCTGGATAGTGGGACATTCCTATATTTTCTGGTCTGTGAGGCATGCGGATATCCATCCAGGTGGTAAATAGCTAGGATTTTGCAACGTGGACATCCATTGGAGGGGATTAGGTGGATTAAGATGGTTACAAGAGCAGACCTTGCCAGGATGACAGGTTTCTTTTCTAGGGCAGTGTTGGTGTGGTCCAAGATTATCCCCAGAGCTGCTTGGCAGGGTGCGAGGGAACAGGCCAGAAGTTAGTTACAACAACAACTCTCTGTGGCAGCTAGGTCCTTGCATTGGGATATAATATTGGGTTTTACATGTCCACCGTAACAGGTGGCAGTCATACAAAGGATGGTGGTGTATGATTGGTTTTGGTAACACCTGGTTTTAAAGGTTGCTATGGCAACCATTGGTATGGGTACAATACGAGGATCCATAACATATTAAATGTAAACATTAATAAAGCTGTGGCTGACCACGTTCACCTAACATTCTCTGGTGTCATGTGCCTTATTTATACTAGAATGCTGAATGGTATGGGAAGCTATTCCAGATGGGGGAAAGGAGGAACAGTAAGTAAGCTTAGTTAAGGAAGGGCCCCCTCTTATGTTCAGCCTTAAACATCTGGAGACCTACAGGGTGATGCTTGGAGAGGTGCTTTCGGCTCTCCCGTGCAATCGCTCCGGCAATGCTACATTCGCATAGCACCTCTCTGTGCATCCTGAAATGGCGTCTCACTGTTGCAGTACTTTAACGCCAATGCCAATATCGCTTGTGGCACCTGCATGCTTAACTTCCACAATAATGAAGTTTAAGTCACGCTAACTGATATAACATCAGTTAGCATGTCTTTTGACTCCATTTTCAGCCACTGAGCCTCTTGGTGCATCTGGCTGCTAGAATTTAAGCATGACTCATCACTTGATAACATTTTTACAAAACATAAGCAATAATAGATTTAAAGTGTTATTAAGTGTTGTTTCCTATTAATCTTTAAATTTGTTTAGTGGTGCTTTTAGGGAATTCCTGTATGCAGTAAACTCAGTTTGTTTATTCAATAGATTACAAAGCTTTATAAAGACGTTTATATAATCTTGATATAGATTCTATTCTGATATTTACAATTGTTCATGTTCTTTATCCTACAAAAAAATCTGTCAATCTGTACAAAACAGCAGTATATAATAATAGCATTTACTGTACGTGTTTAAGGTACTGTATGTGTTGTTACTTTGGTTTAGCACTGAAGTATGGTATAAAACAATGAATATGTAGGATTTTCTTATTTTTCCCACATACACGAAAATGGTTTGTTGAGTCTGTTACCTGAACCATTCATTTCTAGAGATGGGATCCGGGTTCGACACAAACCCGGATCTGACACGGAATCTCTAGGTTCCAATTTTCGAAAGATCCGTCTGAATCCGGACATATCCTCCAGATTTCGGGACTTCAGAAGACGATCGGAAACCATTTTCAAATTTACGATCGTATTTTCGAAAATTGAACTTTCAAGGCTATTTTCGAAAATAGCCTCGAACATTCGAAAATCTTCGAAAATACAGTCGGAAAATCGGAAATGGTCTCTGATCGTATTTTCGATCAAGGCAATTTTAGAAAATTATGAAAATAGCCCCGTACTTTCGAATTATTATCGAAAAATATCCGGTTTCGGATTTTTGGATCTTCGGGATTTTCCCGGGAATCTGAAAACAGTACAAAACTAGTGAGTTGCGGCCATCTCTTTTCATTTCCAAGCAACAAGAACACATTAAAACAAAAAAAGGTATTAAAAATAATTTGGTTTGTTGGCAATCTAAACATTCCAAAATAGTGCACATAGGGTACCTACTAGGTGTCCACTCCTTTTCAAACACCTTTCAGCCAAACATACAATACTTCAAAAAGAAAAGACCAGGGTGTCCAGTCGTATTCAAAAGGGTAATCCCAATTTATTAGTGCACAAATACATCACCATGAAACGTTTTGGCCACAAGGCCTTTATTCTGCAGTTTTATTAAAGAACGTGAGGTAAAAAACAGCTCCTTTACCCGTCGTTCTTCAATAAAACTAGATGCCAATTTCCACCACCCCCAGTGGAGATACCTTTTAATAACCCAGTGATTCCAACTCTGCAAGTATGAGCCAATAGCCATAGCCAGGGGAGCTCTACATCTAGCAAGGTAATTCAGGCAAATCTGAAATCAGGCACAAGCAGTGATTCCAGCCAAGCAACAAATTTGACAAGCTAGACCAGACCAGAAAAGTTCACCTTCACCAAATAGTGTCAGATATGCTTTGTAGCTGCCAAAGCCAAATTGCTTAATTTTTTAAACTTTAAATAAGTTGGAGAAATACTTGTTTACAAGCTTTGATTCTCCATTTTATAATAACAAAGAGTTCCCAGAGAACAAATGGGAATAGGCATGGTAAAGGGAAACAATACAAAAGTGGAGCGCCAGTGGCTTGTATATGCAGATCACAGGTATGCAAACTTATACAAGGCCAGCTTTTTGGCAGATCAGGACTCAAATGGAACTGCAGTAAAAGGGCTTGGGTAATGTGGGTTTGTAAATGAGTTAAAGGGTAACTCCAGCCTCAAAATAACTTTTCAAATTTCAAAGAATTACCTCCCAAAATCTAGGTTTGCGCTTTATTCTTACCTTCATCGGATGCTTCCACGGTGAGTTATTATAACTTAGAGTAAATGAGTGATGACTACTACTTTTAAGTCTTTAGGCTCTTAATCTACCCCACTCTGCCATCAGTGGTCGGGATACAAGCAGCAGTAAGGATTTGTAGATGAGCTTCAGGCAGTACATATATTCTGCAAAAAACTTTTATTGCATATTCAGCAACATGTTTCTTAGCCTTGTGCTCCTTTATCAAGCATTTTTTCTTATGATATGTAGTACTTTAATATGTCATATATGAATATATATTATTATAATTCACCCCTTCTATTAAAGTCGATGGGGGGGTAAGTCTAAGGGTGTAAATAATATTGTTATAATTGGTGTGTACTGCATAGTAATGCTCCAATTATAACCCAAAAGTGGTGGCTTCTAACCCTACTGTCTGAGGAGGCTGCCTACTTCATCTGGAACTGTTTGTGTGCTGAACAGTGTGGGGCAAAAGGCAGTTATGCTTAAATTCATTCCTGGCTTCAAATGGCCAGGAAACTCTGAATCAACAAGAATAGTCGGATATTCAATATCCATAAAGTAAGGGATATTGATTTTAGGGCACTGCACCATTTACATATCTTTATGAAAATAGCGCAGTGCACCCGATAACGTTCCCCATTAGGTAAGTTTTACTTTACCTCGTACTGTGAAAATTAACATATTGTTGTATCAGGTTTTTAAATGTGTGCTAATCTCAGTGTCTTACCTGTCCTCCATCCAGTGGTGCAATACTGGACATAAAGGTATAGTATTGTAAGATAGCACAAAAGTAAGATGCTAGGGGTTAGCATTATTAAATCTCCCCGAATATGTTTTAATTCCAGTAATTTTCAGTATTTTAGAAATGTATCCAGCCTATTGAAGCTATTTAATAAACTTGTCCATACTAGAGATGGCCGAAACTACATAGTTTCATTCCGTTTTCAGATTCCCGGATCTCGGGAAAATCCTGAATATCCAAAAACGGAACAAATTTTCAAAGATTCAATTTTCAAAAATATCTTTGAACATTCGAAAATTTTTGAAAATATGATCGGAGACACTTTTGAGCTTCTGAACGTATTTTCAAAGATTTTCGAATGTTCCGTACATTCAAAAATCTTCAAAAATTTGTTCTGGAGTCCCGAAATCCGTAGGATCCATCCAGATTCAGACGGATCTTTCGGATCTGTGTCGGATCCGGATCCCATCTCTAGTCCATACCAAATCTGCTGGAAGACCCAGTTTCTCACTGTAAAGAAACCTTTTATCAACCTGAAGATGAAACTTCTTTTCTTCTCATCTTAAAGCAAATCTATACTGGAAAAAAAATAGTTATTTTAAATTGACCATTAGGGCTAGGCCACACTGAAACGCAAACGCAAACGCAATCGCAATCGCATGCAATTTCATGTGCGATTTTTTTGCGTTTGCGCTTGCGATTTCTTCAATAAGTATAGGAAATCGCATGCGATTGCGATTAAAAATGCAGAACGCAAAACGCAAACGCAAACGCATCGAAAAACGCGCTTTTTTTTGCGTTGCCGCGTTTTCAATAATTTTGAAAAATCGCAAGCGCAATCGCAATCGCAAACGCAAGCGCAAACGCAAAAAAAACGCAGCAGTGTGGCCTAGCCCTTACTGGAAAAATTACTGGGAAAATTCTTCCCAACCACCGCTCATACCTCCTAACTGTCACGGATTGTCTGGGATGTTACCGAATTTTCACCTGTGTCCCACTATCCCTGAACACTTCTTGGAAGTCCCGGATTTATAAGTATGCCTGATCGGCAGTGTTGGGTATGAATAAAGTTTAAAAAAAAAAATGGAAGTTCCTTTTTTTAAAAAAAAACAACTTTATTCATACCTGATACTGCAGACCAGAAGGCATTGCTATACAGACACTGGTAGAAGAGGAATGAAGTGGGGGAGGAGTAACAGGTTACAGAGGCACTTTCTGTTTGGGAGTAAATCTAAAAACTAAACAATCTAAAACATCTTACATTTCAGCTGTCAGCTGTCAATCAAGTGCTCTCATAAACTATTCTTCTGTGAACAGTTTTGCTTTAGCTGGAATAGTGACAGAGTTTTAACAGTTGGAATGCTGTGTGCAGTTTTGGTAGTTGGTTTGTGGCTAAAAATCAAATCAGATGGGAGTGGTTAAAACAGCGAGGGGGGATACTGCTCCTGAGCAAAACATGTGCTGTGCTGAAGGGACACCTCAGAGTAAATGCTACTTACACATATTATTTAGATAGATTAAGATGTACAAGATATTTTTTTTAATAATAAGTTTTATTATTAAGTCCCTCTATGCCTACAATTACTCTGACATGACCTATTAGTGGACAGTGCACCAGACAGCATATAGTAGAACTTTTTAATGCTGTATATTCATTGCTGCTTTTCCATGTAAAGCTTTTTTAAAAATTAGTATTGAGAAAGCTGAACCAGAACCAGGTGGTATTTCATGTAGGATTTTAAGAAATTTAAGAAAACTGTTTTTACATAAATTGTTACTGAGATCTTTAGCACAGGCAGTAATGCCTTTTTGTGTTGAAAAAAATCTCTGTAATTGTTCTAGTCCCCAAACATATCAAAACATCTTGTTTGAATGTTTTATCACATCATATGTTTATAAGCAATTTCCTATATTATGCATTATGCAACTTTTCCACTTTGAATAAGAACAGTGGGAATTATGCTAGGTTACTATTTGTTGACTATAGTTACAGTAATACAATTGTTCCATAGAAATTAGCTACCTAATAAACTCATTTAGGGCTGAGTAGGCAATTGTGTTGGTGGACATTAAGGGGCCGATTTACCCAGAGTCGCTGGGCAAATAAATGGAGTTAAATTCGTGCTAACTGGTTCGCCATAGTAGCATCAAATGCATGAGTTACGCAAATATCACCCGCACAGCCGATGCTCGCAATTTAATATTGCATTTGTGCTTGTTTTAGCGTTGGATTTTAGCACTGGGATTTACCCAGATTCGCAAATGTGATATTGAATAGCAAAAGGAGCATTTACCCAAAACGATAGCGGCTCTGGATAAATGAGCCTATTTGTTTTTTAACGGGGAGGTCATAAGTGGGAAAAGGGTGTCTAATGTAATCCTCCTAATGTAGAGGTACTACAAGGTCATGTCTCAGGTCACTTACTTTATACCGTGTATATTTATGACTTATGTGTAGTTATTGGTGGGAATAACTCCATTGTGAAGTTTGAAGAATACATAGATGCATAGTTGGTTATTTATTTCTGATGGGAACCTAAGAACTCTTACGGTATACACCTCTTTCTGTAAACACCGGTGGAGAGAGTTAAAGATTTAAGTATTTGGGAGTGAAGATAATCTTACCTTGGTTGAGCATATTGGTAGCCAGACAGTAAAGACAAGACAGCCTCTGTCTTTTAATGCAGCTGAAGAGGTTTAGTGAATCACCCATAATTTACAAAAACTTTTATACAACAGTTATTGAGTATCATTTATTGTATGTACTAGCAGTTGTACTAAGCATTGCCCGTATTCACATGTGTGCAGCGCCGCTCCTACCATGAAGCACCTTGAAACAGTTGCTCATGGCGGCACTCAGACCCAAAATAAATAAATAAATAATAGGCGGCATTTTCCCCATTGTAAAGCGCAGCACTTTTTACCTTAGGAGCGCATCCAATAGTTGCCAATGACTTCCGGACCTTCCGGTGGAATCTCGGGACCCAGAACCCATCACTGCGGCTGCCAATGTTGAAGAGCGGGGAACCCGGAAGTTCGGATCCAATAGGATCGCTGGAAATAGTTTTTTTTTTAAATTTTGCCTGCTACCTTTCTGATTGGCCAGAAAGGTCTTCCGCGCGGCGCGCGCTTTGCGTAAGTGACGTACGTACGTGACGTGACGTCACCTGACTACTTGCGCGCCCAGGCCAGGAGGTACCATCCGAGGCTCCGAGCCTATATTTAAGCTGAGGGGAATTGGCTGTTGTTAGTCGCAGTCTCGCAGAGCGGCCTGGTGAGAGGAGCAGGATTTTCTGGAAAGCAAGCTTAACTGAGCTTTTCTTTCCCATCGATTGCCTAGCCCTAGCCTATTTCTAAGTCTTGTGAGTGAGGGCATTTTATTTTGGGGGGGAGAGAGGGGGAAGGGGGGTCTGGTTGTGCCTTTGGGAGGGGAATTTACGAAAAAGGCCGGCCACACCCCACATAGAACTTCATGCCCCAAAATTGCAACCACACCCACCCACCAAGTTTTGTGACCACAACCCCCATATTTGCTGTCATGGCCCCCCCAGATATTGCTGTCATGGCCACGCCATCAAACATCATGGTCACAATCATACCCCAACCATCAAGGCCACATCCTCAAAGATAACTGCCATGGCCCCCCAACATACAATCATTTCCCCCAGATATTGTGGTTACCACCCCAAAAAAACCATACATCATGGCCACGCCCCCAAACATCACAGGTATGCCACCAAACACCCACCCCCACCCCAAACTTGACACCCACGCCTTGAAACATCAAACCCAGGATGGTTGGGGGGTATGGACAACATGGCAATTACCTGCATTACCTGAACTTAAGCACCAGATTCACACTGCCCGCATGTCACATACTTCCCAGACCGTTACAACTAAAAGAACAAAGACATTATGGCACTTTCAATTCAGACCAGAAAGTAACTTTATTGATTGGGATCTAATAGTCAATATAAAGTGGTCCTTGAGCAGGATAAAGTGTTAAAGTGCAAACAAGTGACATACTGCAAACTAATGTGCAAAAATAGGGCACACAATAATAAAAACACACAAAGCGCAACCAATGAAGCCTGACTTTAACACCACAAACAAGAGGCCACATGTCACATGCTTCGGAAACAAGGACAGCCTGACCCCCGTATTCATTTTCAATCAACATGTTTTCCCCCAAGGCCATTCATGTAGCATGTTCACGAGTAGGTTCACCACAACACAACTTGTATATTTTTACGCTCCAAGTGGAAAAGCTTATAACGTTGTGTATATTGCTATAAACATTGCTATAAGTCCCTCAAGCAATGTCACCTCCTCAACTCATAACTACATACATGATGTACATTACCAGCTGTCACTTCCTTTTCCCCTTCTGTCTCTTCCATCTAAGCCACACACCTGCACATAACAATACTAAACACACATGCAGGGGTGTCCTCGGTTTTTTGCACCTGAAACAACTTGAATGAATGCCGCCCCTAGACTGAGCGTCGCGCGCACGCGCCGCCGCCCGCGGAAAAGTGGTGGTGTGGCTTGGCACGTGGGCGTGGCTTATCATGTGGGTGTGGCTTGTCGCGTGGGCGTGGCAAAATTCATTTTTGTTTTTTGAAATGGTTATTTATGCGCTTCTCTATTTTTTAGAAAACACTAAAAACATGTTGGTGCAACGGTACATTACATTAGAAAGCCCTACCATACTCTGTAGAATAAAAGATTTTGGCCAAAAGATTTGTAACCCTGCTACCACGTCAAGGTAGACTCTTTCAGCAGGCCCTAACTATTATCTAGATATATATTTTATATATAGATTATATATAATTATATAGATTATTTATCTATCTCTTCTATCTGTCTATCTATCTATCTCTTCTATCTGTCTATCTATCTATCTCTGCTATCTGTCTATCTATCTATCTATCTATCTATCTATCTATCTCTTCTATCTGTCTTCTATCTATCTCTTCTATCTATCTATCTCTGCTATCTATCTCTGCTATCTATCTATCTCTGCTATCTATCTATCTCGCTATCTATCTATCTCTGCTATCTGTCTATCTCTGCTATCTGTCTATCTATCTATCAATCTATCTATATTATCTATCTATCCATCTATCTATCATCTATCTATCCATCTATCTATCATCTATCTATCCATCTATCTATCATCTACTATCCATCTATCTATCTCTATCTATCCATCTATCATCTAATCTATCTATCTATCTATCTATCTATCTATCTATCTCTGATATTTATCTATCTGCTATCTATCTAATCTATCTATCTCTGCTATCTATCTATCTATCTATCTATCTATCTATCTATCTATCTATCTATCATATCTATCTATCTCTGCTATTTATCTATCAATCTATCTATCTATATTATCTATCTATCTATCTATCATCTATCTATCTATCTATCTATCTATCTATCTATCATCTATCTATCATCTATCTATCTATCTATCTATCTATCCATCTATCATCTATCTATCTATCTATCTATCTATCTCTGATATTTATCTATCTGCTATCTATCTAATCTATCTATCTCTGCTATCTATCTATCTATCTATTCTATCTATCTCTGAATTTATCCTATCTCTATCTATCTAATCTTCTATCTCTGCTATCTAACTATCTATCTATCTATCTATCTAGCTACTCTCTATTTTATCTTCATCTATCTATCTATCTATCTATCTATCTATCTATCTATCTATCTATCTATCTATATCTATCTACATCCTATCTATCTATCTATTCTACTATCTATCTATCATCTATCATATATCTATCTATCTACTCTCTGATATTTTATCTATCTGCTATCTATCTAATCTATCTATCTCTGCTATCTAATATCTCTCTTCTATCTGTCTATCTATCTATCCTCTATCTATCTATCTATCTCTTCTATCTGTCTATCTATCTATCTCTGCTATCTATCTATCTATCTATCTATCTTCTATCTATATTCTCTATCTATCTATCTTCTCTATCTATCATCTATCTATCTATCTATCTATCCTATCTATCTATCTATCTCTGATTATATCTATCTGCTATATATCTAATCTATCTATCTCTGCTATCTATCTATCTCTTCTATCTCTATCTATCTATCTATCTATCTATCTCTGATATCTATCTATCTCTTCTATCTGTCTATCTCTCTCAGCTATCTATCTATCTCTGCTATCTATCTATCTCTGCTATCCATCTATCTCTGCTATTTAATCTATCTATCTATCTATCTATCTATCTATCTATCTATCTCATCTCTCTCTGCTGTCTATCTCTGCTATCTGTCTATCTCTGCTATCTACCTATCTAGCTATCTCTGCTATCTATCCATCTCTCTCTGCTATCTATCTCTCCATCTCTCTCTGCTATCTATCTCTCCATCTCTCTCTGCTATCTAACTCTCCATCTATCTGCTATCTATCTATCTATATATATCTCTCTCTCTGCTATCTATCTATCTATCTCTCTCTGCTATCTATCTCTCTCTGCTATCTATCTCTCTCTGCTATCTTCTCTCCTGCTATCTTCTCTGCTATCTCTCTCTGCTATCTATCTCTGCTATCTATCTCTGCTATCTATCTCTCTCTGCTATCTATTTATCCATCTCTCTCTCTATCTATCTCTCTCTCTATCTATCTCTGCTATCTATCTATCTCTGCTATCTATCTATCTATCTCTGCTATCTATCTATCTCTGCTATCTATCTATCTCTGCTATCTATCTATCTCTGCTAATCTGTCTATCTATCTCTGCTACTTCTATCTATCTCTGCTATCTGTCTATCTATCTCTGCTATCTGTCTATCTCTGCTATCTGTCTATCTCTGCTATCTGTCTATCTCTGCTATCTGTCTATCTCTGCTATCTGTCTATCTCTGCTATCTGTCTATCTCTGCTATCTATCTATCTAGCTATCTCTGCTATCTATCTACTCTGCTATCTATCTATCTATCTCTGCTATCTATCTATCTATCTCTGCTTCTATCTGTCTATCTCTGCTATCTGTCTATCTCTGCTATCTGTCTATCTCTGCTATCTGTCTATCTCTGCTATCTGTCTATCTCTGCTATCTGTCTATCTCTGCTATCTGTCTATCTCTGCTATCTAGCTATCTCTCTATTAATCTATCCATCTCTCTCTGCTTCTATCTATCCATCTCTCTCTGCTATCTATCTCTCCATCTCTCTCTGCTATCTATCTCTCCATCTCTCTGCTATCTATCTATATATATCTCTCTCTCTGCTATCTATCTATCTATCTCTCTCTCTGCTATCTCTCTCTGCTATCTCTCTCTGCTATCTCTCTCTGCTATCTCTCTCTGCTATCTCTCTCTCTCTGCTATCTATCTATCTATCTATCTCTCTCTGCTATCTATCTCTGCTATCTATCTCTGCTATCTATCTCTGCTATCTATCTCTGCTATCTCTCTCTGCTATCTATCTATCTATCTCTCTCTGCTATCTCTCTCTGCTATCTATCTCTGCTATCTATCTCTGCTATCTCTCTCTGCTATCTCTCTCTGCTATCTCTCTCTGCTATCTCTCTCTTCTATCCATCTCTGCTATCCATCTCTGCTATCCATCTCTCCTCTGCTATCCATCTCTTCTCCTATCATCTCTCTCTGCTATCCATCTCTCTCTGCTATCCATCTCTCTCTGCTATCCATCTCTCTCTGCTATCTATCCATCTCTCTCTCTATCTCGGCTATCTATCTCTGCTATCTCTCTCTGCTACCTATCTCTTCTATCTCTCTCTGCTATCTCTCTCTGCTATCTCTCTCTGCTATCTCTCTCTGCTATCCCATCTCTGCTATCCATCTCTGCTATCCATCCTTCTCTGCTATCCATCTCTCTCTGCTATCCATCTCTCTCTGCTATCCATCTCTCACTGCTATCCATCTCTCTCTCTCTCTATCTATCTCTCTATCTCTCTATCTATCTCTCTATCTCTCTATCACTGCTATCTATCTATCTATCTCTGCTATCTATCTATCTATCTATCTCTGCTATCTATCTATCCATCTCTCTCTGCTATCTATCTCTCTCTCTATCTATCTCTCTCTCTATCTATCTCTCTCTCTATCTATCTATCTCTCTATCTATCTATCTCTCTATCTCTGCTATCTATCTCTCTATCTCTCTCTGCTATCTATCTATCTTATCTTCATCTTACTATCTCTCTGCTATCTATCTACTCTGCTATCTCTGCTATCTGTCTATCTCTGCTATCTGTCTATCCATCTCTCTCTGCTATCTAGCTATCCATCTCTCTCTGCTATCTATCTCTCCATCTCTCTCTGCTATCTATCTCTCCGTCTATCTCTGCATCTATCTATCTATATATCTCTCTCTCTCTGCTATCTATCTATCTCTCTCTGCTATCTCTCTCTGCTTATCTATCTCTCCTGCTATCTATCTCTCTCTGCTATCTATCTCTCTCTGCTATCTATCTATCCATCTCTCTCTGCTATCTATCCATCCTCTCTGCTATCTATCTCTCTCTCTATCTATCATCTCTCTCTCTATCTATCTCTCTCTATCTATCTATCTATCTCTCTGCTATCTATCTATCTCTGCTATCTATCTATCTATCTCTGCTATCTATCTATCTATCATCTATCTATCTATCTATCTCTGCTATCTATCTATCTATCTCTGCTATCTATCTATCTATCTCTGCTATCTATCTATCTATCTATCTATCTATCTGTCTATCTCTGCTATCTGTCTATCTCTGCTATCTCTGTCTATCTCTACTATTGTCTATCTCTGCTATCTGTCTATCTCTGCTATCAGCTATCTAGCTTCTCTGCTATCTATCTATCCATCTCTCTCTGCTATCTATCCTCCATCTCTCTCTGCTATCTATCTCTCCATCTATCTCTGCTATCTATCTATATATCTTTCTCTCTCTGCTATCTATCTATCTATCTCTCTCTGCTATCTCTCTCTGCTATCTCTCTCTGCTATCTCTCTCTGCTATCTCTCTCTGCTATCTCTCTCTGCTATCTCTCTCTGCTATCTCTCTCTGCTATCTCTCTCGGCTATCTATCTCTGCTATCTATCTATCTATCTCTGCTATCTATCTATCTATCTATCTATCTATCTATCTCTGCTATCTATCTATCCATCTCTCTCTGCTATCTATCCATCTCTCTCTGCTATCTATCTCTCTCTGCTATCTATCTCTCTCTGCTATCTATCTATCTATCTCTGCTATCTATTTATCTCTGCTATCATCTATCTATATCTACCTACCTTTCTATCATCTATCTATCTCTGTCTGTCTATCTATCTCCCTACCTACCTACCACCCCCCGAAGCCAGCACCCAGTACGACCCTGCTGCCAGAAGGAGTTTCAGCACTCCTAAAACAATTTAGTGGGCACCTTAATTTTAAAAAAAATTTCCCTTACTGTAACCGACCGGTGAACCCAACTTCCAGCTCCTGTCCTCGCCCCGAGTGGATGAGACAGATGGGGACACCCAGCATGGCAAGGAGGGTAGTACAGCAAAGCTGTGTAGAAGCAGACACACCACACACTACCCCGAACCGCGCGGCTGCGGAGTCCCGAGTCCCGCTTGCTTCTGGCGCTTACCCGAACTTCCGGCGCTGCTGAGTCCCGCTCGCGGCCGGGGGAAAATGCCACCTTTTTTCCCCAAAAAACACAAGACAGTACAATGCCGCCATGAGCAACTTTTTCAAGTTGCGTCATGGTAGGAGCGGCGCTGACTGTAGAAATAAAGACGTTGGCCAAAGATTTGTAAGCCCTGCTACCACATCAAGGTAGACTCTTTCAGCAGGGCCCTAACTAACCTAACTATTCTAACCACCGTGTCTGGGTGCAATTACCATAGAATAGAACAGGTGTGTCAGAACCTTAACCAAAGCGTTTCAGCCACAGTCAAGGCTGGTGTCATGGTCATGGTTCTCTTTTAATCTATATATATATATTATATATATTATATAGCTTAACATTGAAGATGATACTCCCGGATTTTGAAGAACAAACAAATGGCTTTATTCCGCCATAGTTATAACTAACGGGTCTAACTCACGGAGAGTGCCACGCCGTACAAAAAACACTCAATACAAGGATTGTGGAAGCACTCCAATTAGGCTAAATTACAACTACATTTAGCGGAAGTGCTACTGATCTGGTCAAACATTAATACAAACATAGAAAAGATAATCAATGCACATTCCTAGGCCCCATACAATATCATATTATCTGCACACTGGCATACATTATAAACATAGAAAAGATAACAATGCACATTCCGGGCCCCATACAATATCATATTATCTACACACTGGCATACTTTATACCATAGAAAAGATAATCAATGCACATTCCTAGGCCCCATACAATATCATATTATCTGCACACTGGCATACTTATAAACATAGAAAAGATAAATGCACATTCCTAGGCCCCATACAATATCATTATCGCACACTGGCATACATTATAAACATAGAAAAGATAATCAATGCACATTCCTAGGCCCCATACAATATCATATTATCTGCACACTGGCATACTTTATAAACATAGAAAAGATAATCAATGCACATTCCTAGGCCCCATACAATATCATTATATCTGCACACTGGCATACATTATCAACAAAGGAGTTCTAGAAGTGAAAAACCTTCCAACCATGTCAAGGTAACCCCAGTCCAACTGCCTGGGTGCTACTGATGGATCCACCGGTTTAGATGAAGACATATCAGAGCACTCCAAGGTCTTCACTAAGGTGATTTTTTCACACAATTGGCAACGTTTCAGTCCCTGAGACCTGTGTGAATAAACTCACTATATCTATCTATCTATCTATCTACACATACACAATATATATAAAGCAGCTTTGACATAATAATAATTATAATCATAAATTCATACCAGACAGATTTCCTTCAGGGACCAGGCTCCAGCTCCTCCAGATCTCATCCTGTCGACCACACGTCTTGAGACTCTTGAATGGTGATCCTCCTCCACCACAGGCCCTAGTCCCAGGGGCGTAACTAGAACTTAGTGAGCCCCCAGCAAAATTTTGGATGGGGCCCCCCATGCCACTCTCTATTATCTTGTACATCTCTCTTTCTCTCCATCTATCTATCTTGCGCTCCTCTCTCTATCATCTATCGCTGTCTATCTATCTATCACTCTATCTATCTCTCCATCTATCTATCTAACGCTATCTATCACTGTATCTATCTATCACTCCATCTATCTATCTGTGTCTGTCTATCACTATCTATCCATCCTCATCTATCTCTCTCTCTATCTATCTATCATACTATCTATCTATCTATCTATCATCTATCATACTATCTATCTATCATACTATCTATCTATCTATCTACTATCACTATATATCTATCTTTCATCTATCTGTCTATCTTCTATCTAATCTATGTGCCACCCAGCACACACAAAAAAAACACCACAAAAAAGCCCAGCCATCAGTAGCATATTCACACCCTAGAGACCCCCCTGCCTCCAAAGCCCAATTGTCCATAATATGATATTGTATGGGGCCCAGGAATGTGCATTGATTATCTTTTATATGTTTATAATGTATGCCAGTGTTTAGATAATATGATATTGTATGGGGCCCAGGAATGTGCATTAGAAGGGAGAGATAATAGATAGCAGAGTAGATAGATAGATAGATAGATAGATAGCAGAGATAGATAGCAGAGATAGATATAGAGAGATAGATAGAGAGAGAGATAGCAGAGAGAGATCGAGAGGAGATCGAGAGATAGATAGAGATAGAGAGGAGGAGATAGAGATAGATTAGCAGAGATAGATAGAGATGGATAGATGAGATAGCAGAGAGAGATCAGGAGATAGCAGAGAGAGATAGCAGAGAAGATAGCAGAGAGAGATAGCAGGAGAGATGCAGAGAGAGATAGAAGAGTAGATAGCAGAGAGAGAAAGATATATAGATAGATAGATAGCAGAGATAGATGGAGAGATAGATAGCAGAGAGAGATGGATAGATAGATAGCAGAGATAGCTAGATAGCTAGATAGCAGAGATAGACAGATAGCAGAGATAGACAGATAGCAGAGATAGAAGACAGATAGCAGAGATAGACAGATAGCAGAGATAGATAGATAGATAGCAGAGATAGATAGAGAGATAGATAGAGAGATAGAGAGAGATAGATTAGCAGAGAGAGATGGATAGATAGCAGAGAGAGATGGATAGATAGATAGCAGAGAGAGATAGATAGCAGAGATAGATAGCAGAGAGAGATAGCAGAGAGAGATAGATAGATAGATAGCAGAGAGAGATAGATAGATAGATAGCAGAGAGAGAGAGAGAGAAGAGAGATAGACGAGAGAGAGAGAGATAGATGATAGATAGATAGCAGAGATAGATGAGAGATAGATAGCAAGAGAGAAGATGAGGATAGATAGCAGAGAGAGAGGAGAGATAGATAGCAGAGAGAGATGGATACTAGATAGCAAGATAGAAGTAGAGAGATAGACAGATAGCAGAGATAGACGATAGCAGAGATAGCAGAGATAGAGTAGATAGGAGATAGATAGATAGATAGCAGAGATAGATAGATGATAGCAAGCGAGATAGATAGATAGTAGCAGAGATAGATAGGAGATAGATAGATAGAGAGATAGATAGTAGAGAGAGAGAGATAGATAGATAGAGAGAGAGATAGATAGAGAGAGTAGAGATGGAATAGATAGATAGCAGAGATAGATAGATAGCAAGAGAATAATAAGATAGCAGAGATAGATAGATAGATAGCAGTGATAGAGAGATAGAGAGGATAGAGAGATAGATAGCGAGAGAGAGAGAGAGAAGAGATGGGATAGCAGAGAGTGGATAGCAGAGAGGATGACGAGATGGGATAGCGAGAGTAGATAGCAGAGAGATAGCAGAGAGAGATAGAGCAGAGAGAGGATAGCAGAGAGAGGATAGCAGAGAGAGATAGAGAGATAGCAGAGATAGATAGATAGATAGCAGTAGATAGCAGAGAAGAGGATAGAGAGATAGATAAGAGATAGATAGATAGAGAGAGAGAGATAGAGAGAGATGATGATACAGAGAGAGATAGAGATAGCAGAGAGAGAGATGAGATAGAGTAGAGGAGAGAGGATAGCAGGAGATGATAGCAGAGATGAGATAGCAGAGAGAGATAGCAGAGAGAGATCGCACGAGAGAGATAGCAGAGAGAGATAGAGAGATAGCAGAGAGAGGATAGCAGAGAGAGATGAGATAGATAGAGAGAGAGAGAATATAGATAGATAGCAGAGATAGATGGAGAGGATAGATAGCAGAGATGAGATGGGCTAGATAGATAGCAGAGAGAGATAGGATAGATAGATAGCAGAGATAGACTAGATAGCAGAGATAGACAGATAGCAGCAGAGATAGATAGATAGCAGTAGATAGATAGAAGAGAAGATAGATAGAGAGATAGATAGAGAGAGAGATGATAGAGAGAGAGATAGATAGAGAGCAGATAGATAGCAGCGAGAGATGATAAATAGATAGCAGAGAGAGAAGATAGCAGAGATTAGATGCGAGAGAGATAGCATAGAGGAGATAGCAGAGAGAGATAGCAGAGAGAGATAGATAGCAGAGAGAGATAGAAGAAGAGAGAGAGATAGAGAAGTAGATAGATGATAGCAGAGAGAGAGAGATATATAGATAGATAGAAGCAGAGATAGAGGAGAGATAGCAAGAGATGGAGAGATAGATAGCAGAGAGAGATGGAGAGATAGATAGCAGAGAGAGATGGATAGATAGATAGCAGAGAGAGAGGATAGATAGCAGGGGATAGCAGGATAGAAATAGCAGAGATAGACAGAAGCAGAGATAGCAAGAGAGAGAGATAGATAGATAGATAGATTAAGATAGCAGAGATATAGATAGAGATGGAGATAGATTAGATAGCGTAGAGATAGATAGATATCAGAGATAGATAGATAGAAGAAGATAGAGATAGATAGATAAGCAGATAGATAGAGATATCAGAGATAGATAGATAGATAGATAGATAGATGATAGATAGATAGATAGATGATAGATAGATAGAGATAGATAGAGAGATAGATAGATGCATAGAGATAGATAGATAGACAGATAGAAAGAGATAAGTAGATAGATGATCAGAGAAGATAGATAGCCAGGATAGATGATAGCATTAGATAGATCGCAGATAGATAGAGATCGAGATAGTAGATAGAGATAGATAGATAGAAGATAGATAGATAGATAGATGATAGAAGAAGATGGAAGATGAGATTGATAGAGAGAAGATAGCAGAGATAGATAGATAGAGATAGAGCAGATTAGAAGAGTAGATAGATAGGATAGTAGATAGCAGTAGATAAGAGATATAGCAGAGAGATGAGAGAGATAGATAGATAGATAGATAGACTAGATAGATGATAGATAGAGATAGATAGATAGATAGATAGATAGTAGATAGATAGATAGATAGATAGATAGATAGAAGAGATAGATAGATAGATAGATAGATAGATGAGATAGATAATATGATAGATAGATAGATAGATAGATAGATATAGATGATAGATAGATAGAGAGATAGATAGATTAGATAGAGTAGATGTAGAGATAGATAGATACAGATAAGATGATAGATAGATACAGATAGATAGATAGAGATAGCAGAGATAGATCGGATAGTACAGATAGCAATAGAAATAGATAGCAGTAGATAGATAGATAGATAGATAGATAGATCGCAGAGATAGATAGATAGCAGAAGATAGTAGATTGATAGATAGCAGATAGATAAGAGATAGTCAGAGATAGCTAGATAGATAGATAGATAGATAGAAATGATAGATAGATAATGATAGATAGAGTAGATAGATAGATAGATAGATAGATGAGATAGATAGATAGATAGATAGATAGATAGATAGATAGAGATAGATAGATAGATAGATTAGATAGATAGATAGAGATAGATAGAGAGATAGATAGCAGAGAGAGATAGATAGATAGAGTAAGAAAGATAGCAGAGATTAGATAGAGAGATAGATAGCAAGAGAAGATAAGATATCAGAGAGATAGATAGAATAGATAGATAGAAGATAGCATAGATAGCAGAGATGATAGATTAGATAGATAGCAGAGATAGATGGAGAGATGATCAGAGATAGATAGATAGATAGATAGATAGATGAAGAGATAGTAGATGAGAGATAGAGAATATAGATAGAATAGAGTAGATAGATAGATAGATTAGATAGATAGATAGGATAGATAAGATAGATAGATAGATAAGCAGAGTTAGATAATAGACAGATAGAAGAGAAGATAGATAATAGATAGAAAGAGATAGATAGATAGACAGATAGAAGAGATAGATAGCATAGATAGATAGATAGCAGAGATAGAGTTAGATTAGATATATAGCAGATAGATAAATATCAGTGATAGATAGATAGATAGAGTAGATAGATAGATAGATAGATAGATAGATATATGATAGATAGATAGATAAGATAGATAGATAGATGATAGATAGATAGATAGAGAGATAGAAGCGATAGTAGAGTATAGATAGATAGACAGATAGAAAAGAGATATATAGTAGCAGAGATAGATAGATTAGATAGATAGCAGATAGATAAAGTAATCAGAGATAGATAGATAGATAGATAGATAGATAGATAGTAGATAGATAGATAGATAGAATAGATAGAGATAGATAGATGTGATAGATAGCAGATAGAATAGAGATAGATAGATAGATAGATAGATAGATAGATAGATAGATAGATTAGATAGATAGAGGATAGGATAAGATAGATGATAGATAGATAGAGATTAGATAAGAGAGGATAGATAGATAATAGAAGATAGAATAGAGGAGAGATAGATAGATTAGATAGATAGCAGATAGATAAATATCGAGATAGATAGATAGATAGATAGATAGAGATAGATGATAGATAGATAGATAGATAGAGAGATAGATAGATGAGTAGATAGATAGATAGATAGATAGATAGATAGATAGATAGATAGATGATAGATAGATAGATAGATAATTGATAGATAATAGAGATGATAGATAGATAATAGCAGAGATAGAAATAGAGATAGATAGATAGATAGATAGATAGATAGATAGATAGATAGATAGATAGCAGAGATAGATAGATTAGATAGATAGCAGATAGATAAATATCAGAGAGATAGATAGATAGCTAGATAGATAGATGAGATAGATAGATAGATGATAGATAGATAGTAGATAGATAGATAGATGGATAGATTAGATAGATATAGATGATAGATATAGGAAGATAGATGATAGATAGATAATGAAGATATAGATAGATATAGATAGATAATAGCAGAGATAGATAGATAGACAGATAGCAGAGATAGATAGATAGCAGAGATAGATAAGATAGCAGAGATAGATAGATAGCAGAGATAGAAGTAGAAGAGATAGAGCAAGAGAGATAGATAGAGAGATAGAAGAGATAGATAGATAGACAGATAGAAGAGATAGATAGATAGACAGATAGAGAGATAGATAGATAGACAGATAGAACGATAGATAGATAGACAAGATAGAAGAGATAGAGAGTAGACAGATAGAAGAGATAGATAAATAACTATATAATTATATATAATCTATATATAAATATATAATCTAGATAATAGTTAGGGCCCTGCTGAAAGAGTCTACCTTGACGTGGTGCTAGCAGGGTTACAAATCTTTTGCCAACATCTTTTATTCTACAGAGTATGGTAGGGCTTTCTAATGTAATGTACCAGTGCCACCAACATGTTTTTAGTGTTTTCTAAAAAATAGAGAAGCGCCATAAATAACCATTTTCAAAAAACAAAATATGAATTTTGCCACGCCCAGCGAACAAGCCACACCCACATGATAAGCCACGCCCACGTGCCAAGCCACACCCACTTTTCCGCGGCGGCGGCGCGCCTGCGCGCACGCTCAGTCTGGGGCGGCATTCAAAGTTGTTTCAGGTGCAAAAAACCCCTAGGGACAACCTGAGGGTTCAGTTACATGTTATGCGGTGTGTGTCTAGATGTTACATCTCCGTCAGTCTTGTTTCCAGCCTTACTGACAGCAAAATAAAGACGAAAGGCGAACAGGGGAAAAGGAGGAAAGGGGAAGAGAGAAAGGAAAAAGGAAAAACGGGAGGGGAGGAAAGAAGAAAGGGAGAGAGGCGAAAGGGAGAGGGGGGAGAGGGAACAACAGGGACGAGAAGGGGAGGGAAGTAGAAAGGGGGAAAGAAAGAAAAAGAAAGGGGGGGTGAAGGAAAGAGGGCAAAAGAGAGGAGAACGAGAAGGGGAAGAGAGGAAGAAGGGAGAAAGGGGGGGGAGAAGGGGAAAGGGTAAGAAAGGAAAAGGAGAAAACAGAAATATTGGCTTTTGGTTTACATACTCCAAATACCCGAAATACATTATTTTACATTGATATGGTTGTCCTTAAAATGACCTCCAGAATTCCAGATACACGGTTTTGGCCCACATGTCTGGAAAAGAAAGACAAAGAGATTATCTGCGTCCATGCGCACTAATCGCCTAAAAAACAATAGGAGAATGTTTCTAGGGGGAATGCCTGGAAAATGCGTATTTTTATGGTCCTTGGCAAGACAATATACCAATAGTGAACCCATTCCTGCCCAAGTCACTAACACTTTCCTGACACCACTGGATGGCTCTCTCTCCTCATTTTAAAAAGCCAAAGTTTGTAAGAATGAGAAATGCAAAGACTATGCTAATCGAATTGAAGTAAAAGCTTAATTGAAAGGTTAGAAGTTAGCGACCTTCCAGATGGGGATACTCTGATGTGGTTGGACAGGCTTTTCATTCATGTGATCACTAGTAATGTATACTAAAACCCGTGCGCTTTGGAGCAGGGGGGTCTCTAGGGTGTGAATATGCTACTGATGGCTGGGCTTTTATTGTGGTGTTTTTTTGTGTGTGCTGGGCTGGCACATAGATTAGATAGATAGATAGACAGATAGATGAAAGATAGATATATAGTGATAGATAGATAGATAGATAGATAGTATGATAGATAGATAGTATGATAGATAGATAGATAGATAGATAGATAGTATGATAGATAGATGAGAGAGAGATAGATGAATGGATGGATAGATAGTGATAGACAGACACAGATAGATAGATGGAGTGATAGATAGATACAGTGATAGATAGCGTTAGATAGATAGATAGATGGAGAGATAGATAGAGTGATAGATAGATAGACAGCGATAGATGATAGAGAGAGAGAGCGCAAGATAGATAGATGGAGAGAAAGAGAGATGTACAGATAAATAGAGAGTGGCATGGGGGGCCCCATCCAAAATTTTGCTGGGGGGCTCACTAAGTTCTAGTTACGCCCCTGGGACTAGGGCCTGTGGTGGAGGAGGATCACCATTCAAGAGTCTCAAGACGTGTGGTCGACCGAGGATATCTGGAGGAGCTGGAGCCTGGTCCCTGAAGGAAATCTGTCTGGTATGAATTTATGATTATAATTATTTATTATGTCAAAGCTGCTTTATATATATGTGTGTATGTGTAGATAGATAGATAGATAGATATAGTGAGTTTATTCACACAGGTCTCAGGGACTGAAACGTTGCCAATTGTGTGAAAAAATCACCTTATTTGTAAGACCTTGGAGTGCTCTGATATGTCTTCATCTAAACCGGTGGATCCATCAGTAGCACCCAGGCAGTTGGACTGGGGTTACCTTGACATGGTTGGAAGGTTTTTCACTTCTAGAACTCCTTTGTTTATAAAGTATGCCAGTGTGCAGATATAATGATATTGTATGGGGCCTAGGAATGTGCATTGATTATCTTTTCTATGTTTGTATTAATGTTTGACCAGATCAGTAGCACTTCCGCTAAATGTAGTTGTAATTTAGCCTAATTGGAGTGCTTCCACAATCCTTGTATTGAGTGTTTTTTGTACGGCGTGCACTCTCCTGCTGTAGTTAGACCCGTTAGTTATAACTATGGCGGAATAAAGCCATTTGTTTGTTCTTCAAAATCCCGGGAGTCATCTTCAATGTTAAGCTATATATATATATATATATATATATATATAGATTAAAAGAGAACCATGACCATGACACCAGCCTTGACTGTGGCTGAAACGCTTTGGTTAAGGTTCTGACACACCTGTTCTTATCTATGGTAATTGCACCCAGACACGGTGG
Organism: Hymenochirus boettgeri; assembly: GCA_019447015.1. Taxonomy (NCBI): domain Eukaryota; kingdom Metazoa; phylum Chordata; class Amphibia; order Anura; family Pipidae; genus Hymenochirus; species Hymenochirus boettgeri. Next base: position 198,295,993 of record CM033476.1, on the reverse strand, counting down.
TTAGAATAGTTAGGTTAGTTAGGGCCCTGCTGAAAGAGTCTACCTTGATGTGGTAGCAGGGCTTACAAATCTTTTGGCCAACGTCTTTTATTCTACAGTCAGCGCCGCTCCTACCATGACGCAACTTGAAAAAGTTGCTCATGGCGGCATTGTACTGTCTTGTGTTTTTTGGGGAAAAAAGGTGGCATTTTCCCCCGGCCGCGAGCGGGACTCAGCAGCGCCGGAAGTTCGGGTAAGCGCCAGAAGCAAGCGGGACTCGGACTCCGCAGCAGCGCCGGTTCGGGTAGTGTGTGTGTGTCTGTCTTCTACACAGCTTTGCTGTACTACCCTCCTTGCCATGCTGGGTGTCCCTCATCTGTCTCATCCACTCGGGGCGAGGACAGGAGCTGGAAGTTGGGTTCACCGGTCGGTTACAGTAAGGGAAATTTTTTTTTAAAATTAAGTTGCCCACTAAATTGTTTTAGGAGTGCTGAAACTCCTTCCTGGCAGCAGGGTCGTACTGGGCTGCTGGCTTCGGGGGGTGGTAGGTAGGTAGGGAGATAGATAGACAGACAGAGATAGATAGATGATAGAAAGGTAGGTAGATATAGATAGATGATAGCAGAGATAAATAGATAGCAGAGATAGATAGATAGATAGCAGAGAGAGATAGATAGCAGAGAGAGATAGATAGCAGAGAGAGATGGATAGATAGCAGAGAGAGATGGATAGATAGATAGCAGAGATAGATAGATAGATAGATAGATAGATAGATAGATAGCAGAGATAGATAGATAGATAGCAGAGAGAGATAGCAGAGAGAGATAGCAGAGAGAGATAGCAGAGAGAGATAGCAGAGAGAGATAGCAGAGAGAGATAGCAGAGAGAGATAGCAGAGAGAGATAGCAGAGAGAGATAGCAGAGAGAGATAGAAGATAGATAGCAGAGAGAAAGAATGAATAGAGATAGATAGAGAGTAGATGGATAGAGAGAGAGAGAGAGAGATGAGAGATGATGCAGAGCGAGATGGATAGAAGATCAGAGATAGCTAGATAGTAGATAGCAGAGATAGACAGATAGCAGAGATGAAGATAGTCAGAGTAGACAGATAGAGGTAGACAGATAGCAGAGATAGACAGATAGCAGAGATAGACAGATAGATAGATAGATAGATAGATAGATAGCAGAGATAGATAGATAGATAGCAGAGATAGATAGATAGATAGCAGAGATAGATAGATAGATAGATAGATAGATAGCAGAGATAGATAGATAGATAGCAGAGATAGATAGATAGCAGAGATAGAGATAGATAGATAGAGAGAGATAGATATAGAGAGAGAAGATAGTAGAGAGAGAGATAGATAGCAGAGAGAGATGGATAGATAGCAGAGAGAGATGGATAGATAGATAGCAGAGAGAGATAGCAGAGAGAGATAGATAGCAGAGAGAGGATAGATAGCAGAGAGAGATAGCAGAGAGAGATAGATAGATAGCAGAGAGAGAGAGATATATAGATAGATAGATAGCAGAGATAGATGAAGAGATAGATAGCAGAGAGAGATGGAGAGATAGATAGCAGAGAGAGATGGATAGCTAGATAGCAGAGAGAGATGGATAGACAGATAGCAGAGATAGACAGATAGCAGAGATAGCAGAGATAGATAGATAGATAGCAGAGATAGATAGATAGATAGCAGATAGCAGAGATAGAGAGATAGAGAGATAGATAGCAGAGATAGAGAGATAGATAGATAGAGAGATAGATAGATAGAGAGAGAGATAGATAGAGAGAGAGATAGATAGAGAGAGAGATAGATAGCAGAGAGAGATGGATAGATAGATAGCAGAGATAGATAGATAGATAGATAGCAGAGTAGATAGATAGATAGCAGTGATAGAGAGATAGAGAGATAGATAGAGAGATAGAGAGATAGATAGAGAGAGAGAGAGATGGATAGCAGTGAGAGATGGATAGCAGAGAGAGATGGATAGCAGAGAGAGATGGATAGCAGAGATGGATAGCAGAGATGGATAGCAGAGATGGATAGCAGAGGAGATAGCAGAGAGAGATAGCAGAGAGAGATAGCAGAGAGAGATAGAAGAGATAGATAGCAGAGAGAGAAGCAGAGATAGATAGCAGAGATAGAGAGAGAGATGGATAGATAGCAGAGAGAGATGGATAGCAGAGAGAGATGGATAGCAGAGAGAGATGGATAGCAGAGAGAGATGGATAGCAGAGAGAGAGGATAGCAGAGAGAGATGGATAGCAGAGATGGATAGCAGAGATGGATAGAAGAGAGAGATAAGCAGAGAGAGAGATAGCAGAGAGAGATAGCAGAGAGAGATAGCAGAGATAGATAGCAGAGATAGATAGCAGAGAGAGATAGCAGAGAGAGATAGATAGATAGATAGCAGAGAGAGATAGCAGAGATAGATAGCAGAGATAGATAGCAGAGATAGATAGCAGAGATAGATAGCAGAGAGAGATGGATAGATAGATAGCAGAGAGAGATAGCAGAGAGGATAGCAGAGAGAGATAGCAGAGAGAGATAGCAGAGAGAGATAGCAGAGAGAGATAGATAGATAGATAGCAGAGAGAGAGATATATATAGATAGATAGCAGAGTAGATGGAGAGATAGATAGCAGAGGAGATGGAGAATAGATAGGAGAGAGATATGGATAGATAGATAGCAGAGAGAGATTAGATAGAAGCAGAGATAGTAGATAGCAGAGAAGAGATAGACAGGATAGCGAGATGAGATAGCAGAGAAGGAGAGAGTACAGATAGCAGAGATAGACAGATAGCAGAGATAGACAGATAGCAGAGATAGCAGAAGCAAGAGAGATAGACAGATAGATAGCAGAGATAGATAGTAGTAGATGCAGAGATAGATAGATAGATAGCAGAGATAGATAGATAGCAGAGATAGCTAGATAGCTAGATAGCAGAGATAGACAGATAGCAGAGATGACAGATAGCAGAGATAGACAGATAGCAGAGATAGACAGATAGCAGAGATAGACAGATAGCAGAGAGACAGATAGCAGAGATAGATAGACAGATAGCAGAGATAGATAGACAGATAGCAGAGATAGATAGACAGATAGCAGAGATAGATAGATAGCAGGATAGATAGATAGCAGAGATAGATAGATAGATAGCAGAGTAGTAGATAGATAGGAGATAGATAGATAGCAGAGATAGATAGAGAGAGAGATAAAGAGGAGATATGAAATAGAAGAGAGAGAGATAGATAGCAGAGATAGATAGCAGAGATAGATAGCAGAGAGAGATAGCAGAGAGAGATAGCAGAGAGAGATAGCAGAGAGAGATAGATGAAGCAGAGAGAGATAGATAGCAGAGAGAGATAGATATAGATAGCAGAGAGAGAGATATATATAGATAGATAGATAGCAGAGATAGATGGAGAGTTAGATAGCAGAGAGAGATGGAGAGATAGATAGCAGAGAGAGATGGAGAGATAGATAGCAGAGAGAGATGGATAGATAGCAGAGATAGCTAGATAGGTAGATAGCAGAGATAGACAGATAGCAGAGATAGACAGCAGAGAGAGATAGATAGATAGATAGATAGATAGATAGATAGATTAAATAGCAGAGATAGATGGATAGCAGAGATAGATAGATAGCAGAGATAGAAGATAGCTGAGAGAGATAGACAGATAGAAGAGATAGATAGTATCAGAGTAGATAGATAGATAGATAGATAGATAGAAGAGATAGATAGATAGCAGAGATAGATAGATTAGATATATAGCAGATAGATAAATATCAGAGATAGATAGATAGATAGATAGATAGATAGATAGATAGATGAGTAGATAGATAAGATAGATAGATAGATAATATAGATAGATAGATAGATAGATAGATAGATAGATAGCAGAGATAGATAGATAGACAGATAGAAGAGATAGATAGATAGATAGAGATAGATAGATAGACAGATAGAAGAGTATATAGATAGCAGAGATAGATAGATTAGATAGATAGCAGATAGATAAATATCAGAGATAGATAGATATATGATAGATAGATAGATAGATAGATAGATAGATAGATAGATAGTAGATAGAGTAGTAGATAGAATAGATAGATAGATAGATAGATGATAGTAGATAGATTGATAGATAAAATGCAGAGTAGATAGAAGATAGATAGATAGATAGATAGATAGCAGAGATAGATAGATTAGATAGATAGCAGATAGATAAATATCAGAGATAGATAGATAGATAGATAGATAGATAGATAGCAGAGATAGATAGATTAGATAGATAGCAGATAGATAAATATCAGAGATAGATAGATAGATAGATAGATAGATGATAGATGGATAGATAGATAGATAGATAGATAGATGATAGATAGATGATAGATAGATAGATAGATAGATAGATAGATGATAGATAGATAGATAGATAATATAGATAGATAGATTGATAGATAAATAGCAGAGATAGATAGATAGATAGATAGATAGATAGATAGATGATAGATAGATAGATAGATAGATAGCAGAGATAGATAGATTAGTAGATAGCAGATAGATAAATATCAGAGATAGATAGATAGATAGATAGATAGATAGATAGATTGATGATAGAGGATAGATAGATGATAGATAGATGGATAGATAGATGATAGATAGATGGATAGATAGATGATAGATAGATGGATAGATAGATGATAGATAGATGGATAGATAGATAATAGATAGATGATAGATAGAGAGACAGTAGTAGCAGAGATAGACAGATAGCAGAGATAGATAGATAGAGAGATAGATAGATAGCAGAGAGATAGATAGATAGAAGAGATAGATGAGAGAGGATAGATGAGAGCTAGATAGTAGACAGATAGATAGATAGATAGATAGATAGATAGATAGATTAGAGAGATAGACAGATAGAAGAGATAGATAGATAGACAGATAGAAGAGATAGATAAATAATCTATATAATTATATATTAATTCTATATATAAAATATATATCTAGATAATAGTTAGGGCCTGCTGAAAGAGTCTACCTTGACGTGGTAGCAGGTTAAAATCTTTGTCCAACATCTTTTATTACAGAGTATGGTAGGGCTTCTAATGTAATGTACCAGTTGCACCAACATGTTTTAGTGTTTTCTAAAAATAGAGAAGCGCATAAATAACCATTTTCAAAAACAAAATTATGAATTTTGCCACGCCCACGCGACAAGCCACACCCACATGATAAGCCACGCCCATGTGCCAGCCACACCCACTTTTCCGCGGCGGCGGCGCGCTGCGCGCGACGCTCAGTCTAGGGGCGGCATTCAAAGTTGTTTCAGGTGCCAAAAACCCTAGGGACACCCCTGCATGTGTGTTTAGTATTTGTTATGTGCAGGTGTGTGGCTTAGATGGAAGAGACAGGGGGAAAAGGAAGTGCACAGCTGGTAATGTACATCATGTATGTAATAGTTATGAGTTGAGGAGGTGACATTGCTTGAGGGACTTATAGCACATGTTTATAGCAATATACACAACGTTATAAGCTTTTCCACTTGGAGCGTAAAAATATACAAATGTTGTGGTGAACCTACTCGTGAACATGCTACATGTAATTGGCCTTGGGGAAAACATGTTGATTGAAACTGAATACGGGGGTCAGGCTGTCCTTGTTTCTCTGAAGCATGTGACATGTGGCCTCTTTGTTTGTGGTGTTAAAGTCAGGCTTCATTCGGTTGCGCTTTGTGTGTTTTTATTATGTGTGCCCTATTTTTGCACATTAGTTTGCAGTATGTCACTTTGTTTGCACTTTAACACTTTATCCTTGCTCAAGGACCACTTTATATTGACTATTAGATCCCAATCAATAAAGTTACTTTCTGGTCTGAATTGAAAGTGCCATAATGTCTTTGTTCTTTTAGTTGTAACGGTCTGGGAAGTATGTGACATGCGGGCAGTGTGAATCTGGTGCTTAAGTCCAGGTAATGCAGGTAATTGCCATGTTGTCCATACCCCCCCAACCATCCTGGGTTTGATGTTTCAAGGCGTGGGTGTCAAGTTTGGGGTGTGGGTGTGGTGTTTGGTGGCATACCTGTGATGTTTGGGGGCGTGGCCATGATGTATGGTTTTTTTGGGGGGTAACCACAATATCTGAGGGGAATGATTGTGATGTTTGGGGGCATGGCAGTTATCTTTGAGGATGTGGCCTTGATGGTTGGGGTATGATTGTGACCATGATGTTTGATGGCGTGGCCATGACAGCAATATCTGGGGGGCCATGACAGCAATATCTGGGGGTGTGGTCACAAAACTTGGTGGCGTGGTTGCAATTTTGGGGCATGAAAGTTCTATTTGAGGGTGTGGCCTTGATGGTTGTGGTATGGCCCTGACAATGATGTTTTATGATGTGGCCATGCCTTTGAGGGCATGGTTAAGAAGTCTTGGCTCATTTTCCATTGCTAGAGTATATTCCAGGAGGCTCTGCTTTAAATTTCTTAGCGTGAACATGCTACATGTAATTGGCCTTAGGGAAAACATGTTGATTGAAACTGAATACGGGTGTCAGGGTGTTCTTGTGTCTCTGAAGCACGTGACGTGCGGGCTCTTTGTTTGTGTTGTTAAAGCCAGGCTTCGTTCTGTTGCGCTTTGTGTGTTTTTATTATGTGTGTCCTATTTTTGCACATTAGTTTGCAGTATGTCACATTAGTTGCACATTAGTTTGCAGTGGTCACAAGATTTGGGGGCGTGGTTGCAATTTTGGGGCATGAAAGTTCTATTTGAGGGTGTGGCCTTGACGGTTGGGGTATGGCCCTGACCATGATGTTTGATGATGTGGCCATGCCTTTGAGGGCATGGTTATGAAGTCTTGGCCCGTTTTCCATTGCTACAGTATATTCCAGGAGGCTCTGCTTTAAATTTCTTAGCATGAAAATAACTGCAAATGTGATTCATGTCACCAATGGCAACATAGTTTTTCCAGGGTTTATATTTGAAACCTTCTAGGAGAAAATTGTAATGTCTCTTTTGACCTTAAGGGAAATGTATTGTTCCCTCTGTAATAGAAGCTGTTGTTCTGTGTCTGCAGCTCTCTGAGTTGTGTAGCCGTACATTACACTGTTGTTGTGTCACTGAAGTGGACTATTTGTTTGTGTTATTGAAGTTGGGCAGCGCATGGAGCCCAGGCCCTTCATCTGAGTTGCTGAATTGGGGCATCACACGCCGCAAGTGACGTGCAGGCTTTTTGTTGTTCAAATTGGACTTTGGGAATTGTCCCTTTTAGAGCATGGCGCTGTTATGTGGATGCATTCAGGGGTGTGGCTGTGAGGTGAGAGCATACATATATACATGCATACATACATACATACATACATACAATATTTCTAATTCATATAGTAGATTGTGTTTCATGTAATGTTGTGTACATTTCACTGCGAGTCATATGTATTATTACTATTCATGTGACAAAAACACAATCGTTTCTCCCACAGTTATAAACCTTCCTGATTGGCTAAGTGTCTGATAGGGTGCTTAGGCTGGATGCACACCATAAGATGTAGCAACCGGTCGACCGGAAATATCGCATGGTGTAAAGCATTGCCCATTTGTTTGTACCATTTTGCGGTGAGCAAAAAAAATGCTCGCCACAAAACGCGAACGGACGCGCAATCACATGCGCATCGGAAATCTCAGGAACATTTGTATTCCCGCGATTTCCATGTTACCGAAAATCGCGAATGCGCAAAAAAATGCGCTAGTGTGGCCTAGCCCTTAATGCATGTCGTTATGGGACTGCACCATCATCAAGCCACTACTGTCGTGGCTCTGTCGGGACAAAACCCTGCTGGTGTGTACCCAGGCTTACACTGTAACTTCATTGTTGCAGGTTCTGATGTGAATGGATAAACTAATTGTAATATATTGAGCATTATTTAAGTAAATAATGTGTCGCTATCATCTTGATATATCCAAGCACCGTTTTAGAATGCTTATGTATCTTCAAATGTTTTTGATATTACCCTAAAGTTCGCTCTACTGCATGTTATTTAGCCCACAGAGCACCACAAAATATAAAAGACCAGTCCACTGCAAAGAAGCTCCCTTATTGTGAAACCAAAGGTACTATAATATATTGCTTTATCATAAACCAGTTTTATAAATTGTAAATCTTTGTTTATGAGGGAGGACCAACACTGTTTTCTGGGAGGATCTGGGGCCATCCATTTTTATACAATAGTTTTCCTTGTTTAAAATAGGGCTCCCCTTAGGAAGGTTAGTTGATCACTCATACACATATCACATACTGTAACTTGGGATCCAAAGGAACAGAAGCTTGTAATTATGTGGATGAAACCATAAGTACTTTGTAACAGAATCTTGCTATAACTCCAGGTCAGGTGCCAAAAATCATCAAGTCCTGGACCTCCCTTTATACACATACACATGCCCCAGAGTTCTTGGGTTGAGGTATACCTGTCTCTGGATATAATAAGGTAGATTATACATTATTTGAAGTTCAGGAAATGGGATGAGATGGTTATCCTTGAAAATTTGTCTAAGGAGTATAAACCCTGGTCTCCCAGTCCCGATATGGACTAAAGGCTGTTAATTGTAGGTATTTTGAGTTATGCCATAGTGGTGATATTCCAAGCCACCCTTCAAATCCCCCTATTATATTAAATCGGATTTTCTAATAAAGCTAGAGGATGTGCTGGGAGATATGCATGTAACATATGCTCAACATTTAAATCTTGTTTTCTTGGTTCTGACCCAGAGAGTAACCATGTCTGGAAATATTTAAACTGTCTGGCAACATAATATAACTGTAAATTATAGATCTGCCCTGGTCTTTGCACATTGGAGGGCTTTTATTTTTACTTGAGGTCTTCCTGAGCCCCAGATGACTAGACTTTGTATTTCTATGAAAATGTATGAGTGTATTTAGCACATGGAATGTTAGAAAATGTATACCGTAATAATTTGGGGAGGAGGATTAATTTTATTAAATGTATTTTGCCTATGAGATTGTTCAGGAGTTGGTACCAAGTTTTAGTTTTTTTTCTTAACTATATCTGCAGTATTAAGGGGAAAATGTTTAGTTATAAGAATGGTTTTCGGAATGTTGTGATCTATATTCTTAGGTATTTAAACTTATTTACTATCAGAATATGTAAATTTGGCAGAGGTGGAATATTGATGCTGGAATCTATTGGAAAAAATTATAAATAAACCAGATTAGGGACCAGATTAGGAAATAATGTTGTATGCTGTGCTTAAGGATTTCTGTGTGAATGATGGTTGTGATAAAAAGTAATTTTGTTGTGTTACACAATGACAATAAATTACTTGAACATGAAAACATTGCATGCAAATCATTCCTATATAAAGGTGTCATATTAGAATAAAGGGAACAGTAGCTCATGTTTGTGATGATATTGTTAGATAGGAGTTGTGTGATGTAGGTACCATAGCTTGGGAGCCATGGAGAACATCTTTAGCAGCCTCCGTTGCCCGCATCTGTAAAAAAAAACATACAAAAGCATACTGGTGAACCATTACATTCTTAACATTAAGTTAATTTAATAACAGTTTAAACATATTAAACATCATAACAATTAAACAACCCTAAAAATGTCCAGGGTATGGATGGGGGAGTACTTTTAAGTACTGCTGAGGTGTACACATTGTAGGAGCTCCTGCTGTGTTAATATGCATTTTGATTGATCTTTATTATAAAATTTAAGGGGGTTTGATATTGGGTTATTGCCTTCAAGCGTATACTGGTATTAGGGTATCCCAGATGGTGAAGAAAACAAGTGGAGCAGTGTAAGTAAGGACTGTTAAAAGGGGGAATACAGGCCACAGTATACAGTATAATAAAATAGTTATTGTTGGTGTGGTCTTGTGATAGACATAAAGTAACCAGGGTGGTGTAAGGCTCCAGGAAAGTCCATTCAAAGGAAGCATGTGGTATCCGGGTATGGCTGGCCCATATTTGAAGAGTCAGTGTTTCAGGGGATATATTGTATGATAGCGGACTAGTTTTACCAATATGTTCCACAGGTTATTTGTTATCCTGCTTGGTACATGCCTTTTAAGGATCTTCAAAAAGAGCAATTTGCCAGCATCAATTAAACGGAGTCTAGCCGGATAGGCCATGGTGTATTTATAAACGCTTGTCTAAGGTGTCTAATATCTTACACTTTTTTTGTAGGTCAATAGAAAAGCACTTTACAGCCTTTACAGCCTGTCTCTTTGATGGCTTCCAGTAGCTGCTGTTGCTGCTGCCTGTCAGCCGAGGCTGTGTGAGCAGCAGCTTCAAACTGGACAGTCTTGGCCTCAGTAGTGTTTGGGTAATCATCCCGGGTGCAATAACTTTAACAGACGCGAAGTCTGACTTGGTTGGAGAGGCCACGTCTGCCACATGCCTGGTATTAGCCTTGGTTATTGAGATACAGCGGGTGCACCTTTCTTGTGCATCTTACACAGCTCAGCGATGTCACCATAGAACAGGATGTTTAGAGAATCAAGTACAGATTATTCAAATCTGATTTTTATTTTTTTTTTGTAAGTTTGTGTAAGTTGCTATAAATATACAGATGTTTTAAATTGTATTTTTAGCTTTTTGGAATAAAACTTTTAATGAGATATTATATATACATATAAAAAAATTAAATGACGATATGATTAAAACATGCTTCACTGTTTTCATACAATTTGGAAAAATGTTTGAATTTCTAGATTTTCTTTATGTTGATAAGATGATCCTAATGGTATCAATATTGCAATGCAGTGCTCCTCGAGAATCATCTCTAATATATCCACTTTTCTCTTGGTTAGGATTTTCTCCATAAATATCTAAGAAACGAACAAGCTAGTGTCTATAGCAGGTGGCATATGTCATAATAAAACCTGATTTAAACTTACATGCTCTGCTACAAATTATACTATGAATAAACCAGCTAATTAAAATGAAAAGATGGGTGCGAAAATATTGTCAAATCTGAATTCTGCAGGAATGATTAAGAACAGTGGCCATGTATTTGTTCTTGAAAATGACTTTAAACTTCAGGGATATGAGATGGTAATAATGTATTTGTTAGCTGTAATAATCCTGAGGGATGTCACTTAGATTTTAATTAGTGTTCCCAGAAATAAACATGCATTATGGAAAGAATGCATTTGTAGTCTTTCGTTCATTTTCAAAACATGATGGTTTAAAAAAATTACTCCAAACTAAGTAAGACTTTTTTTTGGGGGGGGGGGGGTGTCAGGGTGGTTCTGTTGATAAGAAAGCTTAGCATGCATTTTATTTATTACTTTGTGCAAGTTTTACTTTTCCATGCCATTGATTTAACAAAAGGTTGATTCATGACTAGCATAAACGCATATAAATCTTCATATACACCATGGACATTTTGTTTGTACTGTATATTTGAAATGTAAGCAATTTAATTGAAAAAAAAAAACTGAGTTGGAATGATATGAGATGTAATCATTTAAAAATAAAAAAGGAAAAAAGACTAATATACCTTATTTCAATAAAAAGCTTTTTATTATTTTAGGCACAAGCTACAATGCTTGCACATCATCCTGCTTTATTAACACATATTGCTGATTCTCGTTTATTTGAATTTTGACTTAACTTTCAATAAAAGCAATTACTTCCCTACAAGACAAATAAAAATTGTTCTTAAAGGTGAAGAAAAATAATTGGGAAAATTAATATTTAAAGGTAGCCCTTAAAGATTACAGTATTGTGAGAAACCTCTTGCATATAGAACTGATTTTAAAGCACAAATGAAATGATGGCACAAAAAAGATAAAGACAAACAAATTATGTCAAAAGCTCAGTTGACAGGCTTAGTGGAGAAAGCTAGCCAAACATATATAATATTGCCACAGTATTATTTGCAAAGTTTGATAGAATCTGTTGACTTCTCTGACTTTTATATTGAGATTGGTCATATGTGTTCCCAACACTACCAACATAAAAAAAAGTACCATTATGTTTATGTATGACATTACCTGTTTATTTTAGCCTACACCCTTCACAACATTTTTAAAAAGGGTTGTAGTAACACCTTCATTACTGCCTATTTTTATATGTATGTTTGCAGCTTTAAAAAGGGTGGCCTAAAGTTCAATAATTATTACATTTAAAAAGGCAGGGGGAAATCCTAAAAAGGTTTTATCTAACGTTAAACTTTTGCCATAATACGTAATGATATTTAGCTTTATTAATAGAATAAAACAGAAAACACACATAAAAACACACAAAGTCATTTAAAGGAACAACTACAGAATAGTGTATTTGGCAACTCTCCTCCCTTTAAAAAGTACTCAGGATGAGGACCTAAATTGTTAGGTTCTAGCCCATGGTATCAAATTCTAAATCCTGTACTTAGCTCTAGAGGTTTCTGATCACTGGCACAATGTATCCTTGCATTCAAAAATGTGTTTTCCTATTGTTAGCTTGTGGACTGGAAGGAGGAAGTGGGGAACAGCGCACTAGCGATCACAAATTCTAGAGGTAAGTAAAGGACTTAGAAGCTGAACCCAGGGGTGAGGACTGAGTGGTTTAGGTCCTCATACTGGTTAATTTTAAAGGGAAAAACAAGAGGATTGTGGCTGAGGTAAGTATAGTTTCCCTTTAACCCTTTCAGTACAAGCAGTGCAAGCACGGTGGCTCAGTGGTTAGCACTGATGCATTGCAGCACTTAAGTCCTGAGTTCGATTCCAGCCTTGGACACATCTGCAAGAAGTTTGTATGTTCTCCCCGTGCTTGCGTGGGATTCCTCCGGGCACTCCGGTTTCCCCCACAATCATAAAGACATACTGATAGGTTGTATGTGTCAAATAAATGTGCTTAGATTGTGAGCTCTTCGGGGCAGGGACTGATGTGAATGTATACATGTAATTGTAAAGCGCTACGGAAGATGTTGGCGCTATATAAATCCAAAATAATAATAATAAAAACCTTGTGAGCACCCAGTCCTAAAATAAATTCATTACTCAGTGCTCATTTCGATTCATTAAACTTTTAAATAGGAAAATCCACAAGAAACATTACGTATATACATATAAAGAAAAGTTTGTTTTCTACTGATGTAATGTTTGCACAAACATCTAATTCTCCCAAGTACAACAACACCAGACATACATAGGTACCAAACTTTTTTTACATAAAAAATATTAGGACTTCTGACAGTTTTGATCAAACCACAGTTGATCATTAAATTTGATGGGAGATAAAAATATCTTAGTTGGTTTCTATCACAATTTTCTTTATTAGAAAAAATGTGCTGCACAAGTAATAGTTATAGAAATTGCTGTTTTATCAGAAAATGCAAACATATATACTAGGTGTATCATTGAAATATTGCTGCAATTTCACATCTTGAGGTGCCAAACACTGCTCAGTATACTGTAGATTTTGGTGAATAAGCTCTGGATAAGTGTTAGGGCCAGAAAGGTGGTCTGGGGCATGGCCAGAGTTAGGTAGGAGTGAACCTGTCCCACTTCTTTCCAGACAACGTTAGGAGATAATAAGGCTGTTACTTTGAGTTGGTACAGCAATCACTATGTTTTGGGTACATCATTTCTAGTTAATATATATATCTTTTTTCACTTCTCTTTATTGCATTAACATACTGTATCAAATCCTTTTTCAAAGTGTTTTTGTGCAACCTAAAACCAAGCCAAAAAGAAAAAAATATATAATAAAATGTGCAGGTTAATAGGGGGCTGGCAATTTTAAAGGGCATGTCCACTCCCAAAACTAAAATTTAACCCACTACTGGTCCCACTGTGTTGAGTTTAAAAAACATCCTTACATTGCATCTCTGCTCCTTATGGTTCTCCTGCAGTGCCTGTCCAAAATTTAGAAAAGCGAAGAATAGGAGCTGTCTATGTGTCATCCGGTCCCTTCTTCTTCTTTGTCCTCCCTGAGGACACTGGCATGCACAGAGAGCCCTCCCTTCCTCACACGCTCCTGATTCCCTTATGGCTGCTCCTTCCCTTACCTTTAAACCCCTTTGCTGTAGTGTAGCTTTCCCCAGCACATTCCCATCCACCATGTTAGGTTTTTTAAATAAGCACAAGAAACATACTTAGTCTCCTTCTTTCCCTCCGCTCCTTTGTACCCAGCTAAGATTCATGGCCTGTATGTTTAACATTAATAGTGGGGAAGATACTGGAAACGTTGTTACTGGATCATATTCAAGTCTTAAAAGTAGCAATCCACATGGATTTGTGAGAAATAGATCTTGTCAAATTGAGTAAGAATTCAAATTCTGGCAGTGGATGCAGTATATTGTACTTAGATTTTGCTAAAGCTTTTGATACTGTGCAACTCAGGTGACTTATGTTAAGGTCTGTTGGCCTTGAAAAAAATATTTGTATATGGATAGAGAATTAGTTGTTGGATCACATACAGAAAGAGTAGTAGTCATCAGAGCTTTATCTTGTGGGCTACATTTTAATGGGTGCCTCAGGGTTCTGTACAGAGGTCACTTCTATTTAACCTATTTATATATAACTTAGAATTGGGTATTGAGAGCAAAGTCTCTGTGTTTGCTGATGTCAAAGCTGAGCACTTCAAAAAATGTGCAATTGATGCAGGGGGGTCTAGATAGATTGACAAAATAGAAAGTAGAGTGGCAGATGATCAATTTTGACAAATGTAAGGTGACGCATTTGGGGTTTAATAAGAGAATCTCTGTTGAAAAAAGATTTGGGAGTTCTAGTAGACAACAGACATAGATATAGCAAACCGTGTCAGAGAACATTGGCTAGATTTAGCAAGATATTGCCTTGTATAAAGAGGGGATAGAGTCAAAGCACTGGTAAAGCCTTAATTGGAATATTCAGTGCAGTTTTGTAAACCCACATTTAAATAGTGATGGACCTGAATTTGTACAAACTCGAGCTATCCGAACTATGAACTAGTTTGGGTTTTTCAAACTCGCAGACTTATTTTTCATAATAATCGAAACTTTGATAACTATCAAATTCTCGAATCGGTAATCCTCAAATATAGCCTTTGATTCCAGTAACCCTCGAATGTATTGCTCAGTAACCCTTGAATGTAGCATTTCATTTTGGTAACCCTCGAATGTATCACTCTGTAACCCTCGAATAGGCCATAACCCTCGAATGTAGCATATAGAAACCCTACAGTTGCCTGGAGGTAGTGTTTAAACAAGTTTTGGTGATATGGAAATATTACCAGACCATTTCCCATGTGCCAGAGCCATTAACAGAAAGTTACCATTGCTATTTTATCTATATTTTATCCAAACTTTTCAAGTTTGTCCATCTCTACATATAAAAGAGACATCTTGGAAATGTAAAGAGTTCAGAGAAGGGCAACTGGGGAATTGAGGTGCTTGACTATGTAGACAGATTAAACAAGTTAAGGATGTTTACATTTGATAAGGGACAATTGCACGGGAATATGATCACTTTATAAAAATATAATAAATGGCCATATAATAAACTCCTGGGTGCATTGTTCACCATTTATGTAATTTCAGAGAACTTGTAAAATGTATGTGAATGTCTGTATAGTTTATTTGAAAAGCGCCACTTGGGGATGCAGCGATGTACAATAACAAAATACAAGGAAGTCTTACAAGGGGGGCAAATACATAAATAGTTCAGTGCATAAATATATAAATGATATAAATATAACTATATAATAGACAAGTCTCTGTATTTTCAATGGAGAGCTGCAGTGGCGAGAATCCTTATTAGAATCACTCAGTGATGTCATTGAGGGATTTCAGTTCAATTATTAATGCCACTGCAGCTCTCCATTCCTAATATAACATAAAAATCATTGTCCTACCTCTTATCCAGCCACCCCGGAATCGAACATTTCACAAAATCACAAATCCAAGTGCTGGACAGGAACGGATCAGCCGTGTATACACGGCACAGAACAGCCTGGCGCGCATGCGCATCACTGTCCATTATGGCACATGAGGAAATCAATACCAACACACACACATTATGCAAACAAAAAAGAGGCACGAACAAAAACGGAATAAACCAAAATTAACAAACAGGGGTAAACATAAAGCCTAAAAAACAAGTGAAATAAATCTAAAACAAACATCTGATTCTGACTAAATTACTATTAACATTTGAACAATGAAACATATATAACATAAACATATATCTAAGATAAAGATTTTAAATAATAGTTAAAATGTTTAACAATGTTTTTTTAATGTTATGTATAAAAAATAAGAAAACATTACATGCAACATGCAATTGAAAAACTAAACAAACTTTGGAAAAAAAAAAGTTAAATAAATTCTTTTCACCAGCTATTATCACTGTACTTATTTAAAATAAAAACTTGTGTATTATAAGAAATAATTCGCCCCTTACAGTGTAATATAATCCTATTATGCCACCTCGGATTTCCTTGACCTGTATAAGAGCACGAAGCCGTATTGTCAGGGAACTCCTCGGTGGCATAATAGCCTTATATTACACTGTAAGGGGCGCATTATCCCTTATATAAGTGCTAGAGCCTTGCCACAAGAAGAGGTCCCTTTCTCCTTTTTGCTTAAAATTAGAAAAAAAGAGGTTTCATTATCAGTGAAACTGTGCGGAACTGTCTTCCAGCATATAACATATTTGAGGATGAATAAAGTTGAATAAGTTCAACCAACAGTACTCAGCAATATGAAACAAATGGACAGAGTCCTCCAACCTCAAAAAAACCTCTGGTGGCTACTCGTGCTACTGTTCCAACCACGAAAATCAATTTAAATTTTAAATTTAAAAGAAAAAGTAGCCCCAGATGTAGTAAGACTCTCAAGGATATCTTTCCGCTGCTTTATTTCACACATTACATGTTTCGGACGCTGGGTCCTTTATCAAATGTGCTGATAAGGCAATATAACCATTTCCTGCTTTACACATTTGATCCAGAAGAAGGCAAAACAAAAAAAAAATTATGGGGGAAAAAAAATCCTTCTTGACTCCAAGTGGCAATAGGAAATATTCCTGGATCAATTTTATGTATCAATACCAGTAACATGCAACATTATTTATTTTTAGAAACTCATCCAGTTTTTTTTTTAAAACTCTCCAATGAACTTGCCATCACCAGTTTAATCGCAGGAAGTTCCAGTGTTTTAAATTTCTCACAGGGAAAAACCCTTTGTGAACTTGAATACTAACTGTATTTTCTTCTAGTTATAAGAGATGTCCAGATGTTGGTAATGGTAATGCAAGTTAAATAGCTAAAGGGGGGTTGGATACATTTGCAAAATCAATAAATATTAAAAATATTAAAAATGATTGGTATATTGGTAATATTGGTATATATAGTTCTCTAGTTGATCCATCAATACTTGATTGCCATTTGAAGTCAAATTTGCTTTTCTTTGGATCAACAGTAAGATAGGGCTCGTAAGATGGCCAAACTTCCAAAAATCTGTTCTGCTCAAGGATTCACAGATTTTCGAACAAATTTGGAAATTCCAATATCCACAAATTTTGCCTTTAAAGAAAATAAGGGATTAAACAGCAGTTTTTACTTACTGTAAATGTGTTTGGGACCTGGGAAATGGTCCAAGCAACACGTCACCGTGGGAAGAATAGCCGGCGACACCAACTCCGCTGATGTTGCCAACACTGGGCAATGTCACTGCGGCTAATGTGTGATCATATTATTGCAAGCATTGAAATATTAACTAATTACAATTGGATTTAGTCCTTCAGCAAACCTATATAAAGAGGTGCAAACCCTGCAGAGCTCAGAAGTCATTACAGTGATGTCAGAAGAAAGAAGACACCAGCAACACTGGCTACATTGATGTTGTCAGCCCCAGCAGAGTCACTGGTGGCCGTAGTGAGTGACATCATTCAATGTCGGTGACATCAGCGGTGCTAGTGATGGCGGCTGGAAGAAAGAAGACATGCCCCCAGGGGCTCTTCTAAGAGCCAATGGGGGTCCTGCTTTCGAGCTGCAGGACCACCAGCAAAGGCACTTGTCAGTGCCACAAGGTCACTTCTAACTGCCGGAGAGGGGGGTCCTGGTTTGAGATGTGTGACCCCTTAAGCCTCAATGGTCCTTCCAAGCAACCAGACCGGCCATTTATGAATAGGCTTTCAGCCATTCGTAAAACCTCCAAACGGATTTCGGAAAAAGTTCGGAGTAGGCTCTTGAGAAGGCTGAAAAGGTTAGACTAAATTGATATATATTTTTATTTAAGCTATGTTACTATGTTGCCAGTAGTCCCCGGAAATTCACAAATCAGTGTCAGCGCCATTTTCCTCGCATACAAATTTGGCTTATTAACAGACATAAACATTGGACCTCATTTATAATTTGGAGACTTACAATGTACAGTGATGTGAAAAACTATTTGCCCCCTTCCTGATTTCTTATTCTTTTGCATGTTTGTCACACTTAAATGTTTCTGCTCATCAAAAACCGTTAACTATTAGTCAAAGATAACATAATTAAACACAAAATGCAGTTTTAAATGATGGTTTTTATTATTTAATGAGAAAAAAAACTCCAAATCTACATGGCCCTGTGTGAAAAAGTGATTGCCCCCCTTGTTAAAAAATAACTTAACTGTGGTTTATCACACCTGAGTTATGGTTATAAAGCCATTTCTAAAGCTTTGGGACTCCAGCGAACCACAGTGAGAGCCATTATCCACAATTGGAAAAACATGGAACAGTGATGAACCTTCCCAGGAATGGCCAGCCGACCAAAATTACCCCAAGAGCGCAGAGAAAACTCATCCGAGAGGCCACAAAAGACCCCAGGACAACATCTAAAGAACTGCAGGCCTCACTTGCCTCAATTAAGGCCAGTGTTCACGACTCCACCATAAGAAAGAGACTGGGCAAAAACGGCCTGCATGGCAGATATCCAAGGCGCAAACCACTTTTAAGCAAAAAGAACATTAAGGCTCGTCTCAATTTTGCTAAAAAACATCTCAATGATTGCCAAGACTTTTGGGGAAATACCTTGTGGACCGACGAGACAAAAGTTGAACTTTTTGGAAGGTGCGTGTCCCGTTACATCTGGCGTAGAAGTAACACAGCATTTCAGCAAAAGAACATCATACCAACAGTAAAATATGGTGGTGGTAGTGTGATGGTCTGGGGTTGTTTTGCTGCTTCAGGACTTGGAAGGCTTGCTGTGATAGATGGAACCATGAATTCTACTGTCTACCAAAAAATCCTGAAGGAGAATGTCCGGCCATCTGTTCGTCAACTCAAGCTGAAGCGATCTTGGGTGCTGCAGCAGGACAATGACCCAAAACACACCAGCAAATCCACCTCTGAATGGCTGAAGAAAAACAAATGAAGACTTTGGAGTGGCCTAGCCAAAGTCCTGACCTGAATCCTATTGAGATGTTGTGGCATGACCTTAAAAAGGCGGTTCATGCTAGAAAACCCTCAAATAAAGCTGAATTACAACAATTCTGCAAAGATGAGTGGGCCAAAATTCCTCCAGAGCGCTGTAAAAGACTCGTTGCAAGTTATCGCAAACGCTTGATTGCAGTTATTGCTGCTAAGGGTGGCCCAACCAGTTATTAGGTTCAGGGGGCAATTTCTTTTTCACACAGGGCCATGTAGGTTTGGAGTTTTTTTTCTCACTAAATAATAAAAACCATCATTTAAAACTGCATTTTGTGTTCAATTATGTTATCTTTGACTAATAGTTAACGGTTTTTGATGAGCAGAAACATTTAAGTGTGACAAACATGCAAAAGAATAAGAAATCAGGAAGGGGGCAAATAGTTTTCACATCACTGTAGAAATGTGGGAGATTCACATGAATGTAAAAGGGTTAAATCCCTAATAGAAGATTTATCATGCATTATAAAAACTAGAAGACTTGCATACAGATATTGCATGTAAAAATAATTTTTCACAAGCACACACAGCCATTCTTTTAAAATAAATATTACCTCCTGCTGTTTACTGATTCTTAAGATCCCTAAAGAAAAGATGCTGAATTTTTAATCAAAGCAAACTTACTATTGTCTTTAGATAAATACTCAAGCAGATGTATAATACGGATATGGAAAATGAACTGCTTTTAAACACATACTGTATGTTCTTTTTTGTTTATGAATTTTAATAAATGTATTCTATAAAGAAAGTCTACCAGATCACAGCTACACTTAATTAAATCTATTTAAGAATGAAGGGATTTTAATCTTTCCCAATGTTCCTATTTAATTAGCATATTTTTCTTTTAGCCAAAACAGCTGCTGTATTAGTCATACAGTACAGTCAATAAAATGAGATCTGGGCCAGCATTTATAAAGACACGGTATCACTACATAATAATGTCATTAGGGCTAGGCCACATTATACATGTTTTCGCATGCGCTTGCAAAAAGTTCCTGCAATTTCCAATGCGTTGTGTTTGTTATTCCGATTCCGTTTTGGAAGCGTATTCCATCACCTTTTTTAGTCACAATCACATGCGCTTACATAATTGGAATTGGGGAATTGCAAGCACTAGTGCGTTGCATGAACAGAAATCGCATCCATTTGTGTTGCAGTGTGGCCTTGCTTTTACTGCAATATTTTACAATGCAGTCATAAATTAATGACAATCATAAAATACCAATTGGTGTCAATATTTTGCAGTCATATCAATATTTCTCAGTCTCGACTTTCATAAAATTGTTCACCTGTATTTAAGGCAGCATACTGGGCAGTTGTAAAATACAGGTACCACAGTGTAAAGACATCTTAATTAGGATAAATGTATAATCATGAGTTTGTAGGTTTAAAAATCTATTTACAATGGACTATACTAAAAGGGTATTTACCTAGAGCTGTAGCACTAAGGTTTCCATCTTAAAGTCACATTAACCCAGGTTTTGCATGACTTTATTAAGTATATGAAAAGACCTCAATACTTACCGCTATGTTTTGCTTTACTGTCTTTTACTATGACTTTAATAAGAGAATGGCAGTAGCTATGTGGGTTTCCCAAAAGACACACATTCAGCTGCCACAATCTATTTAATACTGGACTTACTGGTTGTTTGAATAACTGAAACAACAGAAAATAACTGGTATTAAAGTCACATTGAGGTTAAGACCTTATTAGAATTTTAGACCAGACATGGACAATAGTTAAACCAAGACAAATAACTTCAAATGTGAAAAATAAGATGAAATTACTCATATATATCTATTTCCATGTGAAAATAGCTACTACTACAGTATTAGTATGCTACTTACATTTTTAGACCAAATGCACATCACAGAGAAATGATTTATATGGTGTCCTTAAGAACCATAAAGTACAGCACAGCACAAGTTTTCACGCAAAGAGGACTAATGCTTTACATAAAAATAAGGCAATGGCATTATAATATGAGTATAATTGTTTCTTTCTTAATCAGTAAATGACAATAATATGCTGTCTCTCAAACTGATAATTG
The DNA here is from genome assembly GCA_019447015.1 of Hymenochirus boettgeri. Taxonomy (NCBI): domain Eukaryota; kingdom Metazoa; phylum Chordata; class Amphibia; order Anura; family Pipidae; genus Hymenochirus; species Hymenochirus boettgeri. The sequence continues at coordinate 198,274,561 of CM033476.1, read as the reverse complement.
TTAGGTTATTTAAATTTCTCTGAAAGTCATATCCTACTTTTGTCTGCCATATATATAGATTGCATTGAGTTTTTGGGAGCAACTACCATATATACTCGAGTATAAACCGAGATTCTCAGGTGAAAAAAATAGCCTGAAAATCGAGTCTCAGTTTATACTCGAGTCAAGCACTTACCTGCTCCGGCGGCCGCACGCTCCGCATCCTCTGCTGACTGGCGTCACTACTCGGCGCCGGGAAGTGAGGCCAGCGCCAAGTAATGACGTCAGCCAGCAGAGGAATGTGAAGTATGCGGCCACCGGAGCAGAGAAGAGGATCCAGAGCAGCCTGCAGGGGAACATGTGGAGCAGGTAGGAGAGGGCAACTGGGAAGGAAGGGGGGAAGGCACAGTAATTCCTGCAGTGGCAATTCTTTGCCACTGCAGATGTTTGGAAACTACAACTCCCAGCAACTAAAGCATGCTGGGAGTTGTATTTTTCCAAACATCTGCAGTGGCAAGGAATGAGACTTTAGTTGACCTAAGAATTCCCATACAGTAATAGCCAAATACAGTATGGCTATTACTGTATAGGACTTCTGATGTTCATTTAAAGGGCAACTAAATCCTAAAAACAATACAGAATCAGAAGGAGGATGATATCTATTGCTGCTTTCTGATTCTGTATTGTTTTGATGCTTTAGTTGCCCTTTAAATGGTCAGCAGAATTCCCATTCAGCAGTCCCATACAGTAAGCCATACGATTTGGCTATTACTGAATGGGAATTCTGCTGTCCATTTAAAGAGCAACTAAAGCCTCAAAACAATACAGAATCAGAACACAGTTGTGGTCCTATTTTCTACCCTCAGTTTATACTCGGGTCAATCATCTTTTACTCCTTTTTAAAGGTAAAAGTGGGTGCTTCGGTTTATACTTGGGTCGGTTTATACTCAAGTATATGTGGTAACTAGGTGGGGGTATATAACACTATTACACGTAGGAAAGGTCTATATTTATGTGTGTAATTATCACTATTTAATTAAAATCACCATGAGAAATAACACTATACAAAGTATAGCACTACTACCTACTACTGAGTTTCAAAACAAACGAAATACAATTAATAAACTTGCTTTACTGGACACCCCTTTCTAAAGGGTCTCCATGTATACACTAAAAGGAAGTGGAATTTTACTAACATCCAATGAGAGGTTCTGATCTTACACTGTTAGCAAATCAAAAAATTATCTTAGGCACTGTCCATGACAAGACAGAAAGTGTAAGAAAGTTCCTGTATTACACCCAGTTATGTGCTGTTTGTAATACATGTGACAGTCTTAGCCAATTAGAAAAAACTTCAGATTCTCATATTTACTCCCCCCCTCTCCATAGAAAGTAATGAGACAATCCAGTTTCTGTTTGCTAGACAGGAAGTGATGTCTGTAAATGATTAAATGACTTTGCATGTCTCTAAAACTATCCAGCATTCTTAGAGAAATGGACAGTTTCCACCTTTTATTCCACTATTGATATAATAATAACTATGAGGCTGTGGGGTACCTTCTTTTATAAGAAGGCTCTACTTCATTTTCTACTCTGTGGTAGAGCTTTTAGCTCCTTTATCCAAACCTCTCTATGACTTGTAAAGCTAATCACTATCCTGTGTTTCCAAGTCCTAACCCCATAATGAGTGTAAATTTGGAACTTGCTGTGGTAAATACCAATAATTATGAACCTAGAATGTCATTCTGGATCCTGTATAGGGTCTCAGGATGACCAATGGTGCTGTTCAGATTGAATTGCACATTGTGGCAGAATTACCAGGATCTGTTTTCAGATCTGCAGGTTATTACCATTTAGGCTGAATACATATAACACTACCATATATCCCAACTGAGCATCTGCTTTGAGTCAGAGCTCTGCCAGGATAGATGATTGTTGGTCACAGCAACAGTGGCTGCAGCCTGCAGTGCATGTGACAGACCAATAATGTGGTCTGATAGGGAACTGCATGATTGGCCATGATTTACTAACTGACCTGTTTTTCTGATACGGGCAACCAAACTCACGGCTGGCCACCCCACACCATCAGATGTTTCCAGCCGACTGATCCATGGCACTATCAGTTGGCTACTGGTGTTTACCAAGCCTTAAGTTTCGTACTCACGTGCAATCGCGGGTGCTGTTTTGTCGATACACGGTAAATCCCTGTATGGGATTTACTAAAGGCTGTGCGATTTTGGGTGAATCTCACCCGCACATAAGTATTTAATGCCAGCTGTTAGCTGGCGTTAAATACTTACACGTAAAGAGGCATGCAACCTCTGGTAAATTACTTTGCACGAGTGCCTCTTCCGGTACTCGCGCTGCTGCCGCAAAGCGGGCATTAATGTTGCGCCAACTGATCGACCCATATAATGCTTCCCTAATCCAATAGTCTAATAGCTATGGATGTAAGGGAAGGTCAGATGAATCACTTGTATGTTCAAACCCTTGGGTAGGAAGCGCTAAAGCATGACCGTGGGCTTTTAATGTCTGTAAGTCAGGAAAATGTCTATTCCAGGATATGCTTGTGAAGGTTCTCATTCATCCAGGTCATGGTATATCTGTTCGACACCAACTGTCTGCCATGTACAATGCTGTTTTAACACCTTACTCTGGGCGTTCCTATAACACCTCTTAGCCACTATCTAATCACACCCTTAACACCTGGCTGTGATATGCTAATTGGGATTTTCCAGGGTACATAATTGCCACAGATTCTTGTACAAGTCATTCTGAATTGAGAAAGCCAGTCGGATGACTAGCGAAACGACTTCAAGAACTACATTTCAAGTCCAGTTGATCTAATTGAATACAACAGATATATCTATTCCAGGATGTATGAAAACTACATTTTCTAGAATTCTGTGCAGTCAGGGAATGCTGGGAGTTGTAGTTTTTAAAGATGTGAAAGGTCACAAGCTAAAGCTGTATTAGATCTAGACAGATGCCTTTAGCTACAGGATATTAAGAAAAAAACATACTGCAAACAGAGAATTCTGGGATTTGTAGTTTTCAAACATGTGAAAGGTCTCAAGCTTAGGCCGTATTAGATCTAGACAGATGCCTTAGCTACAGGATATTAAGAAAAAACTTACTGCAAACAGAGAATGCTGGGAATTGTGGTTTTCAAACACGTGAAAGGTCACAAGTCAAACACGCCTGCTCTATACCATTAGAATGTATTACATCTAGACACAGGCTTTTGCCACAGGCTTGTAGTTTTCAAACATGTGAAAGGTCTCAACATTAGGCTGTATTAGATCTAGACAGATGACTTAGCTACAGGATATTAAGGAAAAACTAACTGCAAACAGAGAATGCTGGGAATTGTGGTTTTCAAACACATGAAATGTCATAAGTCAAACACGCCTGCTCTATACCATTAGGCTGTATTACATCTAGACACACACCTTTGCCACAGGCTATAAATAAGATACTTTGCATGTCCCCACCCATTTCTTTAAGTGAGAAATATGTGTTTATATGTTAGATTATTGGGGCAATGCTCTTATAATAACATGATTCTGTGGGGTACCTTCTGTTATAAGAAGGATCTATTTCATTTTATAATCTGTGAGGAGCTTTTAGCTCCTCTATCCCCACCTCTCCCTAACATGTATATTTAATCAGTACCGTATTTTGTGCTACCAAGTCCTAACCCCATAGTGACTGTAAATCTGGAACTTGTTGTGGTATGAACCTTGCATGTTTATCAGGATACTGTATAGGATTTAAGATGGCCATACATATATCCGATTTTACTTACCCAACCAAGCGCTCCTGCGATATTAGATTGATCCTGCCGGAACTGCCTTTTCCCTTCTTCTATGCCACAGACAGGATTGGTCTAATGTTATGGGAGCGCTCGGTCAGGTAAATAAAATCGGATATATGTATTGGCTGCTAATGATTGCCCATAGGTGCTGTTTAGATTGCCTGGGTCTGTTCTCAGACCTGCAGGTTTATTCCCCATAGACCCTCTATATTCTAGCTGGCAGGTAGTATAGGTAAGGGAGGATGTAAGTATGTATCTGTTGTATTCAATTAGATCAACTGGACTTGAAATGTAGTTCTTGAAGACGTTTCGCTAGTCATCCGACTGGCTTTCTCAATTCAGAAGTCATCCGACTGGCTTTCTCAATTCTGAATTGAGAAAGCCAGTCGGATGACTAGCGAAACGTCTTCAAGAACTACATTTCAAGTCCAGTTGATCTAATTGAATACAACAGATATACCATGACCTGGATGAATGAGAACCTTCACAAGCAGATGTAAGTATGTGTTTGTTCATTTAATATGATGCAATTACTTTTTTATAACCTTCAGACTAATGTTATTATTGCCCCCCTGGATGTTTCCTGATGGTTCCTGTGAGCACTGCATCTACACATATCAAAACATACACACATAATTTCCACTGTGCAACAACGGGCACACTTTTGCTAGTATGTATATATAAAGCCATAGCCCCCTCCCCCATGTCCCAAGGCCAGGGTTCCCTCTTAGTGTCCCAAGGCCACAGTCCCCTCCAAATCTAGAGTCCCCTCTGTCACAAGCAACCTGTGTAATATGTGTAACTGCTGTGTTCTGCCTTGCTTGTTTCCTGTGTTTCTCCCTCTAGTGGTGAGTCATTAGGAACTGCAGTGACACACACACACACACACATGGTCTCACATAATTAGGGATTTTATATATATTGATATACCAACTGTCTGCCATGTACAATACCTTTTGTGACACCATACCCTGGACAGTTTCAATAACACCCCTTAGCCTCAATGCATCCACACCTTGCATTCAGAAGGTCCCTAATACCTGGCTGTTGTATACTGATTGGGACTTTCAAGGGTACTTATATTGCCAACAGATTCTTGTATGAGTCATTCTGAATTGAGGAAGCCAGTCAGATGACTATCAAAACAGTCCAGTTGATCTAACTGAATACAACAGATATACCATGATCTGGACGAAATGAGAACCTTCACAAGCATACCTGGATAGTTCCCTTTTAATATCTAGATGACAAAAGGTATTGTCTCGTTTTGCCTTCCTATATATTTGTATGACAATGGTATACTTATATTAGTGTCTTACATATGAATTTAATAGTGTATATATACAGGGTGTAATTTAAAAAAGGTAACTACCATCCCCCGCAACCCCCGTGACCAGGGGTGGCCTGGACGGTAGTAAGGCTCGCGAAAAGCCCAATAACCCTTCCAGATCAGCCGTTTAAAACGGCTGATCGTGGAAGGGATCTTGGAGGGAGGAGGGGGTCAGGGACCAGGCCTGCATTCTCGCGGGGGGGGCCCAGGCCCCTGCAGGTATGCCCCTGTAAAAAGGACTAATAAATGGACCTATTTTTATGTATAGGAGCAATATCCTAATTGTTCATGTATTGTGTTGTCCCTTATTTGTGTGTTTTTTTCGTGGCAGCCATACTTAAAGTCTAACTGTAGTCAAAAAAAAAAATTTCTCAAGCTTTAAAAATAGTTTTATGGTCATGCATGAAAATATATATCCTCTTACACCTACTTGATCCACCCTTCCATATCTGTGGCAGCCATAATTAAAGTGTAATCCCCATAATTAAAGTGAATCCCCAGGTAGACCCTGAAGTCATTTGGCTGTGACGTAATTTATCACTGCCATGACTGATAGCTCAGTATTACAGTAATACAGATAGCTGTATTACCTGGGAAATATGAAGAAGGGGCAAAAGAACACTAGAGTGCTTACATTCTTTCAGATATTACAACCTTGAGATGTGTGAACCACATTCGTTTTTTTGTGCCACCATACCTCAGACAATTATTTTATTGTGTGTTGTAGTTCATGTAAAAAAATGTTTATTCATTTATTTTTAAAAATCAAATATTAGATCATTGTCATATCTTAACTAAAACAAATTATCACTATTCTGTAAATGTCAAACTATTTATAATGTTGATATGGATGTGGAATACTGTCTTTTGTATTGATTGCTAAAAAGTCAATGTCTGTTTTTATAACTTCAGTAAAACAAATTAGTTTAAGATGTTTTTATTTGAAAAAGAGAGAGATTAATTTTCCAAACAAAAATTCATTAAGACACTATTGAAAGTATTTTATTGGAACTATTAATCTTAATAAAATTCCCTGATTCAGATATTGATAAATGTCATACTAAAAAGTTTATAAATGAAATGTTTTTATTTCATAGCTATTTTTTCCAATTTAGCAAATGAAGAAGTTTCTATTGTTTAACTAATAGATAAAAGAACACACATAGCATTTTTTTAAAAACTTTTTTTGTTTTTATTTGTCTCACGGAATGGCTTCTATGGCATCTGAAGTCCAAAAATACCGAAATAAATGTAAGCCTCTTATGGTGGCCATAGACACGGCAATACGATCAGCCAATTAACACTCAGTGCCTGCTGACAAAAATAATTTAGTCTAGAAATGATCATGTGACAGCATCATTAGGGTTGCCACCTCTCCCCTTTAAAAATGAACACACATAACATTATAATACAGAAACGATAAAGGCTGGGTCACCTTTCTATAGAAGGGATAGGATTGAGTGCTACCCCCAAATCTTATTTGCAGAGCAGGAGCTCATTAAAGATTGCTTTGTAAGCTTCCTCTTTTCTTCAGCTCTATCTTTAAAATGGGAAAATCCTTAAGCTCATGGAAGGCTCTTATGGTGGCCATAGACACTGCAATACGATCGGCCGATTGTGCCTTCCGACAAAATTGGCCCATTTGTATTGGCTCAATTCCGGTTTAGAATTTCCATAAGGGCTACCATGGAAACTATTCAAAAGTAAAAGAAACTATTCCTTTTTTCATTATTTTCTCTAGCTTTAACTTTCCTTTTCTTGTGTGGCTTTTGTGAGTTTTAAAGACATGTCTAGTTTCATGGTTAAGAGTATATTATTTTATAGTGCATACAGTGCAAACAATATTACAAGATTTAAGATTAAAACAGTTGTTACAATTGTTGTTGCAATCTTCTGTTTATGAGATCAGAAATATGCAATAGATAATGGAAAATGTGCAACCTACAGTATGGGTTTATTATGGAAGTTTCCTTGTTTGCATTGATAAAACAAAAGGCATGTGGTATTGTTTACAATTAATCTTTCAGTGTTGGTTATGAATTTTCAAGCAATAAAAGAATGCTTAAATTTGTTTGAATAAGATGTTCGTATACTTTCCTCAACAATTTTGGCAGATGATGACCTCAATTGCACAAGACAATCTCAATTACGCAAAACATTTGTATAGTTAGCAGCTTGTCATTCACTAAAAACTATTTTTTTTAATTAAACAGATGGTGATAACAAAGAAATTGATGAACATATACATGTTTGCCTGCTTTACTAATTTGCATTTCTAAATTATTCAGGTACCACTGCAATTAAGCTTTAATTGCTTTAAGATAAATGAATATCTCAGAAAGAATGAAAAATTGTGATTATGTTTTGGAAGCGCTTTGTCCCTTTGCATTGAGCAAATAGCCGCAAAAGATTTAAAAGGGGGGAAATACTAAAAAGAGCAAATCGTGTTTCTGCTTTGTTTGTATCCTCTGTTATAAATGCTTGTTAACATGTAAAATGTTTGTGACAGCTGTAGATAATGCAAACTGGTCTCAAATGACGATACCATAAAATATATTTGACTAGCATACTGTTTAACAGAAATACAGGGTGATGCACAGAGCCACTAACAGCTCCCCTGTGCAATCGCTCTGGCTTTGCCAGATTGGTTGGTATTAAAAAGTCCCGTAAAGGTAAGACACTACACAAATATAGCACCACAATGATGGAGTTTATGTCACACTTACTGATATAACATTGATTAGCGTGTTCACCTCGCCTCTTGGTGCATCTGGCTGGTAGTAATTTTTCTTTTGCCCATTGTTCAATTTCTATAGTAAAAGGTTCTTTTTTAATACAAAGTCTACACACCACAAAATCACGTCTGTTTTTAGACTTTCATCATCCTCAACAAGCCAATGACTATCTTATTGATAAAACAAATTCAGAGTAAACATTGTCTGAAACGATCTAGGCCTGAGGTGACTAATCGTGTTCTGTTGGATCTTTGATACAAAGGTAAAAACACTTTTTATTGTCATAACAATGTTTTTCATTTTAAAGAAGCAAATGGTACATGTAGCTACAAATACATTTTTCAGTGTTTACTTGCTACAAAAAAATCCATGGTTTTTTTTTTTTGGTCCTTTATTTCATATACAATAATTCTACCAATACAATTAATTTTCAGATAAAGTCTGAATCTCACTAAATACTTTGTCACAAAGAAAAAAATTATGTGTCAGATGGTGTTTACCAGTATTTTGTGTGTTACATTATTTTAATGCCAGATGAATTTTTACCTTTATGATTATTTTTAGATTCCTTGTCCTTTAAGGGGACTAGGCTTGTTTATCTAGTCTTGCTTAATTGTACTTTTTGTAATTTAAAACCAAAAATCCAATTCTAACGCAAAAACTATTTTCCGTGTAATTTATCCATTGAAGACCGCATGATAGACTGAAATTTACCGACGTGTCTGATTGAACTTTTCCTCTGATCTGAAGTTCGACAAAATCTGATATTCTGACCCAATCATCTAAAATATTTTGGTGGCCAATTTAGGTCATGTTATTACACTTGTGATGAAGGCCAAACAAAATGATACTCCCCAAGATATCACTTCCAGCCTTTCACTATTGTTTTCTTCTCATTTCTAGCAGGCTGTGTGTCTGTCCATTACTTACAAACTCAATCTAATCATTACTAAAGTTTGAAACAAATAGCAGGAGTGCTGCCAGTTGAAACATAAAAGACAATCCAAACCCCTAAATCTTGAGCCTAAGTCCCCTATCTGGCGTAATATATTTACAATGGAATACATAGGTTGTATACATTGTAATGGAAAACAAAAAACATACATTTTCTTTTTCTTCCCTTCATTTTGACCACTCTGCAAATAATATTCAAAAGCAAGAAAAAATAACATACCGGGCAGCACAGTGGCTCAGTGGTTAGCACTGATGCCTTGCCTGAAGTCCTGAGTTCGATTCCACCCTTGGACACATCTGCAAGGAGTTTTTATGTTCTCCCCGTGCTTGCGTGGATTTCCTCCGGGCACTCTGGTTTCCTCCACAATCATAAAGACATACTGATAGGTTGTATGTGTCAAATAAATGTGCTTAGATTGTAAGCTCTTCGGGGCAGGGCCTGATGTGAATGTATACATGTAATTGTAAAGCGCTATGGAAGATGTTGGCGTTATATAAATTCGCAGATGCAAAATACTCTAACCCTCATCTTTCTTTTCTCACTACTTGAAATCTGTTCTGCTTTCTTTTCTCACCACTTTTAATCTGTTTCACTTGCAGATTTGTGGATTTTTGGAAAAAAGGCAAATGGACCCATTGAAGTCAAAAGTTTTGCCAAAAATTAAGGTATAAATAGCAATGGTAACTTACTGTAAATGGTTCAGGGACCTGGAAAATAATCTAGGGAACATGTATCAGTGCCCAAAATCTTTTGAACTCTTCTAGAAATGTCAAACATTTTCGAAAATAGTTTCGCAGTTTGAAAAAATCCAAAAAAACTCAAAAATCCCCAAATTCTGAGTTCCATCAGATCCAAGAAATCTGCTTCAGAAAGGGGATCAGATTTGGATCCATCTCTACTAGAGATTGGTAAAACTGCTAAAATCTGTTCCGCCTGCCGATTTGCGGATATTAGAAAAAAAATTGAAAATTCATGTAAAAAAACAATTAAACTCAAAGGGACAAATAATCCACTCATATCCGCCTAAATATAAGGTAAAAATGCATTGGAAATGGTCTAGGGAACACATACATATATCCACAACTTTCCTCATGATTATCGAACTTCCACATTCTTTTTTCAAGCCACGTTCGAAAAAATTCAAGTTTTCAAGGAATTTTCAATGAATTTTCGCTAAATTGAGATACCCCATGTTTTTAAATACAGTAGGGTCCTTAGACCTCTAAAAGACCTAACACTAAATTTGTCCAAAAAACTTATAGGGGGGTTATTCCTTAAAAGTACTTTTGGGTCCCAAATTGTGTGGATACAAATTGGTTAACAATAAGTGCTAGTCCTCCACACTAGAATTCACACACAGAAAGCTCAAAGATCAGAAAAAAACTCTCTCCAACTCCTACACTGTCAGGTCTCCACACACTGACAAAATGGCACCTGTCTAGCTGCCTTTTATATCCAGGGGGTTGGGACAGATAACAATAACTGCAATTGGTGAATTTGATACATGAATATCTTCGAAAATGTTCGAACGTCGATTTTGAAAATCCGGAAAGCAGAATTCCAGAAAATTCCCCGATTTCAGTGGATTCACTGATCTCGTAGATCCTCCGTGGAACCAAGTTCAGATCCAATTCTTTCGGAAAGAATCTGATTGTATGCATCCGGAAAGAATCTGATTGTAACAAATCAGAATTAGTTACAATCAGATTAGAATCTGATTGTTCCCTAGACCATTTCCCAGGTCCCAGAGCTATGACCAAATTTTTGAAAATTCCTTAAATATTCGAATTTTCTAGAATTTTCAAAATTTATAGTATTTTCAAAATTTCTTGAATTTTCACCCACAGTTCGGAAAAAATTCGGAAAGCGGAATTCTGGAAAATATGCGAGATCCGTGATTTCTGGATCTCGGAAATCCACCTCTAATCTCTACTAACCACTCATAGCAGGTACAAAATCCATCAGAGTCTTATAACTCTTCTGGATACCATTTTCTGCAAAATATTCATATTTGTATAACACAATTTATTTTAACTTTCTCAATTAAAGGTAATGTATCTTTAGTGTGGCCATGAAAGCATATTTTTTAAAAATGGTTAAGTGATAAGTAAGTGACACACAGAAAATAAAATAAGTGCTTTATTTTTAAAGCACAATATCTGAAGGGTGAAAGGCTCACCTCTACAGACAGAAAGACAATGAATTGATTGAATTAATATATTCATTGCAGATCCTCAGTAACAAGGCTTTTTCAATGCTTGTACATGGTCTTGAATATTTTTACGGGACTGAACAGATTTCATTTTGACAAGTACTGATTAAATGTAGCACATAACTGAGCTTTATTAGCAGATGATATTTTCCTGTGACATGGTTGCTTTATATTGTGTAAAAATGGCTGGAATTATTTTTATAACAATAAAACATTCTTTAGATGTTTGAAAAATCTTGTGAATTACTGTAAGCACTTTAATACTATTTAATGGGGATAATAACATTTAAATAACATTTCAGATTAAACCCCATTGTTGTGTTTTTACTGGCTGGTAGGAAATTATTATTTGCCAAAATTAAATTCACTTAAACTATTCTTTTTGTTTCTTGTTGTAGCTGAACATAATACAGTAAATAAACAAAACATGTCTCCATAAACTTTAATCTGGCCTATACAATGATGGTAAAGGGGTAATTCAGAACATGCAAATTTATATTTGCGTAAATTCCTTTTCCTTAAACTCCCAAAGGCAGCACCAATAGATATCATCGTGCCCCTTCTCTTGTAGGACAAATGGCCTAGGCTTTAAAAGTACCCTTCCCATATATCTCCCTCGATGTAAGTCCTAATGCAGTGAAATAACGACACTGTATACTTACAAATAAAAATTCATTAGAGAGGGAGCAAACGCTGCCTTTAGGTTTCACAGAAAAGGAATTAACGTAAATATAAATTTGCATGTTCTGGTCTCCAGTAGGGATGGCCGGTTCGCGGATCCGAACCCGGATCCGCCACGGGCTTATCCCGTTCGCGAACGGCAGATTTTTCCGGATTTTTGCGAAATTACGAGTTTTCGCGTATTTTCGAAAATTTTCAAAAATACGGGAAAACACGTATTTTCTAAAATTTCCGTAAATACAAAGATTTCTCTTATTTCCATACATACGTATTTTCAAAAATTTTCGAAATTACGAGGATTACTTGTATTTTCGAAAATACATATTTTCGAAAATACATGAAAACTCGTAATTTTGAACATTTTTGAAAATACGAAAAATCTCGTAATTTCGAGGGTATTTTTCATTTTAATGGGTCCGCTCGCGGATTTTCGAATTTTTTCGAAAATTCGCGGATCCTCAAGCGGACCGGATTTTGCAAAGTTCGGACATCTCTAATCTCCAGTATGCTTTAGTTGACAATTGTACTAGACTCGCAAACCAGGCAGGGACTATCATATTTATTGTGCATTTGTTCTGGTGAATTTTCTTCAAATCTTGTGTATCAGGGGTATTGGAGGAAAAATATATGCCAGATTGAATGGCCATGGGACTGAAAGTGCATCTCTCCCTACTGGGAGGTAGAAGTACACTTAAAGTTTGTGATTTGTTGCTGATGCCATCAGATCTGCTTGACAAGTCTGACACTTCTGCCAGGATAAGTTGAAGATTTGTGGTTTCAAGACCCATTTATTGGGATCCAGAGATTTCAGCCTCTCTGCCTATTGATTCAGTGATCCCTGCATGTATACTGCTAAAAGGCTTAAAAGTTTGTGTTCTCCTCCAAAAACTTTTTCTTTGAAATAATAAAATCAGATTTAAACTACTTGTGCCACCTTGATGGTTAATATAGGCAGAAGCAGTCTGATTGTCTGTTTGTACACTCTTGTCCCAAAAAACAGACTCAAAGGCTCTGAGAGCTTCCCAGATTGCTTTTAGTTCTCTAAAGTTAGAGGAAAGCATCTTTTCTTTCAGAGACCACTTGTCTTATTTTGAGGAATTTAGGCTGTGAGCTCCCAAACCCCTCATGCTATCATCCGTGGTGATAATTAAGTGGAAGCCCTCAACAAGGTTCCTTTTGGCTATTCACTAAATTAGAGAATGTAGAATATGATTGGGGATTCATATTAATTGGTGAAAGGGGGGTTTGTGCTTTTTTGTTGTAGGATTTGCATATGGGCTCTGGCCCAATGTAACTCCTTCTATGGATGCTGAAAATAGTACTGGTACTTTCAGGATGTTCTTCAGGGATACTTTCCTGGCATGAAGTTCTTGACAACTGACCTCACTGTTTCCATTTTGAAATGGGTCTTTCTCAAGAATTGATTTAAGAATCTGAGATCATAAGATTTTTTTCGCATAAATTCCCTTTCCCTCTTTTCCCTGGGGTACTAGAACTTTTATCTCCAAAAACTACAGAAATTCTTGGTTGAGGATAAATATTTTATCCTTTAGAGATGGCAGTTTTAAGGTCATAACAAATTGAGTAGGAGGTTAGAGTAGTTCAAGCAAATAACCTAAATCTATTAACTTCAGAACAATATCCCACAGGCCTGGCGTCAATGGAAAATGGTCTGGAGTTAAACAATCAAACTTTTCCTTTCTCTTGTTTAGGCCTGTTGAAATTCTCAAATCGGTCTCTGCCAAATAGGAAACCACAACCTCTAGATGATAATCGAATAGAGTGAAAATGCTTTTAAAATATTTTCTTTCCTGTGGTAAAGAGGGAATTTTATTTTCTCCCATTTCCCCTATGAGGTCTTCAAGGCCGGATCCAAACAAGAGACCACTTTTTAGGACATGAAACATATCTGTTGTATTCAATTAGATCAACTGGACTTGAAATGTAGTTCTTGAAGACGTTTCGCTAGTCATCCGACTGGCTTTCTCAATTCAGAATGAATTAATTTCTCGGAGACCCCTGCTACATATGGGATGACCATACTCTTAGCCACTATCTAATCACACCCTTAACACCTGGCTGTGATATGCTAATTGGGATTTTCCAGGGTACATAATTGCCACAGATTCTTGTACAAGTCATTCTGAATTGAGAAAGCCAGTCGGATGACTAGCGAAACGTCTTCAAGAACTACATTTCAAGTCCAGTTGATCTAATTGAATACAACAGATATACCATGACCTGGATGAATGAGAACCTTCACAAGCAGGACATGAAACAGTTTGTTCTTGGAAGCATTATCCATGATTTTAGCCATATGGCCCTTCTAGTCACTCTGGCCGATAAAGTGGAATCACACAAAATGATCAGCTCTGTGCAACAATGGAAGGTTTTTAATGATAGAGACACTCCTTTTTTCAAGAAGGTTTCTAAATCTGTCATACAGATTCTTAAAGCCTTGGTCACTGTAGCTGAAGTGACAGCTGATTTTATATTGTAGATGCCCCTGAGGAAAGGTATACCTTTCCTTATGTCGAGCCTGCCTTGCGATCCATAGGACCCTTTAGGCAGGATCCATCATCTAATGGAAGAGTAGCGCTACTGAATGATCAATTTTGGGAGATGATTCCCAGAATTTTTCATTCTCTGGGTTGAAAGGACAAAGATTAGAAATGTGTCTTGGGAGGGAATACTATTTATCGCGACAATTACATTCCCCTAAGATACACTCTTTAATGGTCTCATGAACTGGGATTGTGGTCTTCTTTTTAAGAAAAGAAATAACTTTGAAAGTTTCTTGGGTGGTTCTTGGGGATCATCTGTTTAGAAAGATTCAGATTTTAGGAAAGCCTCTAAAATCATCATGTTCAGTAACTTCTCCTTCTTCAGAAAGTACTCAGGTAGTACTCTTCCTTGTTAGCTTCATTTATTTCATCTTTATTTATCACCAGGTAGGACCCCTGGGTTTCTCTGTATTAGAATCTACAGGAGAAAGGGATACCTCTCTCTGTCTTTTTACTTGGTTGTTTTTCCATTTAGGAAGACATAGCTTCTTTAAAAAAATCCTTGGTTAATTTGTTATTGCAATCAGGGCAAATTTTACTTTTGCCTTTAGCTTTACCTTTAACTTTAGAAGGAAAAATAGGTAGAGGCACCTCACCTGGTTCTTTAGAGGCGACATGCCCTATATAAGCAGAAAAGAAAAAATCATTATCTGTTTTACCAAATTCTCCCTACACTATAAAAGGAGAAAGGGGGGAATCCAAGTTAAAGCTTACCAGACTGGGCAGGGGCCAATACAGCTGAGCACAGCAGCACTCCAAAACCGGCAGTGAAGGAATAATGCTATATTAGAACCACACAGCTATATAAAGCAATCTAAATTCCATACTTTACATAAATTTTTTTTTATTCAATATGATTCATTTCTAAACTTTTAACTCTGCCAGGCTGTACATATGACTTGAAATGGGCGACTCTCACCTCCCGATATGCATTATTGCTTTCTCCCCCAGACCCCATCTAGGTGCCTCAGTTGCAGCCCCAATGTGAAAGGAGTGACTACTAAAGCCTCTACTATCCAAGCCTTAAGCATCTAATACCTTTTTTAGCACAGCTCTAAATTGGAACTTGGTGAGAGGAACCCAATCCTGATGAATTAAGAAGGGGCCAGTGAATGGGGTTTGATCTGGGGGTATTCAATATCACATTGTACTGGGCAAGTTGCCTTACCTGTAATTTGGTTCAAAAACACAGACAACACAGACAATGAACCCCCCTTTTAGGTTTTTGGGTCTCTGACGACCATTACCAATCGAACCCCCTGACATTGAATGTCACCTTCCTGCTACCTTGCTGCTACTGATCAGCTCAGATATCCCAAAAGGCTCCATAGAAGGCCCAAGGCAAAGACATACAAAAAAGGGAACATTCAGAATCAGTCAGTTGGGGAAACAGGTCGAAAAATTCCACCCAGTATTTTCATTGTGATAGGTCGTCTAACCTCAACGTTTTTTTTCTCCCCAGCTTAAAACCTTTTACTGCCTGTTTTACTAAAAAACATTTTTGTCCTCTCTCCAGCTTAAAGCATGTGTACACTGGAATTAAAAATGCTTTTGACATATTTTTCCCCCTAAACCCCCCAGAGCCTACCTTTTTAGATTCAAAGTTGCTGACATATTGTTTGTCCTTGTGCATGTTTAGGTCCTCCGCTCCGAGATTATTATCTACCCCCTGATTGAAAAGCTTCAGGCTCATTTACTCCATGCACTCCAAGTGCTTGTGTGACGAGATTGGCGTCACGCACGCACATATCCGTGCGTACACTGACGTCATGTTGCGTGCACGGTGACGTCATGGACAAGCCTTACCTATTGAGGCTTACCAATTAATTTATCAGTGTACTTGTACTTTAACAGCCTAAATAGCAAGACTAACATTGCTAATGTCTTATTGAGCATGCTTACTGACAACCCCGTTCAAACAGAAGAAGCAAATACTATAGTAGAAGGTTTAATCTGTCTTCTTCAGACCGAATGTCTCTTGTCTCCCTTTCTAACTGAAACCAGGAATCCCAAACTCTTCGATAACCTCAAGATGTTGGGGGGAGGGTGGGGGGGGCTAAGGAATTTTGGATCCAGTAATGCATAACTCCCAGACAAGCTGCCAGATTGAATTTGGGCATTTTTCCTCGGCTTCTCCACTTCTGGGGCCAGCTCGACTTTTGGGGCCAGCTGCCAAAACCCATTGAACTGCATATGGTAGAAAGAATCAGTGATGCCATTTTTGTTGTCTGGGACATGCCTAGCACTAAAATTAATGTTACACTGCAAACAATGCAATACTAGATGGCGTAGCAAGACTATCACTGGTGGAGAGCTAGATGTGAGGTAATTCACTGCCCGTACTGTCGCAATGTTATCAGTTAAGAATACTATGGCTCTGTTTGAAAATCCTGTACACCACAGCTTAACTGCCAGCAGGATAGGGAAAAATGTCAAATTGCAGAGTATAGGTAGATTCTGCCATTTGCTTGGCAAACTGGTCACGCACCATCTCCCTATAAAATAAAACCCCATTGAACCTGTAGCATCTGTGAACAAAGTTGGTCACTCTCTACCATAGGTGCCTGCCAGTACCTTGTCCCATTAAAACCCAACAAGAATTGCTTCCACATTATTAGATCAAGCTTGACTTCCTTGGTGACCCTTACAAAATAAGACCATCTGACACCAACTGTCAACAATGCTAGGTGCCTAGTGAAAATCCTACCCATTTGCAAAATTAAATTTTCCTTTAGGGTGACGTTTATTTATTTATTTTTTTATGGTGATTTTTTTCATTGACATTGTAATTGTGATAAACTGAAGTAGGTCTTGGACCTTTTCCTCAGGCAAACGAAAAACTTTGGCCTTTGTGTCTATTTTGATGACTAGGACCAACATTTTTTTCTGGGGCCAACAATACTCCAAACATGGCGGAAATGACCTACATTGTGTGGGTGCATCGTAAAGTAATGTTTTATGTTAGAAACTCCTGTCGCACTACCCATTCAAGAAAGGTACTAAAGGTTTCAAAGTACGAACAGGAGATAGAGCTTCCCATTGGCAGAGAGTGGTCCACATAATACTCCCCATTTAAACTGCAACCCAGAAGGTGAAAGAGAATCTGGGTGCACCGGTAATAGCTGAAAGGCTGAGTTAATATTGGTCTTTTCCACCAGTGCAGCCGGACCCGAGGCCTGCACCAACTGAATTGCCTCGTAGAACGAGGTGTAGGAAATGGAAGTTAGCTTCTCGTCATTTTCCCCATTCATCAACCCACCCTTTGAGTACGATAAAAGGTGAATGAGAAGTAACACCCTTGCCTCCTTGTTTGTCACCAAACCCAAGGAGGAAACAACAAGATTTGGAATAGGGTGCTCTAAAAAAGACCAGCCATCCTCCCCAAGCTTACCTCCCTTAACAACTTTAGCTAACTCTGGATTCTCTTTAATGGATTTGAGGTTCCCACATCCAAGCTGAGGGCACTTTAACGCAGATGCAATGACAAAGCCCTCTTCAAAACCTTTTTCTAACAATATGACAATATGCCCCCCCACCCTACCCCCCCCCAATTTGGGTACCTATCGAGCCATAGTTTGATCACTTCTAGCCTCAGTGGGCTCTTCCCATTTTCCAGTATCCATTTGCCTGTAACTCCCTTGCCGTGATCTCCTGAAACATCTTGATGAGGGTTGATTGCCTTTGCAAACTAAGCATTCATGTTGAAATCGACATGACACACCCCATGTGCACTGGCCCTTGTTAAACTACTAGCAAATCCCTTACTTCTGCCCTGGTGTGGCATAACTCGTTCCCCCACTACTGCAAAATGGCTGTCCCTGTCCAGGGGTACCCCCCAGAAATGACTGATTTACTGAGTGACCAAAACCTTGGAAGCTTTTGTTGTTCATTACCCTCATCCACAATGGTCGCATTGAACCTTGTCACATGCTTCCATGTGCTGCCTAAAATCCTAATCATAACGTAACAGACTTGTCCCCCATAAACTAACAAAAAGAAGTTATTGTGCTGGGCACTAGGGCTGGACCGTCACATAATATATATGAACCGCAATCATGTGGTGCACCCCCACTAAAGGTGCCCATACATCTATAAGGTTTTACTTACCGGACCGAGCGCTCACAAAATGTTCATTGATGCTGCCTGAACCGCTTCTCCCGATCTTACATTCGACCGACATGCGATCGCAAAATCCCATTCATTTTGCGATCGCATGTTGGTCGAATGTAAGATCGGATACTTGAATGCATAATCAAAACAAAAAAGGGGAAAGCAGTTGGAAAACATGGGCAAGACAGCAGGAGTGTGGAAAAACAGTCCCTAAATTTATTATACACTGATATGACACACAAGACAACCAATTTACCCAATAAAGTGCATAGTACAAAAAATAGTTAAAAACACATCTCCTAAAAACTTGTCTGGAGTATATATACCGGTATATATAATAAGGATAAACACTAAAAAAGGTTATAGCAGCTATTCTTATATAAGTCATACAGTATGATATACAATCACATTATACAATTATAAACACTACACCCTTTAGTAGGTACAATAATCAGACCGGCAGACCACCCTTAAATAAAATGAGAAAGGTACCAGGGTAAGATAGGAGAGCCCATAAAACACACGGATCAAACGCCAGACACGTTTGTCCTTAGCGGACTTCCTCAATGGCGAGGAACTATGCAACCATGTGGCAGTTTAAACAGGCCTCCACTTAGATGCAGGCATATTACATCATTAGTGCTGTGAAAACAGTCACACCACCTGGTTGTATCGATGTGGCGCATCACCGGTCTAAAGAGCGTCACCAACACGCACCAATAGTGTGTAAGACTCATGAACCAATCCGAAAACAGTGCATGGAACGCAAAAATGTGTGTCACTGACCAGGAACCGCCTAGTCAGATACCAGGGTGAAACGCAGAAATGCGAGTCACTGACCGGGAAGCGCCTAGTCGAATACTGAGGTGGAACACAAAACCTGTCACAAAAATTCACAAGCCTGAGCTACTATGTGGAGGAAAGTATTAAATTATACAACAAATAGGCTGAGTACACATTACCAATGGCTATAAGTAACTAACCAATAAAAGGTAACATCGTAATTGTGTTATTCCATACACATTATTGATTATTGGTTATGTTGTGCCAAAGTGCACTTGGTTTATAGTACAATGCCCAAAGAAGTCCAGGCATTCAAGTAATTTCAAACATCAAAAGACAGTACATAAGATTATTATATTGTATGTTTGCCAAAGAGCCGTAGGCTCTAATGTCCCATAAATATGGTAGAAATGTCTCCCTTCAAAAGGTTATTATGCGATATACCACATAGAATACCCCCAAAGAAACAAAGAGAATCCCAGGTGATCCAAATGTATCGGATCCTAAAAATGCTGGGTACTGAGACCTCGGACAGATTGTTCCAAAAAGGTCCGAACAATAATGTGGCTGATGCTCCCTGATAACACTGCCTGACATGGTAAAGGCCTGAAGCCAGTTGTCGAAGGTCCTTGGAATGAGGCGACTAAGCTTTTCTTCATCATCCTCAGTCTTTGTCTCTTTACACCTCTCTAATTTATCAAGGGAAAAACACTCCAGTGGCCGCAAAGAAAATATATCAATGTAGTCCCTTCTCCATATTTTTTCCTTAACCTCTGTCTTTAAGTGCCTGAAGGGCCCTCAAAATACAAAAAGCCTTTTACCACTTCGGAAACTGTGACAGTAGATGAACCTGATGCCAGCTGACCCTGCTGCAACTGTGAAGACAAGATAGACATTAGAACCACCAATCTAAAAAGACATGCATCAATGGTGTCACCCGCAGGCCTGCCCTGTAATAGCGGTTCCTGAGAAACCTTGGGAAACTGATTACTTGGAAGCAGCAAGCTGCCTAAGCCTCATGTGTCTGCTCTTGTCCTCATGCCAGCCAATCCTGCTGTACCTGCAAAGACAAAGTAGATGGGAGAAAAGGGGTTCCACTGCTTCTCCGAGAAAAATGGCTACTGCTCCTACCCCCCACACACACACATTTATTACTTCCCCTGTGCCCCGTTCCCATCTCTTCATGTAGCTTTACTACAGGTCCCCTCAGGTCAGGCTGCCCCTCACCTACTTTGTCATTTTGGGGCTCTCATTACTTACAAAGCATGATCCCTTGCAGGCTGGAAGACACCTCCTTCGCTGCTGTATGTGTAATCTCCATGCTACACGGGCTGCAGAGGATCAGCAGAAATCAGCATCACGGCTTTGACTGATGGGCAGACCTAGAAGCTGCAGAGGAGCAGTGGTAATATGTAAAATTTTTGTTAAAGGTAACTATAGTAAAAATTGGCTTTTGGGGTCCAGGATCAATAACTAAAATTAAGAGGGTGGACATGCCCTTTAAAGTGGTTTAGATCATCACCCCTGGGCACTATTCATGGAAGAAAGAGAGAACTTTAGTAAATGTTTTTGTATGGGCTTGTATACTTTTACCTATATCCTATAAATATATATAAATAAAATTATGAATAATTGAGTTCCTTTTTAGAGGTTGAATACATTTTTTTATAAAAAAATATAAGCTTTTAGTAGCTTGTATAAAGCTGAATTAATATCTAATATCTAACTCAATAATCATTATTTGTGTTTGATGGGTGTTCAGTTTTAAAGGGATTGCATACTAATTTATTACACATACTGTAAATATAACATTTATAAGTGCAATTCTGTACTGCTTTGCTTTATAGAATTAGCAAACTCTAATTGTAATGCAGTTGGATCATGTTTTTTTTCTGCTTAGAGAGGACATCCTTATATTGTAGCAATTGTTAGATTTTACTTTCCTTAAAATATAGATATTACTGACCCTTTAATTCACACTGTTTTAAATAAGATTTGCTATGTATTTGGAAAATATACTTTAATTGCCATGGGGTTTTCCCACTCACTGACTCTATACCTAGGGCCATAGCTGATGCAGCCCTTGGAGCATGGCCACAACACATGAGGCTATTTTTCGAGCAAACCGACTTATATTTTTATATATCGTTCAGTCCAGCAGAAAAATTCACCGGCATTACTGCTGTCGCTGGCAACCGATGTCTGTTGCCCATTTGCCCAGACCGGTAAATCACGGATGATTGTGCAGTCTCCTAAGGAAAAATTCCCTACCAAGCATCTGCAGCCAGGAAATATTTTTTTATTTAATAATGTACTCCTGTATGGATTAATGTTATTCACAGCAAAACATCACCTAATTTGCAAGGTTGTGTGAACTGTAAATAAATACATTTCACCATAAAACCAACTTTGTGCTAAAAAAAAAAAAACAGTCTGTCCCTAATGTATAAAAACACAGAAGATAATAAAATAATAACAAACATTGAACCAATCAACTGCCATTTTTACTCCAAGACAAAGAGGAAAAATGTATTTGTACATTTCTTTTATGTGTGTTATATATGGATTGGGGGGTAGAGCATAGCCCACAACAGGGAGTTTGCAAGGTCTGTACACTTAACTTTAGATGTCACAGGGACTATCACATGGTTTCAGAGCAAGAAGCAGGATGTGCAGTGGTTCTGGTGATGCTGCATATCACACATAAAAATCTAAATATCCTTTGTAAAAAAAAAAATAATGAAAGTAAATTGCAAAAATACCAAGGAAATCGATTCCTGTCAATTTACCTAATGTCATTATTGGTAAATGCATTTGTTTAGCGCCACTATTTAACTATTAGGAATAGTTCACTCAAAAAGTGAATTTTTTCCTTTATATTTTGAAGCCCAGGAGGTTAAGGAGCTATGCCTTACCTCCCATTCTTCAATCAATATCTCAGGAGCCAGGGACGAAGGTAAGTATATTTAACTTTCACGCGATCCGCCGATACAGAGCTGAAAATATTTGACCGCTTCCTGGTTCTAATCCACTATAGCGCGCATTGTCGTGCATGCTTGGCTTGGCTATTGTAAAATTCAATAATAGCCATATTTCTAGTCCAAGCAGCAACTAATAATCTAATTTGTCCACCAAACCTAAGCTAGTTTTCAAAATAACGCTTAGTTTTCATTTCTCAGAGACGGTTTCATTCAAATTTTGGGAAATTCTGAAAAAAAAATGTTTTCCAGGGAAAAGAATGTTTCTTTAAGTTTAAATGATTTCTTAATTAATTAATTTTCAGATTTAATCAATGTTTTACCACACACAGCAAAGTTTACAGTAGGGGAGTATGGATAGGGTAGGTTTAACCATGGTTAAACTGCTCATGGTCATGGTGGTGTTATGAGTGGATAGTGATCTTGTCTGTTTATGTTTATGTGATTTGTGTGTGCACTGTCTTTCCTCTATTGCTGGCCAGCGAACTTCTTTTTCTATTCAGTTTCCCCAACCCATATAATATTGTTGAATAAAACAAGTAGCCATAGAGCATTAAAATACCTGTTTAGTGTTATTCAGTGTAAATGATGAAACCAGAATGCAGCGTGTAATCTGACTGCACAGTCTGAATTTAATTGATTATTTGTAAAACCTGCAGCAGGAATGTGTTTAAGATTTTTCACTACTTTCAATACAATATTCTGTTGTAGCATAGTCTTGATTGTATTATTTTACCAACATTGTAGTTTCTTTTATGCATGTGATGTACAGAAATGTTAATTTATAGTTAAGTATTTTCTATATTTCTGTAATGTACCTTTAAAAGCTAAGGGTGCTGGGAAATCCATGCCAGCTATAAAAGTTAGTGCTTAGTGTTCATTCAGTGGAACTTCTAAAGTCAGAGCGATCAGTCTGGCTGCAGTTTGAGAAATACACTGTTATTTTGGCGTTTACACACAGAAAATCGTTAGTATTTACAGTATACATCATAAAAGCATTTTATCTTAAAATGAATACATTTTATTTAACACTCAATGTACTTTAATATACACATAGCACTTTAAAGATTAAGATACTTGCACTTTAATAATATGAATTAAGTATTTAATGGTTACTATACCATACAATGTAATATTATGAACAGATATGGTAGATAAAAGATGTTTTTGCACAGAGATACTGAATTAATAATTTGTTTTTAATGTCCATTATAACAAGAGATTTCCCATTTTGCTTCACGACTCCCACTATGATGTAATAAGCACTAGTAAGAGCTTAATATTGTTAAACCGCGCTCAGGTTTCCAATTGCTAATTTTGCCCCAAACAATCAGACATTATTTAACATTTGATAGCTAATATCTGTTTGGTTGGGGCAAAATGAACACCATTTTTAACTATAAGAACATTTATTGAATAACCCTGACTGTTTGTAGTTGCTATTCATTTTTGGCTTGATAAAGGTCCCAGAAACGGGTCTGTCTTTTTTTTTTTTTATATATACATACATACAGTAAATGATAACTTATGATAAATCGAAATGTTACTTTAGTTACAAAACTATAAAACAATGAACACAACTCAACTACACATAAAAGTTAAAATTTGTTACACCAGAGATTTTCCAGCAAAAAAAAAATATTTATTCTTTACCATGCCAAGTGCTCCCAAGATAGCAATGTCTACATCAAGGAAACTTTCATAGAAGGTTTATATTTTTTTTCCCTAGAGCACAACACTGTAAAGCAAAAGTTCAATATTTTTTGTGTTCTAGACAGTTTATTCAGACACTTATATCCTTTAAAGCATAGAATTCTGCCTGAATACTGTAATGTACTGCATCCCTGTGTATGCTTTCAGCTCAAAATCATGATGTAACATCATTCGCTTTAACAATAGACAAGCTCCTGCTTGCCGGGAGGCTTGTAGCGCACCAAGATTGTTGCCCCCTGGATTTAGAGTGCAGGGTATCTGAGCTGAGGCCAATAATACACAAGGAAACCAGGAACATAATAGGAGTACAGGGCACAACCAGCTCAAAGCTGGACAATAGCGTTGTACCAAATAAATAAGTGGAATCAGATTCAGGGACAGAGCAACGGGTCAAAACACAGAGGATCAATCAGCGAGGCAAGGTACAAAATGGTAGAGCAAAAATGTATTCAAGGTCAGGCACAGTATTGGACAGGTGGCAAACAATCATAAAAGGGGAACAGGCAGAAATCAAAAACAAAGATAACACACCAGATCACACCACGAGCAAGGGATAAATCCCAAGCTATAACGGGCAATGAGAAAATAATGAGTAGAGAACCATATAGGAAACCAGAACCAATCGAAGAAAGCCAAGGAAGTAGAGCAGGTTTTGGATATGCTGCCAAATGGAAAGTGTGCAAACCCAGAAGTGAAGAGGGAAATGGAACATCTCAGGAACGGGAGCCATCTAATGCACATCTAATTCCATTGCTTTCTTCAGATGGATTATGTGGAGTCCAGAATTGGCTTATTGGCCTGGGCCTGTGTCAGAACCATTTTGTCTAATTTAAAATAATTATATCTGCTTTTCTGTGCACTTTGAAATTGCTGTCCTAGACAGAAAAAAACTTGCTTTTATAATATTGCTGATTATTGCGAAATTAAGTTAGGGGCTTTTTAAATATTGACTTTAATTTATACTGATTTTAGAAGTCTCAAGCCTATTACTCATACATATTGGGCAATTATGTATGTCTGCTTGTCAGGGTAAAAAGGTATGGAGGAGTGTCATGTGTCAGGAAGGGGCAAGACTAAGCGATTTGTGAGTAATGACATATTACCTAAGAATTAACAACCAATCAAAAATGTAATTATTAATGTACCATTTTGTGTGACCAATAGAATGTATGGTGTTAAAGAAATAATAGTGAGGATAATGCCTGTAAAAACAGATGTAACTTCTTGAAAAGTCACATGACAACATCGAGAGCTTTCCCTGTGATTTATTCTGTGGTAAGCAACTACAATAAACTTCCTTCTCTGTTTAAGCATTTGAAATAGGCTTGTCTCTAGATTTATTTAGGTAAGGCACCTGCAAAGGACTCATTCGAATAAAGCAACCATGAAATGGTAGTGGAACTTGTTATATAATATATATATAGTTATTATATAACTTTTTAAACTAATTGCTTTCTTTTTAGAACATCACAGACTTTTAGCAGCAACATACTGGATATGCATTACCCATGCATTGAAAATGATGTGCACTAATATTGTGGTTTAGTTGTTTGTATGTACTATATTTGCAAGTTGCATTGATAAATGCAAATATATATATAGTATAGCGTCAATTTTGATTTCCCTGTTCCTTAATCCTTAACTTGCGTATTGTGGGGTCACACCGAGGCAAGATATTTAAAGGTGAAGTAGAGTGTATTTTTTTTTATATACAGTATATATATATATATATATATATATATATATATATATATATATATATTACCCTACAATCCTACAATCTAGGAGAAGGAGGCACTTGGATGATGCTAGGGGAAAGGGCATCATAAATATCTGTTGGTGGATTTCCCTAGTACACCTTTATTTTGTACTCTCCCTTAGATAAATAAGGATCCTGTTCAACCACCTGGACAGCCCATTGTGGCTGGCAATAAATCTATATTCTCTCTCATATGGTAACCTTTTTGGACAGGATCAATTAGTAGCTACAGTATATCCAGATCGTATAGTAAGGATACAGGAGATTTTCTAAGCAAGTTAGTTACTCCTATGGATATTCCTACAGGATATATATTGATTGGTGAGCCTGGATTTATGCAGTCTCTACATATCAATCTCTCATGATAGTGGGATGGAGGCGGTGAAGACTGAATTGTCAGGTACTTACAAATACACAGACGAGACTATACAATTTCTTATGACACTTTTGAAATGTATTTTTTATGATAATTATTTTGTTTTTGGCAAACAGTATTTCCTCCAGCTTAAAGGGACAGCTATGGGGTCGAATACCCCCCCCCCGCTCCATATGCCAACACATTTAGGGGCGCTTCGTCTTATGGGACCACCTATTCCAGGACCAGCATAGTGGTGCTTCATTGACGATATGTTCCTCTTATGGGATTCGATCCCTCACCCAATTTGTGGAGTGATTAAATAAATTTGGTTATAACATACAATTACTTATACTACAGATTTTGATCAAGTATCATTTTTTGATGTCCTTGTATATAAAAAAAAGATGGTAAAATAGCCACAGATCTTTACAAGAAGAAAACTGATTGTAATTCTATTTTATCATATGATAGTTTCCATTCTGAGCACAGTAAATCATCTTTTCAACATAGTCAGTTCACTAGGGTTAGATGTGTAGTATGAGAGGGAGAGAGTTGTGAAACTAGAATAAATGAAATGCAGCATAGATTGTAGAATAGGGTATATCCCAAACCCCTTTTTGAGAAAGAAAAAAGTAAGGTTCTAAGTGAACATAATACACATTGAGACATTAGAAGACAGTGAGTACACTGGAGCCAGTCTAAAACTGGCATTGGCATATTCTTAAACAAGCATACCCTCAAGTTATGGAGTTTCAAACACCACCTTTAATCTCATATAAGAAGCCTCAAACTCTATGCAATAGAAAAGACAAAAATGAAATTTTTAGGGAATATAAAAAAAAGGAACTTTCAAATGTAAGATATGCATCCAATGCCCATTTGTTAAGAGGTATATTAAGACATATGTTCATCCTAAAAGAAAAAAGTAATGCTTTATATGTGGACACTACAATTGTGACACAGATTTCTGTGTCTATGGATTGCAGTGTCCATGTGGATTGAACTATGATGGGGAAACAACTCAGAAAGTTAAATATCATTTTTTCCAATATAGAACATTAATCAAGATTGGTTATTTGTCTTTACCTGTACTATACTATATACCATAGTAAAATGGGTCATATCCCTGATGATATGCTATATTGTTCTTTCTACTTGTGACAGGCAAATAACACTTAAACAATGCAAGGTATCTTGGATACATAGGCTGGATAGCCTTTGGTCTAATGGTCTAAATAAAGATTATGACCTCGATGTTTACTTATAAACCTATATATCAATGTTATGAGTAGTAATTTGTTACAAGTGAAGACTTTAGATCTTTAAATACTGATATATTGGAATACATGTTATATTGATTACATTGAATAATTAGTTAATTATGAGAGTAACATTTTTTGTGGACCTAGTCATGTGGTGCAGACCTAGGCTTTTTAAAAATGAGGGAAGAGGACGTCAATCCAGTTATTTAAATAAGGGGCCCCTTTTATGGGAGGTCCTATGCCTTTAATATAAAGCACTGGGTGGATGGCCTCTTCCCTCATTTTAAAAAGCCAAAGGGCAGGGGGGGAGTGAGAAAGACTGTTGTATGGATCCAGTGCACAACTATGAGAAATGCAAAAGTTTGCTAATGGTAATTTGAAGTGAAAAAGGTTAGAATTTAGGACCTTCCAGACTGGGGTTACCTTGACGTGGTTGGAAGGCTTTTCATTTGTGTGATCACAGTAATGTATACTAAACCCCCTTTGTTTATAAAGTATGCCAGTGTGCAGATAATATGATATTGTATGGGGCCTAGGAATTTGCATTGATTATCTTTTCTGTTTGTATAAATGTTTGACCAGATCAGAAGCACTTCCGCTAACGTAGTTGTAAATTAACCTAATTGAAGTGCTTCCACAATCCTTGTATTGTATGTATCTATTGGGAGGCTTGGCCAAGCTTCCATGTGGTAATAGAACCCCCAACCCGCCCCTTTTATGGGAGGTCCTATGCCTTTAATATAAAGCACTGGGTAGATAGCGTCTTCCCTCATTTTAAAAAGCCAAAGGGCTGGGGGGAAGTGAGAAAGCCTGTTGTATGGATCCAGTGCACAACTATGAGAAATGCAAAATTTTGCTAATGGTAATTGAAGTAAAAAAGGTTACAAGTTAGGACTTTCCAGACTGGGGTTACCTTGATGTGGTTGGAAGGCTTTTCATTCATGTGATCATGAATACTAAAACCCCTTTGTTTATAAAGTATGCCAGTGTGCAGATAATATGATATTGTATGGGGCATAGGAATGTGCATTAATTGTCTTTTCTATGTTTGTATATATATATATATATATATATATATATATATATGTGTGTGTGTGTGTGTGTGTGTGTGTGTGTGTAGTATATACGTAAAACCAGTAGGTGGGCACACTCAAGAGACTGAATAAAAAACAATTTCATTTGTGCCTTCACACCTCTAGATACAATTTTTGAGAAGCTGTTGCTGGAAAGTTAGCTTGCAGTTAAAGGACAACTAAAGCCAGAGAACAACACTGAACCAGAAGGCAGAACACCTTGATATAAAGCCAGTAATCTGTGTCTTACCTCTCATTTTGATATGGGAGCTGGGAAATTTACCTAAATAATATATGGTTTGTGCTTAACATCACAGCATTCTAATATCACACAGTCTGGTCAACGACCATTATGTTCTGCCCATGCTCAGTCCTTAGCTATGGCATAAACTTGTTACAGTTGGTCACACCCATTAATAATCTCTAGCCAATCCTTTTACAGGACAGATAAAGCAAGGAAGCATGTGACTGAGGTCAGGAGGTGTGGTCTGACACTGCACATACACACAGACACTTCATAGAGTTCTTAACAGGCTTATATTTATTTTAATACAATTTACTGAAGTCATATTATATAGCTTATTGGTATTTTTAGGGGGGTTGTTTTCAGATTCTGGAGTATAAAAAATAGATTTAGTTCTCCTTTAAGTGACCAGCCTCTCCCTGCATTAATGGGCCACCCTTCTCAACTGTCATCAGGATTTGATCCTGATAACGGCCTCGTGAAGACTGAAACGCGCCAATTGATGTTATAATATTTAATAAACAAAGTTTCTTGAAAAGCTCTGCTGGAGTGCATTCACCTTTTGTTTCAGGCACTGGTTATTTTCTTGTATGATGCACCCGCGGACAGACATTGATGAGAAGCGAGAGTGCGGCTTTGGAGGGATCTGAATTATGTGTGTGTGTGTGTGTGTGGCCACTCATTTTCTTAATTGTATTTATAACTACATTTAACTGAAAAAGTTAGAGTTAAATGGTAAATAGAAGAAAATGTACCAAAGCAGCCTAATTTAACATCTGCACCAACTGCTCTTAAATCTCAGAAGTTTCTTTTGCAATTGCAGGGAATGCTGCGCCTTTAAAAAAAAGTTTCAGAATAATCACAATCACAGTTAAAAGACAGGATTAAAGAAACAGATTAAAGTTGTTTCATTTAAAAGGGTGATGAGTAAACATTGCATTCTGTCCTGTGATATGATCTTGTTATTTCACACTGATTGCCAAAAGTAAAAACATGAAAACCTAGAGCTGAGCAGCAACCAGGATGTGCCCAGCAGGATTGCCCATTGACACCCCTATAGCAAATTCACTGTGAAACCTAAATTTATTGGTACACAACAGGGGTTTTATCGCTGTCTTCAAAGATACAGTACAACTGCAATGCTCCTACTAGGGAAGTTCTCAGAGGGGAGACAGACATTAAATAGAGAAACACATCTTCCATGAATGCCCTTGAGAACCTTTATGAATTATTCATCCCTATCCAAATTGCATTCCTCTATCCCATAGCTACATTACTTTTCACATACTACTTACTGAGACATTCAACATTTTCACATCCCATTAGGTTAAAATGGATAATATACCACACACTTCACTAGCCTGGTAGTACTCTGTCTCTCTTGCCTGGGACATCAAGAATATTACTGTGTACATTATGGTTAATGTTATAGTTCAGAGAAACTATCCATGTACTGTGAGATCATTTATGTAACAGTCTTTATTTGACATTTTGTAGCTCTGAAATGTATCAAGATATAAACAAAATAAAAGGAAAACATTTTTTAGATCAATGAGAGAAAAAGTGTTTGGGATTATTAAAAAACAATCAAACAATGTTATTACAATAAAGAGCTTCAAAATTATGTATTGATTGACAGGCAGATAGATAGATAGATAGAGAGGCAGACTGGTAGACAGACAGACAGATAGATAGGCTGAGTGATAGATGGATATACATACAGGTGGATGGATAGATAGATAGATAGATAGATAGATAGATAGATAGATAGATAGATAGATAGATAGATAGATAGATAGACAGACAGACAGACAGACAGACAGACAGACAGACTGACTGACAGACTGACTGGTAGACAGACAAATAAATGGATAGATAGATAGATAGACATACATATATATAGACAGAGAGATAGGCAGGCTGGTAGACAGACAGATGGATAGAATGACTGATAGATTGATATACAGACAGATGGATAGATAGACAGCTTGATAAATGATACAAATGTAAATTTTTTAATGTAAAGTACAGCACAGTGCATTTTAATGATGTAAACAGTTTAATGATCCCAGTTTAATAAAGTGCATATAAACTTATTAAAGCATAATTAGTTTGCAAAAAATAGCAGAAATAAAAGCCAAGTTCAGGTCAAAAATGTATAAATTAATGTAGATGTAAAATTAGGCATTTAAGGGAACTGTGAAAAAAGCATTATATTCATGCAAAATTATTCATTATGCAAATGGCCTCCCTGGTTGTGAATAGTTCCTAATGGTGATCGAGCTGATAAGGCACGAGGTTTAATCTCAAAGACTTCTGTTCCAGTTGATAAAAGACCCTGAATAACAACAAGATATTTAGCATAAGTAATATAACCTGTGAGAGATGTTAATGGCTGTAACTAAGCTTATGGGTGCCATTATGTGCAGATTTTAAAAATGATATGTTAGTTGGTTTTGGCCAAAACACTATTTCAAAATATTGTATTCAAACTGTGGAGTTGCACACGTTTTAACAGCAATCACATCAGAAATGTGCAGTCAAAGTATATTTTGTCTTAAAAACAAAAACAAACATTGTGATCTATTTCCTTATGTCTGGTCAGAATGAATTAAGGCATTTTATATACCTGAGAAAAAAATTACACATGCACCTGTAAACCAAATATAATGTTCAAAACCCCCATTCAATTTTTATATATATTACTAAATATATTACTCTTTCACAATTTGTTTTTAATTATTATTTTAATTATCATTTATATTTGTGTGCTGCTATTGTAATTTATTAGTGAGAATTGCATTTCAATGAAAAAAAATCTATATGTATTAGAGAAATAATTAACTTAAAGGGACACTATACTGAAAAAACGACTTTGCCTTACCTTAATCTATAATCGAATACGTGTAAGTAGCACTTACTCTGATTTGCGTGTGTTGCTGCATGCCTTCAATCCAGCACACAATTTGTTTAGGAGCAGTATCCCACCTACCTCTTTTAACCACTCCCACTTCCATTCGACCTGACTTTTTCCCCACAAACCAACTGTCAAGCCTGCACACAACATACAGCCTTCCAACTGTCAAAACTCTGTCACCATTCCAGCTACAGTAAAACTACTCACAGAAGAATAGTTTTTGAAAGCAAGGAACTTGATTGACAGCTGAAATATAAGACATTTTATAATGGATATCTAAAGAAATAGGGGGCAGATCAACAAAAAAATTATACAGTGGTGGTTGGGAAGAATTATAATTTCCAGTTATGGTCAATTTAAAATAACCTATTTTTCAGTATAGATGCCCTTTAATGACCTAGATGTATGCAAAATAAATATACCCTTAAACTAAGGCGGGTACACACTGTCCAATATTTCAGTCCAATTGGCCAGTCATATTATTGGCCAAAATATCAGTGGTAATTTTTGCCTGCAATAAATCAATGTTGGTTGAAAAACTGTCAAAATCAGACAAATGCTTAGTCTGACAGGTGGGTAAATTTTGTCTTCAATGGGCCGCACGATCGGTCACGTTGAGTTATCATGCGCAGTGCCTGCACATGCGAAGGGCTATATTTGGCCCAGCTGACTGTTACATAGAACTGTGATGATAAAAATATCAGCCCATTTGTAACCAGTCTTAAGCTGCCCATAATATACAAATGTACCTTTTGATGTTCCTGCGACAATCCAATAATGAAATCGTAATACTGATTGTAATTGCGATCACAAACATGATCAGGGCAGGAAACATGGGAATGTCAGCAGATAAAACTGCTGTGCCACTCGACATTACTATTGATTTGACATTCATCTTGTATGAATTTGTGTAATGTGAGGTAATGTATGGTCAACCTTAGGTAGCTGTTTACTGTGTTGACATACAATTTCCTCTTTTAATATTTTTACCAAGGCTATACAACTCCACTACATTTTTCTCAGTTACGGTAATAGATAGCCATAAATGGATCTATTTATATTTGATTATTTACATTTTGGATAATTTGTTCGATAAAATTATCACCCAATGATTGAAAATGAAACACAGAGCCACACATAGAAATCATTGACGATTGTATATTGATCCAATTCTGTACTGATGCAATTATTTACTAATGCTGTGCTTAAATGCTTTTTATTATGATTAAACACAAATTAATTGAACTTTCCATACCTGAAGATCTGATAAACTTTACCTAGAGGTCCAAATTACATACAATTTTAGAGATGCAGTCATCAAGTCAATATTAAGGACATTCACAAGACAAAGGAGTCAGACATGTTTACATTTTGGCACATAACAACTAATTATTTTTTTTTTATTAGTTTGTCAATTGATTTACTTTTGGTTACATTTTGGAGGGGAAAATTATGCTTTTTGTGGATTTTACCATGGCTATGGTATGTTGGTAAAATTATTTTTTAGGTTTAGAGCTTGTTCACACTACGAACGGACAAAAACTCAACCCAAAAGTACAATACTAGTGCGTTTAGTGACATTTTAACCCATTTTAGTATCCGTTGCTAACCGTTTGCGTAAGTTTTATCATTTGTGTCCTTTTTTTCTGCATTTTTTCTGTTGAATGTATTAATTTAAAGGGGCAGGACCAAAGTACACTAAAATCCTGAAGTCACTTCCTGGGAGTGTGGGAGTTTAAGGATCATTTGGAGAGAGAGATAGTATTGTGGAGAGAGATCTTTCAAATTTCTGGTGATTTTGTAGTTGCAATCTTTGTTGCTATTATTTGAGCAATGTATGCAGAGTGTAGCCTTGGTCTCATACTGATAGCAGTGATGATGCACCGCTGGCATTACAACTGGAGGCACTGGGTGCATCCCCTGCTGGAGGAGCACCAGGAGAAAGGGCAGTTTTGGGTTCTGTATGAGACTTTAGGCACCACCCAGAGAAGTTCTTTAACTACACTTGGCTGTCTATTGAAAAGTAAGACTAGTTTTTTAATAAGTTTCATGTATGTGTTATGTACACACTATACTGTACTGATGCAGCTTTCAGTGTTCAAATGGTGTCCTTCCACATGTTTGGAAACTATAACAACTCTCACTGCAAAAGCAGACAGCAATCAACAAGATGTCACCAGTTGTCTTTTTCATACATAGAGAAGGAGGTACCTGTCCAGTGGTAATTGAATTGTCATATAGCAATATGTCCTTCAGAAAAAATACCATGTTACCAAATAAAACTTTTTGTGTGTTTGTATGTATGTATAATTTTATTTATATAGCGGCACTTGGGTACACAGCACTGTACATTATAAAATACAGAGTATACAAGCAGGATAAGTGCAAGCCATTATACAGATAAATAAATTTACATAAAGTTTCAAAGGTTAAGAATACACACACACACACACATATATATATATATATATATATATATATATATATATATAAAATAAGTGAGATGTGCGAGATCCCTGCCCCTTACAATCTAAGTAGGAGGGACAACATACAGATACAAGTGAGGGTTAAAGTGCTCAGACAGCATGTTTTCACAAATGTAGGATAACCGTTTAAATTTAAAAGAGCTAAAGGATGTCACCTGGCGAAGTGAGAGAGGGAGAAGGTAGGGAGCAGCAAGAGAGAATGGTTTAAGACGGAAGGGAAGCAGTATTCATGGGGGGGGGGGGTTATTTAGTAAAGCTATGCAAACATTTACAAAAATAAATGTTTGCAAACATCTCTGCAATGTAGAAACATACAGCAAATAGGTATTTAACCTCATACCATTGCAAATAGAATAATTATAAAAATATTTTATAATACTTGTTTCCACAAACATACATTGTAAATATATTATTATAATTTTGAAAGTGCTTGTACATTATTAAAACAAAAGTATCCACCCCAGCAGAAACTAATATGAAACTGTTGTTATATAAAATGAAGGGGGTCCTTAGAACTTGGCATATAAGTAGTATCCCTTAGTCTTTGGTCCTTTCTTCCGGGAGAAGCTGTTAGTTATGGCAGTGATGATAGCCATGACTGAAAGCTATTCTAAGACACACCTCCTATATGTATTCTATTTTGAGCACTAAGTTGGTGTCTTTATGGAAGGAAGCAGGATGTTTGGTTTTTAGGGGGGTCATGGTTAAAAGCACAAAGTTACAAAAGTCGGTAATCATGACCCTATAGTACAGACAATAGATATATTAAAGGGCATATCCTCCCTACATATAATCTTTTAATGTAAGATCTTTAGCCCTTTGCTCTTGCTGCTGTCTCCTCATGGCTCCCTGTTTGCCGGAAGTTGCAAACGTCTGTGATTGGCTAAAAGGCAGCCAATTACAAACGCAGCTGCTGGCAATAGAGCGCGCCACGGGAGAAAAGGGATGTTAGTATGATTCAGATTTTTTTTTTTAAAGATCTAATGCAGCAGTTGGGGATGGGCAAAGGGGAGCTATTATATAATAAAAGGGTTTAAAGAAAATCAACAGGGCAGCCATGGAGGGATTCAGAGGGTTGGAGGGAGGGGGGGAAGGGCTTCCCTGTGCATGGCACACTACCTCCCAGAGGCAAGACAGGAGACAGAGACCTTTTGGCATGAAGACAGCTCCTACTCACCAGTTTTCTTGACTTTGGACAAGCGCTGCATTTTAGTTTTGGGGGTGGACATGCCCTTTAAGTCATATATCCATTGTGTAAATATCTTACAATACTAAATATATTTAAAAAAAACATACTTAAATAGGCAACAATAACTGGTACATTTTTTTCTGCAGCTTTGACCAACTACTGCAAGTGTTGTAGACTGGCCTGACCTACGAGGAGACATAATAAGTCTACATCTAATCCCACAATCTTAGGGGCTAATTATTCATTAAATAGTTCCACAAACTTGCAATATTTACTAAATTCTAGAAGGAAAGAAAGAAAAATATCTTGTTTCTTTCACAGCTTGTCCCTACATCATTACAGAGTTAAAGGGTAAGTAAAATGGTACATAAAAACAGGGTTAAAGGGTTAGTAAAAGCAGAAGTAATTCTACAAAATGCTACCATTCACTAAATCTATGCATACATGTATAAACCTTAAACAGCAAGAAGACCAAGATCCAGGGAATCGTTATTGTCAGGAATGGATAGATCATAAAAGGAAACAGATGATAGTGTGTATTTTATTACGGACTATAGTCCCGAATATGATTCCATCAAAATATTTTAACATCTATCTGTTCTTAGAAGTGAACGTATTCTTAAATAGATTTTAACCACTGGGGTAAAGGTAGTCCCTAGAAGAGCTAGAAGCCTCAGTAAGCTTATGCTGGAATGACAGACAGAGAAATGTGAATAAAACATGGTTAGATCTGAAAGGTAATTATATGTGTGGGAGGAATATCTGTAAGACATGTAGGAGAATGGAGGTTGGAGACAAATTCAGGTCTATTATTATTATTATTGCGGATTTATATAGCGCCAACATCTTCCGTAGCGCTTTACAATTACATGTATACATTCATATCAGGCCCTGCCCCAAAGAGCTTACAATCTAATCACATATACATATACAACCTATCAGTATGTCTTAATGATTGTGGGGAAAATCGGTGTGCATGGAGGAAACCCACGCAAGCACGGGGAGAACATACAAACTCCTTGCAGAGTCCAAGGATGGAATCGAACTCAGGACCTCAGTGCTGCAAGGCTAACAACTGAGCCACCGTGCTGCCTAGAGTAACAGGTATCAAATATAAAATTCAAGACTATGTGAAATGTGAGATAGCTAATGTTCTTTACTTAATTACTTGTTTAAAATGTCAGAAACAGTATGTGGGTATTACAACTCATGCTTTGAAAGAAATAATTAGAGAACATTTGAATACCATATTAAAGAGGGACTGTAGATTCCCAGTAGGGAAACAGTTCAATGAATGTAATGATTGAAAAACCTTTTTCTATATAGTTCAAATTATTGAAAAAGGCAGGTGTGGTTTAAGAGGAGGCGACCCTCTAAGTCTCTTAGATAAAAGAGAAGCCTTTTGGATCATGAAGCTGGGCACTAGAATACCAGACAGCCTGAACTCGAGGTCTGTACATCCAATAATCAAAAAAAACAGGATCCAAAAGGCACTCCGGGATGGACAGAAGAAATCACTATAAAAGATTAAATTCGGGCATTATCATAAAAACAAATAGCCTGACGCGTTCAAATGTGTCCCTATGGTTTTTGGCACCTAAAACAACTTTTCTGTGGTGCTTATAGGCCGCACATGAAGTGCGCTGCCACGGTGGAATGTGGGCATGGTTTTGTGTGTGAGTGTGGTTTGTGTGGGTTTTTTGCTTGGTGTGGCAAAAGTTTTGATAATTTTGTATTTTGAAACATTTATACAATTCTCCATTGTAATAACACATAAAATCATATGTTTGTGCAACTGCTTCATTATATAAGAAATTCCTACCATACTTTCTCTAGAAAAGGATGTTGGCCAAAAGATTTGTAAACCTGCCACAACAAACTCTAAAGCTAACCTAAGCATATAAAATTCCTTTAGCAATATCCAACACATCCTTAGAGAAAGAAAAATATTTAAAAGACATCTGCAACAAAGAACATGGTTGGTAGAGCAATCTGGTAAAATCTGTAATCCCCATCAATATTAAATTAAAATCCATTCTTATCTGGTGCCGTCTTCATTTTTCTTCAGACAGATTTCATCAAGTTGTACTGTGGGCCTGCACACAAAGATGGGCAATGGGCACACAGATGCTGGCATCCCACCCCTCCCGGGAGTCGCTGGACTCTCCCGGATTTTGGGGTGGTCTCCCGCACACCCGCAAGACCACCCCAAACTCCCGCGACCCGAACCTACCTGAAAGTCCACCTCCGGAACGCCTTCTTTCTTCTGGCCATGCCACCTATGTGATGTAAATTACGTCACACAGGCCAGTTACGCCCCTAGCCACGCCTCTAATGTGACGTAATTTACATCACGTTAGAGGTGTGGCTAGGGGTGTAACTGGCCCCTCCCCTGACTTCGCCCCTGCCCTGCCCCTTTAGTGATGTCAGTGACGTCACATCACTCAGCTACACCTCCTTCTCCCCACCCTGCCCAGAAGCCAGGTTCGGCAGGGTGGGATGTCTGAAGATGGGCCCTGCCTGTGCACACACACAGATACACAGACACACTCAGATAGATACATAGACATATACACACAGACAGACACATACAGATACACAGACAGACAAACACACAGACACACAGACAGTCAGACACACACAGATACACAGACAGTCAGACACACAGACACATACAGATACACAGACAGACAGATACAGACAGTCAGACACACAGACAAACGCACATGCAGACAAGTATACAGACAGACAGACACACACACCCTCTCTACCCCCACAGGTCGCAGAACTTTACAGTTTGGCCTTTAACCATCCCACTTACACACATGCAACTAACCCCTCCCCCATTCCCCACACACAAACCCACCAACCCCCTTTACTACCAAGACCTCATCAACTCAGCAGAAAAAGAAATCCCTGCCTCCAGGCTGCACTGATACACACAGAGCTGCTTACAACTCTGCAAAACATGGAATAAACCAGGGAATCCACTGCATATACATCATAAAGAATCCTGCACCAGGGAGGACTTTGTGCCTAAACTAAACTAAATCTAAAAGCGCAGGCATAAGTCTTAATTAACTTAATATATTAATTTTTATTAGGAAATACAGACATAGTCATAGTTCCCATAAATAACATCATATATCAAACCATTACAGTGTGCTAGACCCAACTATCATTAGTTCACATGAATACTAAAATATTACTACTCCCATTAAGTGAGAATCCAGTGCAGTGGTAAATGGCTGCCAACCACTAAGACTAGTGAATAAAAATATATATACTACACACAAAGTTTATACAAATATTTTGTATATAATATATATATATATTAAATATATTTTTATACACATACAAACTATTCCACTGTAGTGGTCCTTAAGAGGGCTGCCATAGAAGTAGTCTAAAATACTTGCTAAATGCCTTTACAAACTTCATCATTGGTGGAAGTGACCAGGGCTTTCTGTCCTTACATAAACTCCTCCACCAGTGCATGAACTGGCTCAAGGACGTGCTTACGCTAAACCATAAGTATTAGTGAACAACGCCACCAGTGCCTTTTAAGAGACTGAGGCTGCGAGATCTCCTAAACTGTGCCTAATAAAGTAAAACCTAGAACTATTTAAGAGGAAGGGGGAAGTCAGAAATAGATTAATATATATCATGTTACGAAGTGTATATTGCTATGTGAGAATAGAAGGATGCATAAACATGCAGTCATTTAAACCCACTGAAATGTTTAGTAAATAAGGGTAAAGGAAAACAAGCTGATGGATCCCAAAATCACATAAGTAAGGGCCTAGTGTGGCCACCCAAAATGCAGATTCAGACATGGCGTGTCTATTCAAAATCAAGAGTTAAAGCTTAATATCAAATGTCCTGGGGGGCAAGGATTCCAAGGGTAAGTACAAAATTACACTGGCATATCCACATCATCAGCATGGGGCCTTCATATGAACCAATACTGTGTCTGTATCAGGTATGATGAAATATCAATGGGAAAAACATTGCACTCACTCTCTAGTATGAAAGGAGTGCTTGTCAATTCTGAAACACATCAAACATTGAGCCCAGAGGGATTATCATATGTAAAGTGCTTAATTCTGAAGTAGCTGATTTTTTCAGTCTCCCTTTCTGAATTTTTTTATTTTTTTTTAGCAGTAAAAAAGACAACCAATGAAATGTAGCAAAACATTACAGTAATACTTTTAAAATGCTGACCTGCCAGAATTCCACTGTGGCAGTTGTGTAACTACATACAACTAAAATAATGTAGTAAGATTGGCAACAATGAAAAGTTGGATAAAGTATATATCCAACTGTATATATATAAAGTATTTTTTGCAAATAAGCATTATAGATACTCTGGGTGAACTCTAGTAGAAATACATAGGTAGGTATCATGGAAACGTTTATCAACATGATATAGACATATATATTTAACCTCTACAAAAAGTTTGTTTTTTACCCAGGTTGTTTTAAAGAATTTCTTCACTTTAGCAGTTTATGGGGAAATGGCAAGTAGAGATGGGATCAAAGATGTTCGATGTACGAGGATATTTTCGATAATTTTTGAAAATAGCTCCGTACATTTGAAAATCTTCGAAAAATTCGTTCAGTTTTCAAATCTTTGGAATTTTCCAGAGATCTGGGAATCTGAAAATGGAACAAAACTATGTAGTTTCGGCCATCTCTAATGGCAAGAAGGTATTTTTAAGATTTTGAGAGCCATTTAATAAGAAACACATTTATTTATCAATACAGATGATTGTCCATTTATTTATGATTGAAATTCAATGGCAAAATTGATTGGAACAGGTGGTTGTCCAAGCCACATTTAAACACAGCAGGAATATCAGGAAGTAAAAATGTTACTATGGTCAGCGTTAAGAATGTATGCACACACACATGTACTGTGTCAAACTGTAAACATGATTTAAACATACTATATATACACTGAATTTAAATGCAGTGTTTTTTTTTGTCTAAGAACAGTAAAAGATCAATTAAATAGCGGTAAAAAGTCCCCAATTAAATGGGATGCAATGACATTTATGCATACAATTTGTTTAGACTAAAAAGATGTAGTTAAATTACCCTATATTAAAAGCTAGTGATATTAAAGCATATTTTACACAGAAAATTATTTTTACCCTATAACTTCTGTATTTCCCTCTCATCTAGGAAATCTAGGAAAGTCATAACTCTCACCTTTTTGATATCACTGAACATGACAAACTAATGTTTTTAAATAATTGGGAAACACCACCTTCAAACAAGTTTAATTTGTTATACAGATGGAGGACAATAAAAAGAAAGCATGAGAGCTAATTAGTGGTATATAGGTCAATCATCCTATTAGGACCCTACTGGGAACAAACAGCTAATCTACATAATTGTTTTCCTCTTCATCTCAATTTACTGCTGTGCTAGTGCACGTTTTTGTTTAGACCTTGCAACAAGAAAAATTAACAAGGGGATGCCAGAATGAAATAATGGGAAGGAGGAAAATGAAAAGGAACATGCATTCATTTGGTTTACTTTAAACCATGAAACACTACAGCCAATCTATAACTTAGACTATAAGGTAATGCTATAACGTGTTTTACTGAAATACTCATAATCTTATTTATTTCATTTTGTAAACACTACGCTTAGGACTATGCAGGTGCTGTGATGAGTTCTAAAACATATTACTGTTTGATGAATTTATGGTAATATTTATGAGACCCCAACATTAACTATGTTAACTGCTAATAAAAAAATCTACAAGAAAAAATAGATAAATAAGATACTAGAATCCAAGTGCAAGACTGCCCATAAGCATTCATCAATCATTGATCATAGCATTGTTCTGTTCATGTAAATGATTCTATGTGTACATACTGCTGTCTCCCTTAATAAAAAACTTGATACAAAAATTATTATTCACATTACCGTATATGACTACCTTAGACAGCACTTGAAAAATAGCAGAAGATCCGAGATCTGTAAATCTGAAAACAGATCGAAACTTAAGATTTTCGACCTTCTCTAGTCAAAATGTTTAAAATATATAT
Source organism: Hymenochirus boettgeri (assembly GCA_019447015.1). Classification (NCBI taxonomy): domain Eukaryota; kingdom Metazoa; phylum Chordata; class Amphibia; order Anura; family Pipidae; genus Hymenochirus; species Hymenochirus boettgeri. The sequence continues at coordinate 198,233,354 of CM033476.1, read as the reverse complement.
TTTCTGGAAGTCTATGGTAAAAGATGATTTCACAGCAGCACGTTCTTTTTTTTCTAGTACAACCTTGGACAGCACTTGAAAAATAGAAAAAGATCCGAGATCCGTAAATCCAAAAACGGAAAGAAACTTATGAGTTTCGGCCATCTCTAGCCAAATTGTTTAAAATATATATGTCATGAACGCCTGTTCGCTGGGCACGGGATCTGACCAATCAATCGGTAATTGCTGCTTAACACTACACCATTCACTCCAGCAACTAACTGGTTCATTAGCATCAGTCCTTCACAAGCAGCCACAGAGTTAATTAGCATTTACACTAGCAAAGCATTCCATACACTTAAAGTCCGTCCAAACACATATAAACGTATAAGAGGCTAACTGAATTCTTTTAGAGCTTCAAAGACAAAATTTATTAAATTTTAGATTTATTTTTCCAAAAGGTGGACAGTGCATATTATACGAAAAAAATAAAAGAAAATGGTGTTAAAATAAAATGACATACAATATAGGTACAAATCGTTATATAAAATAAAAAGGATAAACCCATTGATGTAACAACCCCCTCCTTGGCTATGGGAGCTAATCCCTAATACTCACAGGTTAATTTCATAAATCAACAAAGAGACGTAGTAAAGGGATAAGTGAGCCACAGGTTAGTGTACCTTTGTAAATGTGCTCTGTCTATTGGGATAATTTTATTTGGTGACTTAAGCTCCTCTTTTAGCCTTGATAGGCTAAAAATATTGTCCTCGATGCATAGCCATTTTAATACCAGCTGCTATACTTCTACTTTACTTCTACTAACTTGACAATGCCCTGCTCTGTTAAAAGAAATCCACCTTTTGATCAAATCTAGGAAATCAAAAGCAAAATGCAATAAATAACATACAGTAGGTAATTGCAGCAGCCCAAAGACACAACAACCCTACTACAATAGTTCTATACTGTAGTTCTGAGGTATCTTTTGGGGATATCCATACCTATCAAATTTTATACCTGCCTTTACCACCCATGAAAACCCTGCAATACTTACTTACCTACCTGGCATTCCTGAAGTGAGATACTTACCCTTCACGTCGCTCTTTTCTGAAAGCTGTGTAAGCTTGTAACAAGCTCACACATGCACAGAGAAGAGAGCCCAATCAGCATTCATTAGCTAGGATGTCATAGTCATTTGATTGACTGATGCGCCAGGGAGAGCAGTGTGAATATCTAACTTTAGGAATGCTAGGAAGTTATGTTGCAAGGTTTGGGTTTTCAGGGGTGAGGAAGGAATGTATACATTTTTGTGGAAATGCCCTTTAATAAAGGCTCTAAAAAATGCTTGAAATATACCATGTTTTTGTGCAGTAGGTTGCAGTATGTAAAGTAAATATTAGAGAATATGACAAAAATTCATTTAGATTCCAAAATAAGATGTATACCTGTATCTACAAATATTTTTTTCTCTCGAAATGGTGGGTAAAAGAAATAGAAGACATACAAGAGCTACTGGATAAAGATAGAAAACTGAAATTAGAATAGAATTAAAAATTATATGGATAAAATATAGAAAGAGATTAAAATGAGGAAATCAAAAAAATACAATAGAGACCAATTATTGTGAAAAAGGGAATGTATATGGATTCTATGACAACTCTTTTTTAGACAAATAGACTGTAATAAGGTATACATACAAAATAGAAGCCTAGTGAACACCCAATTTAATTTGCTTACATGTTTATTCCCTCTATGATGCTGCTTTAAATAGCCTGCCATTCTCTTTGGATAAATAAAAACAATTAGTTCAATAACTTGGCCAAATTATTTTAAGCCCAGCCACCACTTCAAGGTTTGCTTTTTCAGTTGGGTCCTACTCTATCAGTACTTGCCTTTTATGAGCTGAAAGTCCTTGCTACACTGTGGCTAGCTTCCCTGGGACTGACTCTCCTGCTATAAGTACTTTACTGAGCACCTGACCACATGACCTTACCTTGGATGGATTACACAATCTCAGAGGCTTGGTCAAACCCCCATTGTAACACAAAATATATAAAGATGAGATCGTATACATACAAAATAGAAGCCTAGTGCACACCTAATTCAATCTGCTTACATGTTTATTTCTTCCATGATACTGCTTTAAAAAGCCTACCATTCTCTCTGGATAAAAAAAAGCAATTAGTTCAATAACTTGGCCAAACTCATGCGCCAGGGAGGGCAGTATGAATATCTAACTTTAGGAATTCTAGGAAGTTAGTATTGTAAGTTTGGGGTTTTCAGGGGTGTGGAAGGAAAGTATACATTTATGTGGACATGCCCTTTAAATGTCAATAAAGGCTCTAAAAATGCTATACCATGTTTTGTGCTGTAGATTGCAGTATGTAAAGTAAGTAAAGTAAATAAATATTACAGAATATGACAAAATATCATTTAGATACGTATTTAGACCTACTGTTAATATTGGACGGGATTAGTGTCCCAGTTGATACCCTCCTCATCACAATGGAAGTAGAAGGATTTTATCCCTTCCCACATGAAGAAAGACTTAAAGCAGCACACTTCTTACTGAAAGAGGGACTCAGTATAGAAAAAAAACAAAGCATTTGTTTGACAGGAACTCCTACCTACAAACAAGGGGGATGGTAATGGGGGCCACGTGAGCTCCCACATATGGGAACCTCCATCTTGGCAGGTGGGAGATGACAGGGGTTCAAAAGAGAAACTCCTAACATGGATTTGGTATGTAGACAAGATTCTTGTGCTGTGGAAAGGCACAGAGCTCTAGACCTCCTAAAAGATTTTAATGCAATTTTTCTCAATATACATCTCATAATGAATGTCCAGAGGGCTAAAATACAGTTCCCATACCTCCTAATTAAGATTGTGGATATAAAACTAAAAACCAGAAATGTACAGTAAGCCAATGGCAGTGAATGCAGTGCTGCATGCAGAAAGCCACCATTCACCATTAGCCTATAAGCTATGTATAAAAAAAAGTGTCTAGAAGAGATGAGAATTATTACAAAATACAATAACCAGTGGGTGGAGATATGAAAACTCCAGTATCTCTTGTCAGAAAACCCAGATCTCAGAGAAGGTAAATACCCCACTATAATAGCAAGGAGGGCAGCAACATTAAAAGATATTTTGTGCAAAAGTCACTTTCATTAATACAACTCAAGTAGCCTAGAAGAGTGGCTAGGAATACCTAAAATGATAGGGAATATAAAATGTGGAAAATGCAGTAGCTGCACATAAAAATAAACAACACATTTTCAAGGAGCATGTAGTGAAAAGAAATTTAAAGTAAAGAGCCTAATTAGCTGCCAGACAGAAAATGTCATATATGTGGTACAATGCAAATGTAAGAAAATGTATGTAGGAAAATTAAATGGGCAATGAATGTACACTTCAAAGAACATGTCAGAGGTATCAAAAGCAAAAGTGGCAAAACATGTACCGGAAAACCATGAAAGCATATCATTGTATTCTATAAGTATAATCATATTTCCCCCTTTTAGTCAAAATCTCTCTCCTGGTATGTCATTGTAACATTAATATATTTATAATACATAAGTCTCTGGCATTTGAATGGGGAGGTGCAGTGGAGAGAATCTATATAATCAGTCCCCGAGTGACTTCCTGTCTGCCACTGCACCTCCCCATGTCTTTCTCCCTGCCTGTATTAGTAATGTAGATAAGAAGCCTGTTTTTGTAATTACAAAGAGTTAACTGCCGTTTGTACTTCAAACTAAAAGACTAAACATCGGCTCTCACCCAGTCCAGTTCCGGTTTGTTTCACTGACTGAATGAATTACTGTGCAGATAAGGAGGAGCGAGCAGTCGAGTCAATTATGGCTCACAGGAATGCACTTGCTCGGAACCGGAACTGGACCGGGTTTGTTTAGTCTCATCTTACACTATAGGTAGCGTATTATCCCTTATATAACTTAATGATTAAAGACAGCAGAATATAATAGATTGTTGTTGTTAATGGGCACTTTCCTCTCCCAATTGTACGTACTTAATGAACGCCATTTCTCAGTTTGTGTGATATTTATGACTGGTGAGGGGATGTCTTGTTTGTGATCTGCTAATCAAGTTTATTAGAGAGTAATAAGCACATTTAGCGCTTTAAGATCCTATTTAAGATGGCTATTACATAACGCATACCATGCTCTGATGAAGTCACATGTAGCGCGACGAAACATAGTTCTGTGTTTTAATGAGAGTTCGGCCTAGTGTGGAAACGGTAGCTACTATAACCGGTATAACCTGATGTGGATACAAGTCTAATACAACCAGCCAGGTGGTATACCATAAGCCTGTATGGATGTGTAATACATTTGTATATTGATATGGCTGCCTAAGGTACTGTAGTATCCAACATGTTATGGTATAAACCTGGAGACAGACTTCTTGTATGTACTGGTTCTAAGCCAAATAAGATTAATAGCAGCCACGGGGCAAGATTTAAGGAGGTAAAAAATATATATTTTTCCTGTACTAGTACACTGCTCTAGGGGTTAAAACATTTTTGGCACATAACTTTTGTGTACACAAGTCAGCTAATGATGATGAGGTGGTGGGACATCCGAACTGACGCTGTTGGGACTACTTTTGAGTTTGTGTTATCTCATAAACATTATAGCTACAGTAAAACCTAGATATATACTCAATGACTGTCGCTTAATTCATTTTGCACCACAGGCTTTATGTGGCTTCAGTTTTCAATTGTTTTCTGCTAATTATTTAAATTAAAATATATTATTTGCTGCCCATTTTTAAAATGTATGTTGTATAATTATTGTATTTTAAAAAATCATAGGTCCATTTGTACACTGTCTATGTGTGTGCTCTCTGTAACTAATGTTGAACAAGTAAAGTTCAGTTCACTTTATTAACTTATAGTAATACTGGGGTATCAGTAGATACAGTATTAAACATGGAATTTATCTGTTCTAACTTCATGAAGAATTGTGTTTCCATTCCGGATAATGGCTCTTCCCCATATTTATGTAAGGATAGCATTTTGGCAAAGTGCACTGCAGTAATAAAAGATAAATATTTGGTTTTTTTGCTCTGTATCTGTTCATGGATGAAAAAAAAGTAATTTTCTTTTTCCTTAAATATTATTACTTTTATATCCACGGTAAACGTATAAATCATCTGCATTAAAAGAAAATGGTTCTCTTTAAGATCATTAATATAAATATAAAACAATAAGAATCAATCCGGATCTATTCATTCTAATTACTGTCTAGGAGATCCAATATTCATATCAATAGTGTGACTAAACGAAAATGGTTATTCCTTAGTAAATTCTAATTAGACTACCTTCCTTTGGACAATTACATAAAAATGAAACTTAAAAACACCTACATTTTTTTAATAGATATTTTGGCCGATCAATTTTGTAAAGATCTTTTTAAAAACATCTATGAGACCATATACCATACTTAACAGTAAGGACCATGCAATACTAAAAGAAAATTATTGCACATTAAGTTCGGATCACAAACCATTGTCAGTTCTGAAAGCAGGCAGAAAGTGGGTTTATTCAGACTAAGATTTGTGTATTGTATATATTCTTTTCTTAAGCACACTTATGTAGCTGTTAGAAATGTTTACATTACGCTTGTTAAGCTATTCTTATTACCAGAAGTGATACAGTACATTACTGAAGTCACGACTGGCACTCTGCGGAGCAGATGGGTTTATATTTATTTGCTACTGATAATTGCTTACATCACAAATATGTCTTAGGTTTCAACATAGAATTTACAGGAAGATTCAATAAAAGTTCTTATCATTACAAATGGTGCTAATTTTGCCCCAACCAATCAGATGTTAGCTTTCAAATGTTAACTATGATCTGATTGGTTAGAAGCAAAATTAGCACCCTTTTTAACGATAAGAACTTTTATTAAATCTCCCTGTTAGTCTTTCCAAAACAAAATTCCACATAGAAACTACAACAATTGAATTTTGAAGTAATGTAAGTCTTATTTCATATGACAGTGCTGTTTGTTAACCTTATTTATAGGTATTGACTGTAACAATTGTTGTTTTGTATAATTATGGAGGGGTGTCTTTTCAGTGAGATGGTATGCATTTGGTCAACTTGACTTTCACATCAAATCATGCCATATTTTATTATGGGTACTTTTTAAATATTTACCACTCTCTGGGTGCTCCAGCTTTATGATGGTGTGGGTGCACTATAAAGGGGGACATACAGGTGCATACATCACAAAATACACAATTGTATTAATAAAGCCTGTCCACATAGCCACATACCACCCCACCACACACACACACTTACACAAATCCAAAGGTCAATAGTATAAATATAATACATACATTTGGTGTTGTGCATGTAATATGATGCAGAGTGCAGTTCTGTAATAATAAGTTAATCAGAATATAGAGATGGCCTACAGTACTCCTCTTGGCTTAACCCTTTCCCTGCCACAGATCGTATATTCACGATCTGTGCAGAGAATGCTTTAACTGCCACAGATCGTGAATATACGATCTGTGGCTTCCCTGCAGCTGAAAAAAAATTGGCCCCTGCTAGGGGCGATCGGGGGGCAGCATTCAACTGCCCCCCTAGCCCCCTCGATCCCCCCTCGGTTTCGTCCAAATCCGAGGGGGGGATCGGGAGATTTCCCTACCTTTCAGTAGGTCCGCATGGAGGAAGCAGGTCCGATGCAGAGGAATCACAGGAAGCGGAAAGGGAGACCCCGGTGACGTCACGGAGCTTCCTCCTTCACCGGGGTCTCCCTTGAAGTGGTAGGAGACTGCCCCTGGTGGTCTAGTTGAGGTACTGCAGCTTGATCTCAATTTGATCATGCTGCAGTACCTAGTATAGAAAAGCTGTCAAGCTGCCAGCTTTTCTATACATTTTGTGAATGGAACTCAAAGTTCCATTCACAAATAGGATTTTTTCTAAGTCTTTGCTACTTAGCGAAGACTTAGAAAAAAAATGGGGACAGAGATCAATATTTGGTGATCACTTCTGATCACCAAATTATTGATCTTTGCCAATGAATGAAAAATCACTTCCTGGAAAATGATTTCCGGGAAGTGATTTTTCCGATCGGATTTCGAATTGGAAAACGGGCATTTATGCCCGTATTCCAAGTTCGGTATCATTCCCTAAGATGATCTGATGATTATCTTTGGGAATGATCGGGGAAAAAAAGGGGAAATACACACAAAAAAATTCTTAAAGTGATACACACACCCTTTTTTTTTTTTTACCCTAAAACTATAAATTAGAAAAAAAGTTGTCTTCTCCAAGCTCCCCAATGTCCCCAGTGATATCGGTAAAGTAAACGCGGATACTTATTTGTTCGATTTCAAGGGAAACTAAGCCTATATTTTATAAGGAAATTTTGCAGAGGTACCAAATAAAGACCGTATTGAATTTTTAGGATCAGTAAAGTGTGCAAAAACGTGTGTGACTCTCCATACTAACCGACTTCACTAAAATACCACTAAAAGTGGGAGAGTGTGTGTGTGGGGGGTGGGTTGTGGCGTTTTTAAAAAATTTTCTTGTAACTGCACTTCTAAATGCGTCCCATTTGAGCTAGTTGGTGGCCTCGTCTCTGTTTGCACCCACGCAAATGGCACACCGTTTGATTCAGGACATGTGGGAGATTGCTATTTAGTGGGTTTTTTTGCTGGTCAGGTGGGTTTAGGTAGGATTTCAACCCTTGAATCATCTCATTTTATTTTTCACAAAATCTCGTAAAAACACCGAGTTCTTTGGATCGCTGGGTCTGGAATTCTTCATGCATGTATGAAAGCATGGCACCGTAACGTAGCTGAAGGCGTGTAGATTCCAAAAATATATAGTTTGTGGAGGGAATTTCCATGTTTCGGGACTGTTTCCTTAGAAAAAGTGTAGGCTGTTCAAATTACAGAGCACTTTGATTTTTTCTTGTAATTGCATTTGTGCATGCGTCCCATTTGAGCTAGTTGGTGGCCACGTCTCTGTGTGCATCCACGCATATGGCATACCGTTTGATTCAGGAGAAAATGTGGGGATGATTATTAGTGGGGGGGTTTATTTGCGGGGGGCATTTCAAAGTTTTGGGGCTGTTTGAAATTACAGAGCACTTTGATATTTTTCTTGTAATTACACTGGTGCATGCGTCCCATTTGAGCTAGTTGGTGGCCACGTCCCTGTGTGAATCCACGCATATGGCATACCGTTTGATTCAGGGCATTTGGAAGATTGATAATTGACAAATTTTTTTTACATGACATGGAAATTTGCCATGATTTTTAACTTTGAATTGTATTTTTATAAATTTTTCCTGAAAATCTGGTAAGAAAGCGAAATTGTACACAAAACTGCACCCACACCATTGGTGGTATGCATAAAAGAATCACACCATTGTGTAGCTGAAGGTGTGTAGAGTCCAAGAATATATAGTTTTGGGGGGTATTTCTAATATAGAGGGGTGTTTAGTCTGACAAATCTGAAAAGTTGCTGTAATTGGGCCACTGTTCATTGGCTCACTTTGTGGCTAGTTGATTCCACGTCTGCGTGTGTAACCATACATAGGGCATACCGTTTGATTCAGAACATTTGGGAGATTGATATTTGGTAACTTTTTTTTACATTCCTTGGGGTTTTGGCATGATTTCTACCTTTTGAAGTTGTTTTTGTTCATTTTTTCAGACAAATGCGAATTTCTACGAAGAACTGCGCCCACACCATTGATTGTATAAATGAACAAACTACAGCGTTACGTAGCTGAAGGTATGTAGATTCTGAGAATATATAGTTTTGCGGGGGTATTTCCAAGTTAGAGGGGTGTTCAGTTTGGAAAATCTGGGAAAATGCTGTTATTGGCTCACTGCGCATTGTTTTACATTTTGACTAGTCGCTTCCACGTCAGTGTGTGTAACCACACATATGGCACACAGTTTGATTCAGGACATTTAGGAGATTGATATTTGGTAAGTTTTTTTTACATTACATGGGGTTTTGGTGTGATTTTGTAACTTTGAAATGTATTTTTCTCTATTTTTCCAGAAAATTGTGTAGAAATGCGAAATTCTACGAAGAACTGCGCCCACACCATTGATGGTATGAATGAACGAACTACAGTGCTACATAGCTGAAGGTGTTTAGATTTCAGGAATATATAGTTTGTGGGGGGTATTTCTGAGTTATCAGGGTGTTTTGTGGAAAAAACTGCAGACGGGTCCAATTCGGAGTTGGCTAAATATTTTCGCTGTTTCTGAGCCACGTGCATTGTCTCACTTTGTGGCTTTTCGCTTCCACTTCCGCATGTGTAACCACATATGGCATACACCGTTTGATTCAGGACATTTGGGAGATTGATATTTAGTAACTTTTTTTTAGATTCCATCAGGTTTTGGCATGATTTCTACCTTTTGAATTTGTTTTTTGTTCATTTTTTCAGAAAAGTGCGAACTTCTACAAAGAACTGCGCCCACACCATTGATGGTATGAATGAACAAACTACAGCTTTACATAGCTGAGGTGTGTAGATTTCAGGAATATATAGTTTGTGGGGGTTATTTCTAAGTTACGGGGGTGTTTTTGTGGAAAAAACTGCAGACTGTCCAAATTCGGAGTTGGCTAAATATTTTCGCTGTTTCTGAGCCATCGTGCATTGTCTCACTTTGTGGCTTTTCGCTTCCACGTCCGCGTGTGTAACCACACATATGGCATACCGTTTGATTCAGGACATTTGGGAGATTGATATTTAGTAACTTTTTTTTAGATTCCATCAGGTTTTGGCATGATTTCTACCTTTTGAAGTTGTTTTTTGTTCATTTTTTCAGAAAAGTGCGAACTTCTACGAAGAACTGCGCCCACACCATTGATGGGTGAAGTAAAAATGGGAAAAATCCATGAAAATTTGCAAATTTTTCATTTTTTTTACATATTTTACCCATAATTCCTGTAAAATTTCCAGAAAAGTTACAAAATTTTGTTACCATATTAAAGTAGACTTTGTGCTGAAAAAAACAATGTATAATATTCCTGATTTACTGCAAGGTTTCCTACTGTAAAATTAGTCTAAAGCGATTAAGGGCAAAATGCTGAAAATTCTTCTGGCAGTTAACGCAAAAAAAAATGAAAATCTCCTGGCAGTGAAAGGGTTAATACTAAAAAAAAAGACATTCTGCAAAGAACTTAAAAACATAATTTCATCATTATACGGTGTCAATCAGGACAGGGATACAAAAAAAGGTTGTCATCAACAAGTGAAGAAAATGTGGCTCAACTGTGACATTCCTCCAAGATTGACAAGACTATTAGTCAAGGAGGCCGCTATGAAGTCGACAGCAACATTAAAGAAGCTGCAGAATGTATAGACAGAAATTAGTTCTTCCCTTTTATGTGAAAACAATCAGTTGTTTTCTGGCTTCTGGTGTTGGTTAGCAAGGAAAAAGCCTTTAAGGTGCCCATTTATTAGTCAACTAGCCACCTGATGTTTCTGCAACATTCTGAAAAACACCTGAACCAATCATTTTGCAGTTGATTTTACAGTAATTAAAGATGAACAAACCCACCAAGTTTTACTTTGTTTCATATAAAACAATATAATTTCCACATAAAAACCAGGTTTTCAGCAGCCCAAATGGCATTTTTCTTTTTATTGCCATAAATTTTTATTTCACTTTTTCAAATGATATACTGTATATTATTCATGGAGCATGAATTCAAATGTATACATATTTATAAAAAAATACAACATTTAAACATATTCTTTAAACATAGATAACAACTGGATACCACTTGTTATCTGTTTGAAAAATATGTTTAAATGTTATATATTTTCCCCAGGTCAACCTGCAGACCCCGCTATGGTACAATATCACTCTAAAAGAATTTCTCATAGTGCCTGAGCCGGAGATTTGGTACACTCTTAATATCTACCAACTATCACATATAGTTAAGGATAATATGCTAAAATCTTTTGATGAACTTAAAAGTGAAAATGATCTACCAAATTCAACGCTTTTGTGACCCAATTTTTCTCCTCCCCAATACAATTAAAGGAATAGTTCACTCTTGAATTGAACTATTCCTTTAATATACTGATTGAAGATTGGGAAGTTAAGGAGCAGTGCCTTACCTCCTGATCTTCAATCAGTATTGCAGACCCGAGAACGAAGAAGGGAGATAACTTACCTTTTACGCGATCCACCACGGCCAAGCTGGAATCTCCGACTGCTTCACTCTCCTGTACAGCCATAGCGCGCATGCGCGTAATGCGTGCTATGGCTGTACAGGAGATTGTGGAAAGAGTGGGAATCCTTTGTAACAACTTGTAATGAGGAATAATTAACATTATATTAGAAATGAAAAAGGAAACTTGGGAATAAATGTTTAAAAATGGAACGTATTTTAGAGGAGGGTACCTTGTCTAAAGACTGCAGCACTGTTATATTGTTTTTAAGCAGCACTGTTATATTGTTGTTAAAATAAGTTTATGAAAGGTAATATTCCTAAGATAACCAGCAGCTACCAAGATACAATATACAATTCACTAACAAAATCCGGAGTGAACCACAGCTGAGCGAACCAATGGACACACCGCTCCAAAGGACGAACTTCCTTATTTCCACCCCCCAAGTTCTGAACCGGACTTACTACTGCAAATAACTAACAATAGAAATTCATGCTCTAAAAATAATGTATATTATTTTGAAAAATTTTAATAAAAATGTACATTTTTATTAAGCAAACGTAATTTTTGGATGTATGGGTATACCTCCAAAATTTCCAAAATCTCTTAATTTTTGGGCATTGCCACTAGATATGAAAGAGAATGTCTTTGTTTTTACATTTCCTCCAGCATTCTGAGGATGTATTCGGAAACCACTTTTTTATTAAATCTGGGGTTTTATAAAATCTGAAAAACTGTTGTTTTTTTGTTTTTTTATTTCCCAACGAGAAATGCAACTAGTTAATGTAAGTGTTAGTTTAAAGACACTACTCCATTGTATTTCCATTGTTCTTCTGTTATATCAGTTTGTGTGTCTATAGACCACATAATCATGCATCCCAATTGCGACATCTCATCTTTGTTATTGATTAATTTGTAAAGCTTGGATATACCTATTTTTGTAGTTTGATTACATAGACAGATCTATTCCATGGGCTTTGGAATCATACAAATGTGGGATTTTCTGTAGAAAGCTTATTATATGATAATCATAGTACCAATCATTGTCTTTCAATCTATATTTTTGTTTTAGGGCCTGGAAAGAAATCGGTGAACCTTGACCTGTCAGGATTGAAATATTTGAAAAACCCAATTCATACCAATGTGAGATATTCAAATTTGGTATATATGATGTCAAAACTCTTTATAGATATGTACGGTAAGTAAGCTGTGGATAAATCATATATTTTTATCCCATATAAAATTGGTAACATTAATAGATTGAAACTCTGTTTTGTTTTGCTTGTGAAGGTTCTCATTCATCCAGGTCATGGTATATCTGTTGTATTCAATTAATTCAACTGGACTTGAAGTTTAGTCTGTTTTGTTTTATTTTGTGATTTAAGGCTGTCATATCTAGAGTGTGTTTCATGTGAATATTATTGTTAATAGTTTTCTTCATGTTAATGCGTCTTTTTGGTTCCTTTTTAGTTATCCAGAACCTAAGTTCATTCATGATAGAGGCAAAATCGTAGTCTTGGGAAGTTGATTCCACCTGTTCTTTTGGATTCAGACATATTTTGTAACTTGATTCTTCATTTGCCTCCATTTCATAAAAAAGTATTTATCATTTTTAGTATTTTTTGAAAATATGAGTCTGGAATGTTTGTTGGAAAAGTCCTAAATTTGTATAAGAGTCTTAAAAACAGTAGCATTTAAATAACATTTACTTTATTTAACCAAGATATGTATTTTGAAGTTCTTTATTTATTTCCTCTATTAATGAATTATAGTTACTTTGTAATAGTTTCTTGGATGGGGAGGATAGTTGTATCCCTAAATAAGCCATTGCTCTATCAGTCCATATGTAATTATATTTTGCTGTTAGGAAGCAACATTCATGCGCATAATGTGAGATTTTTATTTACTTTATAGTATGCTATTTTACTGTATTGATTAAATAAATACGCCTTGTATGTGAATGAGGTATGTTATTGGTTGTGTGACAGCAAGGATTATGTCATTGGCCTATAGGCCTTAGAGATGTCCGAACTTCGAAAAATCCGGTCCGCGCGAGGATCCGCGGATTTTCAAAAAAACCCGTAAATTCGAAAATCCGCGAGCGGACCCGTTAAACGTATTAAAATGAAAGTTCGGCAAAATCTGCATTAAAAGTGGTCTAAATAGCCTTGGTAATGTACACTTAATCACTCAGGGACCTGGGTAATGTCCTTAGAAACACGTATCAATGCCTACAATACCTAAAAATTACAGTCCGCTAGCGTGAATTTAAAAAAAACGGTATTTTTCGAAAATACGAGGATTTCCGTAAAAACTAGGATTTCCGTAAAACCGAGGATCTCCGTAAACCCGCGGATCTCCGTAAAAACGAGGATTCACGTAAAAATGAGGATTTTCATAAAAACGAAGATTTCCGTAAATCCGCGGATTTTCGTAAAAACGAGGAACCGGAACTTCCAGGCTAGCAAAATGGCGAGTGCTGCAAGGCAATTATATGCCCTAAACTACCTCCTGCTCAGGGGGTATGATAATTTCCCCCATGGTACCCATCATGTGCGGCACCGGAAGCGCAGGATAATGGAGGGGCTCCAGCGCTGGATCCTGCGCCGCTTCGGATACCAGACCACTGTCTCTACCCTCCAGAGACAGTGGTCTGATCTCAAGAGGCAGAGGCCTCAATATGTGGCTGCCGTACAGCAGATGATAGAAGGCAAGTATACTTTTTATTATATTACTGTATTATAATACGTAGTAAAATATTTTAATTCACTTCTGACAAAAACATATTTATATATATGTTTTTAAAAACATCAATAATCCTTAAATTTGGCTTGAGAGAGAGAGAGATCCAAGTTCTTTGTATTTCTCATTCACTGGTTATTATTACATTATTATTATTATTCTTATATTATTCAATATCAGCCCTATTTAAAGGGTAAGTAAAGTCAAAAAATAAATCACTGAAAAGTGACTTTATTTAACATAACACCTATAAATTCAAAATGATACCCACACATAGACACAGGTAAACACACTTGGTGGCCCACCCTTCCATTTCCATGGCAGCCTTATTTAAAGGCTAAGTAAAGTTAAAAATGAAATCGATCATTAAAAATTGATTTCTTTTTATCTTATAAATGCACACTGATACCCACACATAGACACAGTTAAACACAGTTTACTGACCCACCCTTTTAGTTACATGGCAGCCCTATTTGAAGGGAAAGTAGAGTCAAAAATAAAATGTTGATCAATTATTAAAAATTGATTTTTACACTCCAAAATTAAAAATGTTGTTACCCACAAAATCTATACAGATACAAGTACACACAGCTACTGATGCTCCCCTACACCCAACCAACTTTTCCCTTTCCATGGCTATAATACACACAATAAAAATATAAGTACTTAGCCAGAATAAGGTATGAAATCATTGCCATAGAAATATGATTGACTTTTAAAGAAACTATAACATATTGGCTTATTTAATCTGTATTTTCAAGCAGAATCCAAAGTATATAATTAAATATATCCTTTAGATATATCATTCATTATGTATTTTTTTATTTTAATTTGCAGGGGAATCTTCCTCGTATACCCCGATACCCCACCCCCACCACCGTCCCCGCCAGAGGAAGAATCTAAGTGCAGCCTATTGAAAAAAAAAATGTTTCTAAATCTTTCATTTGTCCAAGGCCACATTACAGCGCACACGAGCACTCCAGAAACAACCATACAAGCGCGTGTTTCCGGTGCGCTCATGTGTATTGCCGTGCAAGTGCAGTACGATAGCATAATTGTGCAAAAATTGAGGATCACATTAATTGTGCCACACTATTGTGTGCTTTTTAACAAGTTGATATGTCCAAGCCCTTTATCCAAATGTTTGCATAATTTTTGACAACTTCTCCGAGAATTGTTTTAGTAAATGTATTCGAACATTTAATGACAGTGAGAGTTAAAATAAATTTCCTTTTTTTTTTAGCACTACCACCAACTAGCCCTCAGGCTCCGGGCAGCCCATTGCCCCCTCCGGGCAGTCCCTTGCCCCCTCCGGGCTCTCCATCGCCCCCACCGGGCAGTCCACCGCCCCAAGAGGAGGAGCCTGGCACCAGCCAGACATGTAAGTGCATCCTAAGCAATTTTTTTATCTTTTTATTGACCTTGATTGTCAGCAAATAATTAGTGAAATTATCAGTGATAATTAAGTGAATTTTATTATTTCACTGATAAAAATCTTCTTAAAAAAATGCAACAAATCTATTAATTTGGCTTGAGAGACAGAGCTTCTCATTTCTCATTCCCATTTATTGTCCCCGACTCCCCATTGTTTGGGCTGTATCTTGTCCCTCAGTTTTTGAGCTTAAGTCACGAAATTCGGTCCAAACGTCCAAAATTATCCAAGAAATGTTCACTACATAGCCTTTTAGGAAATGTTTTTATACATGTAATATATTACTAATGGATTGGACGGTGATTGTTGAAATAAAACATTTTTGTGTACAGGCCCTCCACCTTCTCCATGCCCTCCACCCTCTCCAGCCCCTCCACCCTCTCCAGCCCCTCCAGGCTCTCCACCCTCTCCAGCCCCTCCAGCACCTCCTGCCCCTCCAGCCCCTCAGTCCCTCTGGCGGCCATGCTTGAGAATTATAAGTAAATCATATGCAACGTTAATGAAATGTTATATACAAGACTATTAATATCTGTATTTTCCCAGTGTAAAATCCACGCTACATGATGCAACATTGGGTACTGTGGGTTTGACAATTCTTTTATGGGGGCGGCACCACTTCCAAAAATTTTTGTATGTAGCACAGTCCTAGTGATACAAAACCAAGAATGTTCTGATACAATTTAGCAATAAACGTAATGTTTTATGCCAGCATTACCTACTGCTGTTTATCAGTGATCCCCCATGATGCAATAATATCGCTTTAAGTGGAAGTTCAGTGATAATATATATACTTTTAAGAAAAGAGCAGTATTTATCCACCCCAATGACCTTAATCTGCCCATTCAGCAATCAGCATTGTGTCTGTGTATAAATAAATGCAACGGAAATAATGACTTCCTGTTTGCAGGACCCCTAATAGAGACCGTTATGGTCTAGCCCTTGACCCAGTCCCTGGGTTGATTCAGTTGGTCAGTAGAGATCTGAGCATGTGTAACCCATCCAACAGCCAATCAGTAGAAATCACTGTTACCATAACTAGGTATGCATAATATAAACTAAGAATTTTAGAAATAATGATATCTTATACTGAGCTTTCCTTTTTATGACATACCACAACATTATAGCATTGCAGTACCATGTATGTGTAAGTAGTTATCAGCTGCAAAATTGCATCTACCGCATGGTGCTTTAGGAAATGTGCTCAAACATCTTAAACACAATTCTCTCAATATCTTCCTCCACAGAACTACAGAGCATGCGGCGGGAGATGCGCCAGATGGTGCGGTGCCTGGACCGCCACTTGGACCGCCACCTGACCAGACTGGAGAGGAGGGCACCCCAGTAACCCCTTTTTTTTGTTTGTTTGTTTCTTTTTTTGTAAATAGTTTTTTAAAAAATTTATATATATATATATAAACTGTTCTGGAAAAAAAATGTTTTTGGGCTTTATTTTTCGATATATCAAATTATTCAGATTTCATAATCAATTTTTATTTTGAAAAATTACAATACACATATCTATTTAGCTAGCTATATGTCTGGTACTTATAACTGTATATACCTTACCATTAATGCCATTACACACACCACATTGG
The DNA here is from genome assembly GCA_019447015.1 of Hymenochirus boettgeri. Taxonomy (NCBI): domain Eukaryota; kingdom Metazoa; phylum Chordata; class Amphibia; order Anura; family Pipidae; genus Hymenochirus; species Hymenochirus boettgeri. The sequence goes on along the minus strand of CM033476.1, from coordinate 198,216,417 downwards.
CCACATTCCTGGGGCCAGGCAGGCTTGGCCCCACTGGACATACCCCTCACCCCATTGGCTACTCTCCCTCAGATTATTCTTTGTGCAAGGGAAAGTAGGTGAAAGGGTAAGGCTCATAGGAACAGCACATTGAGTTACAGCAGGCCCACTGCAGTTTGCCACCATTGTTGAAGAGCCAGCGGCTTGGCCCCACTGGACATACCCCTCACCCCATTGGCTACTCTCCCTCAGAGTATGCTTCGTGCAAGGGAAAGTAGGTGAAAGGGTAAGGCTTTGTAGGAACAGCACCATTGAGTTCCAGCAGGCCCACTGCAGTTTGCCACCATTTGTTAAGAGCCAGGCAGGCTTGGCCCCACTGGACATACCCCTCACCCCATTAGCTACTCTCCCTCAGAGTATGCTTCATGCAAGGGAAAGTAGGTGAGAGGGTAAGGCTTCGTAGGAACAGCACCATTGAGTTACAGCAGGCCCCTGCGTTTGCCACCATTGTTGAAGAGCCAGGCAGGCTTGGCCCCTCTGGACATACCCCTCACCCCATTGGCTACTCTCCCTCAAGGTATGCTTCGTGCAAGGAAAGCAGGTGAAAGGGTAAGGCTTCGTAGGAACAGCACCATTGAGTTACAGCAGGCCCCACTGCAGTTTGCCACCATTGTTGAAGAGCCAGGCAGGCTTGGCCCCACTGGACATACCCCTCACCCGATTGGCTACTCTCCCTCAGAGTAGCTTCGTGCAAGGGAAAGTGTGACGGGGTAAGGCTTCGTAGGAACAGCACCATTGAGTTACAGCAGGCCCACTGCAGTTAGTCACCATTGTTGAAGAGCCAGGCAGGCTTGGCCACTGGACATACCCCTCACCCCATTGGCTACTCTCCCTCAATGTATGCTTTGTGCATACAGCACCATTGAGTTACAGCAGGCCCACACTTTGTAATAGGGAGTACTGCTCTCGGGCCAGGCAGGATTGACCCAGAGCTGAAAACATTAGCCACAGAGTAGCTGTTGCTGCTGTATGAGATGGTCAGAGCAGGTGACACCACAAAGGTGCCTCATGGAGAGAGAACGATGAACAAAAATTGAGTACTGCTCTCGGGCCAGGCAGGATTGACCCAGACTGAAAACAATTTGCCACAGAGTAGCTGTTGCGGCTGTATGAGATGGTCAGAGTAGTCCTTAAAAGGACTTTTGGGTCTCACAAAGTTAGTCCTTAAAAGGACTGTTGGGTCTCAAGATGTGTGAATACAGGGGTGGTTAACAACAAGTGCTAAACCACCATACTGAAATCCACACACAGAAAGCTCAAAAAGCTCAAAAAGCGCAAAAATCTCTCTCCAACTCCTACACTGTCAGGTGTCCACTAAACACACTCCAACACACTGACAAAATGTCGCCTGTGAAGCAGCCTTTTATACCCAGGGGCTGGCAATAATCATGTTAGCTGCCATTGGCTAATTTGGGTCATGTGGCTTGCTCCGTCTTGAAAATAATCCCCAAAATGTGAATTTACAAGAATTTCTCGTTTTTACGAAAATTCTCGTAATTACGAGAATCCGCGTAATTACGAGGATCTTCGGTTTTTCCGGGTCCCGAAAGATCGTAGATTCTCGTAATTACGGAGATAAAAAAAAATCTGTGGTTCGGAAGATCGGAAGGCGGAAAATCCGGAAAATCCGGAATAATCCGCCGTTCGCGGACGGGATAAATCCGCAGCGGATCCAGGTTCGGGTCCGCGAACCGGCCATCTCTAATAGGCCTATTTTGTGTTCTTTATCCGAATTTAATTCTGTGTATTTTTGTATTGCTTCTAATGGATTCTGCTAAGGGTCCAATTACTAAATCAAAAATTAGTGGTGAAAGAGGGCAACCCTGCCTAGTTGGTTATGTTGATAACATACCTGCTATATGAACGATTGCTGTTGAATAACTAAATAATGATAAAATAGTTTTTTTTATGCATCCTTTGAAATTTAATTTGTTTAATAGTCCCACTAAATACCTCCATTTTATACGATCAAAGGCCTTTTTCGGAATCTAATAAGGATAAGTGTTATGGGTTTTTTTCACTATTGGATTTCCCTATTTGATATTGGTTTGTTTATACTATTCAGTTGGGATTCAGTTATTGTAGGTAATTTGATATTCTCTAAAAAAAATATTAATTTCTTGAGAGGTTGGGTTATGTAAAGATGGGTTTTCTAGTAGGTTGTAAAGAGTTTTGTATTATTTAGCGAACAGATTTGAGATATCTTTTGGGTTGTAATTTTTATTGTTTTTTTGATCGAGTATGTATGAGATTTTGGATTTGGAGATTATGTTTTTGAATTTGTTAGCTAGCATTTAATTAGCTTTTGGTGCTTATACGTAGTGATTTGCATTTAATCTTCTGATTAGTTTATCAAATGTTCTAAGAACTGAAATTTCTCTTGTTTCTTTGAAAAGTAGAGAGTTGTCTGCGGACGGGTTATTTTTATTTATAGTTTCTTAGTTGTTTTATTAGTAGTAATCTTTTCTCTTTTTTTTTTGAATAACAGTCAATTTTATGATTTCTCCTTTTAATACTGCTTTATGTCCATTCCATATTGAAAATGGGTGTATTCTATGATAGATTCTTTTATAGCGTGCTGTGTTTCAGTTGTATTAAGAAGGTTAAGATTCCATGGGATTATAGAATGTGGTTGTTTCTTGTAGAAGGCATTTGTCTGTAATAGAGATGGCCGAACTTCATAAAATAAGTTTTTGAACTTCTAAAAAAGTTTGAAAGTCTGAAAATGGACCCATTAAAGTCAATGGGGGGCAAATAGTTCGGAAAGTTCAAATGAACTTTCCAAAATATTGCAGTGTAAACTTACCTTACAGGCCTCTGGAACCTAGGAGATGGTCTGGGAAACATGTTCGTGCGCAAAAAAATCCCCAGACGTAGCACACATCTGTGCTATTTCCGTTTTTTGCGCAATACGGTAGTACTAGAAAGGTCGCTTCCGAAAATCCCCAAATAGATGGAGATTCCCGAAATCGGCCATTCACGGATTGTCGAACGGCTGACAATCCGTCTGGATGTTTGGGGTTCCCACAGCGTGAAACCGGGAACCCCTCCTGGGTCCTTACAAGGACCATTGTGGCCCTGACAATGGCTCTTTGAGGCTTACGGGGTCCTGCAGCTTGAGCTGGGATCCCCCCGGCACTTATAGGTGCCTTTGCGGCACTAAGAAGTGCCATTGTGGCCCTTACAAGGGCCCTTTGGGGCTTAAGGGGTCCTGCAGCTGGAACCGGGAACCCCCTCCCCGGCACTTATAAGTGCCCTTGTGGCACTGACAAATACCTTTGAGGGGGGTCCTGCAGCTTAAAACCAGGACTCCTCCTGATCATAAAAAGGACCTTTTCAGGTCTCGGTGTCTTCTTGTCTCCGACACTAACTCTGCTAATAGGCGATGTCACTGCAGCCGCCAGTGACACCAATAGCACTGGCGACATCAACGTCGCTGGTGTTGCCGGCCTCTTGATCTGAAGTCTTCTTTCTTCTGCCATCAGCTGCGATGACTTCTGAGCTCCCCGGAGGTTTGCAGCACTTTATATAGGTTTGCAGAAGGACCAAATCCAATTGTGATTGGTTAAGATTTTAATGTTTGAAATCATATGATCACACATTAACCAATGATATCGGAATAAAAGATTCAAATATGGTTGGCTAATTTGTGATCATATGATTTCAAGCATTGAAATCTTAACCAATCACAATTGGATTTGGTCCTTCTGGAAACCTATACTAAGACCTGCAAACCTCCGCGGTGCTCAGAAGTCATCACAGCTGATGGCAGAAGAAAGAAAAAAAGAAGACTTCAGATCAAGAGGTCGGCAACACTGGTGACGTTGATGTCGCCAGCAGTGGTGGTGTCACTGGTGGCCGCAGTGACACCGCCCAGTGTTGGCGTCATCACGAGCCTTGACCTGAAAAGGACCTTTTTAGGACCAGGGGGATCCTAGTTTCAAGCAGGACCACCCACAAGTGACACTTATAAGTGCCGGGAAGGGCGTCCCGGTTCCAGCTGCGGGACCCCTTAAGCCCCAAAGGGCCCTTATCAGGGCCACAAGGGCACTTCTAAGTGCTGCAAAGGCACTTATAAGTGCCGGGGAGGGGGGTCCTGGTTCGAGCTGTGGGATCCTTTAAGCCCCAAAGAGCCCTATCAAAACGCATTATACGTCTGATATTGTTTGGCTTTTTTTATTACTTTAGTTATACATTTTGTTTGGTGTTTGTTTGGGGTGTATATATTAACCAGTAGATAAGGATCACTATTTATCAAGCATATATTATTATTACGGTATATATCTTCCAAATTTATCTATGTCTACTTTTTGCTCTTCAATTTTGATTGCAAAAGCCATTCCACATCTTTTTTTGTTATAGATTTTTTTTGTTGTAGAAAAGATGTTCATGTTTGGTATTAGGTGTTTGAATGGATAAGATAGCTATATTGTTTTGCAATGTTTCTTTCCATATAGCATACCGTTTGAAAAGGGTATTCAGGCCCCTTATATTATAATTCATAATTTTAATTACCATTTTGCCTATTAGGTGGGTATTTGAGGATTTTCTAGATTTGGTTGTACCCCATATTTCTATGTTAGCTTCTGTGTTATGTTAAATTGTACGTTTTCTGTTATTGCTTTGTTCAAGTGGAAACCATTAGTATGAAAAAGTAAACTTACAATTAAGCATATAACTTTATTTATTGAACTAGTATTTTTGTACCAAAATTTGGAGAAAAGGATTATATTCATCCTTCTTTGTTAACATTTTAATAGCTTTTACTTGCTTTATATTTCTATGCCCAATTTTTCCTTACTGTTTTCCACTGATTTTCTTCTTCTCAATCACCTTTGAGTGATAGGAGAGGGGGAAAAAACCAAAACATTTATTTTGTAAGAATAACCTTTTTCCCACCCTCATCATCCTCCACCCCTCTCTTATTTCCCTGTGTCTGTATTACTTCATAACAGATTTTGAGAATATGTTCAATCATATACCTCTGTTAATCTCAGCTGATCAAAAAATAGATATGATTGGTTAAATAACAATCATATTTTTGTACCTATCTTACCTCCGCATATGGCCACCTATGAAACTAGATTTGAAAATTGTGCATGGGTAACACAAACCAGAAATAAGTAGATTTATCTGTATTTGACGAAAGGTTTAAATGGGAAAAGAAAACATTCTTTTAATGCTTCAAACAGTTACACATGAAAAAAATGTATGATCTGTAGTTGACAGCTGATAATGATAAAACATTTCAACATGTTTGAAACAAAGGTTCTTTTGCTTAAAATAAATACATGTGGGACCAATAGCAATAAAATTATATTAAAATAACATAGTTATGATTAACTAAACAAAACATTATACAGCACATAGGATTCCTCCAAGCTATTTGACAGACTTACACAAGGAAAAAAGCTATTTTTGTGCCACCATTGGTAAATTTTAAAGCAAACATTGTCTATCTATTTTACAAAGGCACCGTAAAGTTTACAGTTGATGAAAACCAATGGGAGGATGGTGAGTTTTAACCTCTTACCAACTGTAACTGCATAGAAAAAGCAGATCCCAAGTGATGAATTCCTTGGTGGTCTAATGGAGTTTAGTACCTGCTAGTCTATTGTAGAGATGGGATCCATGTCCGATTCTGATATGAAACCCCTCGGTTCCGAAATCCAAATGTTCCATCCCAAACTGGGCGGATCGTTTTGATTTTGAGGCTTGAAACGTGTTTTCGAGGGTTACCAAATGTACTAGGTTATTTTCGGTAACCCTTGAAAATAACCTTGAATGTTCAATAACCCTCGAACATTTTCGGTAACCCTCGAAAATAACCTTGAACTTTGATAACTCTTGATAAGGTAGAAAATATACCATTAAACCAGAGAATAATTGTTAGTAATGAAGGATTACCTAAGAGGTACGTGAGAGAACAGACCACACAGTACCAAACCACTTGAGGTAGAAACTGTTCTGATTTATCGTTACATTACACTTTAATTTATACCATTTACAATTGCTAGCATATGTCATTGGTAATTAGTTACATATTTAGTCATGTGATCAAGTTTACCCAATCAATGGTTATAATTTAGCTCCAGATCACTGAGAGTTAAAATGCTGTTTCCCTTATTCATCAACTTAATATTGGACTTTAATGGACTTTCCAACACTTATTTGTGCACTTATTATCTTATTATTTAACCACCCTTTATGACAGTTATCACTTCTGACAGTAGGTTTTATCATCTTTTTGCAGCTCAGCGATGTCTCCTAGCTGTAACTTAGAAGTCAAAATGACCTGTTTGTTATTAATTATTAGCTTACCATTGCAAGAACTACAATTTCCACAGTCTTATTCTGAATATATGTGAATTATTGTATAACCCAATTTAGCTATAAATGAGAATGAGACCGCCTTAACATTCTCAAAATACAATCGAAAACTACTTTCGAGTTTCCAATCTTATTTTGAGGGTTATCAAACGTTAAAGGATATTTTCGAGGGTTACTGAAAATAACCTTGTACATTACCTAACCCTCGAAAATAAGTTCTGAACCTTTGAAAGTAAGTTCTATTTTCAGATCTTTGGGTTTTACCTAATTTCAGTAAATCTGAAAACGGAATGAAACATCTGAGTTTCAAACATCTATTGTATAATGGCTTACATTCATAAAAAATAAGGTGGAAGAATCCTGAAACTGTAAAACTGCCGAAGGGCAAATTCAGGTCAGTGTACCTGTATATTAAGGAAAAAGAAAATAAGTTTGGAGATTATAATGTCAACATCTTGGCAAAGGAACAGGATTGGTTCAAGAGAGGTGTCATGGAGGCCATTTATATGAAAATAAAGAAGAAATCAAGCCTGGATGAGGGGGTGGGAGAGGGTGTTTGACATATACAATTATGTTTTGATTACCCTGGGCAGTTTCAATAACCTTTCTTAGCCACAATACAATCAACACCTTACATTTAGAAGGTCCCTAACACCTGGCTGTTATATGCTAATTGGGACTTTCCAGTGTACTTATTGCCAGCAGATTCTTGTACAAGCCATTCTGATTTGAGAAAGTCAGTCAGATGACTAGCAAAACATCTTCAAGAAAAGTCCAGTGGATCTAACTGAATGCAGTGTGTGTGTGTGTGTGTGTGTGTGTGTGTGTGTGTGTGTGTGTGTAGAATAACATAACCTGGTTGAATGAGTACCTTCACAAACATTTTTCACATGCACCATTATAAGGAGACAGAATTGGATTTTTAGGATCAGTAAGTATGCAAAAACGAATCTCACACCCTACCTCTCAGAGCAAAGCATTGGGTTTTCCCACTTCTACATTTGGCAATTCTACATTTCCCCGTGTATCTGTATGCTACCCACTTAAAAAGATTATAAGCTCTACAGTGCAGGGACCTCTTTTCTCATGTTTCTCAACCTTTTTACCTGTGGGGAACCCTTGAAAGAATGTTTGTGTCTCGGGAACCCCCTACATAAAATAATAATTATGTATTCTTTTTCTTTCTCTGTCATCAAATCATCAAAATACATCATTTATTCAAATATAAACGATAGATCTATAAATCACAGCAGGGGATTGGTCTATACCAGTGTTTCTTTTTATCCTTATGGAACCCTTGAAAAAAATGTAAATATCTCAGGGAACCCTTCCATAAATTTTTTATTAGATTTAATTATCTCTTGGACATCAATACACCAAACACATAATTCGTACAAATATAGAACATTGATAAATATATAGAAAAGTATCTGTATTCATCACAATGGGGGATCCATAAAGTTACTGTCAATCTCTTGAGGACCCCCATGCAACTTCTTAGGGACCCCTGATTGAGAAATGCTGGTTTAAGCACTTTTGATGCACATACTTATTTATATATTTATATATTTATGTATTTATATTTTTTATCACCCTTCTATGGCTTTTTGAATTCTAATATTGTACAGTGCTGTGTCTCCAAGTGGCGCTATATAAATAACTTTACACTATTTATACAGCAGTGATAACCAGCAGCGAAAGGTCATTACCGCTACATTTTGCTTTTCGTGTTTCGCCATACATCGCTGCGGTAACCGCTCAAGCATATTTATAAAATGGCGAAAAGTGTATTTTCAGACATTCCAAATCACCAAGTCTGAGGTGGTGAAAACGCATAGGGGATTTTTTTTTTAAGGTTCCAATTTTTTTTTATTTACCAATAAAGTCAAATGGGGGTCTGACGGACATATTTATTTATTTATTAAAGGGGCATTATTTTTTTTTCCCACCAGCCTTTACCACAATTTTTAAACTTTCAACCTTTCCTTTCATCAGTAATGAATAAATAAAGTAATTAAAAAGGCGAATTTTCATCAAAAGCGAAAATTATGTAGGAAAAGGTGTTTTTTTCAGCCAAAGATATAAATAGTATAAAAATCAAAAGGCGAATTTTCTCTATTTCATTAATAGGATGATAAAGTGTAAAACGCAAAAGGCGAATTTTCTCAACTTTGCTTATAGGAAATGGTAGTGTAACCCGCAAAAGGCAAATTTTCTCTATTTTAATAGGATGAGTGTGAAACTGAAAAGGCGAATTTTATTATTAGGACACATTTTTTAGTATTGCTTATTTTCATCAAATCAGTTCCATTAATATGGGAACATACCATAGTGCTGTGTAAGAAATAGTCATGTTATTGGAACATTCCTGTAAGTAATGATGTTTGGCAAAAATTCTGTTAAAAATGCAAAAAATGCAACGAAATGATGAAAAGGGAAAAATTAACCTATTTATAAATAGCTTAAAATAAAAAAGTGACAAAAATAGCTCTGAAATTACACTAGAGAGCAATCTCTCTTTTCGCATTGATACCACACTTAACGCAATGAATAAGGCTAAAACTATCAACACACAAAGCCTCAGCGATACTTTTCCGCAAAGGAGAAAGCGTAAACGAGCGTTTTATAAATAAGGCGAAAATAACGCTATTTGTCATGCGATGTCCTGCGATAGCGATCCTTTATAAATATGCCCCTAAGTCTCATTTGTACAGCATGTGTTTTTAAGAGGAGCTTTAAAGGGCATGTCCACCCTTGAAATTTTTTTTTGATATAATATTCCCCCTTTCCCCCCAGCCGCAACCGCTATATTTTTATTATCAGAAAGTGCCACAAACTTTAGTTACATTCCCTTTTTCCTCTGCTGCACTGCCATGGATGCGGCTGCCGGGAGTTCAGTGTGGTGGAGGAAAGAGGGAAGGTAAGTAATAAAAATATAGCGGTTGGGGCTGGGGGGACAGGGGGAATGTTATAGCAAAAGGTTTTTACGCTAGGGGGAGGGAATCCTAATCGGGAGGGAGAGGGAGGGAGGGGGAGGGGGGGGGGAGAAGGGCTGCAGTATGCATGCCAAACGTCTCCTGGAGGTAAGACAGGAGGCAGAGTCCTATATGGACTCTGCAGTACTCCTGGTGGGCGTTTTTTTGGACTTTGGGGGGGGACTACAGGAGAACTATATGGAGCTGGGATGTAAGGTAAGGATTAAACTACACTACACAATGGGGCCAGTAGTGGGGGGGATTATAGTTTTGGGGGTGGAAATGCCCTTTAATCAATCCTGGATATTTTATGAAGAACCAAGCATTCAATGCTAAAAAACTAAAAAAAGCTTATTAATAAAACATATTTTCCTAATAAGGTTTCTGTTTTATAACAACAAGCATTTAGAACAGAATTATAATAGGTACCTGTGTTTCAAAAAGTTTATTATAGTCACCTTTAAATATATAAGTATGTATGTATAATTTTATTTATAAACATTTGATTGGTTGGGCTAAAATTCGCGCCATTTTTAACAATAATCACTTTTATTAGATAACCCTGAGAGTATGCAAACAAGGGGATAAGTGCAAGCAATATATTAAACAGATAAATAAAAATTAAATGCAATTTCATACATAGGTTAAGAATACATATATAAAAATGATGGGTAAATGAATATAAGTGCAGCATGCCTTGACACTTTAGGAATGAGATTCCTGCCCCAAAGAGCTTACAATCTAATGTTTGCATTGTCTCACTTTAAATGCTGCATTTTATACAGCAGTCATAAAATTCAGATATTGCACTTTACTTTGCAGATTTAAAAAGTTAAGTGACACATTTGTAAACTTTGGTTGTGATATTTGGTTCTTAGTTTTGCTTGGAATCAATAAAATGAAATTTAATTTTTAGTGAACCGTTATGTAAAGTCGTAGAGTGTGCATCTAGCTTGTTATTGATGTCCCTGCATTTGTTGGAGAAACTATAAGTTAATTTTTGTTTGTTTTCTTTATGAGTTACAGCCCTTTGTTTTGCTGCATGCTGACATGATTGATCGTTTATCATAATACATCAATAGTGTTCCTTGGCAAAATGTGTGAATACATTTTCATTATGTATTTATATCATTAAGATTCTGCATTGTCCCTCTGTAAATCTACATCCCCTATGAACATAAGCACATTTTTATCAACATTTATTAACCGATCATCTCATATCTTAAGGAAACTTAGATCTGAATCAGAATGTTCTGCATAGAGATCTATGTTAAGATTTCCCCAAGCTATAAATAAAAATATTGAATAAACTACTTTCTGAATATTTACAAATAGTTTTACTGTAAGCGAAAATCACAATATAGCCAATTTAAAATGTCTTGTTCAAACAGGTTAATTTATTGTAGTCTTTTTTCTCTTTAGGAAATAGTCAAATATGCTTACAATAGAAAATAATATAATTGTAGCTGTATTGATGCCTACACAAATCATTCATCTCTGATCAAGACATTTGTAATATCAAAACAATGTTTGATTTGAAACAATACAAATAAAAGATATTTACAGGTGGCTAATAGATTTCAAGATCTCCAAGAATCTGTCATAGTTTTATTTTGCAGGTAAACCTATAAGTAGTTAGTTTACTAATAAAATAGGAGAAAAGGCAGGTTTGGATTTTAAGTGCAACCAAAAGACAGAATCAAACCCAACTGAAATCTAAGGGAGCAGAATTATTTTAATACTCTACATTGAATCACTATACCAAATTTTAAATTTCCAACACCTTTTTGCAACCCACAGTTTCACTGAAACATCAAAGAGAACAAGACCTGTTTAAAGGCTCTAAATTCAGGTGTATAGTATAAAAATGATTTAATAAATCACAGACAAATAAGTATCACAGTACATAAGCACAAACAAACTACCCCATAAATATGGCAACATAAATAACCCTCTCAAGTAAAGACCCCTCTATCTCACCTATATAGTCACAGTAGTAGTGACTCAAGGATTTGCGGATTTTCCCAAAAAAACAGAAAATTAAAAAATCCGCGAATCGGCCATTTAAGTCAATGGGAATGTTTTTTGGGGAATTTTCTGCCTAAAATAATGGTTTAAATAGCAGTGGTAATTTACAGTAAATAGCTCTGGGACTTGGAAAATGGTATGGGGAACACGTGCCCATGGGAAGAACAGCAAAAAAACAGAAGTAGTACACATACGTACTACTTCTAGGTTTTCGCAGGGACGTTTTCATTAATCCTTGAATGGCCAATTCGAGAATTCTCAAACGTTAGCGGATTCCCGAATATTCTCGAATGGCCAAATGGCCTGCGGTCGGACATGGGGGGTGGGTCAAAAACCAGGACCCCCATTGACTCTTAAAAGAGCTCTTGGGGGAGTGTCTTCTTTCTTCCCAGCCAGTGACACCAGCTCCGCTGATGTTGCAGACACTGGCACTGGCAACATCAACATCACCGCTGTTTCCGATGTCTTCTTACTTTTGCCATCACTGTGATGACTTCTGAGCTCAATTGAGGTTTTGCACCAGTTGTGATTGGTTAATATTTAAATGCTTGCAATCATATGGTCACACATTAACCAATCATATTTGAATTTTATTATTTATATATGATTGGTTAATCATTAATAATAAACAGGGATGAAGGGTAGGCAGCTCATACAAAGTAAAGTCCACAATCGTGTAACGGGTGCTAGGGAAAAAACAGGACTCATCACTACACTACTATTATTTTCTCTCACCATTTATTTTTGGGGGCTGAGATAGATTAAGGTCAGTGCATCCGTCATGTTTTTATATGAAGAGTTTACTGAAAACTAAGCAAGTATTTTTTTATAAGATAATGTTAAAAAATTTACAGTATATTAATGTTATTGCACAATTTTAACACAGTGGTGCCGTACTACTGTTGTGGCAAACACAGTTTTAAAAACATTTTATCATTCTCTGTTTAAAATGTATGGGCATCAGCAAGCAATCTTTACTACAATTTTGTTGTCCACATTATATTGATTAAAACTACTGATGAAACTTTGACCCTCAAAACCAAGCTACATCATTGATATGTTGTTGTTTCCATGCTGAATTTCAGGTTTGGCCAACAAATCTCCACAGCACAAGAGACTGTTCCACAAAACTGCTTGTGGAGATATAACTAATATCCACAGCAAATATGCTAAATGCAAATATCTTTAATTTTGATAACACATTTATGAGGACCAGTCAGCTTGTTTCATCACAGTAACATGTTTCTGCACCCTAGTCACCTGCAGGGTTGCCAGAAAAAAATGTATGAGAGAAGACAGTGGCACATTTTCATGGCAAAAGATTTACCACACAATATTTAAAGGGCCACACCTGCTATTTGACTCCCACCATTCATTTTTCCCCTCATTAAGCAGATATTTAGTTTTATATACTGCCTATAAAGTTTTTTTTTTTTTTAAATACCTGGTGCAAGGAGGTAATATTTATAATTTATACCTCCAAACAAAAATAATCCCAGCAAGAAAAAAAAACAGCTTTTGGACTAATAAAGGCCAACTAAGGCCCAGGACAACTAAGCAATATAAGGATGTATGAAAAAAAAAATCCTAATTCCCCGCAAAGGTACTTTAAACATTGAAAAATATTTTTTTTCAATGCCACAAAATATTGGTGCTTTTCACTACATTGTTCTGAGTTAAATATTCCACAATTAAATGACTTTTAAAGTCATTGTGACTTGTGGTGCAGAAGCCCTGACTGTCTCTGAGCTGAAGAATCATCTGCATGTCAGATGATTGGCTCTATATATTAACCTTTATTGCATGTTATTAGCCAGCGGTTCTGGACACATGCATTAGCTAAGGGACATAAAGGAGTGTTTTGCATATCTCTGCCCCTTACTCTGGGAAACGTGAGTAAGAAATGACATCTTGTATCTTAGGCTTTGTGGGCAATGCTATTCATATAGCATGAGACTGCAAGATGCCTTCTGTTATAAGAAGGTGTTTCTCTGCTTTTATGCTCAGTGAAGGGCTTTTTGCTTCTTTTGGCCCCTCTCTCTCTAAGCTTTCTAGCTGCCATTTCTACTGAAGAATCAATAGCACCATATAAATCAATAGCACCATATAAATGTGATTAATTGAAAAACTATTATTTATAAATGGAAGTGCTATGATACCAACATACGTGAAGTTAATTAATACTGCAACAATAGTCACATGTATAGCCAGCTTAGGATCTGCTGCAGTATAAATAAAAGCAGTGTAACCTTTCCACATGTAAAAAATAAACAGGACCACACCATTGGATGGCATTAAAAAGTCTTGTAATGGTAAGGTGCTACACGAATATAGCATCACTTGCAGCACTTCTGTGGTTAACTTTCCTGAAAATCACTCTAAGCGATATAACATTGTTTAGCGTGTCTTTTAACTCCATTATCTGCCATTGCACCACTTGGTGGATCTGGCTGAAATTTTGTATATTTGATGGTAGAGCCGGTTAAAAATATCAACAGAGGGGCGGAGCTAAGCTGGCTTCCTGAACGGATGCACCTAAGCAGAGCTCCCGTGTCCTATATTACCTGATGACTAATTAAACTACTGAATATAGCAAAGATACCTGCTGAATCTACCTGATATAACCTCCAAGCATGACCAAGCCTAAGGAGAAGCGTGAAGCTGCAGCAGCAGTAAATATAAAGAGAAACAAAATTTGAGATAGGGCACTAGTGAAAGTACAGAAATAGTATTATTAATTGATTATTAACCCTTTCCCCATACTGGAGTATTAAGGGGAGGTGCTAGATAGGGATTATATATTACAATATGTATATATAAAAGAACCCACTGAATCCCCTTCACAAAGAAGCAATCTGCACACTCTGTATAGTAAAGTAAAAATCCTTTATTTAACACTCAGGGACATATCTACCCAAATACCTCCTAACTCATTAAAAACAATTTAAAAATCTAATATATACATAGCGTGTTGCCTGTCACAACTATACAAAAACAGTACAAAAATTATCAAAATGATATATGTTATCTATTAAATATATAGTGAAGCGGTACCTCCGTCCTGTGTATTAAACAAGCAGTCTCTATGTAACAGTCAGCGTCTAATATACTCACAGTCCTAATGTCACGGACAGGCTAGAGGGACTAACTTGATTTTTGAGCTAGATCAAACATTTTTACCTAAATTCTTGACAGACCAGGGCAGACAAGGTCTCTGAGAATCTGAGAACTACAACCCAACAATGGGGTTAGATACCAGGGAGAACACCAGGTTCCATTTCTCTGTGCAATATTATTTACTTAATATTATTTTTATTCTAAGCATAAACAAATAAGGTTTGTGTCTTCTTTTAGACATTTCTTTCATTAACATTTATTTCATTTTTTCATTGCTGTATTGTTAGGATTCAAGAAATGAAAAAGAGATCTAAGAAGACAGTGACAAGAGAACAAAGTTACATGTTAAGTTAGTCTATGTACATGTTAAGGTTTCCTTCTATTTACAGTGCTGCGTACTCAAGTGGCGCTTTATTAATAAATATACATACATACATACATATATACTATTTATCTACTACAACACTTTTCAAAGTGAAAAGGCAGAATTCCTGTACTGCTTTCTTCGCCAACCCCTTATTTTACAGAAAAACTAACAATGACAAAGAGAATGTCACTAAATATTAACATAGTGAGAGACTCTTAAAGGGCATCTATAGTGAAAAACACTAATTGCCCCATTGCAAAGAAAGTTAATGCATATATGCTTGTGAAGGTTCTCATTCATCCAGGTCATGGTATATCTGTTGTATTCAATGAAATAGATCAACTGGACATGAATGTAGTTCTTGAAGACGTTTCGCTAGTCATCCGACTGGCTTTCTCAATTCAGAATGACTTGAACATGAATCGTGGCAATTATGTACCCTGGAAAATCCCAATTAGCATATCACAGCCAGGTGTTAAGGGTGTGATTAGATAGTGGCTAAGAGGTGTTATAGGAACGCCCAGAGTAAGTGTTAAAACAGCATTGTACATGGCAGACAGTTTGGTCGAACCCCCCCCCTCTATTTAGGCTTGGTTTTTTATTTTCACATAAATGGCCTCCTTAACACCTCTCTTGAACCAGTCACGTTCCTTTCGCCAGTATGTAACATTACAATCTTCAAAGGTATGTCCTTTATCCTTAAGATGCAGACTCAGGACTCAGCGTGTATCTGCAATCTTAAGGATAAAGGACATACCTTTGAAGATTGTAATGTTAACATACTGGCGAAGGACGTGACTGGTTCAAGAGAGGTGTTAAGGAGGCCATTTATGTGAAAATAAAAGAAACCAGCCTAAATAGAGTGGGGGGGTTCGACACCAACTGTCTGCCATGTACATGCTGTTTTAACACCTATTCTGGGCGTTCCTATAACACCTCTTAGCCACTATCTAATCACACCCTTAACACCTGGCTGTGATATGCTAATTGGGATTTTCCAGGGTACATAATTGCCACAGATTCATGTCAAGTCATTCTGAATTGAGAAAGCCAGTCGGATGACTAGCGAAACGTCTTCAAGACTACATTTCATGTCCAGTTGATCTAATTGAAACAACAGATATTTAATGCATATACTCTGTGCTGCCTTTCTCCTACCTCTGTCAGTGACTGTTTTTTCCATGGTGTCAGATCCTCGCAGCACTCCCCCTTCCCCCTTCCCTCTGTTACTCCTCCATGTCTTAACTCCGGCTACCCGACAACTTATCATATGCACGGAGTTAAAAGTTCAAGATCCTAAAAAAACACACTCTTGCTCAGTGGCCAATAGAAAGCAAGCTGTCCTGGAGAGACAGAAAGAAGGGAGAGCAGTACACTTGCTGCTGCATCTCTCTCTTTGTGACCCATCATCAATCGGTGAAAACTATCAAGAAGGGGTCAGTGCAGCCTTATCTCTGCAGTCAAATTTACCTCTTCCCCTGCTAATGTTCTGTAACAGAGCAGGGAGGAGGGAGGGACTTTGTGTATCTCAGGACTGAGAGGAATCTGAAAAAATAAAGACACTCTGGGGGTTAGGGAAATTATAGAACCATGGAAAGAAAGAAAAAAAGTTCATTTTCTCCTCCCTTTAATCAGCCAATATTTTAGGTAGAACCTGAGATTGTGAAATCCATGCAAATCAGCATAGACAAGTATTGCCTATTTAACTTTTCATGTATTATGAATTTCTCCTAAAAAGTAAGCAGAAATCATGCAAAGCATCATTATCAGAGGCCAACACGATTTGTGAATGTCAAGAAAGCATAAAGCTGTTTATCTTATATCGATCTCAAAAATACATGCTGCATTTTTTACTTTAAAATGCACATGATTTTCTATATATAGGTGCATATGAATCAAATGCGCAATAGCAGTAAAGAAAAAGTGGAGAACACAATTCTGCCACTACAATATAATGCAGCGAGTACATTACAGAAACTTTAAAACCTCTATATTCATAAGTTTTGTAGTATACATGATTAATATTTTAAATTGTCAATATTTGTAATTTGTACACATTCACTTAGATTGTACCGTAAGCTATTTGGGGAAGTGATCTCATTCCTAATGTGTCGAGGCTTTTTGCACTTATATCCATTTATACATAATTTATACATATATATGCTTTTTTTAACCAATGGTATGAAATTGTATTTAATTTAAATTTTTATCTATCTGTATAATGGCTTGCACTTATACAGATAGTTATATACTCTGTATTTTATAATGTACAGCACTGTGTACCCAAGTGGTGCTTTATAATAAAATTATACATACATACATACATACATAATAGCTAATGACTGCCCACAAATAAAATAAACATATCTGATAATGTGGCCTGAACTCTGTCAAGGGCTTGTTCTATAGTATGTAGGTGTAACATATACTTTGTGATATGCAATATTCAGCTTTGGCACAGGGCATTTGTTAACTACTAGACTGATGTGCAACTACAGTAACATCCAGCTATGTAGAAAACAGATGAAATGAACAAAGAGGCACTCTACATAATACTGCAGTGGAGATGGGTACATATGTATAGCATTGCATGACAAATATTGCTTTGTCCGACAACAATGTGTGCTAGGATTCCATTCACATATCAATGTCCCCATTTGATTAAACATTAACCATGCTATTTCTCCAAAAGCTAGTGAAATGTGGGTTTATGACATGAACCATTTCAAATTTTCTGATTATCATTTTAAGTAGCTAATAACTCAGACACTTGGCAAATTAACTCTATTTTGTATTTCCTCAATTGTCATTGTACATAATGTACAAATAGGGCTATGTATGGAGAGCCGCTATTGCAAACTTGGTGTAAATTAACGAGCGTTACTTGTATTCATAACCGTTTGCGATAAATAGTACATAAGTGTTTGCGTTAGAAAGTCATGTTAAAGGCTTAACGTGTGTTTTAATACTAAAGTTGCTTGATACATAGCAGTAAAGTCATGTTAAGAGCTTAGTGTGTGATTTACTAGTGGAGCAATGCACATACTCTTGCTAACAAGAAACATCCATAGCCACTTATTATATTGACTTAATTACAGAGAAATATTCACTCATACTTCCCCTTTAACAAAATCTGCTCCTGTTATTTGTTATGGTCAGTTTATGGTATAGGTAGTGGCTAGTAGAGATGGTCGAACTATTGAAAGTTCGGTCCGTTTTCGAACTTTCGAACTATTGGAAAGTTCGAAAGTTCGAAAGTTCGAAAACGGACCCATTAAAGTCTATGGGAGGCAAATAGTTCGAAAAGTTCGAGTCAAATACACTAAATATTAATGGTAACTTAATGTAAATGGCTGTGGGACCTGGGAATGGTCTGGGGAGCATCTTCCAATATCCAGGACTTTTGTAATCGATTTTACTCTCACGAGCGCTACTTTCGAGCTTTCGCGTTCGAACGTTCGAGGTAACATGGACATTTTACTCGCAGATTCGATGCTCCGTATAGGCTGTAATGGAGACTTTACTCGCAATTCGATGTTCGCGCCTAGATACCATGTACATTTTACTCGCGGATTCGAACGTTCGAACTTCGATAAATCATCGAAAGTCCGGAAATATCGAAAGTCCACGTCCGAGATAGTTCGAGAAGTCCGGGTCCGTTCGAACTCGAACAGTTCGGCTCGAACTCGGGTTCGAGTTCGAGTTCTATGCCATCCCTAGTGGCTAGCTAAGTGTTAACTAACTGGCTTTGCAACACACACAATAGCTCCAAAATGAACATACATTCATAAATATAAATGAAGCAACAATTATTTGCGCTGCATATATAAAGTAACATCAAGAAAAGCTTGCTTGCTATACACATGCATTCGTGATTGGTCTGCGTCGACCATTACACATTACAAAATGGACCATCGTGAGGGTCAAATCACATGATAGCAATGTGCACATTTACTCCTCTCTGTACATAGGACTTTTTCAGTTAACTTCTGATTAAGACCATCATTGTGGTGGCGTTACAAACGCTTTAAATTTCACGTTATAGTCACGCATTAATGGTGTTAAAAAACATTACTTGCACTTTCTATACTCGCAAAGTTAATGAGAATAACGCACGCATCGGAACTTACGTCTAAAGTCATGTTAAGTGTTGATAAATCCCCATTAAGACTTAACGGTACTTTAAGACACAATTTTGCAATAGCGGCTCTCGGTACATAGCCCCAAAAGTGTCCAACAAATGGCACATACAATGGGGAAACAAATGAAGAACCACAGATTAACTTCAACAATACAGGAAAATTAAAGTTACCTGGCACATAACACAGACAAGCACACACTGCTCACACATGATGTAGTCACCAGTTTTAACCCAGGATATTCTGACAGTTCGTCAACCCAGGACCATTTATGTTACTATGTTACTATGAATAGCCTCCCCTCTTCCTCCCCCCATAAAATAACTGTGCTATTTGTCTGTATTTCCAAAATGCCTCTTTACTAAGAAAAAAAATCAACAACTTTGATAATCTATATCTAGACAAATATTCTCCATTCCTTTTATCCATTTAGTTGCCTGTCTTGGTACTCATTTCTAATTCATTGATATCCTTTCTGTGGGGTGGTGCCCAAAACTGCACTGCTCTCTCAAGATGTGACCTTACAAAGGGTCTATTGGTACTGTAGCAGAATAATGCTCCTTCTTATACAGTAGTAGTCAAGAATTTTACCATGTTGGCAGGACACAGCCTGTAAGACATAAAATCACGTATATTAATGCCGATATATCATGATCAATATTCCCTAAGCTTCCCTTTATTTCCATCTCCATAATGAGCTCAGTTTATTGGATATTACCAGATACAACACATAATTTTTCAGTAGGAACTTCCACAGTCTGTGACAAAAATGCTCATATAGCAAATTTAGGAACTGATACCTTTTGAAGTGTTGGCAGTTCCCCTACTCCAATCAATGTCAGGGTAATTCAAATCTCTATGACTAAAACATGCCCCAAATTCTAGAATTGTCAACTGCATATGGAGGTGAATGTCATCCTTACTAGCATTTAGTGGCTTGTAACAGACACCTACATTTAATCTATCCACCTTCTGCTTTCTGTGCACAGCTCTACCACATTGGTTCAGCCTTATGTTTATGCAACAGCTATTTCATACTGTAAAGGTAATGTTCAGGGTAAATCAAAGTTCAGTCGATTGTAAAGCTTTGAATAACACATTGTTACTCTGTTAGACTTGCCGGATTTGAATCTCAGTCAGTCAGTCAGACTGTGAATCTCATTCATTCAAACTGTTAATTTCTATAAAGTAAAACGTGAACTTGGACGCGACAGGATTAACAGAGTGCTTCTTCTATGTATTAATGCAATGATGTGTAAAGGGTTAACTCTGTATGAAATGAATGTTTGAGGCAAAAGAAAATTAATGTAGAGAGCTTCCCCTTTAACAATAAGTACATCATCTAGTGAAACATTTTTTTAAGGTAACTCCAACATAATTTGCGCCAAAATTTAGAACTTTTGCAATATCCCTTGTGACTGTTGATAAACAATAGCCCCTAAATGTAAAGTACTGCAATCTACTAACAGGATTGACACACAATGTCACGAAGAATATTATTTAGATGCCATATTCACATAAATTTAAACTTGAAAAAAATGACACATGGAAAAGAAAAACAATTTATTTGAAGTGTGCCAGAAGTTCACAGGACTTTTCAAAAATTAAACACATAAAGTCACACATTGATAGATGACGGTTTCTCAATTCCCCAAATTTGTCACAGTGTTAGCCCTTTAAACATCATTGCATTATATCCATACAACCAGAACTCTTTTAATCCAAGCGCCCCAAGTAACGCTATGTAAATAACATATACATACATACATACAATCTTATTGGTGTGAGGATGCAAGGGGTGATTTTCAATAACTGACATTCCTCCCACCATCCAATACAAATTGGCATGGTGGGGCAAATTTTGCCCCCATTTCTGCCCCAGGTGTCTGAAGATAGTATTTTTATCAAAAGTATCAAGAGATACTCCACCGCTTCTATAATGAAGACTTTCCATTCTGGCAATATCACTATATGTGTCTAGATGATATCTAATCGCTTTAAAACCAAAAGAATGGGGTATACTCGAATATAAAGAGGACATCAGTGGTTACTAGATCATAATTAGTAACCATTGTAAGGAATCCCCTGCAAGATATGGGTGCAAAACCAGGGTTGGATTAAATTGGATTAAAATCTTATGTAGGGATACCATCCATATTTTGCATTCTCACACATACACTGTATATACCTGTATTACCTGTAATCATGTAAAAATAAGTTACTTTTGGTAAGTCACATACAAATAAGATGTTTAATTAACTGTATTCCACTTATGTAGTATCTCTTTTAAGATGTCTAACATGCAACATGGGCTGTACTATAGAAACTTTGAAATCCAGAATTCTTGAGCTTATCAAGCTATAAAAAAGATATTAACAGTCCTGTTGCCAGACACTTATTACTTGTAACTTTATTACTCAAGCTCAAATCTGTGAAAAACAATTTAAAGTTTAATTTCTTTTCAACCAAAGGCAGCAGTTAACATGCAGTATATGTCCCACCCCCCATAGGTAGGATCAGTACCAAAGGCTAAATAAACCTTTCCTTCCTTAAGAAAATAGTGTTTTTGTCCTACCATACCAGTACCTCAGACAGTTTGTTTTTTTCTTTGCTACCCCGGGCTAGTATTTCAATTTCAGGGTCTGTGATACGCATTGTGGGGGAGATCTGTACTCCCTTACTGACACCAGAAGTATGGGTCCCATCTTGGCACCCACAGATGCAGAAAGTCATAGTGCTAGTGGACAACTTCCCTTTCAGGTCCAGGTGCCTGTCTTCTATTGGCAGCTACCTGTTCAGCCACACAGTAGTTTGTGTTGGCGTGGTGACATCCTTGGCAGGCCCCGGTACATGCATTGTGACACACCATGTAAGTAGAGGCCAAAGTTTCTGCTTGTTGCTTTTGCAGCCTGTTTGTTTTCTGGTAAGGGAGCATCAGGTTTTAATCCTCCCCACTCCTTTACATTTATTTACCTGTTTTGGTGTAAACTGTGGGGTTTGTTTTTTCTTTCTCCAGTTACAGTGTCTGGTATACAGTTTGCTCTGCCTGTCTGCCCCTGCCTCTGTCTGCTTGGGGAACTGCGATCACATGTAACAGTTGAGTCTAGTCAGTCTATTGTGTATGCAAGATTCCCTTCTAGCATGTGTTATGTGGATTTTAATTCCTTTTTTCTCCTTGTGGAATATCCACTTCAGAAATTTATGAGAGCCTCAAGATGGAAGATGGATCATCATTAAGAGATCCTATGGACAGGAGACTGAGGCAGTTCTTAGAAAGACCTTCTCCAGCTTCGTGTGGCAATGAAAGTCTCGGTAGCTATAGCCTCAGTGGCAAAAGCTATGAAAACCTGCTGATGACCTATATCAAATATTAAGTGAACTCTCCATTCTTCATAGAGCTAGCGACTATTTGTGAGACACAGCTTATCATCTATGAAGCTATTGACAAGGTCTATGGCATATCCTCTTTAGCTAGAAGACCATTTTGTTAAAACCTTGGATGGCAGATTCAGCCTTCAAGAAGAAGTTATGTAGATTACCATTTGAAGGAGGGTTTCTCTTTGGATCTGAGCTGGATTCCCTGGTTAGCAAAAGAGACAAAAAAGACAAAATGACTGCCCTACCTCAAGATAGAAAATGCTTTTTTAGGAGCTTTCATTACTCAGAGGGTTATCTAGAGGATGGGGGATGAGACCATTTATAGATAGACAGGCTCCCTTCTTTGACCAAACAGGAAGATCCAGAGGACAACAACCGTTTAAGAGATCTTTACACAATGAACCAAGCCAGTGGGGGGTAGTCTGTCAGGTTTTTTTAAATTTGGAAATTTATAAACAACAGTCAAATGGGTTCTGAGACAATACTCCATCGAGTTTCTCTAGGCTATTTCATTCTTCCCCAAAAGCTGTGATCTCTGCTCAACATTTTGCTCTCAGTCAGGCTGTCCAGGAATTCTTAGACAAAGAGGTACTTATAACCAGTTCCTCCACAACAAAGGGGGACTGGAGTTTACTCACCAGTGTTTCTTTTTCCCGACCCCACTGGGAAATTTAAAACCATAATAGATCTGAGGTACCTGAACAAAATTCAATAAAAAATTCAACAGAATATTCTCCCTCAGAAGAGAATGATCAAATAGACACTTAGAACAAGTTTTCCTCTCAGAATGGAACAGAGATAAGAACACCTGGATACTTTAATAAACTTGCCCCTAAAGGTAAAGGACTATGTTGGTGGCGGACCCACTACACCTTTCGAAAAAAAATTCTCCCAGTGTCCTGTCATCTTCATGGCAGTGCCTCCCTATTAATTTTTTCTTTTTTTTGCATCATCCTACTTATGTGGTATTTACTACTTTCAGATATCACTACTGGCTTAAGGAAGGGGAGGCGTATTTAAAGTCTTTGATACTGGTCATGATTGTTTAATGCTGGCTTTGGGATTCAAGGAAAACACATTTCCGTAAGTATAAATCCAAACTTTACACATAACAACCAAGATACTGTATGGTGCAAATCTAGGGTCTGATTTATGACACAGTTTGTAACCTGACTGAAGATAGAATCTTGTACTATTTAAAACCCAACCTTATTGCCATTTTTACTTCCTAATTAACTGCTAAAACATCCAACCATTGTTATTTTCCCAATCTTTAAATGTCTATATTTATTCTTGTAAAATAAGCCTGGCTGACAGAGTGATCCATAATTTGATGGTCACAAGATGCAGTCAGTTTCTGGTTTTCCAGGAAAAATTAGTCAGCTAGTATTTTTTTTAAAACTTTGACCTGTTTAATAAAATATTGGTCTGGGTTTAAAAGGGGATACATATCAGACCTAACCTGGTCTACTCTACTACTCTACATGTGATTAAATAACTCATGTGTCTTGTCTGGCACAAGATATATTGTCTAATCTCATAGATTACTATCCATGCTCTCCCACTTTGACCCCTGTTCCACATACGGACAAAGCCTACATTGCCATACACTTTGTTCCCCTTAAACTTTTATATCTGTTGTATTCAGTTAGATAAACTTGACTTAAGTGTAGTTCTTGAAGACGTTTGGCTAGTCAATGTCAACATCTTGGCAAATTAACATGATTGGTTCAAGACAGGTGTCAAGGAGGCCATTTACATTTTTATGGGAGGTGGTGGGGGGGGCTCCAATGAGCATTCCCCACCTCCGGGAGGCAAGACAGCAGGCAGAGACTTTGGACAGGAAGAAAGCCACTACTCTTTATGTTCCTAGACTTTGGACAAGCACTGCAGAGAACCATAAGGACAGGAATGTACGGTGAGGATGTTTTTAAACTACACAGTGGGAACAGTATGGGGTTAAATTTTTTGGGGTGGGTGGACATGCTCTTTAAATGTACGTCCACTAAAAAACTCCTGTTGATAAATTAAAGAATGGGAGGTAAGACTTGGCTCCTTTAACTCCCCTTCTTCAATTAATGTGAAATAGGATATGTTCATTTTTTCAGTGAACATACCCTTGAAAGCACAGTGGTTAAATTTGAAGTACTGCTTTTGTTGTTATCAGGGTGCAAATTGTGCACATGAATATGACCTGGAAGACGTTTTGTTTCTCTCACCTTCAGTAGTTTAATAAAGAAAATATTTAGTAGCAAAGAGGCAATTAAAGCTCAGATAAGTCTTATTTTGTGAAATGCTTTATCTCTAATTTTCCAAAGAATTACTAGAGGGTTTTCTTGGCAATCAGTTTGTGCAATTGTAAGTGTATTCATTTAAAGAATGTGCTGCTTTTTAGACTCATATTTATTAAAACAAGACTTGATGTTAATTACATTATGCATCCTCGTATAATCTGGTTAATATAAATTGTATATAGGTGCTGTATTAAGGAATACAGAATCTCTGGGAATTTCTTCTGCTGCAGAACAGTATGACCCTGGGATTTTACCTATGAGTGAAATCTTCCACAATGACATTTTCACCTTCTCTAGGATACTCTCTGTTGATATATATATATATATATAATTTAATTCATGTTTATAAACAATTATGCATGGCATACAAATATGTAAAGTAGATCATTTTTTGACAATCTATATGCATATTTTAACATTAGTATTTAGTATACCAATTAGTAGAGCAGCAGATATTTCTAGACAGTTTAAATATTTCAAATACCACTTTGTTGTTGTATATCAATCTATCAGATATCAATAAATACTTCCGCGGGCACCCCCTCCGCCGGACTATTGTTTTCGTGCATAGAATAATGCTTCATGTAGAAAAAAATTACGGTATTTGCCCCAGTGTTCTTCGTCTAGGAGGCTCAATAAGCATGTCTCCCCATTAAATGGGATTGATATTGCACAGAGTTCTGTTAGGAGCGTAATTACTCCAGAATTGTCTTATACTGACATTTTCCAAATCAGGTTCCAGAAGTCGGCTTGGTCCTGCATACATTTTGGACATGTGTGTGATCTAGATTGTGATATTCAGTGTAATCTGTTTGGGGTGAAGTAGGTTTGGTGCAATATATTGTACTGAATAAGTCTATTGTTGGCTGTAGGGAGATTTTGATGTGTGAGTTTGTATATCATCCCAAGATCACTGGTAGTTGTGGTAGAAAAGCTTTCCATTTTGTGGTATTTGTTCCAATTTGGTGAGTTGCTTGTTGTAGTATCAGTTTAGTGTATATGCGGGAAAAGATTGGGTGGTTAAAGAGTCTATGGTTTGACTGTTAGGAAATTCAGCTGCCAGGCAGTGCTTTAGCTGTAGGTATCTATACTGCTACGTAGCTGGAGATTAATTTTTTGTTGCAATTGATCAAATGGTATGATTGTGTCATTTGAGATGTTGTCACAAAGATAAGAATTTTGTTATCTCGCCATACTTTACTTGGCATGGCTGCCAGTTTCTGAAAACTTTTATTGCTCCAGAGGGGGTCTCCGGCGGGATTCCTTTATAATCAATAATACTATTGCACTGTTCCAGGTTTTGTAGGCTAGCTTATGTATTGTTGTGCCCCGTCCAATTAGATGAATTTGGGTTCTTGTAGAAATGCTAGTAGTGAGCCTTTTAAATATCTGCAGCATTTTTTCGGAGCCTTCCAGCTCTGCATTAGGGTTAACCCAACCTTGTAGATGTTTGAGTTGTCCTGCTAGGTAGTACAAATAAAAATTTGGCATGGCGAGTCCCCCATGTTACTTGGGGCATTGTAGTGTTGTTATTTTGTTCTTGCCCTGCCATTGCCCCACAAGAAAGACGTTAACATACCATTCCGTTTTTGAAATAAATATTTGGGAATCCAAGTCATGGAGTGTTGCAGTGTGTAAGTAATTTGGGGAGGAGATTTATTTAACTAGGTTAATACGTCCTATTAGGTTTATCGGCAGTTGTTTCCAGATGGTAATTTTAGTGTGTGTGATGTCCAGTAGGGGTTGGATATTTAGTCTATAGAAGTATGCAGGGGAGCTTGTTATATATATTCCCAGGTATTTAAATATCTGCTACTTGGATAGGGCATGGCAATCGAGGGAGATTTGCTATGGGAATGTCCAAGGGAATATACTGATTTATTCCAATTGATTTTAAGGTCAGAGAAGGAAGCAAAAGTATCCAGCAATTGGACTACTGAGTTAAGGGGGGTGCTCAGAATTGGTGCAGGTCTCCCACGCGGGAACGCCGTACGCGCTCGCCGATGATGGCTTCAAAATGCGGCTCACTGAGCAACATTTTGAAGCCGTCATCGGCGAGCGCGTACGGCGTTCCCGCATGGTAGACCTGCACCAATTCTGAGCGATGGATTGTTGCGCAGTTAAGCCCTATCGGTACAGTCACAAATAAATCATGACAACACCGGACAGCGAATAATGATTTCCCTTGATATACAAAAAGCCTTTGATACCTTAGAATGGGAGTTTCCCTGGGCATGCTTATATCAATATGGTTTTGGGCACAAATTTATAAAATGGTTACAAATACTTTATGCAGCTCCAAAAGCACAAATTATGCTTAATGACAGCATATCACAAATGTTTCCACTATTTCGAGGTACCAGACAAGGTTGCCCGCTTTTTCCGCTGTTATTCGCCCTGGCCATTGAAGCAATTGCAATAAAAATCAGAGCAGACCCCTCAATTAAGGGTTTCTCCCTAGGCAATATAACTGAAAAATTAGGTTTATACGCCGACGATGTAATCCTCTACCTGGAAAGCCCGAGCACCCCTCTTAACTCAGTAGTCCAGTTGCTGGATACTTTTGCTCCCTTCTCTGGTCTTAAAATCAATTGGAATAAATCAGTATTATTCCCCTTGGACATTCCCATAGCAAATCTCCCTCGATTGCCATGCCCTATCCAAGTAGCAGATCATTTCAAATACCTGGGAATATATATAACAAGCTCCCCTGCATACTTCTATAGACTAAATATCCAACCCCTACTGGACATCACACACACTAAAATTACCATCTGGAAACAACTGCCGATAAACCTAATAGGACGTATTAACCTAGTTAAAATAAATCTCCTCCCCAAATTACTCTACACACTGCAACACTCCATGACTTGGATTCCCAAATATTTATTTCAAAAACGGAATGGTATGTTAACGTCTTTCTTGTGGGGCAATGGCAGGGCAAGAACAAAATTAACAACACTACAATGCCCCAAGTAACATGGGGGACTCGCCATGCCAAATTTTTATTTGTACTACCTAGCAGGACAACTCAAACATCTACAAGGTTGGGTTAACCCTAATGCAGAGCTGGAAGGCTCCGAAAAAATGCTGCAGTTATATTTAAAAGGCTCACTACTAGCATTTCTACAAGAACCCCAAATTCATCTAATTGGACGGGGCACAACAATACATAAGCTAGCCTACAAAACCTGGAACAGTGCAAATAGTATTATTGATTATAAAGGAATCCCGCCGGAGACCCCCCTCTGGAGCAATAAAAGTTTTCAGAAACTGGCAGCCATGCCAAGTAAAGTATGGCGAGATAACAAAATTCTTATCTTTGCTGACAACATCTCAAATGACACAATCATACCATTTGATCAATTGCAACAAAAAATTAATCTCCCAGCTACGTAGCAGTATAGATACCTACAGCTAAAGCACTGCCTGGCAGCTGAATTTCCTAACAGTCAAACCATAGCACTCTTTAACCACCCAATCTTTTCCCGCATATACACTAAACTGATACTACAACAAGCAACTCACCAAATTGAGACAAATACCACAAAATGGAAAGCTTTTCTACCACAACTACCAGCTGACTCTTGGGATGAATATACAAACTCACACATCAAAATCTCCCCTACAGCCAACAATAGACTTATTCAGTACAATATATTGCACCAAACCTACTTCACCCCAAACAGATTACACTGAATATCACAATCTAGATCACACACATGTCCAAAATGTATGCAGGACCAAGCCGACTTCTGGAACCTGATTTGGAACTGTCCACGTATAAGACAATTCTGGAGTAATTACGCTCCTAACAGAACTCTGTGCAATATCAATCCCATTTAATGGGGAGACATGCTTATTGAGCCTCCTAGACGAAGAACACTGGGGCAAATACCGTAATTTTTTTCTACATGAAGCATTATTCTATGCACGAAAAACAATAGTCCGGCGGAGGGGTTGCCCGCGGAAGTATTTATTGATATCTGATAGATTGATATACAACAACAAATGTGGTATTTGTAAATATTTAAACTGTCTAGAAATATCTGCTGCTCTACTAATTGGTATACTAAATACTAATGTTAAAATATGCATCATAGATTGTCAAAATATATGATCTACTTTACAATATTTGTATGCCATGCATAATTGTTTAATAAACATGAATTAAATATATATATATATATATATATCAACAGAGAGTATCCTAGAGAAGGTGAAAATGTCATTGTGGAAGATTTCACTCATAGGTAAAATCCCAGGGTCATACTGTTCTGCAGCAGAAGAAATTCCCAGAGACTTCTGTATTCCTTAATACAGCACCTATATACAATTTATATTAACCAGATTATACGAGGATGCATAATGTAATTAACATCAAGTCTTGTTTTTTAATAAATATGAGTCTAAAAAGCAGCACATTTCTTTAAATGAATACACTTACAATTGCACAACTGATTGCCAAAGAACCCTCTAGTAATTCTTTGGAAAATTAGAGATAAATTGCATTTCACAAAATAAGACTTTATCTGAGCTTTAATTGCCTCTTTGCTACTAAATATTTTCTTTATTAAACTACTGAAGGCTGAGAGAAACAAAACGTCTTCCAGGTCATATTCATGTGCACAATTTGGCACCCTGATAACAACAAAAGCAGCTACTTCAAATTTAACCACTGTGCTTTCAAGGGTATGTTCACTGAAAAAAAATGAACATATCCTATTTCACATTAATTGAAGAAGGGGAGTTAAAGGAGCCAAGTCTTACCTCCCATTCTTTAATTTATCAAACAGGAGCTTTTTTAGTGGACGTACATTTAAAGAGCATGTCCACCCACCCCAAAAAATTTAACCCCATACTGTTCCCACTGTGTAGTTTAAAAACATCCTCACCGTACATTCCTGCTCCTTATGGTTCTCCTGCAGTGCTTGTCCAAAGTCTAGGAAACTAAAGAGTAGTGGCTTTCTTCCTGTCCAAATGTCTCTGCCTGCTGTCTTGCCTCCCGGAGGGATGGGGAAATGCTCATTGGAGCCCCCCCCACCACCTCCCATAAAAATGTAAATGGCCTCCTTGACACCTGTCTTGAACCAATCATGTTAATTTGCCAAGATGTTGACATTGACTAGCCAAACGTCTTCAAGAACTACACTTTAAGTCAAGTTTATCTAACTGAATACAACAGATATAAAAGTTTAAGGGGAACAAAGTGTATGGCAAATGTAGGCTTTGTCCGTATGTGGAACAGGGGTCAAAGTGGGAGAGCATGGATAGTAATCTATGAGATTAGACAATATATCTTGTGCCAGACAAGACACATGATGTATTTAATCACATGTAGAGTAGTAGAGTAGACCAGGTTAGGTCTGATATGTATCCCCTTTTAAACCCCAGACCAATATTTTTATTAAACAGGTCAAAGTTTTAAAAAAAATTACTAGCTGACTAATTTTTCCTGAGAAACCAGACAACTGACTGCATCTTGTGACCATCAAATTATGGATCACTCTGTCAGCCAGGCTTATTTTACAAGAAATAAATATAGACATTTAAAGATTGGGAAAATAACAATGGTTGGATGTTTTAGCAGTTAATTAGGAAGTAAAAATGGCAATAAGGTTGGGTTTTAAATAGTACAAGATTCTATCTTCAGTCAGGTTACAAACTGTGTCATAAATCCAGACCCTAGATTTGCACCATACAGTATCTGGTTTGTTATGTGTAAAGTTTGGATTTATACTTACGGAAATGTGTTTTCCTTGAATCCCAAAGCCAGCAATTAACATTATCATGACCAGTATCAAAGACTTTAAATACGCCTCCCCTTCCTTAAGCCAGTAGTGATAGTCTGAAAGTAGTAAATACCACATAAGTAGGATGATGCAAAAAAAAGAAAAAATTAATAGGGAGGCATCTGCCATGAAGATGACAGGACACTGGGAGAATTTTTTTTCGACAGGTGTAGTGGGTCCAGCCACCAACATAGTCCTTTACCTTTAGGGGCAAGTTTATTAAAGTATCCAGGTGTTCTGTATCTCTGTTCCATTCTGAGAGGAAAACTTGTTCTAAGTGTCTATTTTGATCATTCTCTTCTGAGGGAGAAATATTCTGTTGAAATTTTTTATTGAATTTTGTTCAGGTACCTCAGATCTATTATGGTTTTAAATTTCCCAGTGGGGTCGGGAAAAAGAAACACTGGTGAGTAAACTCCAGTCCCCCTTTGTTGTGGAGGAACTGGTATAAGTACCTCTTTGTCTAAGAATTCCTGGACAGCCTGACTGAGAGCAAAATGTTTGAGCAGAGATCACAGCTTTTGGGGGAAGAATGAAATAGCCTAGAGAAACTCGATGGAGTATTGTCTGCAGAACCCATTTGACTGTTGTTATAACTTTCCAATATTTAAAAAAACCTGACAGACTACCCCCCACTGGCTTGGTGTCATTGTGTAAAAGATCTCTTAAACGGTTGTTGTCCTCTGGATCTTCCTTGTTTGGGTACAAAGAAGGGAGCCTGTCTATCTATAAATGGTCTCATCCCCCATCCTCTAGATAACCCTCTGAAGTAATGAAAGCTCCTAAAAAAGCATTTTCTATCTTGAGGTAGGGCAGTCATTTTGTCTTTTTTGTCTCTTTTGCTAACCAGGGAATCCAGCTCAGATCCAAAGAGACACCCTCCTTCAAATGGTAATCTACATAACTTCTTCTTGAAGGCTGAATCTGCCATCCAAGGTTTTAACAAAATGGCTCTTCTAGCTAAAGAGGAATATGCCATAGACCTTGTCAATAGCTTCATAGATGATAAGGCTGTGTCTCACAAATAGTCGCTAGCTCTATGAAGAATGGAGAGTTCACTTAATATTTGATATAGGTCCATCAGCCAGGTTTTCATAGCTTTTGCCACTGAGGCTATAGCTACCGAGACTTTCATTGCCACAACGAAGCTGGAGAAGGTCTTTCT
Source organism: Hymenochirus boettgeri (assembly GCA_019447015.1). Classification (NCBI taxonomy): domain Eukaryota; kingdom Metazoa; phylum Chordata; class Amphibia; order Anura; family Pipidae; genus Hymenochirus; species Hymenochirus boettgeri. The sequence continues at coordinate 198,184,793 of CM033476.1, read as the reverse complement.
AAGAACTGCCTCAGTCTTCCTGTCCATAGGATCTCTTAATGATGATCCATCTTCCATCTTGAGGCTCTCATAAATTTTCTGAAGTGGATATTCCACAAGGAGAAAAAAGGAATTAAAATCCACATAACACCATGCTAGAAGGGAATCTTGCATACACAATAGACTGACTAGCATCAACTGTTACATGTGATCGCAGTTCCCCTAAGCAGACAGAGGCAGGGGCAGACAGGCAGAGCAAACTGTATACCAGACACTGTAACTGGAGAAAGAAAAAACATAACCCCACATGTTTACACCAAAACAGGGTAAATAAATGTAAAGGAGTGGGGAGGATTAAAACCTGATGCTCCCCTTACCAGAAAACAAACAGGCTGCAAAAGCAACAAGCAGAAACTTTGGCCTCTACTTACATGGTGATGTCACAATGCATGTACCGGGGCCTGCCAAGGATGTCACCACGCCAACACAGAACTACTGTGTGGCTGAACAGGTAGCTGCCAATAGAAGACAGGCACCTGGACCTGAAAGGGAAGTTGTCCACCTAGCACTATGACTTGCTCTGCATCTGTGGGTGCCAAGATGGGACCCATACTTCTGGGTGTCAGTAAGGGAGTACAGATCTCCCCCCACAATGCGTATCAAGCAGACCCTGAAATTGAAATACTAGCCCTCTGGGGTAGCAAAGAAAAAAACAAACTGTCTGAGGTACTGGTATGGTAGGACAAAAAACACTATTTTCTTAAGGAAGGAAAGGTTTATTTAAAGCCTTTGGTACTGATCCTACCTAATTGGGGGGTGGGACATATACTGCATGTTAACTGCTGCCTTTGGTTGAAAAGAAATTAAACTTTAAATTTGTTTTTCACAGATGTTTGAGCTTGAGTAATAAAGTTACAAGTAATAAAGTGTCTGGCAACAGGACTGTTAATATCTTTTTTATAGCTCTGATAAGCTCAAGAATTCTGGATTTCAAAGTTCTTATAGTACAGCCCATGTTGCATGTTAGACATCTTAAAAGAGATACTACATAAGTGGAATTACAGTTAATTAAACATCTTATTTGTATGTGACTTACCAAAAGTACTACTTATTTTTACATGATTACAGGTAATACAGGTAATATACAGTGTATGTGTGAGAATGCAAAATATGGATGGTATCCCTCACATAAGATTTTAATCCAATTTAATCCAACCCCTGGTTTTTGCACCCATATCTTGCAGTTCCTGGATTCCTTACAATGGTTACTATATTATGATCTAGTAACCACTGATGTGTCCTCTTTATATTCGAGTATACCCCATTCTTTTGGTTTTAAAGCGATTAGATATCATCTAGACACATATAGTGATTATTCGCCAGAATGGAAAGTCTTCATTATAGAAGCGGTGGAGTATCTCTTGATACTTTTGATAAAAAATACTATCTTCAGACACCTGGGGCAGAAATGGGGGCAAAATTTGCCCCACCTATGCCAATTTGTATCTTGGATGGTGGGAGGAATGTCATGTTATTGAAAATCACCCCTTGCATCCTCACACCAATAAGATTGTATGTATGTATGTATATGTTTATTTACATAGCGTTACTTGGGGCGCTTGGATTAAAAGAGTTCTGGTTGTATGTATATAATGCAATGATGTTTAAAGGGCTAACACTGTGACAAATTTTGGGGAATTGAGAAACCGTCATCTATCAATGTGTGACTTTATGTGTTTAATTTTTTGAAAAGTCCCTGTGAACTTCTGGCACACTTCAAATAAATTGTTTTTCTTTTCCATGTGTCATTTTTTTTCAAGTTTAAATTTTATGTGAATATGGCATCTAAATAATATTTCTTCGTTGACATTGTGTGTCAATTCCTGTTAGTAGATTGCAGTACTTTTACATTTAGGGGCTATTGTTGATCAACATGTCACAAGGGATATTGCAAAAGTTCTAAATTTTGGCGCAAATTATGTTTGGATGTTTACCTTAAAAAAATGTTTCACTAGATGATGTACTTTATTGTTAAAGGGGAAGCTCTCTCACATTAATTTTCTTTTGCCTCAAACATTCATTTCATACAGAGTTAACCCTTTACACATCATTGCATTATATACATAGAAGAAGCACTCTGTTAATCCTGTCTGCGTCCAAGTTCACGTTTTACTTTATATGAAATTAACAGTTTGAATGAATGAGATTCACAGTCTGACTGACTGACTGAGATTCACATCCGGCAAGTCTAACAGAGTAACAATGTGTTATTCAAAGCTTTACAATCGACTGAACTTTGATTTACCCTGAACATTACCTTTACAGTATGAAATAGCTGTATGCATAAAACATAAGGCTGAACCAATGTGGTAGAGCTGTGCACAGAAAGCAAGAAGGTGGATAGATTAAATGTAGGTGTCTGTTACAAGCCACTAAATGCTAGTAAGGATGACATTCACCTCCATATGCAGTTGACAATTCTATGAATTTGGGGCATGTTTTAGTCATAAGAGATTTGAATTACCCTGACATTGATTGGAGTAGGGGAACTGCCAACACTTCAAAAGGTATCAAGTTCCTAAATTTGCTATATGAGCATTTTCTGTCACAGACTGTGGAAGTTCCTACTAGAAAATATTATGTGTTGTATCTGGTAATATCCAATAAACCTGAGCTCATTATGGAGATGGAAATAAAGGGAAGCTTAGGGAATATTGATCATGATATATCGGCATTTAATATACTGTGACTTTTATGTCTTACAGGCTGTGTCCTGGCCAACATGGTAAAATTCTTGACTACTACTGTATAAGAAGGAGCATTATTCTGCCTACAGTACCAATAGACCCCTTTGTAAGGTCACATCTTGAGAGAGCAGTGCAGTTTTGGGCACCACCCCACAGAAAGGATATCAATGAATTAGAATGAGTACCAAGACAGGCAACTAAATGGATAAAAGGAATGGAGAATATTTGTTCTAGATATAGATTATCAAAGTTGTTGATTTTTTTTCTTAGTAAAGAGGCATTTTGGAAATACAGACAAATAGCACAGTTATTTTCATGGGGGGAGGAAGAGGGGAGGCTATTCATAGTAACATAGTAACATAAATGGTCCTGTGGTTGACGAACTGTCAGAATATCCTGGGTTAAAACTGGTGACTACATCATGTGTGAGCATGTGTGCTTGTCTGTGTTATTGTCCAGGTAACTTTAATTTTCCTGTATTGTTGAAGTTAAATCTGTGGTTCTTCATTTTGTTTCCCCATTGTATGTGCCATTTGTTGGACACTTTTGGGGCTATGTACCGAGAGCCGCTATTGCAAAATTGTGTCTTAAAGTACCGTTAATGTCTTAATGGGGATTTATCAACACTTAACATGACTTTAGACGTAAGTTCCGATGCGTGCGTTATTCTCATTAACTTTGCGAGTATAGAAAGTGCAAGTAATGTTTTTTAACACCATTAATGCGTGACTATAACGTGAAATTTTAAAGCGTTTGTAACGCCACCACAATGATGGTCTTAATCAGAAGTTAACTGAAAAAGTCCTATGTACAGAGAGGCAGTAAATGTGCACATTGCTATCATGTGATTTGACCCTCACGATTGGTCCATTTTGTAATGTGTAATTGGTCGACGCAGACCAATCACGAATGCATGTGTATAGCAAGCAAGCTTTTCTTGATGTTACTTTATATATGCAGCGCAAATAATTGTTGCTTCATTTATATTTATGAATGTATGTTCATTGTGAGCTATTGTGTGTGTTGCAAAGCCAGTTAGTTAACTACTTAGCTAGCCACTAGGGATGGCATAGAACTCGAACTCGAACCCGAGTTCGAGCCGAACTGTTCGAGTTCGAACGGACCCGGACTTCTCGAACTATCTCGGACGTGGACTTTCGATATTTCCCGGACTTTCGATGATTTATCGAATGTTCGAACGTTCGAATCCGCGAGTAAAATGTACATGGTATCTAGGCGCGAACATCGAATCTGCGAGTAAAGTCTCCATTACAGCCTATACGCGAGCATCGAATCTGCGAGTAAAATGTCCATGTTACCTCGAACGTTCGAACGCGAAAGCTCGAAAGTAGCGCTCGTGAGAGTAAAATCGATTTTACAAAAGTCCTGGATATTGGAAGATGCTCCCCAGACCATTTCCCAGGTCCCACAGCCATTTACATTAAGTTACCATTAATATTTTAGTTGTATTTGACTCGAACTTTTCGAACTATTTGCCTCCCATAGACTTTAATGGGTCCGTTTTCGAACTTTCGAACTTTCGAACTTTCCCAATAGTTCGAAAGTTCGAAAACGGACCGAACTTTCAATAGTTCGACCATCTCTACTAGCCACTACCTACTACCATAAACTGACCATAACAAATAACAGGAGCAGATTTTGTTAAAGGGGAAGTATGAGTGAACTTATTTCTCTGTAATTTAAGTCAATATAATAAGTGGCCTATGGATGTTTCTTGTTAGCAAGAGTATGTGCATTGCTTCCACTAGTAAATCACACACTAAGCTCTTAACATGACTTTACTGCTATGTATCAAGCAACTTTAGTATTAAAACACACGTTAAGCTCTTAACATGACTTTCTAACGCAAACACTTATGTACTATTTATCGCAAACGGTTTATTGAATACAAGTAACGCTCGTTAACTTTACACCAAGTTTGCAATAGCGGCTCTCCATACATAGCCCTATTTGTACATTATGTACATGACAATTGAGGAAATACAAAATAGAGTTAATTTGCCAAGTGTCTGAGTTATAGCTACTTAAAATGATAATCAGAAATTTGAAAATGGTTCATGTCATAAACCCACCATTTCACTAGCTTTTGGAGAAATAGCATGGTTAATGTTTAATCAAATGGGGACATTGATATGTGAATGGAATCCTAGCACACATTGTTGTCGGACAAAGCAATATTTAGTCATGCAATGCTATACATATGTACCCATCTCCACTGCAGTATTATGTAGAGTGCCTCTTTGTTCATTTCATCTATGTTCTACATAGCTGGATGTTACTGTAGTTGCACATCAGTCTAGTAGTTAACAAATGCCCTGTGCCAAAGCTGAATATTGCATATCACAAAGTATATGTTACACCTACATACTATAGAACAAGCCCTTGACAGAGTTCAGGCCACATTATCAGATATGTTTATTTTATTTGTGGGCAGTCATTAGCTATTATGTATGTATGTATGTATGTATAATTTTATTTATAAAGCACCACTTGGGTACACAGTGCTGTACATTATAAAATACAGAGTATATAAACTATCTGTATAAGTGCAAGCCATTATACAGATAGATAAAAATTTAAATTAAATACAATTTCATACATTGGTTAAAAAAGCATATATACTGTATAAATTATGTATAAATGGATATAAGTGCAACAAGCCTCGACACATTAGGAATGAGATCACTTCCCCAAATAGCTTACGGTACAATCTAAGTGAATGTGTACAAATTACAAATATTGACAATTTAAAATATTAATCATGTTATACTACAAAACTTTATGAATATAGAGGTTTTTAAAGTTTCCTTGTTAATGTACCTCGCTGCAATTATATTGTAGTTGGCAGAATTGTTTCTCCACTTTTTCTTTACTGCTATTGCGCATTTGATTCATATGCACCTATTATATAGAAAATCATGTGCATTTTATTAAAGTAAAAAATGCAGCATTGTATTTTTAGAATCGATATAAGATAAACAGCTTTATGCTTTCTTGACATTCACAAAATCGTGTTGGCCTCTGATAAATGATGCTTTGCATGATTTCTGCTTACTTTTTAGGAGAAATTCATAATACATGAAAAGTTAAATAGGCAATACTTGTCTATGCTGATTTGCATGGATTTCACAATCTTCAGGTTCTACCTAAAATATTGGCTGATTAAAGGGAGTGAGAAAATGAACTTTTTTTCTTTCTTTCCATGTGTTCTATAATTTCCCCTAACCCCCAGAGTGTCTTTATTTTTTCAGATTCCCTCTCAGTCCTGAGATACACAAAGTCCCTCCCTCCTCCCTGCTCTGTTACAGAACATTAGCAGGGGAAGAGGTAAATTTGACTGCAGAGATAAGGCTGCACTTGACCCCTCTTCTTGATAGTTTTCACCGATTGATGATGGGTCACAAAGAGAGAGATGCAGCAGCAAGTGTACTGCTCTCCCTTCTTTTCTGTCTCTCCAGGACAGCTTGCTTTCTATTGGCCACTGAGCAAGAGTGTGTTTTTTAGGATCTTGAACTTTTAACTCCTGCTGCATATGATAAGTTGTCGGGTAGCCGGAGTTAAGACATGGAGGAGGTAACAGAGGGAAGGGGGAAGGGGGGAGTGCTGCAGAGAGATCTGACACCATGGAAAAACAGTCACTGACAGAGGTAGGAGAAAGGCAGCACAGAGTATATGCATTTAAATATCTGTTGTATTCAATTAGATCAACTGGACATGAAATGTAGTTCTAGGGTGTGATTGGATAGTGGCTAAGAGGTGTTATAGGAACGCCCAGAATAAGGTGTTAAAACAGCATTGTACATGGCAGACAGTTGGTGTCGAACCCCCCCACCTCTATTTAGGCTTGGTTTCTTTATTTTCACATAAATGGCCTCCTTAACACCTCTCTTGAACCAGTCACGTTCCTTCGCCAGTATGTTAACATTACAATCTTCAAAGGTATGTCCTTTATCCTTAAGATGCAGATACACGGCTGAGTCCTGAGTCTGCATCTTAAGGATAAAGGACATACCTTTGAAGATTGTAATGTTAACATACTGGCGAAGGAACGTGACTGGTTCAAGAGAGGTGTTAAGGAGGCCATTTATGTGAAATAAAGAAACCAAGCCTAAATAGGGTGGGGGGGTTCGACACCAACTGTCTGCCATGTACAATGCTGTTTTAACACCTTACTCTGGGCGTTCCTATAACACCTCTTAGCCACTATCTAATCACACCCTTAACACCTGGCTGTGATATGCTAATTGGGATTTTCCAGGGTACATAATTGCCACAGATTCAGTTCAAGTCATTCTGAATTGAGAAGCCATGTCGGATGACTAGCGAAACGTCGTCAGAGAACTACATTTCATGTCCAGTTGATCTAATTGAATACAACAGATATACCATGACCTGGATGAATGAGAACCTTCACAAGCATATATGCATTTAACTTTTCTTTGCAATGGGGCAATTAGTGTTTTTCACTATAGATGCCCTTTAAGAGCTTCTCACTATGTTAAATATTTAGTGACATTCTCTTTGTCATTGTTAGTTTTTCTGTAAAATAAGGGGTTGGCGAAAGAAAGCAGTACAGGAATTCTGCCTTTTCACTTTGAAAGTGTTGTAGTAGATAAATAGTATATATGTATGTATGTATGTATAATTTTATTAATAAAGCGCCACTTGAGTACGCAGCACTGTAAATAGAAGGAAACCTTAACATGTACATAGACTAACTTAACATGTAACTTTGTTCTCTTGTCACTGTCTTCTTAGATCTCATTTTTCATTTCTTGAATCCTAACAATACAGCAATGAAAAAATGAAATTAAATGTTAATGAAAAGCAAATGTCTAAAAGAAGACACAAACCTTATTTTGTTTATGCTTAGAATAAAAATATAAATATTAAGTAAAATAATATTGCACAAGAAATGGAACCTGGTGTTCTCCCTGGTATCTAACCCCATTGTTGGGTTGTAGTTTCTCAGATCTCAGAGACCTTGTCTGCCCTGGTCTGTCAAGAATTTAGGTAAAAATGTTTGATCTAGCTCAAAATTTGAGACTAACATTGCAAAACCATATTATTTCTAAAAGAAACCCATTGCTAGAAAGGCCCCTAATTATAAAATAGTTCTCAGGGTGGGTGTCTCCATACTAGGACATTGTGCACTGTACTTTACATTCTGTACTGATATGACTCAAAAAAAAATTGCTGGTTTTCATAACCTGTTTAATCTGCATTAAAAAATTATTTTTTTTGACACCCTGTGAGCAATGATGCAAAAGAAGAAAAAAGTGAACAAAACTACAAATAACAAACATAAAACACTCACAAAAATAAAACCAGATGTACAACTAGTAAAAAAGAAAAGTGGCTTATCTCCTCATTTAGTAGTTCAAAATATAGATGTTGCTCAGATGAATCAAGTGTTGAAAACAAATCCCACTGCTGTAATCTCTCAAGAGGTCAGCAATAAAAAAAGAACAGTAAGGAGGGTGAGTAGCAGAAAGACGCAGGCTACAAGCCACTCAAATGTTCTGAAAGATTGCTATGGTTATTATCTCAGTTATCCAATTACAGTATCACCTTGACATCTTTTTTGTTATGTTTCAAAAATGCCACACGCCTCTCAGGCCACAAGCTCTTTAATCCTACAAGCCACTCAAGTTATTTAGCCTTTTACAGGATTGCATCCCCAGGAACTATTCAAATATATATTTTTCTCTAAAGGAAAAAAAGCAAGTCTTTTTACAGGGGGTGGAATGTTTTCTGTAATTATTCAACACAGATGGCAGAGGACTGGATCATAACACTTTTAGTGAAAAATTCAGACACTGTTTTAAAATACCAATGTCACAATATATATATTAATTTATTACTGTTTTAATTAAAATACACTACTTAAGTCCAGAAAGTTTTTTTTTAGATGACATCTACCAGTATAGGGGCCATATTTATTTGTCATAAATGTACGACACAATCGTACATTTATGCCGAATGTTTGATAATTAACGAATGTTCAGTCATAGAATACGAAACAGTAGTAGACTACTCTATTCTATGTGGATCGTAAATCTACAATTGCATTCTCATACATGCTAAATAGAGATGGACGAAACTCACTAGTTTAGTTCCGTTTTCGGATTTCCGGATCTCGGGAAAATCCCGAAGATCCGAAACCAGAACCAGATAATTTTCGAAAATAGCTTTGAACGTTCGAAAATACGATCGGAGACCATTTTCGAGTTTCCGATCATATTTTCGAAGAATTTGAATGTTCAAGTCTATTTTCGAAAATTTTCGAAATAGCCTCAAATGTTCGATTTTTGAAAATACGATCGGAAACTCGAAAATGGTCTCCGACCGTATCTTTGATATTTTTCGAACGTTTGAAGCTATTTTCAAAAATTATTGAAAATAGTCCTGTACTTTCGAAAATTATCGAAAATATCTTCCAAAGTCCTGAAATCCTTCCAAAGTTAATTTACAATCATTTAAAGTATCTTGCTTGCGCTTGGGAATGGTAGGGAAAGGGTTAAAATAAAAAGTAAAAAATAAATAGGTTAAGATCAAGATCTCTGCAAAAAATCAGTTTAAAATGACACTTCCATATATTAAAATTCCTAAAACACTCACTATATGGAAGTGTCATTTTTAACAGATTTTTTAAGATCTTGATGTTAACCTATTTATTTTTTACTTTTTGTTTTAACCCTTCCCCTACCCATACCCCTAAGCGTAAACAAGATAAAAGATTTTATAAACAATTCAGTTGCAGCCACCCTACTCAAGTAGACATTCCCTACCACACCATAGCGTGGAAGTAACCCAATCTACTATTAATTTACAATCATTATCGTTAATTTATGATAACAATCGTAAAACCAATCATTAAAGGTGTGGTATCGCTCAAAAGCGATACTGCGCCTGTATAAAGATAGCCCTAGATGTCTTTTTATCTGTGTGCAGTGATCTACTTGAATGCTCGATTCATTATATATTGGCTGTTTAAATTTTGAACTGTTTATCCTTCATATTTTTGGATTGTTGTAACATCAATTGTATTGTTCTTAAATTATACAGTTGCTCTTTAGTGAACTACTGTGTTTTTCTATAATATTTGTAGTCTAATTGCTGGTTTCCCCTGTCAACTAGAGGTGGACCCAAACGTGTTTCTGTAGCAGATTTCACAGATCCGCCGGAACTTGGACTTCGTGGATTTCTGACTTTTCCAAACCGAGGGACTGTTTTAGAAAATTCTTGAATGTTCGAAAAAAATTTATTTTAAAAATCTCAAAAAAAAAATATGTCAAATGCCATAACAGGAAGCACATGAAGATTCTGGTACTAGAGGGTTTTTCTCATTGATATACCCCAGGTCCCTAAGTTATTTACAGCAGGTTGCCATTACTATTTATACCTTAATTTTAGGCAGAATTTTTGGATTTTTCAATGGTCCCGCTTGCTGATTTTCATCAATCCACAAGTCTGCAAGCGAAATGGATTTCAGTGAGTTCGGCCATCTCTACTGTAAACATTTAAATTGCAATTAGCTCTATTTGCTGAAAAGAACTGAGCAAGAAATAAAACAGATTAAGGCTGCGCCTTCACTATCAGTAATGTGTATGAAAACTATGATTAATTATAAAATAGTTCTCAGGGTGGGTCTCTCCATACTAGGACATTGTGCACTGTACTTTAGTACATTCTGTACTGATATGACTCAAAATTTTTTTTTGCTGGTTTTCATTTTTTGGATTGTTTTCTGTAGGGGAGGTGGATGGGTGTTTATTGGTCTGAGGTATGAGTGGGGGAGGGGTAGGGGCTGTAATTTCTCTTACCTTTTTTCCTGGTAAGGGAGGGCGAGACTTCCTGTTTCCTTCACACACTGTTAAGTCTGAGGCTGTGCTCACCAGTGGAGAGGTGGAGGATCAGTCTTTGGAATGTCATCTGTCATCCTCCCACCCCTTAACTTTCTGATCAGAGATTTCTTTATATCTTGGGCTGTGCGGCACGTGGAGAGGTTGGTGGCTTATTTTAAAGGTAGGAACCTGGTCTTTCATTTAAAATCAACTTGTTTGTAGACCAAAGTTCCACTTAAATGATGTTATAGGTCATACCAGTCTTATAAATTCAAACCCATTTTACTGTTTCATACTAATGGTCATCTACAACCAATCGGGGGACTGGAATGTTGAGTAAAATACAAATTAATACAACAGAATTTCATTACAAGATGAGTAGCAATTCTATAATGTTTGTGTTTAATTTTAGGATCATGTGTATGCAGTTACTTTTGTGTAATTGTGTTACTGGTAGTTACTCTTATGCTAAAATTGTCAACAACCCATCCTCATGTTCTAGTGTTTTGCTCACTAAAGCTGCTAAAATGTAGAAGCTGAACTTTTATTATCAGAGTCTGGGATAATTCCCGTTTCTTCACTTTTATTGTATATTTAGAGAGGCTGCAAAAAATATAATGGGCGTATTAGTATGAGCATTGCAGTATAACTGCACTAAAACATGATATACATTTACAAGAATCGCTATCACAAATGTCTGCCCTGAAACCTAATGTCAGAAGTAGACAGATGGTTGAATTCCATTTAGTAATTGATATACTCAATGTTTTCTTATTCTTACAATATAAATAATAAAACTTGCCATTTCTGAAACAGCTTTGCATCATACTCAGTGTTTTTCTGTTTTAGATAGGTCTTTAGGATATTTCAAAAGAAAAATTTTGTTCCGTGTTTTGGAGATGAAAGTTACAGATTGCTGTATTGAAATTGTCACCAAAAGTATTTTTATAAGCTACACAAAGCTCTCTATAATACAAAATGCACCTTTGTGAAATGCACCTTTGTGAAATGCCTGTTGAATGAGAAATTTAACACAGTAACCTATATCTGTTCTTTATGTAAAGAAATCTGAAGACTATCCACTAAATAAATACAGTGCAGTATACACGTGAACCATTTCTATGCACAGAAAGTTAAAGTCCGTAAAGTAGCCTCACACAATGCTCTTCAAACATGCATATAGTAAGTGTGTGTATGTGCGTGTGTGTGACCTTTAGGCATTCTTTTCTCTGCTACTTATATTACCAGAAAATTAAGCCCCAGCTAAGGACACCTCACAAACAGGGAGATTCAATAAAAGTTCTTAGCATTTAAAATGGTGCTAATTTTGCCCCAACCAATCAGAACGTATGTAACATTTGAAAGCTAACATCTGATTGGTTGGGGCAAAATTAGCACCATTTTAATTAACTAACCCTGTTATAGTTTTATTGGCAGTTCAATGATTTTAAATCTAACAATCACATACATTTGCCATTAACTCTAACCACCTACATGCAAAGTATAGACTTAAACCACAATATTGACCCACAGCACTTATGCTGAAATAGGGGTTACAACCAGTAACTCCTATTAACCACTAAGTAAAGGATCATAACACAATGTATAAAAAAATCTGTAGGTCATGCCAAACTAAATCAACATTCTCTCTGGGTACTCAGAAAAGTCAGCATGCTCCATAGACATTGGTTCTATCTATCATCTTTTGTATTATCCCACATTCATCCACCATACGCATAGCAGTGAACACAACTGACTATTAATGATCTTTACTGACTCGTCCAGTGGTTTTTCTATTCTTAAAAATTTTGCGGCACAGCAATAACCATTTGGACCATTGCTACGCAGACGATACATATTATATTTTGCATCTTTTTTAGTCTCAGGATTAGTATGTTTCTGATTACTTTATGAGGAAGCATTTAATTGAGTCTCAGAAAAATATTTATTTTAACATTGCAAGAGCAACTGTAGAACAAACTATCGCAAAACTGAATACCTCAAACTACTGTGATACAGAAGAAAGGCGACGGCCAGCAGCAGTAAAATAAATAAATAAATAAAATTGTGAGAACCATGATCATGAGAAGGTGTGTGTTTCTCCTGATCCTGCCTCTGCCTGCCTGCGATTAACTATATTTTGGCACAGGGCACTTTTATTTGTACCAGTCACTGTGGGAAAACTTATATGTACCAGTGGTACTCATTGTGGGCAAACTTGTATGTACTGGTCACTGTGGGCAAACTTGTATGTACCGGTCACTGTGGCCAAACTTGTATGTATAAGTCACTGTGGGCAAATTTGTATGTACCAGTCACTGTGGGCAAATGTGTATGTACCAGTCACTGTGTGCAAATTTGCATGTCCCACTCATAGTAACATAGTATTTGAGGTTGAATAAAGACATACCTCAATCAAGTCCAACCTTTTAACCCTGCTTTTTAACCCAACAGTTGATCCAGAAGAAGGCAAAAAGAAAAACCTGCTGAAAAGGGGGGGGGGGGGTTAATTCCTTCCTGACTCCAATGGTAATTGGAATGTATCCCTGGATCAACCAGATCTACAGTAATTCTCAATATTTTTTAGTTTTAGAAATGTTTTAGTCCACTTTTAAAGCTATTCAGTGAACTCAAAATGCCAAAAGTTCTTCTTAAAAAAGAATCTACTATATTTCAGAAGGTAGACAGTGGACAGTTAATTGTTCACATCCAAATACAGTAAGGAATTAAAGGATGACTGAGTATTGTAAAAGAATAACTATCCAGTAAACCTCAACCACTTGTTAAAGGGCATGTCCATCGGTAAAACAGAACTTGTTTGCATGCATTTCTAACCAGATATTTAATAATAAGCATTGCCCTCATTCTCTCCATCTCTGGCGAAAGGTTACTGCCTCCTTCCTTTTAGGAATTTAAGCATGTGAGGAGGAGGCAGCAGAGGAAAGAGCAGTCAATCATTGTGATGCCAGCAGTCACAGCCTTGATTGACTGCCACAGAGAAAGAGCCAGGTTCCTATGCTAGAATGGGTGCAATCATTATTCTTACATTTCTGGTGATTAATACATCTGATAATGTGCTGCATACAGTATGTTGGTTGGAATTTGGGTCAGTTAAATGACATGTGACCATTTTTTTTGTTTTAAAGATGGACATGACCTTTAAACTATTTTCAACACATTTTTAGCAGCATTCTATTGGCAGTAATGGGGTAGTGCTTATGTAAAATGTTTAGGCCTTTGTGGAACAAAAAATGATTCATCATGATATATCATCAGGAAAATGAGTGATTGACAAAAACAACATGCTATGATCAGCTTTTCTAATAAATTGTGTGCCATGCTTCAAATATTCCTTTAATGGCATAATTTCAATGTTGGGTTGATAAACATAATGCTACTTGCTCTAGTTAAAGAAATGCACTTCTGCAAAATACACTTAGAGGAACTAATCCCTGTGACTACCACAATGTAGTGAATCCTATCCTCTAGAAGCATGGCAATGTGTACATTTGTGGTACTTGTAATCCATTTAAACAAATAGTAGCACAAACTGTGATGCAAACGGTTCCCATACCAGAAGATTTCTGCTTTTATGTCTTGCTCATTTTGGTTGTAATAAAGTTTGTGGGGAACAAAACTGCAATCTACTGTATTTTGTATAGTACACTGTATAATTTAATCATTTTCCTTGGTTTGAAATGTTAGTCTTGTTACATTTGTATAAGAGAATTAATATAAAAATAACTACAGTAGCTGCAATGGTACAATATTTATTGTCACTGCATGGATATCTTTATGATGTCATCTATGCCACAAAACATTTACTGAAATCTGGGCAGGCAGAAAGCAGAGGCACATTGCATATTTAAATACAAGATGGATCATTAACCTGACTATGTCAATTTGTTAAAGTGCCAGGTAATGATTTTACAGGTAATTAGATTTTAACAGGGAGAAACAAATTTATGTCCTTCTTGTTTTTATGATGCATGTAATGATAGATGTACTTTTGCACAATCTGTTGTTTTTAGGTATACAACATTTCTTAATGCCCTAAAGCAAATGAAATATTACATGTCAGTAACTGATCAGTGACTGTATAAAACACATTAGTGGCTTTTCTTGTTGTTGCTGGTTTTTAATCGGTGCTCATTTGTCATGTCATAGTAAGATGGAATGTCTAGTTTTATTGCTGGCATAGAGAAAAATAGTTGTGAACCTTTAAGGTCAGGAGGACAAGATAATATTTGGGGTTATTACAGTTCTTTTTGAGACATGACAAATCCGGTTATCAATATGTTTATGCTTCATGCTCTGTTGATATGGACACATTTCTTCTTATGCATTATAAAATGAATAGTGACGGTGAAGATACGCTTACTGGTTAACATTTACAAAGTGTGTGTCTTAAACAATGTTTTAAATTAACTTAATTAAAATGTTAGAACAATTGCATTATTGTTACTTAAACTGTTTTCAAAGGTGGTTTATTTAGAAGTTACTATTTATGCCGCTAAACCTACACAAGAATAATAGGATATTTTGCTGATCGCTTTATTTGTTTCCTGGTTTGTATTTGCGTATGTGCGACCTGCAATGTTTTTCACTCTAATTAGGGCAATTCTATCTTTCAAATTAAAAATTATAAATAGGAAAACACTCTTTAGAAGTGCGCCCCCCCTGCAGATGCAGTGGCAATGCCAGCAATTCACGCTGATTGGGAAATAAAAAAACAGAGCTGCTATAGATAAAGTTAGTACAAATGTAGAAACTTAATATTTTTTTAAAAACATGAAGCAAACAAATAAAAAAGCAATAAACTCGGGCAGTAGATTATGTTGTATTCTTTCGCAAGTAAGTGTGTTCCTAAAGACATGGCATTTACATGGTGTGCCACCAGCAACTCCACAGCGTGCATAGGTACATGGCAACATCGTGTACGTTGTACTGGCAACAACGTGGAAGCCTTCTTTGTCACAGAATCTATTACTTACATGTACTAAATACCACTTACTAGAGAAGAATCTTTCAATGTATAGGTGTTCTGGAAAGAAAGGCTTTCACATTAAGATTTTAAAAATTCAACTTTAGTTCTCCTTTAAGGTGAGGAAGGTGTTACAGTACACAAAGCCCTCCACAGAGCATAAAAAGAAATAGGGCCTTCTACTTCCAACCCTTATGCTATACAAATAGCATTGTCCAAATTATTTTAGAAATTAGGATAGATTTCCCATTCCCAGCATTTCCAGAGAAATGGGTAAAGACATACAAAGTTTCTCCTGTATGTGCTGTGGCTAATGCATGTGTCCAAAACCACAGGTATGATAACATGCAATACAACCTAATGGTAATGAACCCTTCATCTGACTTGCAGATGTGACATGTTTTGATCTTGGTAGATCTCATCAGTGCAAAATTGAGATTCAAGGGATAGAACTTGGGAGCACTAGATAAAAGTTAGCTTAAGGGGAGGTGGATTTAAAAATAAATTGAAAAGAACCTTTTAAAATACAAAAGGTACCTTACATCCTTATGCTATAAAAACAGCATTGCCCTAATAAATGAAGAATGATTTCTCATTCCCAGAGAAATGGACAGAGATATGCAAAGTTTCTCCTTTATGTCCTTCTGGATTCAGCTTAATGGTACAGAGCCTTTCATCCGATATGACACTTGACATGTTTCAATCTTTATATATATATATATATATATATATATATATATATATATATATACTGGAAATCTTAGGGCAAATTTGTAAACAAACAGTAGCCAATGTAGTTTACCACCAGCCTTTTCATTAAGTAATGATTGTGACTTTATGAACACCTCTGCCTAATTGCTGTTTCCTGTCATTGAAACCAGGCATAGTTTTGGTTCCTATGATAAACAGCTGATTGTGGCTGGCTATCGTGTGAAAGGCTATCTAGAGACTATCTAACCCTATCAAATTTACAACCAGCAAGACTACCTAAAGTGGATCCATTTGACCTCCCTTTACTGGTAGTCTTCAGAAGGTCCTCCATTACTCACCATCCTCCATGACCCCAGCTGACCCAGGGAGTCCATAAGTTAAGGCTCACCATTCGGAAATCTGAGATCCTAAAAACAAAGCAGACTGTCCCACACTCTCTTGTTAAGTCTCATTAGTGAAAAAACTGATTTATGGATATTATGGGGTAGGACTTGGGAGCATAGGATACCAGTTATCTATATAGTTAAAGGTGAGGTAGGCTCAAAGAAGGAAAAAAAGCTTCCTCAGAGCATAAAATTAAATAAAGCCTTCTTACTGCAGTAGGTACTTCACAGCCTCATGCTTAAAACTAGCATTTCCCAAACAATCCAAGGATTACTTACTCCCAGCATTCTCAGAGAAATGGACGGAGGCATGCAAAGTTTATCCTTTATGTCATATTATATCATACACAGTTACTTCCTGTCTAGCATACTGTAGTTGTTTTTTTTGAAGGGGCTAAGACTCCCACATGTTTTATAAATAGCACTTAATTGGGTTTGATTCTTAAACCTCTCACACAGAGGTGTGGCTAAACCTTCCATTTTGACTATTCCATTAAAAATAGGAGTACCAACTCTATAAGTATTTTTTGTAATTTTATCTTGTACCTAACATAAGTCAGTACAATACTTTATATGCATTTATTTATGGTTATATCATATTATATACTCCAGCCTTATTGGTAGCTCCTAAAAACTTAATACAATTTCCTATGGACTGAAATAATCTTATACAATGGGAAGGATTTACTACTATATAAATAAAATTGAATTTTGTAGTAATACCAAGGTACTTTTTTCTTTATATGTATATCAAATTCATCCAAAATCCAACTGCCTGGTACTAAAGCTTGATTCTAGAATACATCCAAGCTGAAAAGGTGAACTCGGGATATTTTTGTGCACAAAAAAAAGCACCAAATAGACAATCTTCAGTCCACAAAATTTTAAAGAATAATTTACAGCCCTGTCAAAAATCTCACTGAGCCACAGGCATCCACTCTAAGTTCATTCTCTGTACTCACTCTGCTTCCAAAATCGATTAATTTTCTATTCTGCCCTGACATTTCTAGCAACAAAGTTGAAATTAGCAAACTTTGCTCCAAGGGATTTTATACACGAAAATGTATATATTTCGATAAAATTTAAATAACTTGCTAGAGAAATCAGTTTGTCCTACCATGATGTTAATATGAACCAATATTTCTTTGGCAATTTCACCCCCACAAAAAGAACTTTAATTAGCCTGTTTGCAATTGCTGTATATATTTAAATTAAGTAAAACCTGCTCACCCAACCTGATTTTATTGCTAAAAAGCTAATGCTCTGACAGTTTAAATAGAATTCCCTTGTAATTTTAAATACATGGTGAACTCCATTAATCACTGAGTGACACTGAACACTTTTACAAAATTGGCTTTCAATAGTACAGTACCAACCAACGTTACAGTAATAAATGCATTCTAGACTTGATTTACTTAGCTGATTTTAACAGTTACAAACTTGTTTAATATGTGTGAAATCAATAGAATTGTAATGCAACTGTCCACAGACTTGGTTTATGAACTTCAAGAAATGACTTACTGTAAACAGATTCTGTCTGTCATCTTCCAAAGATTAGTACAGTGTGTACACACCTTAAGCTTTATTAGTGCTTTAATAAAAAAAACAGGCTTTAAAATATTTGAGTCCTTGTTCTATCTGGTCACTGATTGACTGATTCTCCTGCTGGGTGAATTAACATGGGTGAAGTTGATCAAAGCTGGAAAGTAAATAATTAACTCTTAGGGCTAGGTCGCACCATAATGCACAGCAGCGCATGCAGGATTTTTGCAATGCATTGCTGTGCGTGATACTCCATGTGTGCTGCATTCCAGGTCATTTCAGTTATTGGCACGCATGTGATCCGTACTAAAAGTCATGCACGCATGCAAACCAATAATCGACTGAACCGCTGCACACATAGTGGGAACTAACCAGTAACATTGCATTGGCAATGTGAATTGAAAGCGCAAGGGAAGCACAAATCTCACGTACTAGTGGGACCTAGCCATAAATGGTACTGTTTGCTGAATCACAAGGTCGAGTATATTTAAAATTGTAAAGTGTGTCAAACTCATTAATAGAAGTCTGGTTTCATAATATGACAAGGCAAAGAAACATGCAAGCGTGGGTATTATTCATGGTAAATATAAAACATGACAAAATTATTTTTCTATTTCTAATTTTACAGTAAATGGTTTCCAGGGCAACACTACTTATGTAGATTTTGGGCACAAACTATTTAAAAAAAAAAATCCTTGAAATTCCTAGGAAAACTATACCACTAGACACTCATGATCTTTATTATATTCTTACCCAACTCCTTCACCTGCCCATTAGGACAGGTATGATCAGTGTGTTTAACTAGTAAAAAATAAATAAAACTGGTGCACATAGCCTGATATTTTGTCTGTATGGATCATCCAGCCTAACATTACGTTTGCAATGAGCAGATATGAGCTGTTTTTATATCCAAAAATTGTCCCCATGTTTTTTGCAAATAAGGTCTATCCGTATTGATAAGGAAATAATTTATCAATGATAAAATAAGATTTGGTGGCATAATAACATGTACTACAGCCTAATGGTATAAAGCCTTTCATCCAATTTGCAGATCTTTTTTATTTAATATATATGTATATATATTTTTATTAAAAGGCCAGGGTCTGTGCTTTTGTGCCCAAACAGTCCCTGGATTCCTGGAGAAATAGGCATAGACATGCAAATTTTCTTATTATGTCCTGTGGCTAATGAATGGGCCTGATTTACCCATGCGTGCTGTGCAAAAAATAGGGGTTAAACTCATGCTAACCAATATTGAATAGGTTAGTGCAAGTTTAACTTCATAATTGCACTGGCTGCACCAGTTCCACAAAAGACACACATGCAACCGGCACAATCTGTTTAATAAAGGATTTGCACCACTTTTAACTCCCCAATTTGGTCTTAAAGTGGTGCTGGGGTAAAATCCCTTTTGGGATTTACCACCAGGTGCAAATCCAGTATTAAATACCAGAAGCCACATTTTTTTTTGTCTGTTGTTTTGGGATTGTATCTCTGTTTAATGAACTCACTGCAGAGTTGCTGTAGATGATCATTACTCTCTGTTGGGTCTAAACAGATACAATGCTAACGTATTGCTTCTCTGAAAATGATCGATTTTCTTGATTGATTGGGGTGGATGTCGTCATTCCTAAGGTAAGTGCGTCTGTCAGTTGGTTTGGGTTATATCGAGGTCACTAGGGTGTTCCATTGTATTTTATTGGGTTGTCCAGAAACTTGATTTGATTTTTGTCAAGTTTAAGTTTTATGGTGGGATGGAAGGAGTTGTAATTCTTATGGAAGGAGAGCAGTTCTTCCTTGCTTTCAGTCCAGATAATGAGGATATCATCTATGTAACAAAGGTAAGTCATTGGTCTAGTGTTAGAGGAGGATTAGAAATCCTCCTCCAATTTGGCCATGAACAGGTTGGCATACTGTGTTGCGAAGCGACAACCAATAGCTGTGCCCACCTGCTGTAGATAGATACCCTGATTAAATAAGAATGTATTGAGTATGAGGGTGAGGTGTATCATGTTGAGAACTGCTTCTGTGTATATGCCCTCCTTCTGTAAAAAAAAGTTTTACAAGCTGCAATGCCATCTTCCTGAGGGATATTTGTATATAATTGCTTCCTACTGTCCAGGATCTCAGCTGAAACCCTCTTACGGAAACAGTCTATGTATTTGTCTAGGGCAGGGTTGGTTCCAGATTTGTAAATTAAGATTTCTTGGTGTATCTGCTGTTTTGTCCAGTTGCTGGTTGTTGTGTGATGAAGTCTTGTTTTTCATGAAAGGATTCTTTCAGCCTGAGTTTCCTGAAAAAAATCCTCCATGTCGGTGCACAAACTGATTTATTTCTATTGGTTTAGCAGGGCAAAATGATAGTCCTTTAGAGAGTACTGACATATTACTCTCGCTGGGTGAGTATGACGACAGGTTAATTACACAGGTTTGTTTTGAGTTAGCAGTTAAGTGTCCCGCCTTCTGACGAAGTCTGTGTAGTTTTTTGGAGATTTTTGTAAAAAAGTTGCAGTTTCTGTTCCTTATCCTGTATGTTATTGCCATGAAATAGGTTGAGTTCACGTATTTCTTTCTGAGTGTTTTCAACAGCAAATCGGCTGTTGTATGTGTTTAAGGTTGGATTGCGTATTGAATGGCCTCTTGGAATAAGATTTTCTTTCTTGCATGTAGATAAGAAGATTCCTCAGTTTAATATATAAGCGGTACATTGCTGTATCTTCCATAGTCAAAGCAATAGTTGAGTTTTGTACCATGTTAGCCATAAGTAAGAGAATAAAAGTAAAGTTGTGCTACCTTTTATTAGCTAACTAGGCAACAAAAATAGCAAGCTTTCGGGAGTCCTAAGTCCTAAGCCCCCTTCACCAGGCTGAATGTTAGAAAAGAAACTGAGAAATCACAAACTTATATACAGATTGGAACAGTAGCTTTTGTAGCATCTAGCCTGATAAAGGGTGCTTAGGACTCCCGAAAGCTTGCTATTTTCATTGTCTAGTTTGGGATTAACATATTTGATCAATAGACAGTGTCATAATAACTTTAGACTCCTTAATCCCTATACACACATATATATATATATATATATATATATATATATATATACATATATAATACACATACATGTTAAGCATAGTAGTTCAATAATTGGAATAAAATAAATAACAAAACACTGTTCCATACATACTATATACATCTATGTTAGTTACTATCTCAACTATTCCAATATTACTATTATAATACATAAGTGTGATATTTTATAATAGGAGCTGCATTGGTATATATCCTTATAAAAATCACTCAGCTATGTCACTAAGTGACTCATTTCTTATATTTCTTATATCCCACTACTCCGCCCATTCCAGTGTTCATGCCTGGACAATGACTCAGCATTTTTTGCCATGTTTAACTTCACTAATAGAACCTGCTGGAGATGCTTCCTGTCACTTTATAACCAATGTCTCTCTCCTCCTCCACAAAGATTTGTTTAACCGCATAGATGCTGGGCTGGGATGTTCCTTTCTACTGGGTTTAAGTTACAGGAGGTAGCTTGGGGGATTTAAGGTGGAAATAGGGACAAGGCTAGAATTTAAAATGTGAATGGGGTGAAGTAATCCGATACTTATGTATTATAACAAATAATGTGCCTCTTCACATTATAATATAAGGACATTACACCACCTCGGAGTCCCCTGCCCTATATAAAAGCACTCGGCCTATGGTCTCGTGCTTCTATATGGTCAGGGAACTCCTCGGTTGTGTAATATCCTTATATTACACTGTAAGGGGCACATTATCCCTTATATATTACATGAATTTCTGTTAATCATATATCAATTCATAATTAATTTGTACTTAATTATCATATAATCAATGTTCCATATTTATATGGATGTATAGAATAAAATAAATACAGGCGCTGTGCTCTGAATTCCGTATAAAACCCACGTTAACCCGAATTTTTTTCGGGTTAACATGGGTTTTAGACGGAAAAGGGCCATATTGTATCTCCCCCTATACTTTCTAGGGTTAGGGAAAATGATCCATATATTCGAGGGTTATCGAAAACGAATGATACTTTTGAGGGTTAATAAACGATACATTCTAGGGTTAGTGAACGGCTCGTAAATTCGATACTAATCAAATTTACGTTAATTATCAAAAATACAGTCTGGGAAAACAAACTAGTTCGAACCCAAACTAGTGTATAGGACTCCAGGGATGGGTCATGGATGGAAGATACATATCTCCTATTTTTGGTCTTGGCTCCCTTTAGACAGGCTTTTCCATTCCACCCCAGGGCTTGTCTGGAGATAGCCTTGGGTTAAATTAATGCCAGTGCATCAAGGGTTAACCTGCTGCAGGAAGGAATATCTGCAAGGAGCTCTGGAAAGGAGGGAGTGATTTCCTGACCAGGTGTATTGCTGATGAGCTGTGCAGGCTGGATGTTGCAGGCTGCATGTTGAGCACTTAAATAAATGAAAATTTGTGATTTATCTTCAAGTGTGCCCCCCTGCTTTTTTGATATGGATTGTATATTCACCTGATATGGCACAGGCTTCAGGGAGTGCACCTTCTTAACTTACCTGTTGGATATCCACAACTTTTTGATATTTGTGTGGATCAGAGCTCCTGGCTGGATTTCCCAGTGTTACAGGGAAGGTAACCCTTTTGCTAAAAGGAAAAGAAACACTGAGGTGTGTCAGTAAATGAAATGTGTTTTTGCTTGCAAAGTCTTTAAAGTTTGGGCTGCTGAAGAAAGCTGGACTTTTTCCTTTGTGTTGGATTACAAAGTGAACTGCATAATTTTGATTGGCTAAGTGAAGCTGCATTTCCTTTTTCTGTTTGACTGCTGGCGGATGCCAAATTTATGTTGCAAATAAACAAAGCTATTATTTTGAACTTTGAGACTGCCTAAACTGTGTGAACTTGACCCCAGATCCCCCTGAATATCACACTAGTTAGAATAGTGCGAGTTCATCCAAACTCCTAAATTTGTCTTGAACTCGGGTTCAAGTTCAGTTTTGTGTCCATCTCTACAGAGGATGTGCAATCGTTGCAGGGGGATCTAGATAGTCACATTGGGCTGCTAAGTGGCAGATGAGATTCAATATTGATAAATGTAAGGTGATGCATTTTGGACTTAAAAATCCTTGTGTTGCTTATACTAAAAATGGCTCTGTGTTAAGTGAATCCCTGTTGGAAAGGGATCTTGGTATTTTGATGGATAACAAACTTAAAGGAAGCAAGCAGTGCCAGGCAGCAACAGCCAAATGGTATTGTCTTGTATAAAGAGAGGTATGGATTCAAGGGAGAAAAATGTACTTCTCCCTCTTTACAAATCATTGGTAAGGCCTCATTTGGAATATGCAGTGCAATTTTGGAATCCTGTGTGCCAAAAGGACATCTTTGAAATGGAAAGGGCTCAGAGAAGGGAAACTAAATTAATGAGGGGATTGGGGGAGCTTGAATATGAAGAGAGGCTGGAAAAGTTACAATTATGTACACTGGAGAAAAGGTGCTTGCGTGGGGATATGATTGTGTATAAATACATTAACAGGCCATACAATAAACTATCTGGGTCATTGTTCACCAATAGAGCATGTCAGAGGACACGTGGACTTTAAGACATTTAGGCTTCAAGTTCGGAAAGGGTTTTTAACTGTGAGAACGTAAAGCTATTTAACTGCCTTCCAGTGGACCATGTTATGGAAGGTTCGTTGGTCAGTTTAAAAAAAAAGCTGGATGAGTTTCTGCAAACAAGAATTGTTGCGTGTTACTAAGTAGAGTTGATCCAGGGAAATTTCTGATTGCCACTCGGAGTCAGGAAGGAATTTTTTTCCAGTTCATAAATTTTGAGGTTTTTTTTTCCCTTCCTCTGGATCAACAGTTAGGCCAGGAAATGTGGATATTGCTAGATGGGTTGGAATGGATGGAAGTATGTCTTTATTCAACCTCAAATACTATATTATTCTATATACAGTATACAAATCCCTTACTCTTATTACGCTATTTCACTGTACATGCCCTAACCTTATTTACCTGTTACATCCTGAGATGTTTAACTTTTCTGTACTAGAGAATGTTCAGTATCTTTGATAAGCTGTTTGTTCCTCCTCTATGTTTGGCAGTTTGATCATTTTCTGTTTCATTGCTGTACAGCACAATTCTTGTTAAATCTGCAATTTGTACACATTTTGATATATAAGCAGTTTCCCTTTTTCAAGACACTTAATAGAAATAATGTGGTTTATGGAACATTCTAGGGTTTTCCACATGCTAATTCTTCCATGTAAGTTTAATAAAATGGGTCATTGCACTGATCTGTACAACTAGCACTTAATCTACTTATTGTAATCCACTTTAATGTATCACATTAGGGATATTTTAATGAGTTGGCTACTTTTTCTGCAGTGTGATTCTAATTCTTTTGCTTTGGTAATAAACTGCTTCCGTATAATTATTTTAATACCTCTTTTCCTTTTTTTTTTTTTTTTATAAACGCTTATGTAATGTACAGAGCTTACATACTATATTTGTATTATTGTCTCTTGTTGCTTTCCCCCCTCCCCCTCTTTTTTTAGCTCCTTTAGGCCAAGATGATGTTGGATATTCTTGGTGATTAGGGTTAACACTTTATTCATTTGTTATTTTATAAGCTTAAAAAGCATCAGCTTTATTAAACCAACTTATTTTACCAGTATTGTATTACATTGCATTGCAGACTTGATTACAAATTGCTGGAGATCTGTGAACTGCATTGTACTTAAATAACTAATTACCAAGTGATGATTAATGTTTTGAGATTCTAGGTTGCGTCTCCTTGATATGAATCATGGACTATTGCACAGTCTTTAAATCTGCCCAGCAGCAAAATTAAACATTGAATTTCCCCTGATAAATCAACCAAAATATGGTGCAGTGTGTTCATTATTAACTTAAACCTCACAGTTGTTAAAGTAATTATATTTGGAACAGGATTCTCTTACTCTTGTTACCAATGTGTCATGCTTTAATACATGTTAAAACAAAATTAAGTGTTTTGGCCTTTTCAAGAAATATATCTGTTAAACACACTTAATATAGATTTGTACCTATTCTTCATTAATGACAACAGGACTACATGTAACTGAGAATATAAAAAAAAAATCTTTTCTTAATTCATTGTGTCTAAAAAGCCTAAAATTAGACTTGGGCATACTATATTTGGTGCAAATGATTAGATCATTAAAAAAAGGGAAATATACCCAGAGCTGCTATTGCCCTGGGTAATTCTCCCTTTCCAAATTCAATTTTGTTTTTGTGGCTGTAGATTAATCCCAGAACGATTTACCCACAGCATGACTTCTTACACCAGCTATGAGCTAGCATTAAATAGGCGTGCTAAAAGTAGCGCAAAACGGATATTGAATTTGTTGCACTGGCTTCATGAGTGTCTTTTGTGATACCCTCACAGCGGGCGCAATGAAGGGTTATAGTCGCACTAACCAATTTGAACCAATTGAATCGGTTTGCGTGACTTTAACCCCAGAAAAGTGCAATGCAGCACATAATGTAAAAAGCACTGGTGCCCTGAGGAACATGACTTAACAACACTAGGCCAAATACAAAATATTGCATTTTTAATCACTGTTTGTTATCTGTCTTTTAAAGGAAGGCTTCACTGAAAAAACAACATATTGTTCATATTTATAGACCACGGAGGACTCATTAAATACAGTGGTCTTTCATGTTTCTGAGCTGTGGTTCCTAAGATATTTGAGAAAATTACAGTGCTTTGTTTGATTTTTGGTTAATTCCCCTTTCAACCCACTGGGCCACAATAAATATGACACCCTGGTATGTTAGCTGGTACAGATTGAGGTTTGCGGTGATATTTAATCATAGAAGTAATAGTTAAAGATTTTTTTTCTCTAATTTTTCATTAATAAATAGTTCTGAAGTGTTATTGATGAGTTTACAGTTGTGTTCAAAATTATTCAACCCCAACTGAAATTGAGTATTTTGGCCAGTTTGACATTGATTTTGATAATTTCAGTCATCTTGTTTACAATTAAATCAAAGAGACACTTGTAAGTCAGACAAATATAACATAACATTTATGATGAAATAACCACAAATGTCTTTTCTGTGCTCACATCATTATCAGTTTTATTCAACCCTCAAGTGACATTCATTCTTAGTACTTAGTACAGCATACTTTTTCAGTTATAACAGCTTTTAAACATGAAGCCTAGCTCGACACAAGTGTCTTGCAGTGATCTACGGGTATCTTAGCCCATTCTTCATGGGCAAAAGCCTCCAGTTCAGACACATTCTTAGGCTTGCATGCTGCAACTGCTTTCTTTAAGTCCCATCAATCGGATTTAAGTCTGGTGACTGCGATGGCCACTCCAAAATGTTCCAGCCTTTAATCTGCAACCATGCTCCAGTGGACTTGGAGGTATGCTTGGGATCATTGTCCTGTTGAAAGGTCCAATGTCTCCCAAGCCTCAGGTTTGTGACGGACTGCATCACATTTTTTTTCAATATCTCCTGGTACTGAAGAGAATTCATGATACCTTGCACACGCTGAAGCTTCCCTTTACCTGCAGAAGCAAAACAGCCCCAAAGTATGATTGACCCCCCGCCATGCTTCACAGTAGGCAAGGTGTTCTTTTCTTCATAGGCCTTGTTCTTCCTCCTCCAAACATAGAGTTGATCCATGGGCCCAAACAGTTCTAATTTTGTTTCATCAGTCCACAGAACACTATCCCAAAACTTTTGTGGTTTGTCCACATGACTTTTGGCATACTGCAGTCGACTCTTTTTATTCTTTGGAGACCGCAAGGGGGTGCGCCTGGGAGTTCTGGCATGAAGGCCTTCATTACGCAGTGTGCGCCTTATTGTCTGAGCTGAAACTTCAGTACCCACATCTGACAAATCTTTTTTCAGTTCCTCAGCAGTCTCACGGGGACTTTTCTCCACTTTGCGCTTCAGGTAGAGCATAGCAGTCGAAGTCAGCATCTTCTTTCTGCCACAACCAGGTAGCATTTCAACAGTGCCCTTTGCCTTGGATTTGCGAATGATGCTTCCTATGGTGTCTCTTGGTATGTTTAACATCTTTGCAATCTTCTTATAGCCATTGCCCTTCCTGTGAAGAGAAATCACCACTTCTCTTCCTGGACCGTTCTCTTGACTTCACCATGTTTGTAAACACACCAGTAAATGTCTAGAAGGAGCTAAGTATCACAGTCATTTTAAATCTGCCTAATTGGTGCTTATTATGCTTGATTGCTGCTCGATGACATCCAAAATTGTTTTCAATACCTTATCGAAAACACTTGAATGAACCTCTGTTCTTAAGAGTGGTAGTCTTTAAGGGGTTAAATAGTTGTGTCAATGAAGAAATCACAAAAAACATTAAATACTGTATTACAAAAACAATTAATGTCATTTTAGTTGCATTTGGTTCTTTAAAAAGTCCTTGTAAGATTTCATTGTAAACACAATTACAAATGTACACTGAATTCCCTAAAACCCTTAACACCATTGGGGGTTGAATAATTTTGAACACAACTGTAAATGGGTATGACATATGCAGATATCTCAGGAACCAGAACACATACAGTAAGCTAATTTTAATTACCTATATATGATCCTTTTTTTTATAGAAGACCATCAGATTGTTTTTTCAGGACCTATTACATATAAAACCTACTAAGAATGTTGTGTTCTTAAGTGCATTCCACTATCTTTTCCAAAAAAAAAAAAGCTTCCCTGTCACAGATGTTGAACGGGCATGCCTATAATTACCTTTATGGAAACAAATACATTTTTAAATAGCAGCACCACTTCAACAATCCACCAATCACTTGGAACAAGACCAAACATCAAGGAATCCTAAAATATCAGATACAGTATAGTGACAACTAGAAAGCTTAACTCCTTAAAGGGAAACTATAATGCATATAAATGCATAAAGCAGTTAGAATGAAAACTACCTGGGGCAGGGAGGAATGATTCATTATTCTTACATTTCAATATTGTTTCATTGAGGAGCACCAGCTTTTGGTTTTACATCTGCCAGACTTACCCCCACGCAGAGATCTCAATAGTTTCCAAATCGTGATCCTGCACCGTTGCTGTGTTTCTCCTGTCTTGGCCAAAATAGTCACGCTTGCGCAGAGGGGTGAGGGGATTCACAGGGAAACTGATAGGAGAGCACAGAAGAAGCGAGGTTTCTTTAAATACGTACAATGTTGAAATATGCATTGCACAGAAATGTTCTGATCTCAAGTTCACTTCATTTAAATCTTTCACTTCCTAGCATCCAACATACTTCCAAGACAATACAAAAAAAACTGTGCAACCTGGATAAGAAAACTGATTCTTCTACCTTAATAGAAAACACAATTACATGATAAAATAAACAGAGATCACACCTGATGTGTTTTACACTTCATCAGAGGCATGTTTGTGATGTCTCAATTTGATCCCTGTTGTTGTATACTGTCCAACATCCACAGTATTAAGAAATGCATTGCACAGAGCTGTGCTAAGATTATGGTCATTACAGTATATTATCCTCCATTTGCACCATGTTGTTTCTATAAATATACATATTAAAGGGAAGAGCTAAGCTAGGATCAAGTTCACATCATTATGATGTGCATGTTCAGAAGTAGTTTTGTGTCCGTGATCCCCAGGGAGAGGCAAGAGTGGCATCATAGATTGTCAGAATATTGTACACATTCTGGACACGGGATTGTGTAAAGATTAGGAGTGGGGAGTTGCGCTACAAGTTAGTGCAAAACTTAACACACAGGAATTGTCTGGTGCTCTATTTCCAAAAACATTTATAAACAGAGCAGTGCCCTAAAATAAGTTTTTAAAACCCACGTTAACCCGACATTACATCGGGATAACATGGATTTTATACTTGTTTTAGGGATATTGAATCTCCCTAATAATTCCTACACTAGAAGCTGCATTCAGGGTGTTATTTAACAAAAGTAAAAAAAAAGTGACCCAGGTGTGTTACCCAATTAACATGTTACCCAATTAACATTAGCGTGCAGAGTTGCTCTGACTTGACAATAACAAATGTTTGTGTTTTTGTTGTAATTTTGCTGAGTTTATGTGACTGTGCTGAATTTTTAGCATTGTTGGCGTTTCCTTTATTTTGCTACTTTTGAACACAAGCTGTTACATTTTTAATGCTGTGCAGATATGTGAAGAACTATAAGAACTACTGTAACTTCTGTAACTGAAAACAAATAACCACGTTTTCATAAGCAATTTCCATTCTCCCCAATTTCTATATTCTACATTGTCAAATTAATAATTTGTCTGGTGAAAGCAAAAATATTTGATTCTCTCTATAATCTGAGTTTGTTTCATGGGTCAGAGTGTGGCATTTGATGGTTGAGTGATTTTTAGCTTTTAAAAAAAAATCCATTTTATTTAATCTTGATAAGTTATAAATCATAGTTATTCACGATACAAAAATCAATTTGCAATTTTGTGGCACAAATCAATCCTAATAGTGCATTTCAATTCAACATGCCAATACTTTTATTTTTACATTATATAGCCCTGAGATTCATCACATTCTCCACAATGATCCTGAGCTTGGTTCAAGCATCAAATGTCACCCTAAATGACTCGAATCATGGCAAAAGTAAACTTTCTGCCCCTTTTTACACACACAAACTTTAAAGCTTTATAGGAAAACTAGCGGTTTACCTGGTGTTGCCTGTAGTCCATACCCCCCCCAAGCAAGGTGGCATTCTGGGTGGTGTTGCCATGAGGTAAGGGGTGTAACAGGGCACTTAAAGGGGAACTGTGGTCTCCAAACAAGTTACGTTTAAATGAAAGGCCGGTTTCATACCTTTAAAACAAGCCATCAACTGGCGTGACTAGTGCAGGATATTTATTCTAACAACTGGTGTCAGTAAGTGGGGATACAACCGACAGGACCGTAAGTATTGAACTTATTAATCTTAAGTTCTGCCTTGCTTGTTCTGCAACTTGTATCAGCATATTGGTATAGATTTTAAAACGTGGGTCTGGAAGGGCGGACGCATTACAGATGGGGTCTGTAAGTAGAATGCCAGCAGGCTGGGACTTGTGATCGATTTTTATGGATTAAGTTGCTTCCCGAGTGAAGTGTTAAATTCTGAAAGAGTTATTCCCCGAGTGGAATATAAAAACTTGGTGCTGGGTGTTCTAAAGAGTAAGGTAGACTCCCGCAGGTGGCGATCTGCATTTTTAGTTTTCTCTTTGGAAGAGTTAACTGGGAGTGGTACAAGATATATTTCCCCCTGATTGATAGGATCCCTAATTGCGGGTTGGACTCCCAACTTGTAGTTGGACTACAAGATAATACTCCCGCAGGCGGTGACCTGCACATAGAGTGTTAATGTTGTCTCCTTAACTAGGAGTTGCTTCCGGTGTGAAGTGTAAAACAAGGGAGTTGGGGACGGGGACATAAAGAGTTAAGCTTAACCAGTTATAGAACGGACAGTGTGGTCCGGTTCATTTGAAGTTCGAACTTCTGAGTTGTTTCTTTGCTAGCTAGCATTCTACGGAAAACAATAAGAGACCCTACCTTTGTATGTCTTTTTATGTCTTGTGTGTTTTATGTGTAACCGTTTTGTCTGTCAAATTATGTTAATTTGCTGAGCTTTCTTACTTTGCGCTTATTGTTAACCTTCTTGCTTACAGGATGGAAATTTTCACAGTAAGGTGTCTGACCCAAACATGATAAGTCTTTCAAAGTATATTTAAGTGTTTTAATTCTAAGTTTACAGGTTTCCAATGTGTGGAAAAATGCTGATAACAAAGACTGGTTACAGGAGTTCCGAAGAATTTTCCTGGGAAACGCCAGAGGATTAGGTGATTCGTATCGGTGGTACAGTTTATGGCAATCCATGGTTTGATAATATATTGGGTTGGATAAAAGATGTATATTCCCATTGAGAGCTCTTTTAGTGAATTTTATTAGAATTTAATTTAATATAAATAAGTGAGGTTAATTTTGGATAATGCTAGCTTCACTTAGAATGTTTGGACTCTATGTTCTCTTTTATAAATCTATTTTCCTTTCTGTTTCTCACTAGTATTGTAAAGTTCTGTGTCTAATCATCTGCAGTGTTTGCATTTCTGACACCCCACTTCCCCCCCTTCTCTTCTTTTGCTTGTGGAAAACGAAAGTAGACTTGATGTGTAACTAGTTTTAGTGGGACTTCTATAATTGCATAGTGATCTTAATTGTTTTGCATCTGCACGCATACAGTTTAAGGAAAACAGTGTTAGATTGTGGAAGAGGAAGGTTATCAAGAGGAAGGTGGATAGGAAAATAGAGGTAGACATGTCTACGGAAGTTTTTTTTATATATTATAGAGGTTTTTGAGAAAGTGAAGATTTAGAAAGTGGTAAAGGGCAAGGATCTGGTAGAGTTTCTGGTGGTTTTCAAAGAGTTATCAGAATGATCAGCTTAATAATAATAGATATGTTATTTGTAATAAATTAGATAATTAGTGAGACTAGTGCCTGTTATATCTATATAGCTAAGTAGGATGTGACAATACAGTCACAGATAGATATCCCCTATGATGGCAGTTGTAATGGATTTTCCCACAAGTAATTCCCTCGCTGCAGTACAGCTCATGGACAAAATGTGTAATCCTATTTGTGTTCTTCAGATATACAAGGTAATCTGTTTAATTTTTTTTAATGATACAGGGACTTCTGCTTCTGTGCTTCTCTATCAAAGCTTCCTTATATTAATGGTCCCTCAGCTGATTGCAAGCCTTTTGTAGAGATTTATTGGGGTACCTGCAGAGACTAAGAATACAAAATATTTGTCACTAATGGGGATGATGGCCTATTGCTATTGTCTTATTTTTCCTTTAAATGATTACCAGATTTCCCCATTAACTTGATAATGCAGGATTTGGTAAGTAAATTGTGTACCTCAATTTTCTTTAGTGGTATAACCTGTTGGAAGTAAAAGTTGATGTATGGATTATTTTGAATGCCCCTAACCCCTTTCACAAGATATAATTAATTGTATTCTGCCAATGGTTTGTACCTTTGTAAAGCAATGAGTAATTACAAAGACTATCTTCCTATTTTATACCCCTATTATAACCCGCTCATAATACCGATAATTCCTATAGTTTCGGATATTTAAGCCCTTATTAGCGTTTCTGCCAATACCCAATGTAATACAGTTGTTGATTTTAAGACATGCTTTCCTTTTGCATGTCAGCTGGTGCTATGGCTCAGTCTTTTTGTATTCATTTTTTTTTTTTTTTTTTTTTGAAGCGTCCCATTTCATGTGTCACTGTTTTAAATAAAGACTTGGTGGACTCACCAGTGACAGACTCTATGGCTCTCTGTGAAGTGTTAAAATAATAATGGGTTCAGCCACATGGTTCTAGGATTGTTGAAATATGTTAATTGTCAATTAATTAATGTGGTTATTGTGTGTCCAGAGCATGGAGGTATGTAAAAGGTCTCTCTCTCCTCAATTGTCTTGCATTAAAAGCTTCAAGAAAATACAATATTGCAAAGACTCAATATCTTGGTTGTATAAGAACTAAGGGTGAACATCTGGTCAGCCCCGCCAGAGATAAAGACATCTTGCGCTTCAAACACCCTGTAATAAAGCTGAATTGGTCAGCTTCATGAACTTTTAGCAACAATGAATCCCAGCCAGCTCCCACTGGGACCAAATGCTCCATTAAAGACTGTCCAAACATCGTTCTATGGACACCAAAAATGACAAAGAATGTTTAAATAATTGTAATAACATTTACCTCTGCCCCTGCTCTGAGCCTTCTGAATTATGATAAATCTTTTCATTTGTATTATAGAGAAAATTGTAAAACCATGGCGGCAGTTTTATCACAATATCACAGAGACACCTTGAAACTAGTTGCTTATTTTTCTAAATTATTGACAGTCACTGTTCAGGGGATGCCTTAATGTTTGTGCACCCCTGCAGCCCGTGCAATGACTGTTGAGGCCTCCAACTCTATTATATTGGGTACGGAGAATGTTTAATTAACATCCAATCATGTTTTATAAATGCTAAAGAATAGAATATGAACTATCCAATGCCTCAGAGAGTATGAGGTTATTTTAAATCCATCATGGTCTTAAAAGTTAGATATATTCTGGTCTTATCCATAGTATATTCCTTTTATTTACTGCATTAAGATTACAGGTTAAATTAATACCCAAGCAATTAATATTTAAATATAGGTGTAAATCTCTCCCCAGTCCAATTTGATTCTCTACCAATTAGAGCTGTTATGGTTGTAAGTGTTTGTGTATAGTGTATATAGATCTTCAATTCCCAGATTCTGTTTAAAATTTAGCCCGTTACCGAGTTTTGTTTATTTAGCTTAATCTTTTCTTTAACCCGTACCTGTGTTTTGTTTAATGTTTAAGATGTTAGTTCACTGATTCCAGGTATGATTTTAATGTAGTTGGTTTTGGTAGAATTTGGCAGTAGATAGTTTATAAATGAGAATGGTGAGCTGACTTTACATTAATTTAATTTGTGGATTATTATCTTCCTTATGTTTTAGTTGTTTAAATGAAATGATTGTGAGTTCTTTTCATGTTGTTTAAGGAAATGTTATCTCGTATATGTGTTAAGTTGCTACTCCTTCCTCCATTTCTTTTTGTTTCTTTCCTGCATTCCCACTTTTCTCTGAGAATGTTATTATTTCAATTTAAGTTTTTTTCTCCCGATTATTTATTTATTTATTTTTTTAAACTATTTTTCAAGCATTGTTTTTAGACCCTTTGGGTCTTTATTAAAGAGGGGATAGTTATAGTAATAATATGGCTCATAAAAGTCTTAGCCCCAATGTTTATTGCCCAAATCTACTACAGGATGTATATACTTACTGGTGATTGTGGGCAGATTTAGTAACCAAAGATACTAAAACAGTTGCTAAAATTTTGTGTAAGAAAATTATTCCTAGATAGGGTTGTCCCGTTAGGATAGATTCAGATAAAGGGCAAGCTTTTACTTCTAAAGTATTACAGCAGATTGTGTAATTGATGTTGATTGAATATCCCCAGAGTTCAGGTGATGTTGAGCGAATGATCTGGACAATAAAAGAAACTTAGGAAGGCCAAAAGGTTCATTCAGTGAATGGGATATTTATTTACCAGCTGTATTAGCAGAGACTCGTATGGCCCCAATTCTACATCCAAGTTGTCCCCTTTCGAAATTTTAATGGGT
This sequence comes from Hymenochirus boettgeri, assembly GCA_019447015.1. Taxonomy (NCBI): domain Eukaryota; kingdom Metazoa; phylum Chordata; class Amphibia; order Anura; family Pipidae; genus Hymenochirus; species Hymenochirus boettgeri. The sequence goes on along the minus strand of CM033476.1, from coordinate 198,150,337 downwards.
AGACCATTTCCTACGCCTTGGGCAGTTAAGACAGGGACATTAATTACAGGTGACCTGGAATTTATCCAGGAAGCTTACGTGGCAAAACTGATTGAAAAATTGAATAGCATCTATGGTGATGTTTCTTTGTCTTTTCCTTTACCTTCTAGTTCTCCGACGCACCCATTCAAACCAGGTGATGTAGTCTCGGTAAAGGCGTTACATCAACACAAATCTTTAGAACCTCCCTATGGTTTCCCTGTGACTGTTGAAGCGGTGACTCACACAGCTATCTTGGTTGAAGGCAATCCATCATGGATACATGCTTCCAGAGTAAAGCGCGCACCGAATCTGTTGATTGGAGAACGAGATGACCACCCAGATGACTTCAGAGATGACAACACACCCACCCTCGAGGAGGAGGATTAAGATGAGCCCAGATTCCAAACCGGTGGGAAAGTGTGAAATCCAGATGAAATACATTTTCCTGACCTGTTCTTTTTTCATCTTATTCTGTGGTTTTTCCCACTTTGAGGTTATTAGAATGAACAGAGCTTCTTGCTCTATTGCTCCCCGTGTTCCATTGCCCCCAGGTAACATATATATATTTCAAAGAAGCTCCTAAACAAAACTGACTTGTTTAGGAAATGTAAAAAGTGCTCGGGACATTATAAGTACTTGTTTAATTGCTATTCCAGCTTCGGTTCCAACCTGTCTCCAATACTATCTGACTAATCAGCACTATAAGATATTGCATCCCAATTACCTGGGAAGTTGGTGTAACCCGCTCAAATTTTCCAGAATACCTCAACAGACCTCCCATAAATGAACTGTAGATATGGTTATGATTCGGACTCAAAATGTTACTGCTGCTGAAGTTTGTTTCATTTTTGTTTGCCCTGCTGATGCAAAATGGGCTTCTGTGAGCAATTACATGAAGTGTAATCTCCCCTACCAAACTATATCAAATTATGTACACATTGTTTTTTCAAAGGGATGGGTTATGGTCTGTGGGAATGTTAGCTACACTTATTTACCTGCTAACATTTCTGGAGGTCCTTGTGCTATTAGTAGATTAAGTATGGTGATAGTGCCAAGCACACATTTGCAATCTTCTTCTTTCCTCTCTGCAGGTAAACGTAATCGCAGGGATCTTATAACTATGCCAGAGGATTGTAAGTCTAATGTGCATCCACTGTCTGAAACTGAAGTTGTTGCTTTAGGTGCTAGTATCGTAGGCATCCCAGGTCTAACAATATATACTGGTAGACAATTGCTTTATCTTGCATGTGTCGTAGCTAAAGAAATAAATATAACAAGTTCTATCCTTACCAATATGTTAACTGACTATGATACTCTTGAACATGCTGTTCTCCAGAATCATGCTGCTATTGATTATCTACTTCTGTTGCATAGTCAAGGATGTTTTTATATATTCTCTTCATTTTGTAAGCTTCCTACTAATCATAAAACTGCTTCTCATGCTGCTATGTATAATGATGTAATTGCTTTGAATACTATTTCCACTGATAATTTTGCTATAAATTACATTTAATTTCTGTTTAGTTATCCCTTCGGGATAAAACGGTGGAACTGTTAGGTTTTTATATAGTCTCTATAGTCTCTAATAGCAGCCATTTTGTCTTTGACTCCATTTTGTGTTCATATTATTCAGATATTGTTCTAGAAATGTACTAAGATGTTCTCATGGTGTAGATAATATTTTATCTCAAGGTCTTTTGCCTCCTACATTGTGTGTCAACCTGACTCTATCCTTGCATTCCAATGGATGTTTTACCTCATCTGCAGACACAAATTCTAGCAATGCCCTTCTTTTGGTTTGATATATTCCAAGCCATCAACCACCTCTCTACCTGCTCCACAGCCCAATATATACAGAAATGACTGACAAGAAAGTTAATGGGTGGAAGGCTGACGTGTGACATTCCTGAGGCTTCTCATACACAGGGCAAGCACAGCCTCAGACTCCCTCAGTGTGTGAGGGAGACAGAAAGTCCCTCCTCTCTGCTGTGTGAAGTCCTGACAGAGAAGGTAAGGGGGGGGGGTCTGAGTAACCCACTGTACCCGCGAGTGGGTGGGACTTAGACACTCGCAAGTGGACTAGGCTTATACACCCGCAATTGGGCGGGGCCACATGGGGCTGTAAGATAATGGGCCATGGGGGACCTGCAACTGGAGGGACCATGGGTTCCATGAGTGGGAGGTGTTAGGTTTTTATATAGTCTCTATAATCACTTAGCCTAATAGCAGCCATTTTGTTTTTTGACTCCATTTTGTGTTCATATTTTTCAGATATTGTTGTTCTAGAAATGTACTAAGATGTTCTCATGGTGTAGATAATATTTTATCTCAAGGTCTTTTGCCTCCTACATTGTGTGTCAACCTGACTCTATCCTTGCATTCCAATGGATGTTTTACCTCATCTGCAGACACAAAGTCTGGCAATGCCCTTTTTTTTGGTTTGATATATTCCAATGTACGAAATGAATAAATGGAGAAAGAGAGTTTTACTGCACCTAACGTGTGGTGTAATTCTTTCTCCCGGCACTGTAAGGGTCTCTTATTGGGTCTAAGACAGGCATCAGGGTCCGGCGTGATTAATGCAGGATATTTATTCTAAGAGGAGGAACCAGGGGGGCTGCAAAAGAGAGGAGGAGACACAAGAGAGATTGACTGACAGTTTCAGAGCAGGAAGCAGGAAGTGTGATGCTGCTGCCATATCACACACAAAAATTTAAATATTTTCAAAACTATGCAAAATAAACAATTGAAATAAATTGTAAAAATTCCCAGAGGAGCAATTCCTATCAATTTACCTTAAGTAATTTTTGGACCACAGTTCCCCTTTAAGGGGTAAGAAGAGGGCTTGTGAACAGGGGTGTGGGGTTTCCTGAGGTGTGGCCATGATGTAGGTACATTCTGGGGGCTTGACCATGATGGTGGGCAGTTCTGGGGGTGTGCACGTAATATAGGTGTTTTCTGGGGGCATGTCCGTGATGTTAGTGCTTTCCAGGGGCATGTCTGTGATGTTGGTGCTTTCAAGGGAAGGTAGATTTGCTGCTGTGTGTATCTACTGTTAATGGTTTATACTTAATTCTAATGTTTTTAATCCAAAGCATACTATATTAAACTGAAGAAACAATGTGCCTCATTAAACCAGAATAAGATTAGAAATGCTACAGTATGTCAAATACAAATAAATGAAAAAAATAAATACCAAATAAAAATGCTGTTTTACTTTTAGGACATATTAAGAATGGGGAGTTTCACCCCAAACCTGATTTTGACTCAAAACAATGGATTCCGCTGTTGAAATTTTGATACAGAATTTCAGTTTCAATGGGCAAAATTTTATAAACAGGGGGACATTTCCACTAACCCATTGGTGCATCGAATCTTTGTGCACAGTGTTGCAGTGGACTGCTGGGGCCCACCAGAAAATCTGAGACCAGGGGCCCACCAGTTGTATGCACTCTCTCCAACGCTGGGTGCAGACTCCTCTAAGTATCCCCCCTAACTGGAATATCATGTATTTTCCCTGTAACCCTATGGGCCAGTCAGACACTGCTTGTGCATTCTTCATTAAAACGTGCTAAAATTGTATTGTATCATGCATGAGGAAGAAGCCTAAGTACTTTGAAAGCTTGCATTTTCAATCATTTTAGTTAGCCAATAAAAGGCATTATTTTATATCCAATATGTCTCTTCATCAATGGCTAACACGGTACAATTCTCTATGTGCTAAAATACACATTCTGTGCTGGTTACTTAATTCATTTTCAGATTATTTGCAGCGCATACTGTATCTCTGGATATGAAATTAGGGAGCATGTCAGGTAAAGCAATATCTGTCAATGTATCTGTCTATGGTTTCTGTACAAATATGCGAAAATATTAGAATGTTATAGATTTCTACAAAGTGTGGTTATGCAAATCAAGTTGCAGAACTTTACTCTATAGTTAATTTGTGAGTCCAAGGGAACCAATCATCTGTAACAAGGACACAAACAGAAAGTTTGGAATTCTACCTCTTCTGTTATGCCAACTTATAACTGCTTAGGGAGACAAAATAAAAAATAAAAAATTAAAAAACTATTAAAAAAATTCTCGTGTACCTGTCACAGAATATAATTTAGAAATGTACCCTAAAGGAAAACACATTAATATTACATCTCATAAAAAGAATTTAGAGAGCCTTTTTATTAGACACTTCCAAATTTGTAGGCTTCTATTACCATCTAGTGGTCATCTTACAATATTTTATTAATATATACGTATAAGAAGAAAGATCTAAAGAGAGCAACATTTGTTAAAGTCATACATAAAATATTAGGTTTTATTAATGAAGGAGACTCTATCTATCTAAAGCAAATAGTGTGCATTCTACCGTACAGACTTTTTCCAGTCATGCCTGGGTGCTTCTAATCATGATCCCATGATGCATAGCAGTACACAAAATGTATTAGAGCACTCACAGGTCTTTATTCCATACACACAGCAAGTGGCAACGTTTCTGTGTGGTGCTTGGGACTCTATCTCTATCTCTATCCTCATAGGCCCGGGTGCTTACAACTCAAGATACAATTATATAGATTCCAGAGCACTGGACAACGGCCATGCCGTGGCTGAAACACATTGATTTATGAATATAATAAAAGCCTCTTAAAAGTCCATAGGAGTGCTCCGGAATCTTTAAACTGAGCAGTAAATCATTTAAAAAAAATCTCAAGATACAGAGAAGTAAATGTTTAGGCTACACTTTAGGATGGATGTATTGTTATAGATGTGGAATATGTTTTAATAATGTTGTTGGATATTGTATTAGACTTTGCACTTTACCAAAATAATTGCCACTTTATTATGATAATGAGGGGTGTAACTTATACATATGAGGGTATATAAGGTTTGTCGTTTCATTTGCACTTTGTTTTTGTCCTAATGAAGATGTCCTGAGTGGCGTTGAAACGTTGTAATGTAATAAAAACCTGTTATTTTTGAAAAACAGTGTGCCAGATTTGCACAGTTAATGGAGCTGTGACACCTGGAGGCACCTTGGAATGAGTGCAGGAGTATTCCAGTAGTGTCCAAGTTTAGCCTACCGTAATTTCATGCTGTACTATGTGGCATGATGTAGGTTTCACAGCAACAGCCTCTTATGTATACAGTCCTTCTTGGTACAATCTTTTAAATGTTTGCAACAACAGTTTTTATTCCATTCCAAAAATAGGATTTACCACATTCTAACAGTATTTTAGGTATAATGTACAGCTAACTGTGAAATAAATGCAATTAGGATTCATTTTGGTAAGGAAACCATATACCGTATATACTCGAGTATAAGCCGACTCGAGTATAAGCCGAGGCACCCATTTTTGACTAAAAAATTAGAAAAGATGATTGACCCGAGTATAAGCCGAGGGTATACAGTAACCCTAATACCTTTCCACTGTAGATGTTTGGAAACTACAACTCCCAGCATGCTTGGTTGCTGGGAGTTGTAGTTTCCAACCACCTATAGTAGAAAGGTATTGGGGGTTACTGTATGGCATACTGTCCCCCACCCTAATACCTTTCCACTGTAGATGTTTGGAAACTACAACTTCCAGCATGCTTGGTTGCTGGGAGTTGTAGTTTCCAACCACCTATAGTAAAAAGGTAATGTGGGTGTCTGCATGGCATACTGTCCCCCCAGCCCTCCCCCCAGTACCTCCCAGCCCTCCCCCAGTCCCCCCCCAGCTCACTTACCCGTACCTGGTCTTCAGTCTTCCTCTCTCTGCAATCCAGAGGCAGCCGCGAGTCCGGCCGGCAGTTCCCATTACTGCTTCGCGGTTGCGCGATGACGTCATCACGCAGCCGCGAAGCAGTAATGGGAACTGCCGGCCGGACTCGCGGCTGCCTCTGGATTGCAGGTAAGTTCCTTGTGACTCGAGTATAAGCCGAGTCAAGGTTTTTAGGTTAATTTTTAAACCTAAAAACCTCGGCTTATACTCGAGTATATACGGTAAGGTTTATAAGAATCCCCCCCTTATTAATATCCATTGAATTGGTGTTAATAGTCAAAGCAGTGGCCACCTTTATCCTTGAACCTAATTCATAGCCAAACTTACCAAAACAAATCTCAAACCCATTCATCCTTCAGGAATTGGAAATTGAATTTTCCTATTTGAGACAGGACCCCAAATGACTATTCAAGCAGTAAAATGTAGTATTCTCAACATAAGTTAGTGTTCAGATGCAAACATGCCATTCTGTTTTTCAGAACAATCCATGTCCGTTTTATAGTATGTGCAGTATGTTGACCCCAGGGTTGTATCCTATCAAGCTATTATATTGTAAACGGTTGGGCTATGTGTTTTTCCATTTAATTTTTCAAAATGCTGCCATCATGATTGTTTATAGGGCCTTCAAGGCAGTTGATTGACAGCTGAAATATAAGAGGATTCATTTTAAATATACAATATTTAAATAGAGGCAGATTAAAATAAATGGAAAAGGGGTGGTTGGGAAGAATTATAATTTTCTGTAATGGGCAATTTCAGTATAGATCCCCTTTAAGCAAGTTGATCAACTAAAGTTTAATAAATGCTAATGAGATTAACTTCATGATATTTGGTTAATAAATACATCTTTGCTGATGTGGAGCAATAGTAATTGTAACAATCAGTTAGAGTAAATGTATTTGTATACTAACACCTCTGCAAATAAGAACTGTTAAAATAAAATGTAATTGTTAACTTTAACCCAGACATTGTGAAACACATTACTTCTTCAGAAACATGTCCTTTATATGTGAATGGATTTTAGATTAATGGCCTTTTTTTCTGTAGGCTGATGGTCTGCCAACTAGTTTGATATGTCATTGAAACAGAAATTAAGGGGCATATTTATAAACTGTATGAACATTATTAGTCATTACAAATACTGTAGGTTCCTATCTGTTAACACGTATGTTAATTACTCACCGTTAATTGTAGTTATTGTCTGCACATAGAGAAGTGAACCAGGGCTTGTTTTAAAGGAAAGGCAGCTGGCTTTATTTTTAATCATCATAACCTGTTAACATTTCATAGTTCCCTTTAACTTTGTAATGTCTTTTTTTTTTTTTTGCATTGAGAAGCAATAATCTGTACAATGTATATGATTAGTAGTTAAATAGAATGCCTAAAAACTTTGTTACCAAAGAAAAAGTAAACCATCTGCATATAAAAATGTGTTGTCTATGTAATTAACTCATCTATATAAAGGCAGCATACTGTAAATATTATTGTGCCAATAAAATATTATATTAGTAGCAAAAGAAGTTTCCCAGCATTTTAGGTGTAAAGATATACACTCTAAAAAAATGAAAACCAAGTCTATGATAACAAAAAACCCCTCTGTTCTGACTGCTTTGTAATGTGTTTTATCTAAATGTTTAATTGCCGTTACCAAGCATTTTTTAAGGGCAAGGGTCATTCTTATATTCCATACTTCATCCGCACAGAGAACCCTTTAGTGCTTATTGCTGTCAAGCTGTGCTGGAAAGGGTTATTTATGGTGTCACACACAATTAATTCAAGGCTATAACAGAATACTATTATATAGAAAGGTCACATGTGGAACATAATGGACTCATCATCACCTTTTATTATGCATTGAATGCACGAACGTTACTTTTTTAAAATTTCTTTAAAAAAAAAAAGAAATATAAATCCGGTGTGTTTATTCATTCGCCTGAAGTTATCAAGGTCCATTATAAGGTTATTACAGATAATTAAAGTCCTTGTGCTTATTAACAGGTAAAATTTTCTTCTGGACCAAAAAGTGTCCACTGTGCCCAGAGGAATAAAGTAACATTGTGATTGCTAGAAAGTTTAATGTAGGGTTATAGTATTATTTAAAGGACAATTGTATAAACATTTAACCCTCAACCCACCCCATCTCATTTAAAAGTACTTAGGGGGAGGGGTAAAACCTCTAGGTCTTCACCCCTGGGGTTTTCCTGCAATTCAGAGTACTGACATGTAGAAAATTGTGTTCACTGGGCTGCTTTACCTCAACCTCAGGGATTTGGCTAAAAGAAATACATGGTTCTTGCAGAGCGCTTCTTCCTATTTGTAAAACCATGGGCCGAAAGGGGGGGTGAAACAATGCAGAATTGCAAGCACACTTTTTTTACTTGTCAGGTAGACCCAAATTCATTGCCTTAGGCTAGACCTCTGAAAGTTTTTGAGTATAAATCTTTTACTTTAAAAAGTAAAAAAAAAATCTTTCTTTTACCATTAAAAAGTATAATTGTTTGGGGGTTTTTTTGGGTTTTTTTTACCTGTGCAGGTTGTTAACCGGTTGACTGCTTAAAGGGCAATTCCAGACCTCAGATGAAAGATTTTATATAGGTAAATCACAAACCCCAAAACTGCAATAGATAGAAAGCTGAAATATATAAGGCTAACCTGAAATGCCGCACAGTGTTATGCTTGTGTAGGTTCTCATTCATCCAGGTCATGGCATATCTGTTGTATTCAATTAGATCAACTGGACTTGAAGTTTAATTCTTGAAGACATTTTGCTAGTCATCAGACTGGCTTTCTCAATTCAGAATGACTTGTACAAGAATCTGTGGCAATTATGTACACTGGAAAATACCAATTAGCATATCACAGCCAAGTGTTAAGGGCTTGATTGGATAGTGGCTAAGAGGTGTTATAGGAACGCCCAGAGTAAGGTGTCAAAACAGAATTGTACATGGCAGACAGTTGGTTCCGAACCCCCCCACCTCTATTTAGGCTTGGTTTGCTTTTAAATGGCCTCCTTGACACCTCTCTTGAACCAGTCACGTTCCTTTGCCAATATGTTAACATTACAATCTTCAAAGGTATGTCCTTTATGCTTAAGATGCAGGTACACAGCTGAGTCCTGACCCGAGGAATTGTCTCTTCTGTGCTGAGCCATACGTTGATGCAGTTGCTGTTTGGTCTCCCCCACATACGAATCAGAGCATTCTTCACTGCACTGCGTATATGATGTCGCTTTTCTTGTGTTTCGGTATTGGCAGAGATGGATTAATATCATATGGGGCGCTAGGCAGGGCCATCATTTAGGGGCCCCTTTTTTGCTACATATATTGTATAGACTCTAATTTTTTTACTGCTTCTGAAGCTGGGCCCCCAGAAGTTTCCTGGGCCCTAGGCAGTTGCCTAGGGTTGCCTTGTGGATAATCCTGCTCTGGGTATTGGGTCTTTCGGATGTACCAATTGCTGCCTCAGTGTGTTGTTCTGTTTAAAGCAGACAGGGATACAGTGTTTTTTGAAAATTCTTCTTAATTTCTCGGAGACCCCTGCTACATATGGGATGACCATGTTCTTTCTCCTGTCTTGCTTTTCCCCTTCACTGTTGGTATACGTGTTCTTTTCTTTCCTTCTACTTCTTTTGGATATCCACAAGTTTAAGGGCTCCTCTGAGATGTTTTATTTCTTTAGCCTTCACCTCTGCGCTAGTAGGGATGTTCTCAGCTCTGTGTTGCAGGGTTCTGATGACACCCAGCTTGTGATCTAAAGGGTGGTGGGAGTCAAAGATCAAATACTGATCTGTGTGTGTTGGTTTTCTGTAAACCTCTACTTCCAGTTTACTATTTTCCTTAACTTCTACCAATCAGTCCAAGAAAGCCAGTTTGTTGTTTTGTACCTCTTCCCTTGTGAATTTGACGTTTTGGTCTACCGCATTAATGTGTTCTGTGAAGGTTTGTACTTCCTTCTGGTGGAAGAGGTGGATCTGAACCAGTGGCTGGGTGCTATGCCCTTAAAGGTATTAAGCGCCTGTTTTTCTACCTCCTCCATGTAAAGGTTGGCCACAATGGGTGAAACTGGAGATCCCATAGCACATACATGTTTTTGCTTATAGAATTTATCCCTGTATTAGAAATAGGTGGTATTTAGGCACAAGTCCAGTAAGGAACACACCTTGTACAAGTCATTCTGAATTGAGAAAGCTAGTCTGATGACTAGCGAAACGTCTTCAAGAACTAAACTTCAAGTCCAGTTGATCTAATTGAATACAACAGATATACGCAAAGTGTTTCCCCTATTTATGTTTGCAACTGTTGTTAAGGGATTTGACATTTGAAATCACAGCCCCTTAACTGCCTCCTCTGAGCATGCCAAGCTTTTAACCAGTTCACTAAATAATTGAAGGGGGGTGAACAAATATAACCAATAACACACACTACCCCCTAGTTTTTATATACAGTATACGAAAAGCCTAACATAGCTTGCATGTAAAGGAAGCTTGTTTTTTATACATTTGGTGATTTGTAACTTTACTTACTTACAACTCTCTGAGTCCGTTTTCCAAAATTCCAAAAATCTGAAAATAGAACAAAACTCGCCGGTTTTAAACATCTCAAGTAGTGTTGTGCTAGAAGTTTATTTTGTTAGTTCCTAGTGTTGACAGGGAACAGAGCTTTGCTAAACAAGCTGTAACTTGTGAGTTGTTACACGTGATAATTGAATATTGTGCAATTCATGTTTTAGTCAGCAGTCTCGGACTAGCTCATAGGGTTACAGGGCCCTAAGCCCATTCACCCAAGAAAACAAAAAAAAAATTATATACAGAGCCAAAGGGAAAGTAATAAATGCATTTAAATAAACAACAAATGTAAATGAGTGATAATCTTATGAGAGATAAAATGTTAGGTGGGCCCCTAAACTTATCCTGGTGGGTCCCTGGTCTTAGATTTCCTGGTGGGTCCAAAGTTCAATGTTACCTCAGACTGAGTTAGTCATGGTCACCTTAGCATGGAAGCTTGAGGTGTTGAGTACCACTGTGCATCTTTCCTTGCCTGCCGGTAGAATGGTGATACTGGAATCTTTCTTGAGGGATGTTAGGGCTCTTATTTCCTGTGTGGTCAGGTTAGATGAAGGAGTTTTACCACTGGCTATATACTGGTATATTGAATCACAAGATGATAACAATATACAGTAATGAAGCTTATTGCTTCATTACTGAATATTAGGAATAAGAGGTCAGTATGCAGTAAGAGATCTTATTTAAATCAATGTTAATGTAAAGTTCACAACATAAAAACCTTCTTCAATACATAGGGTGATAAATGGCATTTGAGCAATATTATCTCTTTCTTTCAATATAACAATAATTACTTCATTCTGGACAATGACCAGCTAAATCCAATAGTTACAGGTTTAAGCTGACTCCCGCATTGCACATAAGTGTGTATGAGGTTTGAATAAAAAAGTTATAGTACACAAGAAGGTGTAAAGAAGGTGTTAAGGTTGATATTGTTCACATTGACTGTCAGTTATTGAAAATCTTAATTCTTAGAAACAGTCACGCAGACTTACAAACCATGAAATTAACCTTGCAGTTCGAACAAAATGTGATGCATAACACAATTTGTTTTGCATTCATTTTCATTTTGCTTCATTACTTTGTTATCACTCCCTATAATTTCTCTTAAAAAGATAGGAGGAAACCATATTATGCAGAGTACAGAGAGTGGGAGTTCTTTACAATTACTTTATAATCTAATCCTGCCCCCACCAAACATTGGCTTTAAAGGGCATGTCCAGTCAAAAAATAAGTTTAGCTAAAAGTGTAGATCATGCCCCCCAAACAGGTGCATAACTACAGGGGAGCAGGGGGAGCAACCACAGGCGGGCCCGGGAGCCAAGGGGGTCCCATATTCTTATTTTTCCTATGACAGATTTAGCCTCTTCCCAGAAAACCACTGTGAATGAAGCATGGATAGGGGCCCCATCATAGTTTTGCTGGGGGGCCCAGGGAGTACTAGTTACGCCACTGCCCCCAAATCCTACTTTCGCATTAGTAATATTTGCCAAAATGCCCCTGAAGTTCCTTACCTGACCCGGTCCCTCGCTGTTCCTCCTCTGCTTTGCAGCTGACAGCTGCTCTAATTCCTGGTTGCAGCTGTCAGTAAAGAGACCAGGAAGAAGAGTGGTTGTCAGCGCACAAACCCTCTGCCTCCATTTTTGCTCGAATCAGGAGCAGGGGACAGCGCCTAGGCGGCGGGGGACCGGGTCAGGTAAGTGCCTTCTGGGGAATATTTGACACATATTAATAATGTGCCAAATACATTTCTGGCTAAACTTATTTTTCAACTGCACATGGCCTTTAAAGAGGACTAAAGGGAGTTATGTAATATTAAAATATGCAGAGATTCAAGTAAACGGAGATCCTAAAACAACAGGAACAAATAGATATTCTTGATTGTCTTATAACAAATGCAGGGTGGTTTACCCAGAGCCCCTATTGCTCTGGGTAAATCTCCCGAACGTAATTCATTATCACGTTTGCGCAAGTGGGTAAAAATCATGCGCTTAAAGTAGCACATACATGATATTGAATCGCAAGCATTGGAAGTGTGGGAATCTTTTATGTAACTTGCGCATCCTGCAGTAATATGGAGTTAAAGTTGCGCTAAGCGTTATCAAACCGCTTAGCGCGACTTTAACTACAAATACCTGCCCAGTGCCGCTGGGTTAATCGCCCTGATGGAATCAAAATACCATATCCATATAGAGCAAAAACAAAACAATGTTATAGATTAACATTGTGCAAGGGTTAAATTGCATTTGTGGAGACTTCGGCTCCGGGTAAATCTACCTGTTAGTTTATTATACCTAAGCACAACAGCTGACAAGTAGCAATACCCTTCGCTTCTCATGTCACATGATAATGATGCTTGGGTATTCCATTGTCCTCCCGTTTTGGGAGTGCTCCAGTCCAGATCACTCCCTTCTCCATTCTCTTTCATTCTCCCTTGGTCAGTGAACACAAACCTGTCTGTACTGGGTTCTTTGAAACAATATTTCCAAAGAAAATTATCTTCGCTTAAGCCTGATGTCATAAATAGGGGAAAGATGCAGGGAAAATCATGACCAATATCCAAAGATTGTTAACCCTAATCTCCAAGATATATATGGACATTAATCTATATGAAGGACAATAGTGTCTCAATTAAAAAAAAAATAATAGATTCTTTAAGTAGGCCTATTCAAAATAATATCAACAGGTACTTTCAAGGTGCACAACTCGGACTTTTTTCAAACTCTTTTATTGAAGTAAATAAAACAGCAACATTTTGGTCTTTTTTCTTAGACCTTTATCAGCTTGATAAAGGTCTAAGAAAAAAGACAGAAACGTTGCCGTTTTATTCACCTCAATAAAAGAGTGTGAAAGAAGACTGAGTTGTGTACCTTGAAAGTACCTGTTGAAATATAAAATAATTCCCAAGGTAGGAGGGTAGGACCAGGCGTTTACTTATAAACTGTGAGTGCACACACTAGTATGCACTACTAGTAAACAAATTTATATAGAGTCCCTTCCTCCAGGGTATACCCACATGTCCTGAAACCTGTATATAACAGAATAGAGTCTTTCACTCCCTCCTATACTGAATAAAGGCATCAGATTTGGCAACTTTTTACATACATATATAAATCAAAATTCCTGTTTTAAGTCTATATATCCACCATATCTTCCCACTGTAACTTAAGTACCTGATCACCCCCTCTTAAATCATATATTTAAGATCAACATCTTAATGCCCTCTCTCTGAATAATGCTTGGAAATTGGCAACTTAAGATCTTTCAATCTTATGCTTGATCTGTGTTGTGAAATTCTAGATTTTATAGGTTGTGTAGTTTTACCTATATAGAGGAGTCCGCTTGGGCACCACAGAATATGGTAGGGGTCTCTTAGCTTAAAGGTCTCACCCATGTTGAGATGCTTAAATACCTCCCCCTTATGTACAAATTTACATTGGGTGCAATGAAGGCAGGGATACATGCCAATTCCTTTGCCACTCAAGAAAGCATGTTGTACCCATTTCTTGCACTTGAAATTCGAAACTGGTTAAGCTATTACCTAAAGCATTACCATGGTGGTACGAAACCAAAGGAGGTGTAGCAAAATCTGGAATCCCTTGATATGCTTACTTTAAAGCCCCCCAATGCTTACATACTGCGTTGGTTATTTCATTTATTCCCACTTCATAGTTAACCACTAGTAGTATGCGGGTCTTTCTATCACAACACTTTGTGGGGATTTCATTTTAGCCAAAGCCAAATTCAATACCTTCCCCGGGTAACCCCTTCTTTTAAGTTTATTGTACATACCACCCATTTGTATATCACGTGTGCTGTCTTTTGAAACAATCCGTTCCACTCACAGGAATAGCCCACTTCACATTACAAGCTCTTGTAAGACAGCAATTCCTATCTTTTTTTTAGATTTGGTGAACAACTCTGTCTGCAAGTCTCTACCCACTGTCTTCACTTATACATCCAAAAAACAAATGGTATGTTCATTGTGATTTAGCATATACTTTATCCTCAGATGTATCTCACTAATCATAAAAAATAACTAATTAAGGGTTCCAATGCCACCCGCTTATAGAAGGAAAATATTGTCTATGAACCTCCCCCAGGACACACAGTGCTTAGTGAAGGTCCCAGAGACAAAAATAAATTTCTCCTCAAGCCAAGCCATGAAGGCACTGGCATATGCCTGGGCGGCATTGGATCCCATGGCAGTTCCTCTCAACTGCCTATAGTATTTATGATCAAAAGAAAAGTATCTCTCTGTCAATACAATATTAAGACAATTCATAATGTATAATGATGCTCACACTTTAAGTAGCAATGTAGCAAGTGCTCATCTTATTTCCTCCCTGTATATATTTCAGTCCATTCTACATCATATTTGAAAGGCATATCCACCCCCATAACTAAAATTGGCCCCACTGCTTGGTGGAAGAAAATCCTTACCATTCTCTTCTGTTCCTTATGGTTGTCCTGCAGTGCCTTCTGAAATTCCAGGAAACTGAAGAATAGCCAGCTTATTTACCCAGAGCCAGTTATACGAGTTAAAGTCACGCTAACCATCTTAACTCCATATAAGCGCAGGATGAATGGGTAATGCAAAACACACCAGCGCATCTAGCGTTATTCCCTTTGGGATTTACCCTTTTGGGATCGCCTTTAGAATATTGAATTGCAGAAAGGAGATTTACCTGGAGCGATAGCAGCTCTGTGTAAATTTCCCCATAGGAGCCTCTCTGTGTGTAATTAGGTATCTGCCCCTTCCCTGTCCTCCTGGAGGATTCTGGCATGTGCATTGGAGCTCTCTCCCCTCCCTCATCCATTCGCATCCATCATTTCAGCACGTTGGCTCAGTTGTTAGCACTGATGCCTTGCAGCGCTGAAGTCCTGAGTTCTATTCTACCTTTGGACTCATCTGCAAGGAGCTTGTAGGTTCTCCCTGTGCTTGTGTGGGTTTCCTCCGGGGCACTCCAGATTTCCCCACAACCATAAAGACATACTGATAGGTTGTATGTGTCAACTAAATGCACTTAGATTGTAAGCTCTTCAGGGCAGGCCCTGATGTTAATTGTGGTGTTATACAGATGGCCAGTAGATGTCACTGTACACATAGTCACACTGTGTATACACAGTACTTTCTATACTGTAAAGAACTAGATTTTATGGTACAGTTGTATAAGGCCTGCATGAACCTGCTAATAAAGGTACTGTTTTAATCTCCCTATTCTCGGCCTCAATACTCAACAAACTGGCGACGAGGATGTCTTTTCTACCTCTGCAGCAACCAGCTTTCCTTCCAAACCCTGGTGAGCCTACCATACCTTTTACTGCTTGGATCCGTATGTTTAAAAATTATATTATTGCCAGTAACCAAGGGGAGATTTTAGCTGCTAGAAAGCAGGCTTTACTTATTCATTGCCTGGGAGCAGAGGGTCAGCGTATATTCTATACATTACCATTACCTGATGAGACTTATGACACTGCTCTTACAGCTATAAAGAACTTTTTTGTGCCAAGAGTGAATGTGGTTGCTGAAAGATATAAATTCCACCAATGTGGACAATCCACAGCACAATTTGTAGCAGCTTTGAGAGAGCTGGTGGTTACCTGTGAGTTTGGGAATCTTACAGATGAAATGCTAAGAGACCAAATAGTGGAAAAAACTAATTTGTATACATGTAATTGTATAGCACAACGGAAGATGTTGGCGTTATATATATATCCACAATAGCAATAACAATAATAACTTGTAAAAAGTACGGTAATAAACTTTTCTGTAGTGTAGGGGACCCCCTGCAACGCTTAACGCTAGGGTATTAATGGGCCCATATTGCTACTCCATTCCCGGAAGTAGCAATAGAAGCAGAGACAGAGGGAACAAAGGTGAGTAAGGTGTATATTTTGGGATGGAGATACTCTTTAAAGAGACATAACAAATAGTGTATTATTGAGCTTTTCTGATTTACAGTACATACGCTAATCCACAATCTAAAATTCTGCTGTTTGTTGCAAAGACAATAATAATGTAAAATAAAAAGTTAACGTGAAGTATTTGAATTTAATGTCTATTAGCCTGCTCACAGGAGGATATTTGTACCACAGTGTTGAGCCTGACTACACAGGTGGGGTGACTTACTGGCAGCTTGTTTCTCTCCGGAATGTTCTCCAAACAGTGCCTTGCACGTGGGAGGAGTTCCACAGTGGTATTGTGATATTGTCCGTGCATGGAGGGGACCATTTTGGTCATATTTACCTGCCCAAGCAGGTGTTTTTCCCACTCTCCCACCCCTTATTTATTATTATTGTCTCCAGATATATTTTGTTTAAATATTTTGATATTTTTTTTACTAGAGATGGGCAAAACTGGTTATTTTCATTCCATTTTTGGATTTACAGATCTCGGGAAAAACACGAAGATTCAAAAATCTGAAAACAGAACATAATTTTGGGACTTCGAACCACATTTTTGATGATTATCGAATGTACAAGGTTATTTTCAGTAATCCTCAAAAATAACCTCGAACATACAATAACCCTCAAAAATACTATACAAAACTGCTTTCGAGTTTCTCATCTATTTTCAAGGATTATCGAACTTTCAAGGTTATTTTCGAGGATTACCAAAAATAAGCTCATAAATTTAATCATCTTAGAAAATGTGGTCTGAAGTCCTGAAATCAAAACAGTCTGCCCGGTTTCGGACAGAATATTCAGATCAACGAACGACCACAGGCTGAACGCATACACACATGCAACGATCGTCCAAAATGGTTCCAAGGCTAAGGGAGTGGATTGGGTGGATTAGGTCACAGAAGAAACTGACTCTTTTTGGCTAACTGTTAATTCTATCGCAGTTTAGCTGTGTCAGTGGTGTACCGTAACTATATATACACTTCATTCTTTTAGGAAAGGCTGTGGATGCTGAAACAACTTCCCTTTCTAAGAGAGCGATAACATTCAGCTTCTCAATATATATGGTGTGCTCCAGTTTTATAAGCATGAAGTAATATTCATCTATCTTAGAATAATTTAAAGTAATCCAATTATGCCCTGTCAAAAAGATTGCTACATGTCGTCATCCTCTTTAATAAGCAGTGATATGCATTAAACTACTTGCTACAGTTACATTTGCCTAAGGCCCCATAATTAAGTTTATTGCAGACATTTTTAACAAAAGACCAGCTGCATATTATAATATGTATTTAATCTAACTGTAAAGGCAAATAATTTTATAAAACTGCACTTAAAACTACCAAAATGCAAAATCACTTTTTATTTTAATCATCATCATTCAGGATCTGGTACATGCACTGCTTAGATGGAGAAATTCACTTTGTCCAGAAACAACCAATACTGTAATTTATTGCAGCTTTATTAAAAGTGATTCATATTAACCGGAAATCACTATAAAATAAAGGGAAATGAAAGGGTTAAATGAAAGCACAAGTGAACAAATACCCATAATGTAACCCAAGAAGCTCCAAACTGAATGGAAGTGGAATTGAATGTTTTTGGATGGTATTAAACAAAGATTATTTGTAAAGGATCCCACTTGTTTTTAGAATGAAAATGAAATGTAAGTTTGTCTCTATGAGCCAAAAAAAAAAAAGCAGGTTTTATTTACGATTAGATTTGTACAATTTAGTTTTATTTTTCAGATTAACACTTTACCCATGGCAGGCAGCTTCTCCAATAAAAAAGTTTCACTTGATTGCACATGGTTTGCCAGTTTTAAAACTGTGAACTGGTGCATTGGGAAAGAAGCCCCTAGAGAGCATTTGCCTTAACTTCACTCAACGCTTTCAGAGTGCCAAGAAAATTCTAAAACAAAGTTGTTCTCTGAATCTGACAGCTACAGTAAAGCAGAAAGATAATCTTGTTTATACCTAGGTATTTAAATGACGGTATATTGCTAAGAGCAAGCACAGGAATACACACTTGTTATGGCATATTCTTTTGGAGTCTTGTGCTCCAATTGATTCTTTTACAATGCTGGTTAAAGAGAGACGGATTCCACCATCTGGGCAAAAAAAAGAAAGTAATAAATCTCGAGGAGCTTGAGAAAAATAACATGTACTACTACAAAGGAGTAATTAACAATAAAACACGTTTAGAAAAGAATGGATGAAAGGAAGCAATCTTGAGCAGAAAAAGGAAAGCAAAACCTAAACACTTTCTAAAAAGAGGATATAAGTAAGATCTCACAAGTGAGGTTGCTGTATAGACAGAGACTTCAAGGAGTTTAAAATAATTAAAGGTTTTTGGCACCTTAAAAGAAAAGAATACTCAAGACATGTTCCAAAGACTTTTCAAAGAGCTTACACTGAAAAAATAAATTCACTTACTTATACAGTAACTACAGAGAACAGCACTGGCATTCACAGCCATTCATTTTTTGCAGCCAAGGCAATTTAGAGTAACAGATGAATAAGGTACTTTAAATACTGAAAACCAGAAAGTTTATTCCTGTTTTTCATGATTTATATAATAACATTTTCAACTTATTTTTTTTTCTCATTGAATATTATAAAATATTATTAGAATAGTTGCATACTTCATTTGAGCTGAAAAAATGCAAAAGTCTATCAAGTTTAACCCTGCCATGCAAATCACGCTTGTTCTGATATATTTAAAAATAAACTAAATGGTAACTCCCCTATGAGCTGTACCCAGATGTACTGTATAACTACAAGGAAACCTAAGCATCTGGAACTATCTTTAGGTTGTCCTTAGTGAAAGTCATGTGGGGAACAGATTGAGTAATTGGAGCAGATTGAAAAGAGGCAAATTGAATGGGGGCAAAATCGATGAATTGGGTGTGTACTGTACACATTGGGGCATATTTATAAAAGAGCGAAAAGTAGCAAAATGTTTTCGCATTCACTTTTCGCATGGGTTTTCGCCAAAAAGACAGTTAACGCTATTTATAAAGGTAGCGTTAACGAATGGCGAAACCGTTTCCGCGAGCTATCGTTAAACCCTTTTCGCATTATTTCGCAATGGTAATTTTAGCGAAAAGGGAGCGAAAAGGCATAACGCAATTTATAAAAGAGCGAAAGGTGGTTTTTGCGTTAAAAAGAGCGAAAGATTAGCACGACCCTGAAGGTGGTGAAAAGTCATTGTTTGAGCGAAAAGGCATTCTAATGGGTAATATGCCTTGAAAAAGCGAATGCGCATTAGAAGGGCGATCGCGCATTAGAATGAAATATGCCTTGGAAAAGCGACATTAGAAAGGCGAACGCACATTAGAAAGGCGAACGCGCATTAGAAAGGAGAATGCACATTAGAAATGCGACCGCGCATTATAATGGAATATGCCTTGGAAAAGCGAACGCACATTAGAAAGGCGAACGCGCATTAGAAAGGCGAACGCGCATTAGAAAGGCGAACGCACATTAGAAAGGCGCCCGCGCATTATAATGGAATATGCCTTGGAAAAGCGATCGCGCATTAGAAATGCGAATGTGCAGTGCAAAAGAAAATTGTATTCCAATTGAGAAATTCTAAGAAGATTGACTAAATAAGACATGGCTGACTTCTTGGTAAATGTGAGGTGGCCATTTTGAACTTGACATCATTTTCTAGTGGGCTTTTCTGGTTTTGAATGGTTTTCGCAATGCAGTCTTCTTAGATGCGTTAAGTTTTCGCTGCGATACTTTTCGCTCTTTATCGCACCCGTTCGCCTTTTTCAGCCGCAAAGTGTTTTTTTCGCTTTTTTATAAGGCGAAACGAAGACCCAAATGGCGCTATTTTCAAAATGGCGCTATTTTCAAAATGGCGCTATTTTCACTGCGATGTGCTGCGCTAATTATTTGGCGAAAAAGACAATCCTTTATAAATATGCCTCATTGTGCTGCTTACCTTCTCTATTGGGATCCTTCTGTGTTCCATTTTTCTCTTTTTTAATATCTTCTCCCCTGGTTCTTTACTTCTGTATGTCTATTCAATTGCCCCCTCCCTTTCTTTTCAATTCAATCTTTAATTCCTCTTCTTTTTTTTTTTTTTTTACAATTTGTGGCCTTGTTTTCTTATATTGCACTTTCCCATCTTAAAGTCAATTGTTTAATGAAGTGGTTCTCACCCATTTTTAGACTGTGGCACACTTGACAATTCAAATATCCCTTGCAGAATACCTATTGTCTTATTATTGGACTTATTCTAACCACATTGTATGCAATATTCTTCATTTGATTAAATTTATCATGGATATATATTTTTAGTTCAACATAACAAAAATTAAGGAAATCTTTATGGAAACTGCTATTAGTGTCACTTTAAGAAAGGTTACCACATGGGTTTTGGAAAAGTAACCCATGCATCCACTCCAATTGCATAAGCAGCACTTTTTTTGTGACTATTTATCACAACAAATCACACAACAGTAAGATAACAAATGTTATCCCAGAGCTGCAAACGCTGTACAGATCCAGAGCAATAGTAGATTTTGGTAAACAGCCACTAAGTCTATTATTTGTTCATTTGATTTTCATTCACCATGTTTATTTAAATTGGTCTGCAAGAGTTATCTTGAATTAAACCTGTTGTCTTTCATGGTTTCTTACCACCAACACAGTGAAATTGTTTTTTAATGGGAAACTAAAGGTACTTTTTGAGTAATTAGAAAGTGTTTAATTTGAAATATCACCAATCTATGGGTGTATTTACAAAGCCACAATATCAGTATTTATTGGTATTTCTGCTTCTCAAGGACATAGAAAAAGAAGGACATTGAAACAAGAAGTAGAATTAAACATGGTTTGTGCATCACTGTGCTGGTGTGGTGTATTAGAAGGGACAGTTTTGTCAGTACCATGCAATGTGCATCCTGACACATGTATAGGAACCTGGAGCAGATGTTCAGCTGTGTGTCAGGTGGGAGTGGGTTGCCCGTTTGGAAGCTGAGGTGGAGAGTCTAAGGTGGCAGCTTGCAGCATTGCAGGGATTGGCAGAACTGGGGGGTCAGCAGGCACTGGCTGGGGCCAGTATAGAGGTGGGTGGAAGTGGGACAGGGAAGGTTGAGGGGGAGGTAGTTTTGTTAGGGTTACTAGGGGAAGTGGGGGATGGAAGGGTAGGGTGGCTTCTTCCCAGATTGCCCATCCCAACAGATTTGCCTCCTTAGGTAAAGTGGAGGAGGACACCTCGGAATTAGCCTGTATGGAGGGGGATAGTCCCTTGAGCACCCAGGGGACTGCCATCTCTGATACAAGGGAGGAGGAACGAAGGATCAGGAATGCAAGGCAGGTGGTAGTGGTAGGGGACTCCATTACAAGGAAGGTAGATAGGGTAATCTGCCGCCAAGACCCTACATGCCGAACTGTGTGTTGCTTCCTGGTGCTAGGGTTCGGCATGTGGTGGATCGTGTAGACAGATTATTGGGTGGGGCCGGGTGTGACCCGGCGGTCTTGGTTCACATTGGTGCCAATGACAAAGTTAGAGGAGGAGGTAAGGTCCTTAAACATGATTTCCGAGTGCTAGGGGCCAAGTTAAAAGGAAGGACCTCCAGGGTAGTGTTTTCAGAAATACTACTGCAGCCACGTGCTAAGCCAGGGAGACAGCGTGATCTTAGGAGCATTAATGCGTGGCTAAGAGAGTGGTGTAAGGAAGAAGGGTTTGGGTTTATTGAGAACTGGGCAGACTTTGCTGTCGGCTACAGACTCTTTAGTAGGGATGGGTTGCACATCACTGATGGCGGTGCAGCTGTTTTAGGGGAGAAGATGGCTAGAGGGTTGGAGGAGATTTTAAACTATGTTTGGGGGGGAGGGTAATAGCAGTCTCACTGGGATAGATAGCCCAGGAGGAAAGCAGGGTGTAGATAGGCCAGTGGTGGGCGGAAAGGGGGGTGGGGCTAGCATAGGGGATATGTTTATTAAAGTGTACAAATAAATTACAGTGTACAATCTAAAATGAATGTTTGCAAATGCGGCAAGCCTGGCTGACAAAATGGGTGAATTGGAAATTATGGCATTAAATGAAAAGTATGATGTAATAGGTATAGCAGAAACATGGTTGAACAGTTCTCACGACTGGGCTGTAAATTTAGAAGGATATGCCTTGTTTAGGCAGGACAGAGAAAAAAGGAAAGGGGGAGGATTATGTGTTTATGTTAAAAAAGAATTGAAGCCAAATGTAAAAAAAAGAGATAACTGGCGATATGGATGTTAAAGTTTAGGAAATATGGGTGGAATTAGGCAACAGGAAAGGGGGTAATGTCATTGTTGGTGTCTGCTATAAGCCGCCAAATGCTAGCAGAGGAGGTGAGTCAACTTCATATGCAGTTGGCAAGGGCTGCAAGTTTGGGGAGTGTGCTCATTATGGGGGACTTTAATTACCCTGACATTCATTGGTGTAGTGGAACTGCCATCACAGAAAAAGGCGATGATTTCCTGAATTTGCTGCAGGATAATTTTCTCTTACAGGTGGTTGAGGTTCCTACTAGAAAAGGAGCTCTGTTGGATCTGGTAATATCTAACATTGTGGAGTGCATTATAGATATAAAGGTAACTGGAGGCTTAGGGAATACTGACCATAAAAATAGTGGCGTTTGGACTTTGTTATCGAAAGGAAAAGTGCACTGGGTTAACAAAGACTTTTAATTTCGGGAAGGCAAATTTTCCCAGGTTAAAAGCATCTCTTCAGAATGTCAACTGGGATAATGTATTATCAGGTAAAGGTACTGAACAGAAGTGGACTGTGTTCAAGGGGATTTTAAGCCAGTTCACATCTAAATTTATACCATTGGGAAATAAATGATGTAAAAAAAATAAATCCGTACCCATGTGGCTGATTCTGATGTTAAGAGGCAAATGGAAAGGAAGAAAAAGGCATTTAAAACCTTTAAGGCAGAGGGAACGGAAAGGGCCTTTAGGGATTATAAAAACTGGAGTTTAAGAAAGTGTAAGAAAGCAATCAAACTAGCTAGAATTAAAAATGAAGTTAGGATAGCTGAACAAAGCATCACTAAGCCTAAATTTTTTTTTAAGTATATTACTAATAAGAAGATGAGGACTGAGAATGTGGTACCATTAATTAATGGGGATAAGTTAGTTATGGAGGATGGCGATAAAGCAAATTTCTTGAATACTTTTTTCCCCTCTGTATACACTATAGAAGATCCAAGTACAGATATCATAGAGTATAGTAGCAATAATGGTATAAAAGTGTATTTAAGTGCACTTTGGTTAACTGAGGATATGGTACAGAAAGAACTAAATAAGGTTAATATTAATAATAATAATAATAAATCTCCTGGACCAGATAAAATACATCCTCGGGTACTTAGGGAGCTAAGTTCAGTTTTATCTAGGCCATTGTTTCTTATTTTTGCAGATTCCCTCATGTCCAGTGGTGTGCCTCTGGATTGGAAGAAGGCTGATGTTATTCCAATATTTAAAAGGGTAGCTTCAGTGGTGGGGAAGATCCTGGAAAGTTTATTAAGGGAACATGTTCTAGAGTATGTTTCAAGGACTGACCTTATAAGTAGTAACCAGCATGGATTTAGGAGGAATAGATCTTGTCAAACTAACTTGCTTGGCTTTTATGAGGAAGTAAGTAGAAATTTAGACTCTGGCATAGCAGTAGATGTAGTTTACTTGGATTTTGCGAAGGCTTTTGATATAGTCCCCCATAGGCGACTAATGTATAAGCTGAGGTCTGTTGGTCTGGGGAGTCACATTTGTACATGGATAGAAAATTGGTTAATGAATAGGATGCAGAGAGTAGTTGTAAATGGGGCTTCATCATTATGGACTAAAATGCTAAGTGGGGTGCCACAGGGTTCTGTGTTGGGGCTGCTTCTATTAATCTATTTATTAATGCTTTGGAAGTGGGTATTGTCAGCAAGATTTCTGTGTTTGCTGATGACACAAAACCTTGTTGACCATTAAAAACTTCAGAGGATGTGCAATCGTTGCAGGGGGATCTAGATAGATTATCACATTGGACTGCTAAGTGGCAGATGAGATTCACTGTTGATAAATGTAAGGTGATGCATTTCGGACTTAAAAATCCATGTGCTACTTAGACTATAAATGGCTCTGTGTTAAGTGAATCCCTGTTGGAAAAGGATCTTGGAGTTTTGGTGGATAACAAACTTAAAGGAATCAAGCAGTGCCAGGCGGCAACAGCCAGAGCCAGCATGGTATTGTCTTGTATAAAGAGAGGTATGGATTCAAGGGAGGAAAATGTAATTCTCCCTCTTTACAAAGCATTGGTAAGGCCTCATTTGGAATATGCAGTGCAATTTTGGAATCCTGTGTACAAAAAGGACATCTTTGAAACGGAAAGGGTTCAGAGAAGGGCAACTAAATTAATAAGGGGATTGGGGGAGATTGAATATGAAGACTGAAGAATATGAGACTGGAAAAGTAACAATTATGTACGCTGGAGAAAAGGTGCTTGCGTGGGGATATGATTACTGTGTATAAATACATTAACGGGCCATACAATAAACTATCTGGGGCATTGTTCACCAATAGAACATGAGGACATGAGGACATCCCTTAAGACTTGAAGAAAAAAGGTTTAGGCTTCAAGTTCGGAAAGGGTTTTTCACTGTGAGAACGATAAAGCTATGGAACTGTCTTCTAGTGGACGTTGTTATGGCAGGTTCATTGGTCAGTTTAAAAAAGAATCTGGATGAGTTTCTGCAAACAAGGAATTTACTGGTATTAATACATAAAGTAGTGTTTTACAATTTACAATTGCCACTTGTAGTCAGGAAGGAATTTTTTCCCCCTTCATAAATTTCGTGGATTTTTTTGCCTTTCTCTGGATCAACAGTTAGGCAGGAAATGAAGATATTGCTAGATAAGTTGGACTGGATGGACATATGTCTTTATTCAACCTCAAATACTATAAACCTACACATTCAATTACATACACTGGACACCCAAAAATCTAATCACACACACTGTACACCCACACATCTAAACTATAAACCTGCTTTTTACCAACTACTACAGACATAAAAATTACAGCGCAGTTAAAACATACTGAATGGCAGGAGTATTTTACAGTATGACCATGTCATTGTTTTACACATTGTAAAATACCAGAATTAAAGGCCAAGATAAAATACTGCTCCGTATTGGTATTTTGCTAAATGGTACAGACAGCAATAAAGGAGTGGTATTGCAATATAGTGATAACTCTCCATTGTATATATCAAAATATAGGCGAACAAGCTCATTAATAAGCTAGGGCATGGGACCCCATATATATGGGTGGTGCTCAGGAAACAACACATATAAAACCCTCAAAATTATATAGGGGCAGACCCTATAGATCCCTTTCTATGTACTCATACCCTTGTAGCCCAATTTTGTAATGAAGTCAGTCTTAAATCCCCTCACAATCTACAAACACCATATAGGTACCAAAAATATATTTATATTTCTAACTTACACTTTATTCAAAAACACATAAATCAACAGTTATAAACACATTTGGGCATCCCCGATAGCAGCAAAACATAAAGTCCCGATATCTCAGTGAGGAAAGTGTCTGTCTGTATAAATTGTCCATTGGACGTCCTATATTGTGGGTCCAAAAGGGAATATATCATATAATAGTGTGACCAGAGATCAGAGCCGTCCAGCTCTACTGTGCTACCTTAATACCACCAAGAATAGTCCAACTCGGGACTAATGACCGTCACAGGGCAATATCAAATAAGGAGAAGGGTTACTCATGGACCAATACTGCTCTTTCCGGACCTGCCACCAGGTACCCTTATAACCGAAATCCTCCCATCTTCGTGCAGTCTCTTCACCCGGAATATTTGTGGTAGGTACACTGCATGTTCAGGTAACTATTTGTCTTTTATGACAATTAAAGTGTACCCTTTAATTAATTGCAAATGTACTGGAATGTATTTTAAAATACACTCACTGCCTGCCATTTAGTGGCATATTTATCTAGGCATGGTATTGCAGAATTTATCACATTCATCAACATTGCAAAATTCCAATTGTAGTCGGTATTAAGCAATGCCATTTTCATTTTGCACATAATGATCAGGGTTGCAAACTAGCAATACCACGGAGTATAGCCCAAACATTCTGTGATCCTGCAGTGTTTACTTAGAGAATCAGAGGTGGAGGGGAGGGGCAAGTATAATTATCTGTATTAAAAGTAGTATTAGTATGGTCGTATTATTTATCGTTATTTTTGGTGGGTTATGAAACTCTCTCTCTAATCTGCCCATTATTTGTTTCAACTTCATAGTACAGTTAGTTACTGAATTAAGCTCAGGTGAAGTGAAGTAACAGTAAATTAAGGGAAAAGCCATTTATGTTTACTTTCAGGAAATGGTGCCAAAAATAAATGGAGATAACTAACTTGCTCCAAAAGCAGCAAATTATTTTACATGGCAAAGTGAAATTAATTAGGCAAAATGTGTTCATCATTGCAGAGGATTCTGCCGTAATTATGGAAATAGGATAATCTAAATCAAATCTAACAACTCATCTATTTATATTTTTATAGTTGACTAATGCAATAAATTAATGATGATTACAAGTTCATTTTGAATATTAAATATGTATCACGAGTAGATACAATTTCAGTATAGTGAGAACCGACAAAGCTGGCACACTTTTAACTTCTAGACCAGTTGCAGATTGTAAAACACCCATCACTGATGTTTGAATGCACCTGCACTTGATTATTTTACTGGCAATGCGTAAGAAGCAGATGTATAACAATGAATTCTAATTTTAATTTTTACAGGTAGGTCAGCCCAAAGACACAACTGCAATTTAAGTACCCTTAAATGGAAAAAAGTCAATGGTATGTACCTAATAGTAAAGTAATGAAGAAAAAAAAAACATAGCAACTACAGTATAGCCCTATTTCTCAAATTTTCAACAGTTCAATGAGCAATTCAGTTCATCCAAGCTATATGAAAAGTGCCCTTTTGAAATGTAAACTCATGTTAAAGCTGGCAATACACAGCATTGATATTTTAAATGAGTCAGAAGACATAATATCAATGGAAATTTTCCTTCCACCCCCACACTCTGTCTGGCATGTTCTAGGTAAAACTAAGCCAATACAGGCAAAAGGAACATTTTAAGTACTGTATTAAGTAATGGTTTAAGTAAAGCCAGAAGGAGGAAGATGTTCAGGTGCATTTTGAGTGCATCTTACACCAGGGATGGATTAAAGGGCATGTCCACCCCCAAAACTGAAATTTAACCCCATACTGGCCCCACTCTGTAGTTTAAAAAAATCCTTACCTTACATCTCTGATCCAAATGGATGCCCTGCTATGCCATTTCTAAGTCCAGAAAACAGCAGTGTAGGAGCTGTCAGTGACTCATCCTGTGCCTGTCTATGCCTCAACCTCATCAAGGTTTGAGGCATGTGCAGGAGAGCCCTCCCCCCCTTCCTCTCCCTCCCTCTCCCTCCCATTTTCCTCTCCCTCCCCCTAGCTCCAAACGCCTTGGATATATTGTAGGTATCCCTCTCCCAGATCCAACCACCATAATAGAATTTTGAGAAAGTCCCCAGATCGATACTTACCTTCCCTCTCTCCCCTGGCGGTCTGAGCAGCCGGCAGCCACATCCGTGATTGGCTGCCTCTCAGCCAATAAGGGAAGCGGCTGCCGGTCCGGCCCACTGCTTGCAGTTCCATGCAGGCAGAAGGCCAGGCAGTGCGGTGAAGGAGAGGGAAAGTAACAATTGGGGGACTTTCTCAAAATTCTATTATGGCGGTTGGGGCTCCGGGAGGAATACCTACAATATAACAAAAGTTACAAAAAGGGGTGGACATGCCCTTTAAGTTCAATTAGGCACCGAGCAGTGCTGACATTTAGGGCCCCATGTTCTTATATTTTATTGCTGTAGCATTGAAGCGGGGGGCCTGATGTTTAGTGGGCCCTAGCCGGCTGCATAGGTTGCCTTAATGGCTAATCCTGCTCTGTTTTACACTACTCTTTGATCTCTCTCCACAGGCTTCTTGTCCATGCCACCAAAATTCTGTGACAAATTTAGGACTCTACAGGAATTAACTATTTGCTTGCTAGTATTGGATGGTGGAGTTTCAATACTATGCTACATTAACATCAGACAAGTTTGTAGTCTTGTAGCTATGTTTAAAGTAGGTAGGAGGTGTAGGAGGCAAGGAATAAAATGGCAATTAAGGTGCCCATACACTGGACTCTTCCAACATTCACGCAATGTTGTCCAGACATTAGCAACATTTGTCAAGTGAACTTGACCCGATCTTCTTGCAATTTGAGTTGCGATTGCTAAATGAATAACCCAGAAAGAGAATGTTGGAAGGTAATAACTGTTGGCCAAAAAATATTATATTTATATGTTTTATAGGTTTGTTTTATAGAAGTTCATTCTATAAAATTCCTATATAGTGAATGGGAAACATTACATAAATACTTAGCATTGTTGGACTGGTCAAATACTTTGCTTTATTTTGTAGATAACAGTATCACAGTTATTAATACTATCTTTGGTAGTCTTTGTATTGTTACCCTCAATTATCCTACAGGATACTTACACTTGATGGAACTATTTTGTCTAACATTTATTACAACACTCGATCCCTCACCAACTAATAGAAGTTGCAACTCCAAATATGTCAGTCAGTTAATGGTCCGCTGGGGCACTAAAAGAGAATAACAGTGAGATACTGTATATTTTAGTATTGTTAAAATTAGTGTAAAATCCCAAGTTGACCATTGCAATTTTGGGTTAGTGTGGATTTTATACTCATTATACAAGCGTTCACCAAATCTAAATGTTATTGGAAATCATGCAGTGAATCTGATGTAATAACGTTTAAGTTATGTTTTGTCCTACCTAGTAGCACAAAACGCAACAGTCATGTATTGGCCTGTAAAAGTCTTGAAAAATGCCACTGCTTACTTTACTGTGTTTCCACAATATTGTATCCCCTGTCACTACTCTATTTCCCCAATTGGACCAACCACTAATTATTGGATTGTTATGCTTGTGTAGAAATGTAATTATTTTTACACCTACATTTCCAAAAACAAACAAAGAAAAAAAAAAAAACACCTCTCTATCTACAAAAGGAATTAAATATCATTATATACGCACCAAATCTTCCTTCATATTTTCTACTGTAGAACATACAACTTTTTTACTTTAATATTTAATCTACAATGAAGGTCACATTGCAATAAGGGAATTGCTACAGCAGATTGTCATGTTACTTGTATTTTTTCTTAATAAAATAAAATATTTCATTATATAAAATAAGGTCAATAGGTGGTAAAAATGATGGAAGGAGAAAGACATAAAATTCTGAGAATTTACTTTACTCCTAAAACTTACTGTAAAATAAAACAACATTAACAATTTATTAAAAATATAGTGGCTTGTTAAAAGTTAAGATATCACTTGTTGTCCTCTTATTATCTTTGTTACAGACAGTGTTATGCTTTTATCCTGTGAGATGGCACATTTAATGACACCTATTAAAATCATCTGAAGAAAATACTCTCATTAGTTTTCAAGGGCTTGTTTTCTTTGCAGACTTTGTCATAGTTTTAGGATCGTTTTCTTTTCTTCTTGATGTAGTCAAGATTTTATTTTCTTGTTCATGAAATGTTAAATGTAAGCAACATGAGGTGAGAGAGGCTGATAAAGTCTTTGCTTTGCCATGAGTTTTAACAGTCATGCCCAAGGCATTTTTTTTGCTTTTACAGTGATAATCAGTGTTTCAGTTGCCGAGCAACTGGATGAAAGTATTCTCCCAGCTTGACAAAACAATTTCTATGTTTTTCTTCCCCTTTCACTTGACTGCTTCTGTTTCATATCCTTTCTGGCCATCATGTAGTGGAAGAGTTCAGCCATTTATTCAAGTGTAATTTCAACAGATGTGTTTTATTTAACATGCATGTAAAGAAACTGAATCTAAAAAAAATGCACCCACCAAAAGACATTAAGACATAAAGTGCATTGTTTAGCCAAGCAGACCTTTATATTTGTTGTCAGTATATTTTATGTTGCAATCACCTACCATATTTTCGCATTTCAAACTGTGTTCTGCTAGATATTTTCATCCAATATTGGCTAGAAATTTGCAGTAATACAGACATTGGTAAAGACTGCCAGACCCATAGAAAAAGTGTGATTTCTTCTAGCTAAGGAATGCGTGGAAGCTTCCACGTGATGCACAAACCTCAGAGCAATTTTTCCCATTAACCCATAATGGGATTTAATCACATGAACCTGAAACCTCAGAATGTTTATCATCTATATATGCTTGTGAAGGTTCTCATTCATCCTAGTCATGGTATATCTGTTGTATTCAGTTAGATCAACTGGACTTTAGTTCTTGAAGACTTTTTGCTAGTCATCCAACTGGCTTTCTCAATTCAGAATGACTTGTACTGTAGAAGAATCTGTTGGCAATTAAGTACCCTGGAAAGTCTCAATAAGCATATGACAAGTATTAGGGACCTTCTGTATGCAAGGTATTGATTACATTAAGGCTAAGAGTTGTTATAAAAACTGCCCAGTGTAAGGGACAAAACAGCATTGTTAATGGCAGACAGTTGGAGTCAAACCCCCCCCCCCTCAATTCAGGTCTATTCTTTTCCCTTCTAGTTTTAACTGCAGTGTATTTAATCAAAATTGGAATGCTGGTTAAATAATTAATCTGCTCCCCCCTTCATAAAATAATATGCAGATCTCTGTATTACTCAATACAGTCCAGATTGACTCAGATTATGGCTACCTTCCTGCCCTCCAAATACAGTACTATCTGTGTATGGAAGGCAGCATTAATTAATTTGTTTAATAGTTTAGAGTAGAGATATGTCCAGGTTTCAAAATGAACCTTGTTTTGTTTCAAAACTGCCAGTTTCTTCATATCAGGTGGAATTTTCATAAATGTTTAAAGTTGAAACTTAAAGGAGAACTAAACTTAAATTATAATTTTTTCTCCCCAGAATGGATAAGAACAAAGTCCATATGCACACTAACCCCAGGCGGGTGCAAACAGTCCAAAGTCCCTACTTCAAAGGGAACGAATAGCTATAAAATATCACAGGTAGACTTGCACTCCAAACAGTGAATAGTTTATTAACAGCCAAACATCAGCAAATCAAACAACGTTTCGGGGTAACAACCCCTTCATCAGGTGATGTGAACAGCAACACAGTGTTGCGTTTCACATCACCTTATGAGGGGTTGTTACCCCGAAACGTTGTTTGATTTGCTGATGTTTGGCTGTTAATAAACTATTCACCGTTTGGAGTGCAAGTCTACCTGTGATATTTTATTTTCTCCCCAGAATACCTATACATTGTAAGATTCTCCTCTAGTAAGTTGCATTTAGTACATGTAAGAAATAGATTCTGTAAATAAGAAGGCTTCCATGTATTTGCTAGTACAACCCACAGCCCATGAAGCCATCAAAGAGCCACACCCTCTGACCCCAGTATTCACTGTCTCTTTGCAAAGAGTGTTTTCTATACAGATGTCTCCTCATCAATATGTATGGAAGTCCCTAAAAAGAGTTTGAAAGCTGCTTGTTACAATTCAGTTGTCAGTGTAGGTTGCTGGTAAATAAACTGCAGGGTAACAAACAGCTTTCAAAGTCTACCAGGGACTTCCATATTCCATTTTTTCCCTTTTCCCTTTTCCCTTTTCAAATGTTCATGGACTCTCTGCTTATTCAGTGTTGGCACTCCGGGTAAGGCACCAGGTTTAAAAATACACAGTTCGGAAGGTCAAAAGTTCAATACCCCAAATTACTGTACCTTTATTATTTGCTTCCATTATTTTCCTAGTAACAGATTCTGCATGTACCAGTGGTCTATATAGTATCTCTGTTATCCTAGAGATAAGAGCTTTGCTTTTAGCAAGATGGAGTAAATTTACAAGTTGCCGGTTCTATTCCCCAGACTTACTTTTATTTTTTTTTATTTTTGCTGAAATGTGAGTATTCTGTTTCTTACATCCATGCTATCTATGAAATAAACTGCAAAGATTACTTTTCTTTTTGAATAAAAAGTAAAGGATTATATCATTATTAGGACAGGAACATTGAATGTTTGAAAACAAAAATCTGAACTCCCTGTTCTGTGTCAGGATGAGGGAGGATCTCTGTGCTATAATGTGATTGGCTGTCAGCTTCTAGGAAGCAAGGCTGCAACTTCCTTGTTTTGATCTGATGAGCACTACAGAGCATGTGCCTGTATGCAGACACTTAGCTGTTTTTTTTTTACCCAGCTAAGGTGGATTGTGGGAGTTGACCCCTAGCACTCACAGGTTATTTTTTATAAATCACAGAATAGCCACAGCATATGGAGAGATGAGACACAGCTTTTTGTACGTTTGTGAATGTGCTTTGTCTATTGGTACATTGTTGTCCTGAGACCTTACTTCTCTTTTAACTGAGCTATTGAAAATGTTTACATAGTTAGGTCGAAAATCATACTTTTTGGTTTCCAACCTTGCGACTACCGGTACATTAATGGAGTCTAACAAATACAATCTCTTGTCCCAGGAATAAATGAAAAAAACTTGATGGATAGCACTAGTTGATATATGTGGCACACTCACTCCAGAAACAGACAATGAAAAAAGTCTTGTCAAGGATATACATATGCTTGACAAGGTGTCAAAATTACCTTTCAAAAAAGAACACATTTATCATTGAGTTATTATTAAATACATGGTCTGCACTCATGAAAACTAATGGGAAAAGCTAGGGAAAATAAATTTTGTCTTAAAGGGCAACTAAAGCCACAGAACAAAACTAAACCAGAAGTCAGGACGCCTTGATATAAAACCAGTAATCTGCGTCTTACCTCTCATTTTGATACAGGTGCTGGGAAATTTACCTAAATAACATATGGTTTGTGCTTTACTTCTCAGCATTCTAGTATCAGACAGTTTGGTCAACAACCATTATGTTCTGCACATGCTCAGTCCTTAGCTATGGCACAAACTTGTTACAGTTGGTCACACCCATTAATGATATCTAGCCAATCCTTTTACAGGACAGATAAAGCAAGGAAGCATGTGACTGAGGTCAGGAGGTGTGGTCTGACACTGCACATACACACAGATACTTCATCCAGTTCTTAGCAGGCTTTGATTTATTCTAACAGAGTTTACTAAAGTGGCATTTTATATTTTATTGGTGTTTTTTTAGGGGGGGTTGTTTTCAGATTCTGGAGTATAAAAAATTGGGTTTAGTTCTCCTTTAACCTTCGGGGACAGATAGGGTTAATTAAATGCAATGGATTTAGGAGGTTATGCCTTAAATAAAAAGAGCGAAAAGTCCAGGAACATGAATTTTCCATTCTCAAGAGTGATAAGCTATATTGCGCAGGCTGAACAATAATGGGTGTTGGAGTGCGTGAGTCAAACTGTCGTTTTCTGTAATTGCATTTATTGCATGTAAAAGGCACAAAGAAACATAACCTTAGGAAAGAATCATGTCCTTTAATGTCTGATTCATATCTACTTTCTTTGGCGTTATAATATGTGAAATAGCTTTTAAAATAAAATCCCCATTGTGTCCTTTTGTATGGTAATGCGGGTGATATTTTAGAAGAAATGGCACCTTTGAGCAGACTGGGTTTTTATGTTAATTAACCCTTACAGTACTAGGCACACTAGTACATCGCACAGACTTTGATTCTATTTCCCATGTCACATGTGCATTCTTGTGTGGATTGGCGTATAAAATCATAATGCATATACAATGAAATAATTACTCAGACGTACTTGCTGCTTTCTGAGCGTGACAAATAAGAAGATGATTGTAGAATCTGTATAAAACCAAACAGGTTACATTTTTCATTACAATGCTTTGAATTTTAGATTTTACATGGTGATGTAATAACAATTCTTATTGTTAAAAATGGTGCTAAGTTTGCCCCAACCAATCAGCTGTTAGCTTTTAAATGGAAGCACCATTTTTAACAATAAGAACTAATTACATCACCTTGTAAGTTTCATTATTTTGACACATAATTTTGAATTTGTTACACTGAATGTTGAATATTCAACAAAACATTATGACCAAATTCAAATGTTCTGCCTGAAGCCAGGTTTGGTTTGAAAACAGGACTCATTACTATTATTAACTTAATTTAACATGTTATACCTTTAAAGCATTGAACAGAAGTGTATTCCAAATATGATATGAAATTAGTTGTTTTTACATTTAGATGGGTAAGTTATTCTTATATTAGTACATGATAAGCTGGTGGACAGGGATGTAACTACCAGGGGAGCAGACTCTGTGACTGCAGGGGGGGGCATCCTTCATATTTTCCCTATGATAAAGATAGAGCCCTTTTTACAAACATAACTACATACAGTACAAGAGACTATCCCCCTTAAGTCTAAAGCTCCATACAAATGTTTGCTTTCAGCCAGGATGCCAGGAGAATGAGCATGAGAATGTTTGAGGGGCACATGTGTGGCTGCTCAGTCGGGTGATGTTCCTTGATCTGCTGGGTTTGACCACTAACAAAATCCGGCCAAAAGGCAATTAATGTTAAAGGAATAGTTCACTGGAAAGTCAATTCAAAGATTGAAGTCAATCATAGTTCCTTAACCTCCCGGTCTTCAATCAATGCATTAAAGGAATAGTTCACTTTTGCAGTGAACTATTCCTTTAAAGGGTAAGTCCACCCTAAAATTAAAGATTTGCTGTAGTGTAGCTTCCCCCCTCCCAATCCTAACCTCATTGTGTGTTAGTAAAAAAAAAAGTCGGTAGAAACTTACCAGACCAGTTTCCCTTGGCTTCAGCCTCCAATGCAACTTCCGGGAATGGAATGTCAGCTGCGTCTGTGATTGGCTGAGAGCCAGACAATGCAAAAACAGAAAAAGCAAGGCTACGTATGCTTTTTGATGGAGATTATGCTATATATAGAGTCTATATACAGATCCACAGTTTAAATAGTTACTAATACTAATAAACACCACAGCAGTCTCATAGAAACAGGAAGTATTTCAGCTAAGAGAGCAAATGCAGCTGCCCAGTTAGTTGCAAAAAAGGCTGAAGTAGAAATGAAAGCTGTTGAAAGGGATCAAAAGTTCAAAAGTGATTATGTATGTAAGATATATGGAAGGCATTCTCCAAGATAGTGATTAGAAAAAGCTAACGAACAACCATGTGATATTCCACATCAAGGTATTTACCACTATAAGAAGCCAGATAAGATCAGGATTGTTTATGATTGCTCTGCAAAGTTTGAAGGTGTTGCCTTAAATGATCATCTGTTGACTGGACCTGATTATGCAAATGGATTGGTTGGAGTACTATATAGATTCCAATTGAAGTTTTGTGTGGCATTGAGAAAATGTTTCATAGATTTCATGTTCGCAAAAAGGATAAAGATTTCATAAGGTTTATTACAAACTTTATCAAGAAACATGTTTATGTCGATGATGGCCTGATAAGTCTAGAATCTGCGGAGGCCACAATTAAACTGGTAAAAGAAGAACAAGCATTATGTGCTAAAGAAAAATTGCAGCTCCAAAAACTCATTTCTAATAGTCAAGTGTGTCAAGTGTGTGACACCGAGCGTGCAACTGGATTGAAAGACTTGGATCTTAATGATGATATCTGACCTGTACAGAGAGTGTTAGGACTGAGAAAAGACATAGAGAATGACAAATTCTTGCAATTGAGAAGAAACCAGCAACTAGACGTGGAATCATTTCAACTGTGGCCCATTATGATTCTTGGCCCCAGTTCTCCTGAAATGGAAAAAAGTACGTCTAGAGATGTGTCAAAACAGTATTAGTTGGGATGAACCATTTTTCAAATATCAGTAGTCATGGTTATGGGCAATGCTCTTACATTAAATTAATCAGTGATGATAAGGTACATTGTTCCTTGTTCAAAGAATAGAGTTAACAGCAGCTGTAGTCTCTGCTTCTGTGAGCAACTTATTAAAGAAGGAATTGATGCTGAATATGCCTGGACTGATTCTTTCTAAGGTAGCTTTAGGTTAAATCATAATGAGGCCACAAGGTTTATGCCTTTGTTGCAAAGTTCAGAGAATTAGGAAAACTATTGATCAAGGACTTAACCTTACAAGTGGATCTTTAATGATTTAGTTAGGAGAACCAAAATTAGGCACAAGAGTAAAACGCCTCACAAAACTAACTGTTGTATTCAAAAACTAGTGGTTCATGTTGAAAGTAATATAAAGCATTCTTCATATTAGCAAATCTTATTATAGAGGAACCAGCTCCAAAACTTTCTGTGCACTGTAAAGTATAGTTTATACTAAATTGTTTAATAAATTTTAATGCAAACTATCAGGGCGATGCAGCAACAGGTGCATCTCTCCTGTTTTGTAGTTCTGTTGATGTTATATCGGTTAGCGTGACCTAAGCTCCTTCAAGTCACGCTAAAGTTAACCAGGCAGCCACTGCAAGCGATGTTATATGCCCGAAAGGGTCATTCTATTGCAGCACTTTAAACACAAGCTAATAGCTAGCTTTAGAAATGCCATAATAGAAAAACACATGTTTGTGATGCTCCGAGAGCCGATATCGGCATATAACATCGCCGGGCTGTTTGCACCGGGCTCTCGGTGCATCGCCCTGTAAATATTGGAAATGTTTCTAAGAGCTAAGAAATTGCCATTGATTTAATTCTGTAACAGTTTGAGACGTCATAAAAATGTATGTCATAAATTAAGGTAATTTGGTGGGAGTGTAGATGTAGCTCATATGTACATATTTAATATGATAATAGTTTATTAGAGATTGGGACTATTTAAGTGTTAATATTTTTACACTGGTAGTTTAACTGTTAATTAGCATTTACACAAGCAAAGCATTCAATACTTTTAAAGATCTAAACAAACTTTCAAAGGTCACCTGAGTTCATTTAGAGCATCAAAGACAAAATTTAATACATTTTAGATTTAATATTCAAAAAAGGTGGACAGTGCATATAATACAAAAATAATAGAAAATGATGGTACAAATATAGACTTACAATATACACCCAACCAGATTGGACCTCAAAGTATGACACCAGACCTTAAAAGGTTTCCTATCTTTAAAGGACTTCAGTCCCCACAAAGAATTTCCCCGTCACATCTGCATGAGGGTGGGAGTACAACGACATGTCCCAAACCTTCCTTTAATCCTCAATTTACACAGACTTTCTCCCATTGAAAAATACAGTATGGGTTTATGTATATCACCTTTCCCTAATTGAATATTCCAATGATTCGTTTAATGTTGGCTAATCTATGACCTTTATGTAAACTCTGTTTAATCTCTAGATCATATTCTCTGATGTAAACCAGGCCCATGGTCTGGTTTGATGAAAGGTTAAAGGTTTTGAAATGGCTAGGGTCCCTTAGCTCCGCTTCTAAGGATCTGTAAGAGGTGGAATGTGGCTTTAATGCTATACAAGAGCAGTCCCTAAATATTTATGACCGTACAGGTCCCCAAATGTTAACCCTTCCCTGCCTAACATTATTCTGTTATTACAGGAACATTTTTTTGCAGAACATCATTTTTTGTATAGTTGTGTAAGACTTTAACATATGTCTATGAGTGACAGTTCAACTCACTTGAATTTCCTATCTGGCATATGCAGTAAATTGAAAGGGAAAGACATTCAATCAAAATGCCAGCTATATGAGTACTTTTGTCAATTATTTATATTTGCAATTGAAAAGAAAGTGTTCCAGAAATTGCTGCAACTTATGGAAACTTGGCCACCATTGCCAGGCCCAGGAAATATAATTCGTGATTTTTATTCTTCAAAAAAGATAATTTCACATAAATATAGTTTTTCTTTGTTATTACCTACTAATTTTAGCTGGCTGGAATAAATGCAATACTAATGTGCATTATTTTCATACAGAAATAGAAAGAATCAATGAATAAAAAAAAATAATGATGAAGAATTTAGTTGTGTACAAACAGTGACATCTTCTGGCAAAAACAGACGGTACAACCATTTGTTTAAACCTCAGAACTGGCAGGTCGGTAGGGCTTGGAGGGAAAAATATATCAGTATCATCATTACCACAAAGTAAGTTTGTAGTTTATATGTATGCACTGTAGGTAGTTTAATATGTACTTATTCTAAAAAGTGTACAATGTAGGTATAATATGCAGTTTACAAGGTATGTAATTAGTATACAATGTATATCTGTTGTATTCAATTAGATCAACTGGACTTGAAGTTTAGATCTTGAAGAAGTTTCGCTAGTCATCCGACTGGCTTTCTCAATTCAGAAAGACTTGTACAAGAATCTGTTGGCAATTATGTACCCTGGAAAATCACAATTAGCATATCACAGCCAGGTGTTAAGGACG
Organism: Hymenochirus boettgeri; assembly: GCA_019447015.1. Classification (NCBI taxonomy): domain Eukaryota; kingdom Metazoa; phylum Chordata; class Amphibia; order Anura; family Pipidae; genus Hymenochirus; species Hymenochirus boettgeri. The sequence goes on along the minus strand of CM033476.1, from coordinate 198,111,688 downwards.
TGATCGCATAGTGGCTAAGAGGTGTTATAGGAACGTCCAATGTAAGCTGTCAAAACAGCATTGTACATGGCAGACAGTTGGTGTCAAACCCCCCCACTATTTAGGCTTGGTTTTTTTATTTTCCCATAAATGGCCTACTTAACATCTCTCTTGAACCAGTCACGTTCCTTTGCCAATATGTTAACATTACAATCTTCAAAGGTATGTCCTTTATCATTAAGATGCAGGTACACGGCTGAGTCCTGACCTGGGGAATTGGCTCTTCTGTGCTGGGCCATACGTTGATGCAGTTGTTGTTTGGTCTCCCCCACATATAAATCAGAGCATTCTTCACTGCACTGCACTGCGTATATGATGTCACTTTTTTTGTGTTTCAGTATTGGGTCTTTCGGATGTACCAATTGCTGCTTCAGTGAGTTGTTTGGTTTAAAGCAGACAGGGATACAGTGTTTTTTAAAAATTCTACTTAATTTCTCGGAGACCCCTGCTACATATGGGATGACCATTTTCTTTCTCCTGTCTTGCTTTTCCCCTTCACTGTTGGTAATGGTTTTCTTTTCTTTCCTTCTACTTCTTTTGACAAAGGCCCAGTCTGGATAGCCACAAGTTTTAAGGGCTCCTCTGAGGTGTTTCATTTCTTTAGCCTTCACCTCTGTGCTAGTGGGGATGTTCTCAGCTCTGTGTTGCAGGGTTCTGATGACACCCAGCTTGTGATCTAAAGGGTGGTGGGAGTCAAAGATCAAATACTGATCTGTGTGTGTTGGTTTTCTGTAAACCTCTACTTCCAGTTTTCCATTTTCCTTGACTTCTACCAAGCAGTCCAAGAAAACCAGTGTGTTGTTTTGTGCATCTTGTAAATCTGATGTTTTGGTCTACCGCATTAATGTGTTCTGTGAAAGATTGTTCTTCCTTCTGGTGGATTTTAACCCAGGGGTCATCCACATATCTGAACAAGTGGCTGGGGGCTATGCCCTTAAAGGTATTAAGCACCTGTTTTTCTACCTCCTCCATGTAAAGGTTGGCCACAATGGGTGAAACTGGAGATCCCATAGCACATCCGTGTTTTTGCTTATAGAACTTTTCCCTGTATTTGAAATAGGTGGTATTCAGGCACAAGTCCAGTAAGGAACACACCTGTTCTGGGTTGAGGTCAGCTCTGCTGGTAAGAGTGCTGTCTTGGCCTAGCCGTTTTTTCACCATGTCAATGGCCTCCTTGGTGGGTATACAGGTGAAGAGAGATGTCACATCATAGGGCACCATAGTTTCTTCTGCACCGAGTACTAAATCTTCAATCTTGTTGGTGAAATCCTGAGAGTTCTGGATGTGAACTTTCCACCAATGGCCCTAAGATGTTGGCTAGGTATTTTGCCACCTTGTTTGTTACAGAGTTGATGCTGCTGACTATAGATCTTAGCAGTGCCCCTTCCTTATGTATCTTTGGGAGTCCATATATGCATGGATGTGCCTCACCAGGGTAGAGGCGATGATACATTGCTCGATCAATAGCTTTATCCTTTTGAAGCTGTTGTAGTAAGTCTATGACCTTTTTCTTGTAACAGATGGTGGGATCCCTTGTTATCATATGTGTCTCATATGTGTTGTTATCAGCCAGGAGCATGGTCACCTTATCATGGTAGTCTGAGGTGTTGAGTACCACTGTGCATCTTCCCTTGTCTGCTGGTAGAATGGTGATACTGGAATCTTTCTTGGGGGATGTTATGGCTCTTCTTTCCTGTGTGGTCAGGTTAGATGAAGGAGTTTTAGCAGTGGCTAAGGTGGCAGATACCTTAAGGCAAAGTTGTTCTGCCTCACTCTGTGGTATCTTGTTATTGTGGATTGTACAATGCTGTTTTGACACCTTACCCTGAGCGTTCCTATAACACCTCTTAGCCACTATCCAATCACGCCCTTAACACTTGGCTGTGATATGCTAATTGGGATTTTCCAGGGTACATAATTGCCAAAGATTCTTGGCTAAGTCATTCTGAATTGAGAAAGCCAGTCGGATGACTAGCGAAATGTCTTCAAGAACTAAACTTCAAGTCCAGTTGATCTAATTGAATACAACAGATATACCACGACCTGGATGAATCAGAACCTTCACAAGCATAGCTTACAATGTATTTTTTAATTTGTAATTTTGATCCAATTAAGCTCGAACACACAGATGGCTCAATTTTTTTTTGGTCTTTTAAATATACATACAGTATGTCACAAAAGTGAGTACGCCCTCACATCTTTGAAAATATTTTATTTTATATTTTCATGGAACAAGACTGAAGATATGACACTCTGATATAATGTAAAGTAGTCAGTGTACAGCTTGTATAACAGTGTAAATTTGCTGTCCCCTCAAAAAAACTCAAAACACAGTCATTAATATATAAACTGCTGGCAACAAAAGTGAGTACACCCTTAAGTGAAAAATGTCCAAATTGTGCCCAATTAGCCATTTTTCTTCCCGGTTGTCATGTGACTTAGTCTTAGACTTAGTGTTACAAGGTCTAAGGTGTGCATGGGGAGCAGGTGTGTTAAATTTGGTGTTATCACTCACATTCTCGCAAACTGATCACTGGAAGATGAGGCACCTCATATTGGGGATCGGGATCAAGAAAAAAATAATTGTTGCGCTACATAAAGATGGCCTAGGCTATAAGAAGATTGCCAAATCCTGAAACTGAGAAGCAACTCAATGGGCAAGGTCATACAGCTGTTTTACAGGACAGGTTCCACTCAGAACAGGCCTCACCATGGACCAAAAAAGTTTAACATTTATGTAAAATTCTGCACAAAATGGCTTCATATATTATGAATGCACCATAGAGCCAATCATTATGTTAATTATTCATCCACCAAATAGCAAATAGTACTATGCAAAAAAGATCTATATGTGAGGTGCAAGCAATCGCAATCTTAGAGAGAGTGATAAAAATGGTTCTTTCTACTCCTGTTATTCAAGTGCAGCAAAACTAGAGTGGCTCATATTGCCTTATTTTTTCATGTATTTTCTGGTGTTAAAAAAATACTAATGTTCTACAAATTCTGTCTTATTGCTGTGTTAATAAATGGTTCTTAGATCATGTTAAACTGTGCATTTAGTATACTATTTGAGGTTTAATAAAGACATATGCCCATCTAGTCCAACCTAATCAGCAATACCCACATTTCCTGCCCAATGGTTGATCCAGAGGAAACAAAAAAAAAAGAGTAAACAAATCCTTCCTGCTTATAATTATTGTGCATTTAAATAATGAACGTTCAGCAACAACAACAAAATATAGACCTAATACAAATGACGGTTTTACACAACACAATGATACTGCAATGATATGCTCATTTTTTAACATTGTCACTGTAAGTCACATTCTCCGAGGTGTAGAAGTTGACATGTTACTTACATTGATGAACATGGCTTTCTTTCTTTTAATGGCTTATATTGGCTAACTAGATAAAAAAAATTAAGCAAGCTTTCAGGAGCCTCAAGCCCCCCCTTAAGCCCCCTACACAGCTCCCTGGGCAAAACAACAATCAATGGCACTTCCCCCTGCCAACAACCTAGATGTGAAACCTGTGCACACATCCATATAACAGACCAAATATATATGCCACATTGTAAACAAATTCATCAAATTAAAGGATCATTCTCCTGTGGTTCTGCCAATGTGCATGAAACTGTGGACTTAATAGGGACATGAGTTTTATGGCCAAATATCAACTTATTCTACATCCCCATCCAGACTAAACCCACTCACTAGGACACTGTCTTGTACTGTTTAATACATTTCAAAAGACACTTTCCATTTCAAAGGACACTGTTCTCGCATTATTACAGCTATCTACTTGTGCCCATTTTACACCTTTAGAGAACATCTATTCTCCACTTACTTGTATTAAGTGGAGAATAGATTCAAGGGAGAAAATATTATTATCCCTCTTTACAAGGCACTGGTAAGGCCTCAAATAAGGCCTGGAAATTTAAGGAGTCCAGAGAAGGGAAACTAAAATAATAAGGGGAGTGAAGGGGGTTGACTATGCAGGCAGATTAGACAAGTTAGAGCTTTTTATATTGGAGCGATGTTTGCACAGGGATATAATCAATTTATACACATATATTAATTGGCCATACACTAATAGGTCATATCAGAGGACTTGTGGGCATTCTTTAAGAATTCTTTGGGGAGAAAAGAAGTTTTATCAAACTGCCCTGAATCAGGGCCTATGAGAGTAATACTGATAAATATAAAGTGCAAAAACAGAACACTGTACTCATCACAGAGACAAAAGAGTGCAATTTTGCAAACTCTTTTACCTCTGTGATGAGTACAGTCTTCTATTTTTGCACTTTATATTTATCAGTGGCACAGGCCCTATCACATAGGCCCTATTTAAGGGCATTTCTACTGATAATGGCCCTTGCGGCACTGAAAAGTGCCTTTGGGGCTATAGGGGTCCCGCAGCTTGAAACTAGACCCCCCCCTTCCCAGCACTGAAAAGTGCCTTCGCGGCCACTATAAAGGTCTTTGTTGGGGTTCTGCAGCTTGAAACCAGGCCCCTGGGCAGATAACACAGCCACTGCTGATGTCACCATCTCATAGTAACATGGCATGACTTTCTGGATATATACTTTAAAAGCATTTACACCTCCAGGGATAAATGAGGATTTGGACTTTTCCTTCTTCATTTAAGAAATATTTGGTTATACCTTTTGAAATGTATGGATTCAAAAGAAGAGAATGATCTACATCTTCATTAAACAGCCCCCCCATTTAAATTTGTATAATGAATATTCCACTAGTCAGTGAACTGAGTTTTCTCTGAAATGATTTAAATGAACTTATATTATGTGTTATACTTGTAATCCTAAACTACTGCAGCAAATAAGTTCTGCAGGTCTGGGACTAAAACAAGCTATCTGTGTATATACTAATTATGCACAATATACCGTATATACTCAAGTATAAGTCGAGTTTTTCAGGCTTTAAAATTAGCATGAAAACCTAACCTCGACTTATACTCGGGTCAAGTCCTAATTTAGATCCAAATTCTGCAATTGCGGATTGTAACCAGTAGGTGGTGCTGTGTTAACCTGCATAGAAAGTTACAGGAGCTAATCTGCCTTTACACTGGAGTCACTCAGCACTGTCACAGCTGCTAGTACAGTGCAAATGACAGCTTGAAACTACAACTCTCAGGTGACAATTTTAACTATTGGGGTCAGAGAGTCCTTTACTATATGGGGGTCAGAGGGCCCTTTACTATATGGGGTCAGAGGGCCCTTTACAATATGGGGTTCAGGAGAATTGTAAATGATGGTAAGCTTAATTAAAAGTTTACTGAACCTTGCCACTCCACATGTTTAGAAACTGAAACTCCCAGCAACAAAGCATGCTGGGAGTTATAGTTTCCAAACATCTGGAGTGCCAAGGAATTGAGGGTTACTGGTACTGGATTTGGCTATTACTGTATGGGATTCATGTATTGGAATTCTGCTGTGCATTTAAAGTGCAACTAAAGCCTAAAAACAACACAGAATCAGAAGGCAGTATTGGTGATAATTTCTTCCCTCGACTTATACTCGAGTCAATCAGTTTTTACAAATTTTTCAGGTAAAAATAGGTACCTCGTCTTATACTTGAATCGACTTGGGTACTTGGGTATATACGGTACATTGATTGTGGTACATTTTAAATGTTTGAAACATTGTGTAGACTAAGAACTACTAAGTAATGAATTGACTCTTTGTAAAGGACTTTGACAAGTAACTCTCCATGGAGAAATATTACAAATGTAGCAAAGGCTTTATTATGAGTTACTTTTTTGTTTCCAATGTAGTACGGATAATGTATGTATTCTGACATCTGACTTACATTTAGATGCCTGCTGGCTATGCTTAAAACTGCGGGACATACGAAAACCTTAAATAGGTCCGAGACACCTGTGCTTCCTTAGCCGTATTTTGAAGCCGTCATCGGCAAGCACGTACGGCGTTCACGTGTGTGCCGATCATAATGCCTTTAGCAATGCACGCCATTCCCTGGTCTCTGATGTTTCATTAGACTGCCTTTCTCGTTTTTGCCTGTCTGCTACTAAAAGACTGTGACTATCTACCAATGAGACGTTTGACGGTTAGACACTGAGAGACAGGATAGAGGTACTGCTTATCTTAATTGTATACTTACCTTGTAAATTATCTAAATAGAATTTATACATAGGCATCGGCAAACACTTTTGTATGTAAATATATTTTTTTATTGTTTTTAACTTAATGGGTATTGGATCTATTTATCCCTGATAAATATAAATTAATAGAGGATTTTTATATATCTAGAGTGTGCAGATAATTCCAGGGTATCTATATTCTCTTAGGGCTAGGCCACACTGCTGCATTTTTTGTCATATCATTGAAAATGTAGCAACGCACCAAAATCGCGCATTTTCGGGTGCGTTACGATTGCGTTTGCGATTGCAATTTGCGTTCCACATTTTAAATCGCAAACGCAACAAAATCGCACATAGTAACATGGTAATATTGTAACGTAGCAATTGAGGTTGAATAAAGACATACGTTCATCAAGTTTTAACCCTTACAGTTGATCTAGAAGGGTTTTCCTTCCTGACTCCAAACAGCAATCAGAAAGTATCCTTGGATCAACCAGAACTACAGTATATTTATTAATACCAGTAATTCTCAATCAGGGAGATTCAATAAAAGTTCTTATCATTAAAAATGGTGCTAATTTTGTGTCAACCAATCAGATATTATTTAACATTTGAAAGCTAACATCTGATTGGCCGGAGCAAAATTAGCACCATTATTAAGAACTTTTATTGAATAACCCTGAATGTTTTTTTAGTTTTAGAAACTTATCTAGCCTACTTTTAAAGCTATTTAATGAACCCTTTTCTAACCTGAAGATGAAACTTCTTTTCTTCCAATCTTAAATAATGTCCACGTGTCCTCTGAATTGACCTATTAATTAACAATGCACCAGGGAGTTTATTGTATATCCCATTATTATTGTATAAAGTGATCATATCCCCATGCAAACATCGCTTTTCTAATGTAATGTAAACAGTCCTAACTTTTCTAATCTGCCTGCATAGTAAAGACCCTCCATTCAGTTTATTTTAGTTGCCCTCCTCTAAACTGATTCCTTTTCCAAGATGTCCCTTTTGTATATTTTTTCAAAATATGTCAAAATATAATTGATGGAATTGGAATATTAAGCAATAGATATTGGATTTGGTCTTTCAGCAATCCTTAATTGAGCAAATCCATTGGTGTCATTGGCAGTGGCAGCAAGAAATAAAAGAAGATGGCAGAGACCTAGAAAGTTCCTTTTAATGACCTGGTTTTGAACAGTGGGACCCCCAACAAAGGCCCTTATAGGGGTTGCAAAGGCACTTATCAGTGCAGGGGAGGGGGGTCCCGGTTTTGAGCTGCGGGACCCATTAAGCCCCAAAGGCATTTGCTAGTGTCAGGGAGGGGGGGTCCCAGTTTTGTGCTCGGGAACCCCCTCAAGACCCAACAGGCTCTTTTAATGACCCTGGTGGGGTGCTGGGTTCCTGCTTGTGGAGGTGAAGGAGGCACGCCCTGCTAGTGCAAACCCCTTATGGGGACAGCACAAGTGAGACCCCCCATTCACTTTACAGCAGCCCCTCGCACCGTAACTTGCATATTAAAGGGCATTTATACCGAAAAATAGGTTATTTTAAATTGACCATAACTGGAAACTATAATTCTTCCCAACCACCACTGTCTCATTTTTTGTTGATCTGCCCTCTATTTCCTTAGATATCCAATCTAAAACTTCTTATATTTCAGCTGTCAATCAAGTTCCTTGCTCTAAAAACTATTCTTCTGTGAGTTTTGACAGTTGGAATGCTTTATGCTGTGTGCAGGCTTGACAGTTGGTTTGTGGTAAAAAAAAAAGTCAGGTCGGATGGAAGTGGGAGTGGTTAAAAGAAGGAGGGGGGGGGATACTGCTCCTAAACAAAATGTGTGCTGGATTGAAGGCATCAACCAGAGTATGTGCTACTTACATGTATTCAATTATAGATTAAGATGAGGCAAAGTCATTTTCTCAGTATTGTGTCCCTTTAAAGCACACAGCAACATCCCCACATACATATGCCACAAGACACATCCCATTCCCAGCAGCCAATCACACACCACCATGCTATGTGCTACCAGCCATTTTCTCTTTTCACCAGGATACTTTCGAGCTCCCGCGTTCGATTTTCGATAATTATCCCATAAACGTTTCGAACATTCGATAATTAGCCCATAATCGATTCGAAGATCGTTCGATTTTCGAATTCGATAATTATCGAAAGTCTGAGAAATCCGGGTCTGGGATAGTTCGAGAAGTCCAAGTCCATTTGAACTCGATAAGTTCAGCTCGAACTCGGGTTCGAGTTCTAGTCCAACTCTTCTTATTTTGGTGCAATTTCTCTTTGGAATACTTTTAGTAGTTTTTTCTGTTAAATGAGTTGGGGCATACCATGCTGTCCTGACAGTTGACCCTAGTATGTGGACGGCAAATAACCATTGAAAAGAATGCACATTTTACTCTCACTATTCATACTTTGTTACCCCATTTTGTTCAGGGTTATACTACACAGTGGTCTGGAACATAGGGCCCTATTTATAAAAGATCGCTATCGTTATCGAAAAAATAACGGTTGTTATCGTAAAATAACGATCGGTATTTACGGATAACGACCGGTATTTAACGATAACGACCGTTATTTTTCCGATAACGATAGCGATCTTTTATAAATAGGGCCCATAATTCCATGTTTTCTTAGAATAGTGTTGTGTTGTGCTACGTGTATATTTATTCCTGTTGTCTATATGGAGCACTCTTGACATTTTTCTAAAATGTTTTGCTAACCTGAGCTAAATACTGTTTTAGCTTCTCTGCCATTTATAGTCTATGCCAACATTTTATTGTGTAGCAAGTTCAGTACAGTGTTTTAAACCAGGCAAAATCATCAAATAACATAAAGAAGTACGGTACATTTTCTTTTCCAGGGTTCTGATTTTCAATAGACAACACAAGTCCAAATAAATTAATCCCAGAGGTTTCTGAGTTCTGCTGTTGCTTTTCTTTGTAAAAGAGATTCTTGTCATTTTTCACTTAATGAACCTGGAACATCTCAGTATTTGGTCATATGTATTTGTTTATATACCATTAGCCTGGATATCCTTAATCATTTTATTTATTGTTTGAATAATTTTTATTTTTACCATTTTTAGTTTCGCGCTGTTCACTGGTGTAACTACCACCCCCACCACTCTCACTGTGGGCCCGGGCGGTGGTAGGGCCCGCCACAAGCCTACTCTCAAAAGTTAAGTCCTTTTTAAAGACAATTTACTTACAAATTCAAAAACCTCTTTCAGAACTTCTTGTAGATCCATTGGTAATTCAGCAGTTGGCTCTGTTGCATTTGCAGTCATAAAGTAATTAAACTTTAAAGAACATGTCCCCCCTTATAACAAAAAAATGGGTGACTTGCCAGTTATCTATCCTGCTTACAGTCCTGCCAGAATGGGGACAAAATATATCAATTCGGGTTGGGTACAGGTAACAGACAATTGACCAGTTTTTTGTTTTAAGGTTAAACTGCTGATATTGGATGGTAATGCATGGCTGTGTCATATTTCTGATATGGCTTTTACAAACCTGGGGTATGAGGAGAAAAATGTGAGTAGGCATTGTACATCATAATTTCAATGATGTTTTATTCACTATATTTATGTACTGAATGATTTAAAGGAGAACTAAATCCATTTTTTATACTCCAGAATCTGAAAACAACCCCCCTAAAAACACCAATAAGCTATATAATATAACTTCAGTAAATTGCATTAAAATAAATGTAAGCCTGTTAAGAACTGGATGAATTATCTGTGTGTATGTGCAGTGTCAGACCACACCTCCTGCCTCTGTCACATGCTTCCTTGCTTTATCTGTCCTGTAAAAGGATTGGATAGAGATTATTAATGGGTGTGACCAACTGTAACAAGTTTCTGCCATAGCTAAAGACTGAGCATGGGCAGAACATAATGGTCGTTGACCAGACTGTGTGATATTAGAATGCTGTGATATTAAGCACAAACCATATATTATTTAGGGAAATTTCCCAGCACCCATATCAAAATGAGAGGTAAGACACTGATTACTGGCTTTATATCAAGGTGTTCTGCCTTCTGGTTCAGTGTTGTTCTGTGGCTTTAGTTGTCCTTTAATATGTCAAACATTTCACAATTCTAAAAATGTACATGGTGCATGCACTATTATTACTACTGCTAAGTTCTGTTGGCCTTGAAAAAAACATTTGTACATGAATCGAGAATTAGTTTATAGGTAGTGTACAAACAGTGGTTGTCAATGGAGCCTCAATTTGTTGTCTAAAGTTATAAGTGGGGTGCCTTAGGGTCCTGTAATGGGGCCACTCCTATTGAATCTGTTCATACAGTAAATGTCTTAAAAGTATTGAGTATTGAGAGCAAAGTCTCTATGTAGAGCTTTGGAACTTTAAATGATGTGCAACTGCTACAGGTGCAAATGCTCATCATAGCAGATGAGATTCAATGTTGACAAATGGTGATGCATATTGGATTTAACAATTCTTGTGCTGCCTATACTTTAAATGGCTCTATGCTTTGGGGGTTCTAGTTGATTATTATTATTATTATTATTTATTCACATGTATTCTTATTCAAAATTAAGAATCTTGTGGGGCAATTATATAAACATTAGGAAAGCTGCTATTTTTCATACATTCACATTTTTTAGGAACACATGTACATGTACTATAACTTCATTATTGTATCACATAGCAAATGAGTAAATGGTGTGTGGATTAACATTTTATAATTTCTGTTTAGGTTTTTGTCAAAAAAACGACTAGAGAAATGTAATGTCTAAAAGAATTCACAAGGTGGCAACATTGGACAGGCATGAAAGAACTGTCATACTACAGAATATCATATTATAATAAAATGATTCTGTATATTACTGACATAAACCTTTATCTATCAATTTGAAAATTCTTTAAATTTTTTTACGTTTATATACTAAAAATTAAGAGCGTAAGGAAAATAGTGTATTCTCTTTGAGAATGAAAAACATAAAAGTAAAGCAAACATCACAAACTTAAAGGGAGAACAAACTATTGAATGCTAGAACTGTCTTTCTTAAAGCAGGACTAAAATCTTTTAAAAATGAAGAGGCTCATTTATACAGAGCCACTGCCCTATTTAGTAATATAGTAACAGGTTAAATAAAGACATATCTCCATCTAGTACAACCTTTATAACGTCTTCTTTAACCCTTCCTTACATTTGATCCAGGGGAAAGCAAAAAAAAAAAAAAAGCTGGAAAAAACAATTCATTCCTGACTCCAAATGGTAATTGGAAAGTATCCCTGGATCAACCAGAACTACAGTGCATGTATTATTACAAGTTATTCTGAATATTGTTTTTGCTTTAGAAACTTATCCTGCCCACATTTAAAGCTATTCAATTATTCAATGAACTTGCCATTACCACATCTGTTTCACTGTTCTAACTGTAAAAAAACCTTTTCTAATCTGAAGAAACTTATTTTCTTCTAATCTTAAAGTATTTCCCTGAGTCCTCTGATATGAACTATTAGGGAACAGCACTCCAGAGAGTTTATTATTTGTCCCTATTAATATATTTATATAAAGTGATTATATCCTCTTGCAAATGTCGCTTCTCCAATTTTAAAAGCTTTAACTTGTCTAATCTGCCTACACTTGTCAATCATTCCCTTTATTATTTTATTTGCCTTTCTCTAAACTACATCCATTTCCAAGATTCCCTTTCGTATATAGGAATCCAAAACTGCACCACATATACAAAACGAGGCCTTACCAGAATAGTATTTTTCTCTCTTGAATCTATTCTCCTCTATAAACAGTGTTTTCAAAAATACTACCATGTCCTACATTAGGGAGGTAACAGGAGCTTAGGATTATTACTGCATGGCTAAGAGGGTAGTGTAAGGAGATGGAGTTTGACTTTTCTGTTGGCTACAGGCTCTTTAGTAGAGAGGAACTGCACCTCGATGATTGTGCAGCTGTTTTGGGAGAGAAGGTGGCTAGAGGGTTGGCTAGCCATCTTTTTACTTCACTCCTGCTCATAGGCTGGGTGGATTTGTTCCTAGGTAAAGATATTTCAGCAGGTTTTTTTTTTTTTGTTTTTTTTTTGCCTTTCTCTGTATAAACTGGAGAAGTTAGGGTTAAAAAGGAGGATGAAACGTTGGACTTGATGGATGTATGTCTTTATTCAACCTCAATTACTGTTACAATTACTATGTTATGTAACATGACAATATCTTGCTAGCTCTAGCCATTGCTGTATAGCATTGTTTGCTGCAGCTAAGTCTATTATCTAAAAGAACCCCCAAATTGTTTTCTATTAGAGAACACACCACTATTTATGGTGTAGGTGGCACAAGGATTGTTAAACCCCAAACACATCACCTTATATTTATATTTAGTAACATTGGACCCTATTTATAAAAAATCGCTATCGTTATCTCTAAAATAACGATTGGTATTGTACGATATCAATCATTATTTTTTGATATTGATTGTAATCCTACGATATCACTCTTGTAAATCTACAATGGCGATATCGTAGAATAACGATCACAAACGTAAAATTACGATCGTTATCGAAAAATAACGATTGATGTCGTACAATACCGTTCGTTATTTTAGCGATAACGATAGCGATTTTTTAGAAATAGGGCCCATTGAATCTCATCTGCACATCATTTGAAGTTTCCAAAGCTCTACATAATTTAGTGCTGTTTATGCCTCCTTCTACTGTAAGTGATTTATAAACTAATTAAAAAGAAGTGGCCCCTGTACAGAACCTTGAGGCATTCCACTAAGAACTTTAGCCCACATGGATGTAGCTCTATCAACCACTACTTTCTGTTTGCAATCCAATAACCAATTTTCTAATATCCAATTTAATATCCCTTAGTGTAACCCATTCATTGTGCTGTTTTCACAAAAGACATCCATGCAGCTGGACCAAACTATTCAATATCACTTGTACACCATTATACATTATTTTTTAAAGCCTGCTTATACAGTAGCAGGCGTGAAAAGTCATGCACAGGGTAAAACCTGTTGGGGATTCATCCAGAGCTGCGCATGTAATATTGAATCACATACAGGAGATCTACCCAGAGTAATAGCGACCCTGGGTAGATCTCCCCTTATGTACTGGTGATTCTCCATGCAAACTTAAACTGCTTTAACTTTGAACATGCTAATAAATGTGTTACTTATTTTGTTCTTTCCAAGCTCCTCTGCTGTTGCTAACACTTTCCAGTCACCAGCAAAATATTCTTTGTAACCATCAAGAGAGAAGAAATGAGCAAAAGCAGAATAAGCGGTCTGTTCCCAGTTCCTGACAGCTGTGCATACTAGCCTGCCACTTGGCGATTCGCTATTGAGTTTCTCTGCTACCCTCTGCAATCTGAGCACTCCTAAGAAACACTGACTATGACTGTGAGAGAGATGAGCGTTTAGTCACAATACAGAAGGCAGCTAAGTATTATACTAGGCATAGTGCACTTTACCATAACTACTCATAAAACTGACAATTCATACCTATTAAATCTATATATAGCACATTGCACTTACTACTATATCACTTTACCTTCTTGATGAATTGTGTATTGATTAATAGGACTAGAGATGGGATCCCGGTCCGACATGTACAGGATCTAATCAGGAGCGCATTTTTGAGGATGTTCGAGGCTATTTTCGATAATTCTCGAAAATAAGAGGCTTTTTTTTGAAAATTATTGGAAATAGTCTCAAACGTTCGAAATTCCTCAAAAATTCGTTCCGTTTTTGGATTTTTGGATCTTCGTGATTTTCCCGAGAAAATTCAGAAGATCTGAAATATATATAGCTATATCTCCATCAAATTGCTGCTACAAACAGCCTGCTTAAACCCTGGTATGCATGTGGCATACCAAAAAATTTAGAACATGTAGGAGATTGATATTTTATTAAAAATGAAAAAAAAAAATGTTTGCACTGAGTACTGTCCCAAAATTCCGCATTAGCTCCCTATGGCAATTTGCTGTCTGTGTCTCTTTGTGATCTTATGCAAGTGGAGTACCACTTTATTCATGTGAGAGATCAATATTTAGTGTGCTTTTTTATTTTTACAGGAAATTTGTTAAAAATGTTTAAGTATGAACCTTCTTTGATGCTTTCCCCCTACCCAAGAAAATCTGCTTAACGTGAAAAATTTCTACAAAGAACTATCAGGGAGACTCAATAATTAAAATGGTGCAAATGTTGCCCCAACATAAGAACTTTTATTGAATCTCCCTGTATGTGTGTAATTTTGCATGTAAATGAAGAAATCGCACCATTTCATAGCAAAGGGTACATCGATTTTAATTATATATAGTTTATCAGATTAAAAACATACTTGCCATTGGAGCAAAGCCTCAAAGTTATGCTTTGAGTCTTTTTGGGTCTTTTTGCTAGCCGTGTGTCTGTGTGCACTCATGCCATGTGACATACCATTCAGAACATGAACAAGATTGATGTTTAGTGGGCAACATTTCCAACTTTTAATCATGATTTTCCTTAATTTCTTTCATAAAATATCCTAAAACATGAAACTCTAAGTAGAACTGCATATTTAAAAAAGCTGTTAAGTCTAAATTTTATTTATGCATTGGTACTTTTGGGTTTAATTGCTGACCACTTATATCACTGTGTCCACATTTGCCTATGGCATACTTTTTTTATAAGAGCTTAGGTTTCCATGATTGTGTTGGTTTTGAATTATAAGCTACAGTTTTCTGTAAAAATCACCATTAATTTTGTCTCAGATTTAAGGTGGGGAAAATATAAACATTTATATAGAAAAGAAAAAAAAAACCTGCCAATTTAATGAATGGCTGTGTCTCGGTGTCTGCATTTCGCTAAAACCAAATTCATAAAAACCTGGGGGTGTGTAGTTTCCAAAAGTATTTCATTATAAAAATATATTTCCAATAGTGTAAAATTATGATATCACACATAAAAGTATTCCGCGCTATATATGATAATAATGATAATGATATAGAAAAAGTATTTATTTAATATCCTTATAAAACCAATAGCGACAATGAAAACACACATCAACTCTTAATGTATATAATAATCTAAAAACCAAGCTTCCCTCTTCACAACCCACCCTCCAAATACCATCTAAAACCAATAAATTTATAGGGGCCCCTATATGCAAGGCAATATACACAAGAAACAAGGTTTCTTTTTAAATGAACGATAACGGACTCCCTAGAAATAATAGTGAACACAACTATCCGCCAGAGTTATATAAAATAACCCCTTTAAAGGGATCAATAATTTATAAATACTACTGATAAAAGGGAAACGGAATTGGGTGCAGAAGGGAGAAGACAAATGCCTAACAACAGGGTAGTAGGACACAGACCCCAATACATACGATGATGGTAGACCGGGGAAATCTCTAACATCTGGCCATTTATTTTAATACATTTTTAGATTCACTTAATTTATTCTACACAGACCATGAATTCACTTGATTAACACGACATGGTTTCAAATATTTATGAATAAGGTATAACACAAATTGATGTATGGTTTTAAATATGTATTAAGAAGGTAAAACACAAACTGGTTTTATTCACTCTATAGAAATGTGATCACATTTTTCTGTTACAAATAGATTTATAGCACTATAGCACTTTAATTGAGATGCTCCACGATTGGTTCCAGCAAGCACATGGGATATGTTGGAGGGGTGGGGCATAGTATATAAATGTTGCACTGATTTACACATTTGAATGTTGGCTTGAGAAAGGCCTGAGACAAAAGGCCGAAACGTTGCCGTGATATGTGCAA
The DNA here is from genome assembly GCA_019447015.1 of Hymenochirus boettgeri. Taxonomy (NCBI): domain Eukaryota; kingdom Metazoa; phylum Chordata; class Amphibia; order Anura; family Pipidae; genus Hymenochirus; species Hymenochirus boettgeri. The sequence continues at coordinate 198,095,736 of CM033476.1, read as the reverse complement.
ATAAATTGATGTTTTTCACAAGACCCTGGAGTGCACCTTGAACTTTAAGCTTTTGAATTTTAAGCTACAGCTACAGTTTTCTGTGAAAATCACCATTAATTTTGTCTCAGATTTAAGGTGGGGAAAATATAAACATTTATATAGAAAAGAAAAAAAAAACCTGCCAATTTAATGAATGGCTGTGTCTCGGTGTCTGCATTTCGCTAAAACCAAATTCATAAAAACCTGGGAGTGTGTAGTTTCTAAAAGTATTTCATTATAAAAATATATTTCCAATAGTGTAAAATTATGATATCACACATAAAAGTATTCCGCGCTATATATGATAATAATGATAATGATATAGAAAAAGTATTTATTTAATATCCTTATAAAACCAATACGACAATGAAAACACACATCAACTCTTAATGTATATAATAATCTAAAAACCAAGCTTCCCTCTTCACAACCCACCCTCCAAATACCATCTAAAACCAATAAATTTATAGGGGCCCCTATATGCAAGGCAATATACACAAGAAACAAGGTTGTTCTTGAATCGTATGGATGTGCCCCTCCTATGGGGTTAGGTTAATTTCAGGATTACTGCTGGTATGGTATACTATAATAGTTGACGTATTGAGCAAAAATGTTTGTAGGTTTGGTCCTCTGGATACATATATATATATATATATATATATATATATATATATATATATATACACGCCCCCTTCCCTTGTGTAATAATGTAGATCTGCCAAACGTATGATAGTGCAGCTTGTGTAATGAACAGATATATATACGACACCTGATCCTTAGTTATCCGGCTGTAAGCTGCAAACCACACTTGGGGCGATATTTATAAAACCTCGCTATCGTTATCGCAAAAATAACGTTCGTTATCGGTAAATACCGATCGTTATCGTAAAATAACGATCGCCATTTTCCGATAACGCTCGGTATTTTACGATAGCTATCGGTATTTTGCGATATCGGAAAATACCGATCGCTATCGTAAAAAAACGATCGTTATCGGTAAATATGATAATTTATAATAACGATCGGTATTTACCAATAACGATCGTTATTTTTGCGATAACGATAGCGAGGTTTTATAAATATCGCCCTTGTTCCTATACCCTACGTCTCGGGATACCATGTAGGGTACTTCGTGGATGGCCTTGGCTGCTCTGCTGGATTGCAATATGTACTTGTGCAAGTTATTAATTGTCAAACTGCCATTTCTAGGTTCGATTAGCGCTATGAACCTTGTGGTGTGCCGGATCAGGGATTGTTGGGGGAGTGTCCTCCTACATGTTTCGGCTAGGCTGCCGTCCTCAGGCAATAATGTCTTCCGCCCTGGCAAAGGTATCCACCTCTTTCCTCTGCTCAAAGAGCTTTTTATAAGCATGAGCATGTGCAGAGAAGGCAGCAGGGGAAACTGCAGTTTATCATTGACTATGATGTCAGCAGTCACAGCCTTGATTGACTACATAGAAGGAGAAGCCATATTATTCTGCCAGAATGGAGGCAATAATTATCCTTAAATATCTTGTAATTAATACATCTAATAAAATGCTGAATATATCATTTCGAGTTGGGGGGCAGTAACTGACAAATAACCATTTTTTTAAAGGGGAACTTTGGACTCCATACAAGTGTCCTTTATTGAATAGGGCACAATCCTACCTTTAGAATGACCCCAGGATTATGCTTCTAGCTGCAATTCATTCAGATTTACAGCAGTATAAAGGGTGGTATTTCCAGCTAGCACTGTGAGTTGTGACATCACCAGCACCATTGCTCTGCCCCCCATGCCTTAGGCACAAGCATGCCAACTTATATCCTACTGCTGGAACACCTGCCTAATTGGTTTTTAAAGCTAGCCACATACCTGAAAAGAAAAGAAAATCTCTCCCTAAGGTGCCCAGGTAGAGGAAAGGAGAATAGTTGCAGATCTGATAAACCTCCCATACATGGGCTCAATATTTTGAGTGATTCAGTAAATTTGATTGAATCGCTTAATATATAAAAAAACAGTTTTCTCATATTCCAATTGATCGCTTGATAATCTTGAGTGATTTATGGGAAAAACAATGATTGGCCCAAGTGGAATATTATAAGTCAACCCTATCTTAAATCTCCATCTCTCTGCAGATTTCAAGGGAACATCAGCCAGTGAATGGCTAGCTTAACTAGCTTCAGAAAAAATAGATTTTTGAGGGTGGGGCATTTTACTAGCTCATCGCGTGACTGTCACAGAGACTCAGATAGACGGGACTGTATGTTTACAAGACTATAACTTTAGATCCAGAGAAACTATGGCCCTATTTGTAAAGGCGCAATATAGCTTTTTATCAATACCACACTCCTAGTCATCTTTAAACCAATCATTAATTTCCGATTGGTTTAGCGATCGTTAATTTACATTTGTTATCATTAACGATAACTATTGTCAATTACCGATAATGATCGTAAATCTATGAGAATGCAATCATAGATTTACAATCCCTACAGATTGACTACCGTATGGTATTCTACGACTGAAAATTTGTTAATTAACAAATGCTTGGTGTAAATGTACACCCTAAGCCATACATTTACGACTATGGTCGTACATTATCGCTAACCCATGGTATGGCTAAATTGCGATATGACACATTTAAAATTAGGGCCCCTAGAGACATCATCATAGGCTTCTTCAAAAGGTATGAGAGCTCTTTTAAATAGACATACCCTTTAAACTGCTTGTTAACAATTCACTTAATCACATCTCTATACATCTCTATACTTCCCTCAAATTTTAAGAAATGTTTTCAAGGATATGACTTAAACCCTTCCTTCATTAAACAAAACAAATTATCTTTACAAGTTCTGTTTAGAAAGTGAAATGTATTCTTTCAGTCATGCCCAAAACGTTTTCAGATTATTTAAAAATGCATACTTGTATGCCCTTTCAGTTGCAGACAGAATTGAAAGCATGTCTTTATTAGAAAGATTCCACCATGGACATAAACAAAATGTGGTTTTGTGTGTAAAAATGCATTAAAGATTCTACAATGTGGTTACAGGTTAAAATATGATATAAAACATTAATATAAATAACAAACATTTCTTAACAAATGGGAAAATAATGTCTAAACATCATTTTAAACTTGCTATAAGGATGAAAGAATTATATTTAAAGAAAATCTAATATTTGAAGAAATGACAATTATGCGTCTATAAGTGCAAAGCTATAGGACACATTGTTCAGTAAAACAACTCACAGTAATTCTGAAATTGTTGGTTAGTCATAATGAGCTAAGTTAGCGGTACTTTTATATATGGATATACAGTATGCATCTATTTTCTTTTATGGCACTTTACAATTAGTTTACAATTGACATCAAGCCCTGTCCCAAAGAGCTTACAATCTAAGTACCCTATCAAATACACCCACTATTAGGGAAACCTAAATGACCTGGAGGAAACCCACATAGGCATGGGGAGGGCATATAAACTTCCTTGTGAAATATAGCATTGAACCTATGACTCAGTACTGCAAATCATTAGTGCTAACTACTGAGCCAATATGTTTAATAAAAATAATTTACAAATGAGCATTTGCATTATTACAAGCACCTCTAAATATAAGCAAGCAAATTATTGTGTAATATTAAACACAGAGACCAGGAAAGATAGATTACAGTTAGTCTTCTTTTTCGGTTGTGTAATTTTGTGTTTTTAATCTGTAATTCAAAAAACTCACTCGGTTTTCCTGAGTTACAAAAATCACAGTAGTCAAAATCAGTATAAAAATCTGTTTCTAAAAACTGACCAGTTTATATTAAACCATGCAAGCTAGATATGTGTTTTTTTGTTTTGTTTTTTTTAAAAAGAATGAATCTGAAATTTTAACCAAGCTTTCAAAAAAATGTAAACATGCTCTCACAATGTTTAACTTTCACAGTACACAAGTTTCTGAACACTAAACATTTTGTACTTTTTCTGAGGTGTGTGATGTTGCCACCCAAAATGTGAGGTCATAATTCATCACAAATCAATGTGATATACTATATGTTAAGAGAACAATATTGATATCTGAAGTATTATAAACATGGTGTCAAGTAAACAATTATGTCGCAAGATGTTGGAATGGAGGCATACAATGCAAAAATATTTGTTTTCACCTGTTGAGTTTCATGCTATTTTTTCAGTTTACGAAACAGTGAAAGAACATATACCATACTTACATAGAAATAATATTAGAAATCTAAATGGACAAAATATATTGTGTCCTCTGGTTTGCCACAGTGTTGTGTATTAATATTTAAACAAGATCAATCTTAATAATGGACACATTGTTAGTCATATATTAAGAAGTTCTATTGCTAAGACTGTTCTCCTTGGATTAGGGTTGGATGAAATGTGAAATTTATAAAGCAGTAGTAACTCAAAATAACAATCTATACCAATTGTTATTTTACGATACCGCCAGTGTAGTTTACTGCCAGCGATTTTGTAAAATAATGATTGTTATTTAAGAAAACATTTACTTCCCTGCAGTACTCAGTGATCGAAACCAGCTGATTGTGGTTGGTTATCATGGAAACTGGAATAATAGGTATTGGTCTTTATTTTGTGAAACTGCTGCTTTTCACACAGTGTCTCACCGGTTTTTGGTTCTCTGGCAGGTTTCTGAAAAATTTGCAAAGTATGCAAAACCACTGGCTAAATTAAACTCTAGGGTAAAATCTGTAACCTCCTCTGGAAATTGGGGGAGACAAAAATAGTTTTAAAATGTGCCGATACCGTTCTTGATGAGACCTGCAAAATGTAAACCATCTTGTGTGCAGAGCTGCCCTAAAACCTCTTTGTTCCTTAAGGGGTATCACACAACTGTTAGCTAATCAGATGTTTCAAGGGGTACTACCCTTAGAATGGCTCTTGTTTATGTGGTACTCATTTATGTGGTACTCGCTGAACCACCAATCAAATGGCTTTAAGTGCATAAAAAGAAAACTTTCCTCAATCCAGGCAATGAGGCATTTGGATCAATATAGTGTATTAAACTTTGGATCAAGCAAAGTTCTTTGCAAACCTTGGTTTATATTTACTTAGAATCTCTCAGCATTTCTGCTCATTCTGACTGTCAGTATAACTGCACTGCTCTGTTTTGTGCTTAATATTTGTAAGATATATATATATATATATTATAGCTATATCCAGAATTTGTTTAGTATAGACTTGGCATAAAAGTGTTGACCCTAAGTGAATATCAGTATTTCAGAATTCCTGCATTCAGAAACGTAAATCCATTTAACATATCCTTATGTTTTTTTAAGGCTAGTAAAACAAGCTTGATGTATAGTACTCATTAATCTCTAATTAAAAATATTTCTGCAATGTCCTTCCATTTGCAAATAAGGTCTGTCACTCATTGAAAGAATATTAGCTTGGATGTTATTTTTAAATGTTTTTTTCAACCAATTGTGTGGATTCACCAAAACTAGTGTATGTTTTTCATAGTCTGAAGGCTTTAAGCCTTTGTGTCAGCAACTATTCTTTCGGGCATTCTTAATGGAAGAATGTTACCACAAAAGGTCTGGCAGTTTTAAAAAGTGCATTTATAATAAAACACAGTTCTTAGAAGTAAACAAAGATTGTTTATAGATTTTAAGAGGAAATGTGTAACAATTTAACGGTGCAAAAAGCATTCATTGTTTATGCATATTGAAAATAGGAAAACATTTTCAAGACCCTAACAATTGTTTTTTATCTAAATCTAAGTTTGTTAGAATACATTTCACAATGAAAACAACTTTGTTCAGGCAAGGGTTAGGTCACACAGAGATCGCTTTTCCTTCTGTAAGCGGATTTCTTTATGATTCTGCCTCTAGAAAAAAGTAAATTTTTCATTTTCTGTACAATAGTTTTTTTTTCAGGTTTAAATTATGTAAAAAAAATTGGGCTAAACATGTGTATGAGCATTCTAATCTTAATAATGATAGGGCTTTTGTGAACAAGGCAGGTCATTTGGAAAGAAGATATTTGTTTAGTTCTGTAGAGTTATTCAGAAACAAGTGACTGTTGTGTTTTTACTTTCTTGGTGACTTTTCAGATTATTAAAATTTTCAGCACCATACAGTATATTGATGATAGGTCAGATCAGTTTAATGTTTCAAAGGGTAAAAATGGTCCATAGAACCAAAAGTAATTAAAAATAATAATATCTTAATTTAACCCGTTTTTTTCTTTACAGCAATCTAATTTTTTATCTTTTTTTATTTTTATTTTTTTTTAATAAATACAATCTCCTTACATAATTGAACATGTGAGGATTATTAAAATAGAAACCTTCCATACTTCAACGTAATGAACTTTCTTGTAGAGCTTGTTTTCTGTATAACTTTCACTGCTTTTATGGCATTTTGTAGAAAAAAACATTCATTGTGCACTCTTTAGTAGCAAGGTCTTTGTTAATGTTCATATCACCACTGTATAGTGAAAGACACTATTCGCAGAAGAGTTGAGAAGATGACTTGTGCATTTGGGATGAAGGACCCATGATTCAGTGTCTTTCTTTGTGTAAATTCTGCAAGGTAACTTCTCATGATAACTTAATTACCACAATGCAAGCTCCGGCCCTTCCAATATTCAGGGGGACTTCCTGCCAAAGAAAATAATAATAGGGGTTATAATACTTGTGACAGCATGGAATTACTTAGTACTTTTCCAAAAGGTATTAGTACCATTTTAACCACTGAAAAGCTGTATATAATCTAAGGCTGAACCTATACAGTGAAAACATGTAGGTTATCGCATCAAAATATACATCTAAAAGCAATAAACCCTCTAGAATTAGTAAAATTAAAACATTGCATTTGCAGCATTTAATGGGCAGAGTAGATAGACCAGATCAGATTAAGTTTTTCTTCTGTTTTGAATACCGTATGCACAGACTCTATATACTTTCTGTGATTCCAATCCCAGTGTGAATAGCTTACAGCCCAATAGAAGTGCAATAAAGGGGATAGGAAGAAAAAGATAATAGAGATCTTAAAACAGCCTCAGGTTGTGTTTAGTTTAATTTGTTTCTAAAATAATTGTATTTTTTTGAAGTCTAAAACAATGCAAAAAAAATAATAATAAATGTACAGCCTAATAACAGAAATAGTTAGTTCATGGTATAGAAAGCTCATTCTGCCTACTGTCAATAGATGATCAGTATACAAAAATGTTCTAAAATCTATAATGCACTTATTTAGAATTTATGGTGCTCCTCCTATCATACGATGGTTATAACATGATTAATTTATGTTATAAAACAAAACTACCAGGAATCAAATAAATGTCACCTTGGTCAGATGTAATGCAACCTTTTACTACTATAACAAAAGTAATACATACAATCTTGATATTCGTCTTCCATTAAACCACATGTTTCTCCATTTAAAAAGATCTTAACAATTTTACACCTCTATCTAATATTTTACTTAACTTAAGTTCTTTAAACTAAATAACTGTCTACCATCCTAAAAGAAACTGTTTTTATCTGGTACCATAGAACTTAAAGACAGATTAGAGGAGTTACAAAGCCAAATGGTGTTCCATCTACTTTGGAGATCACATATAACATACCTGTGTCCACTCATTGGTTTGTGCATCATAGGATTCAACAGTATTCAGGTATGTGTGTCCATCATACCCTCCCACAGCATACAACCTGTCACCTAGAGGACAAACTCCCACTGCATCTCTAGGTATACTCAAAGGAGCTACTGTAGTCCAGTTGTCAGTTTTAGGGTCATACCTAAAATATAGTACAAAAATGTGGAATTAACAAGGAATCATTTAGCTAAAATAATACTGTTCATTATCTTAAAAAGATGATATTAAACCTGTGTGTTTTCCTTCCCAATGCTTCTGGTTTCAGAAAACTTTTTTTGTTTGTTTTCTTTATGTCACTACAGACTGTATTTATCTTCCTCTTTCTGGGGTAAAGAAATCAAATCTACATCTGCAAATCTGGTCTGTGACCAGAAGAGGCTGGAAGTTACAGTGACATTAGGAAACATAGACAAGAAAGGATACTTTGGTCAATGTATTCACCATATAGCTGCAATGTTTGTTACATTTGCATAACACATCCCAGCATGCTATAAATGTGACTCATTTAGTGCTTTTCCCAGATGGCTAAGAGCTGGGTACATATGACACACAGCACAAATACAGTATACTAGGTGTGGTTGTTCTACATGTATGGAGTAAACTGCAGTGGGTTCTACAATCTAATTTAAATGTGCTAGTAAATGTAAAACCAGGGTGAGGCATTTGTTGTTATTTTTTAATCCTTCCAGTTACAGAAATCTGCAAAAGTAATAAAAAAAGTCTAAATTAAGGAATCATACCTTTCAACACAGTCAGACAGTCTAGAACAATGATTAGATGCAGGTGCATCATGGCCTCCAACTGCATATAAAAAACCATTATATGTAGCAACTCCCACCCCTCCTCTTCTTTTTGACATTGGGGAGCACATGCTCCACTTGTTTGTATGAGGATCAAAACATTCCATTGATTTTAAGCAAGAACTGCCGTCTCTTCCTCCAACAGCATACAACCTGTAAGTGAAAAATCAAATTACTGAATGAACATAATGGAATTAGTTTAAAGCACAACTTAGAAATGCATTTGCTCCAAACTGTTCAGTTTACTTAATCTTAAAGCTGATCTCACCCAAAAAAAAATAAATTTTTTGACTTTAAGGCCATAAACAATTATTAAAATAGTGTACCATGTGGTTGAGCCTGAATGCCAAACAAGATGGCTACAACTTAGTGGAGCTCCTGGTCAGACCAGAAATACCTAGCAGCTTACATGTGTTGAAGCATAGACTCAATCCTTCCCCAGCACACCTACTCCATGATCCTATATGGGAAAAATCAAAAGAGTGGGAAGGCCACCACACTAGAACCTGCAAACTATACACTCTTAAGATAGGATTTAGGTGACCTAAATCCTGCAGAAATTGCTCTAGATGAAATACAGTAACTTGCTAGTAAGGGGAGCCCAAGAGGACATTAATTATATTGAGTGTTAGCTGCTTGACCTCTTCCACACAATTGCTTCTGCTATTACTAAGGGGATGCTGCTAATGGACAGAGCTCATAGAACACTTAGTCAGAGAGGTCAAGTAGGGGACCCTCTGTGGGATATTACAGCTCGCCTTCATTATTACACTACTTAGGAAAATATTCTGATGGCGGCACATTCTTTAAAAGAAATTGATAACCATAAAACCATGCTGTATCAGGACCTAGCACATCAAACACTCACATTGTCCAATACCAAAATATATTTATTTTATACATATGGCTGTCCTTAAGGTGACCTTTATGTATCCACCAGACCCTAGCTGTAGAGAATTACAGATACACGGTTCGGCCCCACATTGTCTGGAAGAGAGGATCTGGTTCTGTGCTTCACTAACCCCAATATAAACACTGGGGACTGTTTCCAGGGTGGAATGGCATTTTATTGGTCCTTTGAAAGAACTAATACCAATAGTTAACCCGTTCTAGTCAAGTCACTACACACTTTCCTGACACTCATGAATATCATGGTCTATGTTTACAACTTCTTCTTTTAGTTTAGATTAGTAAATGGTGTTTTGTTGCTCCAACTTTTTGCTGACCCCCCTATTTTCAATGAGCAAGTAGGCTTCCTGACACCCTACTCCAATTCTTACAAGTAAATAGAAATGGGATCTGGGCCTGACTCGGACCCGACATGGAACCCCTTGGATCTGAATATAAAATGAGAAAGGAAGAGGACACCCAGGCAGTTAGATCTGCATACCTTTATTGCTGCAACATGTTTCGAACATCAGCGAGTTCTTTTTCAAGCATTATGCTATATGATGCTTGAAAAAGAACACGCTGATGTTTGAAACATGTCGCAGCAATAAACGTATGCAGATCTAACTGCCTCTTCCTTTCTCATTTTATATTGTATTATACTGGCAGATGGTCCAGTGGGAGAGAGACCCCTCAAGCCAAGGTATACATCCGTGCACTTGTATTACTTCTTCGCTTGGTTCCGAAATCCGAATGTTCCATCCAAAACTGGACAGATCGTTCAGATTTCGGGAATTCAGAATGCATTTTCGTGGGTTACCAAATGTAAAAAGTTATTGTCAATACATGTTATCCTAACCTGCACCAGACCTACTTGAAAACTGATTTATTTATCTCAGCACACACACTCCCATACTCAACAATCCAATATCTTACCCATAACATCTGACCATGTTATGGGTAAGACCATGTCTGACCATGCGTACATCTCCACAGACCTAGACCTACCTCCCATCTCTTTATAGACTATAGACTAATCAAATTCAACTATGCTTGTGAAGGTTCTCATTCATCCAGGTCATGGTAAATTTAGATTTGGTATCCACACCTGGGGCTGCCAAACACCCCCAAATTAGCATGGAGGAGGCTGTCTCTTTCTCCCTGGGTAAATTGCACTGAACATGCCCATGTTCAATGAGCAAGGGGAGGGGGTAGTAACTGAAGGGCTTTTTTTAACACATATCTTTTGTAAGGAAAATACTTAGGCAAATTATATACTGCATTAATCAGCAGTTTTTCAGATATTGTACTTAAGGAATTTTAAAGGACATCTAAAACCTTACCACCATCATACAGATCGATAATTCTATGGGAAGAAGAGGGAAAAAATCTTACATATTTTTTAAAAAAACAACACATATTTAGCTTTTGAGGTTTTGTAAAGTCTTAAGCTGGGTAAACACGGGCAATCGTGTTAGCGCACATGGGTAGATCCAAAGGGGATTTATCCCGCAGCGCGATTTTAAAAAATCATGTGCTAAAAGTAGCACAAATGCGATATTAATTCCTAATTTATAACAATGTTTTCCACTGAAGTCAGGCAGGGATACTGAAAGCTGCAAAACTTCTAAATCTTATTACAGAACGGAGGAGTACCTTTTCCTACCTCTTATAGAATTATATATTTAGGGTAAAGTGGTCATTAGATTACTTAATAAAGGCCAAAATAGCACTCACTTTAAAAACCATCTAGATCAGTTAGTTGCAGGAATAGTTGTTCAACCTCTGCTTAGCCCTTAACCTTAGGTCTTAGACGGCCAAGCCCCTCCCCTGACACTTTTACTCTAAAGTAGTTGTGTACACAAGCATCAACATTTTACTAATTTCTACAACAGATAAAACAATCATTACAAACTTTTTTTTTTAATAAACAAGCTAATAGAATATCCCTCATTTTCATATTCAGAAAAATGCTTAATTACATAAAAACTGTTTAAGGAACTTTAAAATGCATAGTTAAAGTCCAGATTCCTAATACAGTAAAATAGCCATCTGTCCATCAATGCTACATTTTCTATTATAAAGCTTGTTTCATTGAAAAACTCATACTGTACAGTAATGAAGCTTCTTGTTGAAATTTTCATTGATTCTTTTGATATAGTGTGCCATTTTGTTACTATTCAGTTGCTTGAAAAGAAATGTAAAAAAAAATTGCTGTATGAATAATAGACGCCACATACTGTAAATGTCCCAATTGCTTCAACTAAGTAGTTTTAGGCAAACCAATCAAAACCATGAATGCAAACTTATAAATATGGTTATTACTTGAGCAGAAATACATCAATCTACAATAAAGATCCTGATCAGGGCATATCTTGGTTATTAGACAACAGCAAGTCTCTTCTACGTCATTCAGGGCTTTGATAATTAGTAAAGTATTTAAATGACTTACATAGACTTAACACATAGAGAGAAGAAAAACATTTATTTTTTATATTGTTTTAAAGAATGTAAATGCAAATTCCATATATAGTGCTTCTTGGAAGGTTGTGGAGATGCAGTGATATGTGTTACGGATCAATTTTTATTGTAGTTACTGTAAGTAGGAGTTGATGAATGTATAGCCACATTTGTGATTATCAAATAAAATTAGAAAGGTAAATGTTTTAACATGCACAGTACCATACTTTTGAATTTCCAAGTGACCGACAAAGGCAGTCTGTGATATGTTGTCACAAGAAAGTTTCATCACTGTGACCACTGCAATGTAATGCACTGTACCAAAAGCATTATAGTAAGACTCTCAGCTAAATTGTTTACAAATTTTACACTAGTAGTTACAAAAAAACAGCTTTATTTCTAAATGATAGAGATTTATAACATCCATATACTGTAGTGTTGCACTATAGGCTGTAGCACATCTACCAGTCAACCAGTCAGATCAATTTGTTCTTTACAGAGGAAAAATACAATTTAGCTTTAGAAACATACCACCAAGGTCATGGTCATTGTGATGCAGGATTTAGATAGATTAACATACAGGTACATCTTTAAGTAGCACACACTTGTATCCAAGGCTCCATGAATGCCCCATGCATAATATAGCAAAATGATACAAGAGAGCCACCAGTTGAATTAAAGGGCATTTTCACACGCTTAACTAAACTTTAAACACAACTTAAAGGAGAACTAAACTTGTATTTTTTAATCCTAATGTGAAAGCTTTTCTTCCCAGAACACCTATACATTATAAGATTCTTCTCTAGTAAGTTGCATTTAGTACATGTACATTGGGTCACAGGTTTAAATCCCAAGACTTTCTTTTTTGTTTGTTTCCATGATAAAGATAAAGATTCTACGTGTGCCAATGTTCCCCTTAGTAGCTCTTTTGAGATAGTGGTAGAAAGCTCTTTTTAGAAAGAAACATGAGGTTACGGGTTCAATTCTCCAGACTATTGTGTGAGATTATGGGAGCTGACCCTAGTACCCACAGGTTAATTTTATAAATCACCCAGCAAAGTGAGCATCTTCCTGTTTGGGACTTGGAGCAGCAGTGGAGGAGGTGTAAATCTATTAGCAATGAATCTTTGGACAACTTTGGAAAATGAAAAGGTAGCTTCTTAAGCTATGTGTAAAATGTAGTTAAAGGGCATGCCATCCCTTTAAACTGAAAAGTTGTCACATGTCTGTTACATGCCCCCAACCCCAACTGATATAGTCAGCACATTATTAAATGTTTAATTCACCAGATAATTGAGTTTACAGTAATTATTGCCTTTTTGGCTGAGTAAGTCCACTCTTCTCCTCATGCAGTCAATCAAGGCTGAGAATGCCGACACCACAACCAATTATTGACTGCTGATTCCCCTGCTACCTCTTTTGAACATGCTCAAGCTTATAAAAAATTCCAGATGGAAGAGGTGTATACATTTTCCAGAAAGAAATTAAACGTATCATTAAATATCTGGTTACAATTGCAAATAATAAACTGGAAAAAATAGCAACTAGAGTTGCGGACAGATAACTGACAATTCACCAGTTTTTTGTTTTAAGGGTGAACATGCCCTTTAAGAGGGTAGTGATGCCCTTTTAAGTTACAACGTGATATATTTAGGAGCTCATTTACTACATAAATTACACTCTGATACAGCCTGTGACTCTCTCTTGTTCTTTTATTACATTTCTTCTGTAACTTTGGCTTTATTATATATAAATATTTACGGTGTATATTGATATGTATTCTAGAGTTTACTTTAAATTAAAAAAAATTGCTACCAATTTTGTATATATGCTTATGTACTTACTTGCTATTAAGTGCTGCAACTCCTACTGTGCTTCTAGGAGTAGACATGCTGGCTACATAATTCCATTGTCTTGCCTGTGGGTCCCATCGTTCCACCGTGTTAAGGTAGCTCCACCCATCATGGCCTCCAACAGCATACATTGGTCCTTCTAAAACAGCAACTCCTGGATGTAAGTAAATTAAAAATAGGGATATGTTAAATCTATTTGTAGTTAAAGTGAACATAAAAATAATTTATTTATAAATTACCTGCATTAACGGCATGATGACTTTTGTTTGTAGGCATTGAACATTTAATAATAACCTAGAATTGGAGTGTTGTAATGTAATATGTTTTTTTTACTATATTATCGATTATTCAGGCTATGACATTGATAAAAGATTTTAAGTAGAGATTCCTAAATCAGATTTTCAAAGTTTATAAAATTAAAAAATGAACCCAAGTCAATGGGAGTCAAACTTTTTCTGCGTTCAGTAACAAATGTAACAAATTTGGGATGTTCATTATAAAATATTTTTGTTTGACCTAGATTAATTATCAAAATGAGCAGCAGAATGGCAGATGAGATTCATTGTTGCTAAATGTAAGGGATTTCATAATCCTTGTGCTAGCTACAGAATAAATGGCTCTGTGCTAAGTGGATCTCAGTATGCTGTAAAAGTTTAGTTGGAAGCTGCAGCTTTTTAAAAAAAAAAACTTTTGCCTTTTTTTTTTTTACCTATGCCCCTCCAGAGCCTACCGTTGCATCTTGTTTCTGCTTAGCTGAATGTTTAGCTCCACCCTTTTGAGAATTGCTGCTTCCTCCTGCTGCTTGGGCCCCAAAAGCTAATGCCTGTTGGTTCTGTGCTTCTGCACACGCATGATGTCGCAGCACACGCAAGGTGACGTCTGTGCATGCACGGACGGGAGCGCATGTGATGTCATCTTGCCGGCACGGCGAGATGGCATTAGCATTAGCTTTTGAGGCCCAGAAGCAGGAGGAAGCAGAGCAGAGGATCTCAGAGGGGTGGATCTAAACATTCAGCTAAGCAGAAACAAGATGTCAGCAACTTTCAAGCTGGAAAGGTAGGCTCTGGAGAGGCAAAGGGGGGAAATGGAAACAGTTTTTTAAAGCTGTAGCTTCCAACTAAACTTCACTTTTTTTTTTAACGCATACTTATCCTTTTAAATTGTAGAACTATATTTCAGCAGAGGTGGGAATTGCAAGTCCAATAAATTGTTTTAAGAGTGGGCTGGATATAATTCTAAAACTAAAAAATATTTTAAAAAAATTATAGGTATTAACACATATTTCTTGTTGATGCAAGGATCCTTTCCGGCTGCCATTTGGAGTCAGGAAAAAAATCTATTTTCCTCTTTTCTTTTGCTTTTTTTTCTTGTTTTTGGCCTTCCACTGTATATTTAATGTAGGCAGGTTCTAGTGGAGGTTATTCTCTCATTGGAAAATTCAAAACCTTTTTGTTTTTTACCATAACTTGACTGTAGTAAAAAATATGCAATACCATTTGATTTTTTAGGATTTAAATATTTTCTCAAATTCTCTAAAAGCTGGTTATTTGTATCCATCTCGGCAGTTATTCTTTTATGCCTAGTCATTACAGGAATGAGATTAGTGGTTTATTAGTAGAGTATATTTTTCTTTCAATTATTTAGAAGGCAGATTGATTCACTTAAATGAGTGAAATTACTAAGGCTTAATTGTCTTACAGCTTACAAACACAGACTCCTTTTTACAAGCAAATAAAATTTGAGAATATAAAAACAGATAAAAAATGATATTTTAGCATAAGGCATTATGTTTAGGATAATGAAATTAAATAACTAATATCATTTGCAATATAGTTTTTCTATTAGCAAAAATGCATGAAGTAACCTCTGTAGCTTGGTTAAACAACTCTCTATAGTATGCATATTGGGACATTAGTGTGCTTGACGATGCAACATAAGATAAAAGCTTTTGCATTGACAGATACATAATCAGAACATTTTACCAGAGCCACAACTGGGTCCTATAGCGATTACGGATCTGGGTAAATTCCAATATTATATTAAATAGGTTATATTAAATAGGTTGTACAGTCCACGTGCATGTCTTTTGAGATGCTGTCACAACTCCTGTCTTAACAGGCAACTAAAGCCCCAGAACAACACTGAATCCATAGCCAGACCACCCTGATATAAAAGTAGAATTCTGTGCCTCACCTGATTTTGGTACTGGCAATTCTTCTTGCTAACATGGGGTTTGTGTTTTATTTTCCAGCATTCAAAATTGCACAGTGTGGTCACTGGCCATTGTGCTCTTTTCTCATGTGCAAACCTAAACTACTATAGGAACTTGTTACAGCAGGTCACACCTACTAGCAATCTCTAACCAATCCTGTTACATTCCATAGTAGGCTGGGGGCGATATGACGGAAATCAGGAGGAGTGACTAAGTTATCTTGTCCAACTCTTATTTTATGTTTATTTTAACACCATTTACTGGAGTAGTAATTAACAGATCATTGGGGGGATGCAATCAGATTATC
Organism: Hymenochirus boettgeri; assembly: GCA_019447015.1. Taxonomy (NCBI): domain Eukaryota; kingdom Metazoa; phylum Chordata; class Amphibia; order Anura; family Pipidae; genus Hymenochirus; species Hymenochirus boettgeri. The sequence goes on along the minus strand of CM033476.1, from coordinate 198,079,581 downwards.
TAGCATAAAAACTTTGGTTTAGTTTTCCTTTAAAGTCTTAGGGTTTAGAGCACTGCAGCTCTCCATAAATTGTCCAGAATTTGACTGCAATAGTTTTAAACCTATCTTACAAATGTCAATAAAATGTGTTTATGTATGTAAAGAAAACATACCAGTTTTACCTTACAAAAAGAATGATCATATTTCATTAGGTAAAAAAAATTATCTTTCTTCTGTAACAATATTATAATGATTAATTACTGTATATTTTGAATATTAATTATTTCAAAAACAGTTTATTCTAAATCATGTATTCAGTAGAAAAATAAGTATCTTATTATGTAGACTTACTTGTTCACCCCCCCGCCGATGACATCCCTCAAATGTTCCATTTCGACGTTAACCCTTGAATGTATAGCTTGGTAACCCTCAAATGTATCATTCAAATTCGGTAACCTTAGAATGTACCATTCTGTAACTCTTAAATTGGCCATTACCCTCAAATGTAGCATGTGGAAACCTGAAAATTGCCGAAATGTGGGGGAAAGAGGTTTTTAAAAGCATTCCCCAGACCATTTCCCAGGTGCCACAGACATTTAAAGTAAGTTACCATTGCTATTTTATTTGTAATTAATCCAAACTTTTCAATCTATTTTCTCCCATTGACTTAAACTGAAGTTCGTTTCCAAACTTCAGGAAGTTCAGAAATTTCAAATTAAAACCAGGTTTGTTTCAAAACTGGGGCTCATCTCTAGTATTGACAATTCTACTTGTGTCTGTAGCTGATGATTTGATTGAAGCACTGCTTTATTTTGTTGGAGAAGTCAGAATAGACCTTTTACTTTTACTGATTAAAACAATTCCTAGCTTAATCACATTGTGTCCTTGGTGAGCACCACCACATGATTACATATCCATTATTTTTGCCTTTTGACATTTGCCCTGGAAATTGTGCTGAGAAATACACAGATCACCACATAATTGTGCCTAGATTGAGGAGTGAAGTTTCTCTGGAAGGTCATTGTATACAATTCTTTGTTGATGGAAGTGTTACATAAAATTAACAATGCAACTACAGTAAGTTTAAAAAAAAGACAACATTCATTAAGCTCAACCCCTCCATGATTAAAAAAATGCAATTCCACAACCTTACAGTGAAGAACCATTTACATTGCTTTGAAATCCCTTTTTCTCAAGTCTTAGTCTTTTGTTCACTAGCTCCCTCTCACATATTTGTATAGGTTTATCATCCCCTTTGGAATGCCTCTTTTCTAGGGTAAACTAACACAAATTCTACATTCCTTTTATTAGTTTAGTTGCCCGTCACTCACTCTTTCTTGTTGACTAGTGTCCAAAACTGCACTGTGTACAGGCCTTATAAGGGCGCTATACAGAGAAAGAATTATTCCCTCAACCTTTAACACTATGCTACAACTTATTCACTAAATAATTTTATTTTACTTCAGCACATACTGCATGACACTGCTTAGAATTAATATATCTGTTATCCTTAATAACTCTCACATCCTTTACTATCGAGTCAACTCCTAGGATATAACTAGCATTCATTTTGTTTTTTGACTAAATCTTAACTTTGCATTTCTCAACATTTAACCTCATTTGCCACTTTGTAGCCCAATTTTCAGGTTTATTAAAATCAGTTTGTAAGATGTTTTAGGACAGATTTGTAAAAGGAGCAATCACTCACATGGATTGTCATGTGTCAAAGGACTTATCCTAGCATTCATTTTTTCTTCTCCAAACAATCAGTTTTCCAGGTGTCCCAAACAGTCTGAATTTACAGTTAAATTTACAGTCACGCTCATTCTTTTACGAAAAACCCCCACAGTACCAGACGTTTCCAATATCACAGGTTTTTTAATAACGCCCTTAATTAGTTGATCATTTTGTGCCAGCGGCAAAATATAGTAAAAAAAAATATTGCGATTAAGTTAACTTAATATGCTAATAAAGCTGTTTTATTAAGAATTATATATATCTGATCATTCTGCAAAATAATCTAATATATAATAAGATGGACATGTTTTTGTGGTGGCAATACCCATTGTTAAGATATTTGCAAAGGAACAGGATTGGTTCAGAAGAGGTTTTAAGGAGGCCATTTATGTAAAATAAAAAAAAACAAAGCCTGAATGGAGGGAGGGTTCAACACCATTTACCTGTTGAGTACAATGCTATTTTGACACCTTACTCAGGGCAATTTTGATAATACCGCCTTGCTATAATGTATTCAGGAGGTCCCGAACACCTTGCTGTTATATGCTGATTGAGACCTATTCCAGGGTTTTTATTGCCAGGTGATTCTTGTACAAGTCATTCTGAATTGAGAAACCCAGTCAGATGACTGGCAAAACATCTTCCAGAACTAAAGTCTTGTTGATCTAACTGAATACCACAGATACATTATACCTCTCAATATTGTTTGGTTGAGGAGCACCAGTACAAAGAAAACTGCTTAGAGCATTCCGGTTTTTCATCTGCTTTGCTTTCTCCAGGCTTCAGCACTATCCTTTTTATAGGAAAGCCCAGGACACTAACCTAGCAGACAAAAACCAGACATACACAAAGCAGATTTTTATGCTGGTACTCAACAAATTATATTGGGAGGTGGGAATATTTAATCCTAACTCCCTGCCCCAGGTACTTTTAATTTTTAAAAAGTTCATTTTTCAGTTTTTCTTGACTCCATGCATGAAAGGTTCTTTTTGAAATTAGGAGAGCATTGCTATTGAGCTAAATTTGTGAATAACTATATAGTGTGATTTTAAAATTAATTAGCACAGGTCTTGCTATTTTTTTTGTAAACGTAAATACATGAGAAATTACTTCCATTTAACTTGTACAAGAAACACTTTATTGTTCAGTCATTTTTCATGTTAGCAATTAAAAGATTTCTAATACTCAAAAAATAAATTTCCCTCCCATAAATCTTTGATTGTATAAGTCAGGTGCAAATATTTCTCCCATTCTTCTTTTGTAATTATTAATTAGCTCTAGAATTTTGCAGTATTCTTTAAAAAAAAAGATTATAACTATTGTAAAGTGTCAGGAATGAATAACTAAAGTTAATTACATTTGAATAAATGTAGAATGAGAGGTGGTTTCTCCAGCATCTTATAGAATTATAGATTTAAGGGGAGGAATTCTTGTTCTATCTATCTGTTAGAATAAATATCCTGCACTAGTCACGCCGGACCCTGATGCCTGTCTTAGACCCAGTAAAAGACACTTTACAGCGCCGGGAGAAAGAATTGAACCACACATCGCATGTAGTAAAACTCTCTTTCTCAGTTTATTTAATTTGTACATTGGAATATAACAAACCAGAAAGGGGGCATTGCCAGACTTTGTGTCTACAGATGAGGTAAAACATCCATTGGAATGCAAGGATAGAGTCAGGTTGACACACAATGTGGGAGGCAAAAGACCTTGAGCTCACTGGGAAGCTCAAGTGTTATCAATATCATGAAATAAGAGAAAGAACATCTGAGAACATTTGGAAACAAATCATCTGCAATAACACGACAATAATATAAACACAAAATGGAGTTAGAGAACAAAATGGCTGCTATTAGGCGAAGTGATTATAGAGAATATATAAAAAAAAAACACTATCAAGCAACCATGTAATTTTAATCTTACCCAAACCATGTCTGTGAGTTGACATAGGTGGCATTATAGACCATACTTTAGTCAGAGGGTTGAAGCATTCCACTGTATTTGACGTTTTCAAACCATCTCTCCCTCCAACAACGTAAAGCTTATTATCAATTACAGCAACTCCAAACTGAAGACGTCTGCCATTCATTAAACCAATCTGTACCCAGCTGTTTGTCCTCAGGTCATACTTTTCAATAGTTGTAGCACCTGCAACAAAAAATGGGATTTAATCAATGCAGCAGTTTTTATTTTAGTTAAGGATGTTGTTATCTGAACATTACAAGTTATCAAAATAATGTGGATTTTAAACAACACAGCCTGTCAAGAAAACGACTAAAAAGTGTATGGGGAAACTCCTGTCGATGGGATCAACAGAAGGCCTTGTTATATTTATCAACAGACTCAATATTAAAGCTTTACAAATGTTATTGTATTGTATAATGAACTCAACATTACATTGTTGTTCAAATACAGGATGAATTCGGTCCACTTTTTGGACTTGATAGTTGATAATATGCTTCAAACCAAAACTAACATTAAAGACACTGCTGTAAATTTGTTATTATCCTCTAGTAACCATCTTCCAAACCTGATAAAGGGCATTCCAATAGGCCAAATTTATAGAATTAAAAGAAATTGTTCAAGTACATTATTTCATCAACAGGCAGGAGAGGATTTAGGAGTAGAGGGTACTCAGAAACTGATATAAATAAGGGATTTGTGGGCAGACAATTACATATCAAAAGAAAGGTGAGTATGTACCATTAGGAGCAACTAGGCAAGTTGCTCTCAAAAGCAATAAACAGAGATTTATATTAACTCACAATCTGGAATGCAAAAATCCGAAAAAAAACCTTGAGAAACATTGGTTTCTATTATGCAAGGATAAAGACCTACAAAAAGAAGTAGGGGATTTCCACTAATGGCTAATAGAATAGCCCCCAATTCAAAGGAGAACTTAAGTCCCCAGACAACATTGTCCCAATAGACAGAGCACATTCAGAAACACACAACAAGCTGTGTCACATCTCTCCCTTTGCTGTGGATGCTGGGGGATTTATGAAAACAGGAAACTGCAGTCTTGCTTCCTGGAAGCCAACAGCCAATCATGTTATAGCTCAGAGATCATCCCTCCCTCTGACACAGAACTCAGATTTCAGTGCAGTTTTTGTGTAAACATATCACAAATGCTCCTATCCCTAACAATGATAAATTCCTTTGCTTTTCATACAAAAAAGAAAAGTAATCTTTGCAGTGTACGTCTTTGCTAGCATGGATGAAACAAACAGAACATTTAACATTTCAGCAAAAAATAAAAGTAAGTATGGAGAATCGAACCAGCAACCTTCTATACGGTGTCTTTCTAAAAACAAACAGGGAGATTTAATAAAAGTTCTTATCGTTTAAAATGGTGCTAATTTTGCCCCAACCAATCAGATGTTAGCTTTCAAATGTTAAATAAGATCTGATTGTTTGGGGCAAAATTAGCACCATTTTAAATGATAAGAACTTTTATTGAATAACCCTGTATATTTTTCTAGAAACATAGAAACAAACAAAAAAAGCAAACTCAGGCAGTAGACTAGGTTATATTGTTTCATAAGTAAACTTGGGGATTAGAACGTGTGACTTCTTGGTGTGTTTGTTCCTAAAAACGAAGCATTTACATGGTGCACCACCAGCAACATCCATTTTTACCACATGGATGGAATGGCAGTTTTTGCGAGAATGTGGACTTTATAGCACTAAATTATAAACTAAAATACTTTGCCTATCAAATGTGATTTATAATATGGAAGCAAACAATTTTTTAAGCCAAATTTCTAGAAAGCACTAAAATGGTTAACATGCAAGTAGAAGAAAGTTCATTGTTTCCCCAGAAGACAAAAGTGGCTAAATTTGTTTCATCCAACCTGTACATTTAAACAACTGTCTTCAAAGGCATTAAGTTGCAAAAGTACTGTAGTTTTCTAATATAGGGATGTTAAAAATCCATTAGAATTAGATTATTGCATTAATATTCTTTGTGTGCAAAAGGTGAAATAAAAGAGCATGGCATGAAATCTAAAATTAATTATACATTTATATCCTTTATGTTTCCAATTTTTTGGAAGATGAGCTTTTCTACCCCAACAGATTATTTACATTAATATTTTCAATATGATGTGTACGTTATGTATTGGATAAGAGATATTTCACAAATATTAATTTTATATACATTTTTTTTTAAACTTTGTGTTATTTGTAACATCCCAAAAGGGGGGTTTATAGTCTAATATTATAGTGTTTAATATGATAAGAATACAGTATTAATGAAAAAGGGACATTAAAATTGCAATTCACATGTCATAGCCTGCAAATTATCCTCTTGTAGTCTGAAAACCCATCATGCAGATTTAAACCACTCAAGCTTATTTTAGAGAAGGCCCTTAATCAGTACTCAAACCTGAAATAAAATAGTAAGAGCAGAAAATACATTTTTTGACTTATATTAGCCCAATACTGAGCTTGCACATTACTAATAACTGTCAAATCCCATTGGTCCCTTTTGGCACAGAACCAGCCTAATTAGCTCTACTTACTTCCATGGAATACCACCCCAGTTTAGGTGCTTATATGAAATTGGTATTTTTAGAGTTGTTAATATCTGCTGGCACTGCAAAGTCATAGATGTTGCACTGCTAATGTACTGTACAGTTTCTTTTAATTGGTTATTTTAGCATTATAGTACAGTACTTAAGGTGGAATCAAACAACACATTTATATTTGGTAAAAAGTTGCTAAGAAATATTTACTTGTAACATGTTTTATAAGCATGACTACTTTTTCAGTTAGTACATTAAATATTTCTTTTGATGCTTTTTTTCCATTGCAGGTTGGAAATCTTAATAAAAGGTTGGTACTGATGAGTTTAAGATATTTAGAACTTTCAGAATAAATGCTATTGCCTTGCTTACATCTTACATTATACCTGTTTACATTATGATTTGTCTCTAAACTCCAACAAGACATTGTTCCAATTGGTGGTTGTAATGCATGCTTAGTTTTCTATGCATTATAGACCTCAATCTAGCATTTTATTTGTTGTACTTCTTTCTACGTTTATACAGCTGTAGGGCCGATCAACAGGCTGCAGCTATAAAAGAATGAGGCAGACAATATAATCCTTCTAAGCCTGTATATTATTCTATTTCTGCAATCTAGGAGAATGAAACACAAAAAACTAAATTTGAGTAAGAATGTATTTCATCAACAACATCAAGCTTCTCATCATAAAAAGACTCCACTCAGGCGCTCTTCCTTTTCGTCTATGAGGCCTTGTTCCATAAAGCACAGGCTGCCAATGCGCTCTGTCAGCAGCTTATTCGACTTCGCTGATTTCAACCCCACCTCTTAACCCCCATGATGTGTGAATATATTAAATACAACATTTTCATATTGCAGAAGTAGGTGGTGCAGAAAGCTTCACTGAGATTCACCTATATAAACATTCCTAGTAGCAGTGTAAAAGGAATTAGCGCTCCCTGTAAGCTAAAGCAATATTACTTTCTTAAAGGGTATCTCCACTCGTTTTTTTAAGTTTTGTGAATCCAGTTCTATTGAAGAACGGGAGGTAAAGGAGCTGTGCCTTACCTTCCGTTCTTCAATAGATCACACAGACCAGGAGACAAGGTAAGAAACTTACCCGCTCGCTCCCCCCGGCGCATAGTCTGACAGGTCCCGGCGACCTTGTCTTCTATGCGCATGCGCGATCTATGCGCATAGAGACAGGTCCGTCGGGACCTGTCAGACCAAGCACCGGGGGAGCGAGCGAGCGGGTGAGTTTCTTACCTTGTCTCCTGGCTCCTGTGTGTTCTATTGAAGAACGGAAGGTAAGACACAGCTCCTTTACCTCCCGTTTTTCAATAGAACTGGATTCACAAAACTTAAAAAAACGAGTGGAGATACCCTTTAAAGGGGCATATTTATGAACAACAGTTTTTGCTGTCAAAAAATTACTGCTGCACATATACAAATAATCATTATTTTTGCCATATTTATAAAGGCAACCAACATTGTGGCGAAAAGCATTATCATGGCTATGTGTGGCAGTTATTTTGAGCTCTATTAATGGCGATACAGTACTTAGCGCAATGCGCTTTGAGCCCTTTAGGAGAAAAGCACTTTACAAATGGTATTGTATTGTATTGTATTGTATTGTAACATGGCGAAGAGAGCTCAAACCCAATGTACGGAGCAGGGAGCTGCTGCTGGAAAAAGGATCACGTCGCGGGTGGTTGCATCCGCCGCCACAGGGTAAATGGTGAGTGCAGGGGTGTATGCCCACGCCATCCTCTCCTCTTGTGGTGGAGACCACCTGCCACGTAACCCTTTCCCAACAGCCCCTCCCAGCCCACTACCCCATACATTTGTGGGGAGGGGAAGGGAGGGGCCCGCTGGGAAGGTGAAGGAAACCTCCAGCGGGGGCACTGAAAAGTGCATTTTGGGGCTTAGGGGGTCCCGTAGCTTGAACCGGGACCCCCCTTCCCCAGCCCTTATAAGGGCCATTGCAGCACTCAGAAGTGCCCTTTCGGCCCAGACAAGGGCCCTTTGGGGCATAAGGGGTCCCGCAGCTTGAACTGGGACCCCTCTTCCCCGACACTTAGAAGTGCCATTGCAGCCCTTGGAAACGCCCTTGCGGCCCAGATAAGGGCCTTTGGGGCTTAAGGGGTCCCGCAGCTTGAACCCAGGACCCCCCTCTCCGGCCCTTATAAGAGCCCATGCAGCACTTACAAGGGCCTTAGTGGCCCTAAGAAGGGCCCTTTGGGGCTTAGGGAGTCCCGCAGCCAGTACCAGGACCCCCCTCCCCGGCCCTTGTAAGGGCCCTTGCGGCACTGAGAAGTGCCTTTGGTGAGGTTCCAGCAGCTCGAAACAGTACCCCCTGTTGGCACTTAAAAGAGCCCTTGGGCGTGTCTTCCTTCTTCCATCTAGTGACACCAACTCCACTGAAGTCGCTAACACCGGGCAATGCCCATGCGGCCGCCAGGGGCATGTCCAGTGCTAGCGGCTTCAACAAAGCCGATGTTGCTAGTGTCTTGATCCAACATCTTCTTTCTTCACAGCCAGCGACACCAACTTTGCTGAAGTCGCCAATGCCAGGTGAGGTCACTGCGGTGCCAGTGGCCCTGCTGGCACCACCAGCTTCAATGGCACCGGTGTCCTCTTTATTCTGTCTTCTACCATCGACTACTTCTGAGCTCTGCGGAGGTTTGCAGCTCTTTATATAGGTTTGCTGAACGACCTAATCCAATTCTGATTGGTCAATATTTAGAGGCTTGCGATCACATGGTTATACAGTACCCAATCATATTTCTGAAATATAATTTGTTGTGCTTAAGAATTAATTGATGTGTATGCTATTGCTACTGTACCTTTTGCAGCATCCATTCCACCTACAGCATAGAGAGATCCTACTGTTGATTTTCTAGGCTTAGTCCTAGGACTTTGCATCATTGACCTTCTTTCTGGTAAAAGATGGTATTTCATTGCTTCCATAAGAAATTTCTGGCACTCCAAATCATTAGCAAACATTGGGCTATTTTCCAGATCTGCAAGCAACTAAATACATTGGAAAAGATTAGCCTGCGAAAAAGTATTTAATTTATGTATAAATATGGATACAAAAGCAATCAGCCTAATTCATTCAGAACCACGGCGGTAAAACATAGGGTTAAAGTCATGCTAACCATTTAAATACTGGTTAAGGCCACTTTAACCCCTTACTTGTGCAGATATCGCAAAAGACACCCGTGACCCCACTGCAAGCTATTCATCATTGGCTTTAAGGCTCTTCCTGTGTGATTATTTTATGCCAGCTACTAGCCATTCACCGATTACCTAGAGCCGCAAAGATGCTATTGAATTTCCTGCACGTCTACCCAGAGTGGCTAAATCTACTGAAATGTGTGTAACATATAAATTGTAAAATACAGTACATGAATGTTAAGGTTGAAAAGACCACAAAGTTCAACCATTAAACTACACACAATTTCTAATTCTTGGGATTTGTTGCAGAAGAAGGGAAAAATTTAAATAAAAGTCACAATTAGCACCAATTGATCTAATTCCTGGTTCAACTTTTAAAAATATCCAAACACCCTGCTATGGCAGTTAAAGGGCATGCTTAACTTAATTGTATTTACTGATTAAGAATCTCCCCCCTCTCAGCTCTTTATACAGGCCATTATGCATTTTTGGTAGTCTCCACTGGGCCACCAGGGAGGAAGTTGGAAGTCTCCCCCTTAAAAAACATTTTCTGTAAATTTTACCACCCAATTTAGCTTGTCTTTGCAGCCTATATTGTCCTAATTAATTTAGTTGCTATTATCTGAACCCACCCCAGCTTTATCATATACTTTTGTATAATAAATTCCGTTTACAGCTATGGGTCAGTCATACAAAACTATTAATGTGCAAAATCACACTACCTTTAATACAAAAATATAGCGAAAATACATTCTAGAACTTTTTTTTTTTTGCATAAAAGCATTTATTTTATGCCCTTCCTAGTGTGCTATTAAATATGAATAGATCTTGGATAAAACTGATAATTTCACTTAAATGCCTATGTGAACAAAATCAAAAGAAAACTGCATTGCTTTAATCCCAAGTATAACAGATTAGAAAATGGCATTTGGAGATGTTATACTGTAAGTTAAGAAAAAGACATGGCTAAGAAAATAGGTGGTGGACTTTTGTAGTGGTTTAGTTTTGATCATGATCTAGACATATAATAGATACCAGTTAAATTGCTATTTACTCCTTAGGGTTTAGTGTGTAAATCCAATGCACTTTGCAAGTTTTCTTGAGACTAAACATTATTTATTTATTAAAGTTAGCCTTACATTCTCTGGAGGGCATTAAACAATCATATTTAATATCTCTGTAAATAAGTTTGACAGTTTTTTTAAAAAACATAAAAAATATAGTCAGCTTATAATTATCAGAAACTGACTGATGTGCTTAAGATATCAGTCCAAAGTCTGAAGAAGATACAACACTTTAAAGGACATGCTAACCCCCTCGACAAACTTTTGTAGATAGAATAATCACACACAACCCCCTTTTGTCTATCATTACCTTTCTTCCCAGTACTCCTGAGCCTAAACATCTTACCTTGAACTCTTTCAGGTTCTCACTGCTCTTTGCCACCTCTTTTACAGCTGAGTGTGAGATCTGATCATACAGCGGGCCAGCAGTGTAACCACTAATAGTCATAAAATGGATTAATACACATACTGTAATAATGATGTGTTCTATATTATATTGTGTTATCCCTACTGAACCTTGCAAAATAGTTATGTAAACTCTTAAAGCAGTTCTCATAACCTTGTTTTTTTAGAAATGGCAAAGCTTTTTCATAAAAGAATGGTGCTACATCCTTTCAGCGGTCTATCAGTATTTTTGTTTTTTGCCCTTTATTCTTTAATCTATACTATGGGAAAAAAAGACATTGTTCTGACGGAAGTTTTGTCACCCAATGTACTACTAAAACTATTCATGCCAATGTAAACCAAAGTTGTTTTTTCTTTTAGTATCTTTATTTGCATGTGTTGATAGTCTGATGGGAATGTTGATAGTTTGATGGGAGATGTTTTTAAAGCCAAATAGCCAAACTTCCTTCCTCAACTATTCCTCTGCTAACATAAGACACAATACTTCATTTTGCAGTTTTGCTGTATCTGTGATATAAAAAAAAAAATTTACACCCAGAATATATTAAAAATAAATGAATTAAAATCAATTGGCTTCAAGTATATTTTGTTTATTGATAAAAAAATATTTCAAATGTATTTTTCATGTGGAAGTGAAGTTATTCAATTTGCCTACCTGTGGAGGAAGCAATGGTAACCTAATATAAGATAGCAGCATCCCAAGATCTCTTTGACGAGACTGAACATCATGTTTGACCCATTGCATTAAAGCTTGAAATATAGTTTCTTCATCAGGAACATTAATATCATCGCTGGACAGTAACTTTGCTATTTCATTTGCTGGCAGCAGGAGGAATTCTTGATTACGTATAACTTCAATGAAATTTTCCTGAAACAAATAAAAGAAATATACACAGTTTATGCTTTTAGGAATTTCTCTGCATTTTAGACACACTGTATTCTTTGTGTTAAATTAGAACTAATGAACTGGGTAGTTATAGTCTAGTTCCTAAGCATTTATTAAAGAAGGGGGTGCATTAAGAAAATGAAATAAAATCTATGGTTAATGGAGAACTGTAGTGCTGACATACATTACAATTTAACTCCCAAAGAGCTAAATGTATTTTCTGTAAAACAGATATATGATGAAGGATGTGAGTAGCTGAATCTGTAAAAAAAAAAAAAAAACATAAAGGAAGAAAGTAGTGATGTGCTGATCCATGAATGATTTAACTTTGACATTATTAAATGACAGGGAGGAAGGCAAGTCGGAAATAGAACGTAAAGACTTTTGATGTCAGGAATTTCTACTTGCAGCTCTTTCAAAGATTTTGTCACAAGCAAAAGAATATTTTTGTCGCAAGTAAAACATTAAAACTGCACCCTTTAAAGGTTACATTTCAGTACCACTTTATTCAAGCACCTATCTCCCTTAAAAGATACACTAAGCTCTTAGAAAATTAACATCGGAATTTGTATTTTTTGGTATATAAGTTGGAAGGCACATATCAGTAGCATGTATCAATTTCATTACTCAATACAATTTTTGTATATACAACTTATAACTCTATTAAACTAAATATGATTATTCTATTTGAATAATCCCTTGAAAGGTTATTCCAAAATTTTGATTCAAGGGAAGCCGACTTTTTTTTTTATTCCTATGCATCTGCTAATGGTTACGGATTTTCCTATTAACTACTTTTTATAGATCAGGATTGTTTTATGCATGAAGCTGAAATATAATACTGCTATGATTTGTACATGTATTACTGAAAGGTGCCCCTTTTTTGTACGCAAACATATTTATCCAATTTAAAAGAAAAGACTAAATTAAGAATAAGACAATGTTATAAGATACACATTTCATTTTAATTTTTTTTTTTAAATTGCTTTGAATTTTTTTTTTTTTTGAATCAGTAGTACTATTAACCAGTATTGACTAACCATTTAAATGAATTAGACTCTGGTAAGTCAGTATGTCATGATAATTCACAGTATATTTCAAATGTGTTACAGAGTCTGTATTCCTAAAGAGAGGAATATATAGGAAGGTATTTTATAGAAGTGAGCTTTTTTGTAGAGCTAAACAACAGAATAGCTCCAACATTGCATGTAAGGACTAGAGATGGCCGAACTTTTGAAAGTTCGATCTGTTTTTGAGCTTTCGAACTTCTTAAATAGTTCGAAAGTTTGAAAGTCCGTAAACGGACCCATTAAAGTCAATGGGGGGGTAAATAGTTTGGAAAGTTCCAATGAACTTTCTGAAATATTGCAGTGTAAACTTACCTTACAGGCCCCTGGGAGATGGTCTGGGGAATACGTCCGTGCATGACAAACAGCATAAAAACCAGACGTACCACACATGCGTGCTACTTCCATTTTCCGCGTGCAGCTTTCAGTTCAATCGAACGTTCGAGGATTTTTCCTTACAAAGACCTTTGTGGCCCTGACAAGGGCCCTTTGGGGCTTAAGGGGTCCCGCAGCTCAAACTGGGACCCCCTCCCTGGCCCTATCAGGGCCCTTGCGGCACTAAGAAGTGCCCTTGCAACCCTGTCCCACAGCTCAAACCGGGACCCCCCTCCCTGGCCCTTGTAAGTCATAGCAGTAGATGGGTCCATTCGTGTATATAGCCCTAGGCTCTCCACCACTTCTTTAACACAGTACGTGCCACATAATAGTCAATACATATAATAAATCTGAACCTCTATAAATCTGAACCTCTGCTTGTGAAGGGGTGCAAACAGCTCCAAAACTGTCACAAGATGGTCTTAATAAAGCCATAAGGAAGTGGAGTTGCACATTACACCCAAATATACCAAACATTGTCTAACATTGACTTGATGTTATTGATTTTAATGCAGACTGCACAGAATATGCAGTGGTGAATCTTCCCACTAGAACGTGGCCAATAAACAGTACTAAAATAAATTCCAGGTAATCATATAAATATGAATGGGATTTCAGCCCAAGAATATCCCTTGATAAATATGTAATAAACTGACCAGTTATTTATTTTCAAACAAATTAAATAGGTTCCTTTGTGTGGGACCAACATAGTTACAAAGCTTTTAAAAACAGCAGTCTGCATAAGAGGTACTGATTTTTATGAGCAATATTCTTGTGCATATAGTATTAGAGATGGGCTAGAACTCGAACGCGAGTTCGAGCCGAACTATTCGAGTTCGAACGGACTCGGATTCTCGATCTATCCCAGATCCGGATTTTCGATATTTTCCGGTCTTTCGATAATTATCGAATGTTCGAGTCATGCGATTACGCGAGTAAACTGCCTATTATACCAATACGTGAGTAAATATTGAATTCTCAAATCCGCGAGTAAAATGTCTATTATACCTATACGCGAGTAAATATCGAATCCGCAAGTAAAATGTTTATTGTACCTATACGCAAGTAAATATCAAATTCTCGAATCCTCGAGTCGTTCATGGGATAATTATTGAATGTTCAAACGCGAGAGCTCGAAAGTAGTGCAAGTGAGACTAAAATTGAGTTTTCAAAAGTCCTGGATATTCAAACATGTTCCCCAGACCATTTCCCAGGTCCCACAGCCATTTACATTAAGTTACCATTGATATTTTAATTGTATTTCATTTGAACTTTTTGAACTATTTGACTCCCATTGAATTAAATGGGTCCGTTTTCGAACTTTACATATAATTCAAAAGTTCGAAAAAGGACCAAACAAAGTTTGCCCATCTCTATACAGTATAAGGCAATTACCTGATTGGAGTTAATCATAAGACAAGTTTTTATGTATCAATGTTCTGTTTTCTCCACCAATACAGTTTCAACAATAATGTCAAATTTAAATTAACAAGAGCAAGATTAATAGAATAGGTAAAATAATACACTTAAACCAATAATTGTAATTATATGGTACTATTGAACCTTTGATTAAATAAACCTCCTATTAAAACACATTATTTATCCTTTTAATTTTCTTTTTGCAAGTTATTGCCTCTAAAATAAGTATAGGCACGACCTTTACTTACAGGCTAGCTAAAAAGTGTGCAGTCTTCATTGAGGCTTTGTTCAAAAAGATGCATTAACAGCTTCCTGTCTTGTATCACTCTTGGGCAGATGAGGAATCATTTAAAAACAGAGTACTATTTTCATCAGTCCAAATGAATAGCGCTTCCTGTTTTTATTGAGCATTTCCACACACACAGAGCAGGAAGAGTCTTGAAAGGACAAAACTATTTATTTATAGCAAGGGAAAAGGCATTCCAAGTAGTAGAACTGTCACTTTATCTTCATGCAGTCCACAGAGCATTTGGCAGTAGTACGGATGTGCTTTTGTTTTGGTAGTGTTAGAACGCAACAGAATAATTTGTGATTCAATCATATTCATCTTGTGGATTTAACCAAACATGAAACAACCTATTTTCAGTGTTTTCAAAATAAAACAGTTTTGTATATTTTGTCCCCAATAATATTTAATATAGTAGTTAAATAAATTAAATGAATGAACAGAAGACATATAAATCAGTAGCTAACATTTTAATCAAACTATGCCCAGTGTTAAAGTAGCCAGTCTATGTTTCTAGATGTAGACAAGCAATGTAAATGCTAAATGTATTCATTTATTGTTCAACAACACTCACAGAACAATGTTTTAGTGACTAAGGAAAGGGCAATTTATTTTTTGGAATACTGTGCTTTGAGTTGTAGTCTGCATTAGTCTGCATGTAACAGTCAAACCCGAAAACAACACTCAGCAATTCTGGCTCTAAAATTATACCTCAACCTGCTTTTTCAGGAAAACTGGATCTGCACCATGCAGCAGGGTTATGTTATGTTGTGATCAATTACCATGAGACTGCCATGCCATACATACAGAGCAATGTCCAGCTTCCCCCATCCAGCTAATTAATTTCAGATGCCAGGCATCAACATATAAAGAAACTTTTTAATGGCTGGTTTTATGCGGGGATTTTTGTTGGCTTATTTTGTTGAGCTTGTATTTTGTTCATATTTATTAGTTTCATATTAGAAAAGGAAGATTCTGTGAAACAGTGTGCCTATTAAAGGCTTTTAAATTTCTAGTTCCTGCAATGGCAAAACATGTATCAAAACATGTATCAATGTATTTATTCCATTCTTAAATAAAACCGTTTCACAGATACGTTATAATGAATATTGATAATCTGCTGAATTAGAGTTCCCACATTAACCATTAATTATGTTCCACTACTGTATCTGAGATTAGAGTTTCAAAACCTCGGAACCAGTGGAATTTTTGGAAATTCTGAAAGTTGTAACGTAATGAACCTTTGATCAATTAACTGAAAATGACATAATAAAATGTAAAAATTATTTAAAATTAGAATATTGAGATGGAAAATTTGCTTCATTTGAGCTGCTGGCAGAACAAGACTAAAGCTAGGTACACACAGTACAGATTTCTGAAAGATGACAGACAGGATCTGCAAGATCCTGTCTGCCATCTTTCAAAGATCTGCATACACACACGCTCGGGACTGTGTGTTTCCATCGGCCGCGCTAGACTCCCTATAGGAGTCTAGCGCGGCCGATGGAAATTTTCGGCCTTTCCCGAACGAGCGTACAGCCGACCCGATCGTTCGCGGCGCGCGCGCTCATTCGGGAAACGAACGTACACACAGTAACGATAAAGCCCCGATACCGTCGGATCCGACGGTATCGGGGCTTATCGTTACTGTGTGTACCCAGCTTAACCAGTTGTGTTTATCTCTGAGATGCAAGTAGTAGATAGATGTTCAAACAGTGTGAAAAAAAAGGTTTTTTCCCATTGTACACAGTATCATTAATACCAGACAGCCACGGCTAGAGCTAGCACAGCTAGAGCTAGCAAGATATTGTCTTGTATAAAGAGAGAAATAGATTCAAGAGAGAAAAATATTATTCTCCCTCTTTACAAGACACTAGTAAGGCCTCATTTGGAATATATTGTGCACCTTTTGGAATCCCATATACAAAAGGGACATCTTGGAAATGGAAGCAGTTCAGAGAAGGGCAACTAAATTAATAAGGGGAATGGAGGGCTTAAATATGCAGGCAGATTAGACAAGTTAAGGCTGTTTACATTGGAGAAGCGACGCTTGCGTGGGAATATGATCACCTTATACAAACATATTAATGGGCCATACTATAAACTCTCTGGTGCATTGTTCACTAATAGGTCATATCAAAGGACTCGTGGACATCCTTTAAAAGGCATGTTCACCCCCAAAACTAAAATTTAACCCCTTACTGGCCGCATTAAGAAGTTTAAAACAAGCCTTACCTTACATTTCTGCTCAAAATAGTTCCCCTGCTGTGCCTCTCCAAAGTCCAGGAAACTGATGTGCAAGAGCAATGTGTGACTCATGCTGTGCCTGAGTCTGCCTCATCCTCGTCAAGGTTTGAGGCATGCTCAGTGCAGTCCTCACCCCCTCCCTTTCCCTCTCCCTAACATTAAAACCTTTTGAAATGCGGTAGGGCATGCTCCTCCAGCCCCAACCGCATTAATATAATTGTTAGAAAGTCCCCTGATCCTTACTTACCTTCCCTCTCTCCTCCGCTGTTCAGAACTCCCGGCAGCCACGACCATGATTGGCTGCCTCTCAGCCAATCACGGACGTGGCTGCCGTTCCTGCCCCCTGCTTGCAATTCCATGCAAGCAGAGGGCCGGAACATTGCGGCGGAGGAAAGAGGGAAGGTAAGTAAGGATCGGAGGACTTTCTAACAATAATATTAATGTGGTTGGGGCTGGGGGAGCATGCCCTACCGCATATCAAAAGTTTTTATAAGGGGTGGACATGCCCTTTAAGGTTGGAAGAGGTTGAAGGTTGGAAGAAGGTTAGGAAAGGTTTCTTTACAGTGAGAACGGTGAAACTGTGGTCTTCCAGCAGATGTGGTAATGGCAAGTTCATTGAATAGTTATAAAAATGTCTTGGATAAGTTTCTAAAACTAAAAAATATTAAGAATTACTGGTATTAATACATATACAGTAGATCTGGTTGATCCAAGGATACTTTCCGATTGGCGTTTGGAGTCAGAAAGGAATCCCCTGCCCCCCAATCCCCTCCCCTTTTAGCTGGGTTTTATGCCTTCCTCTGGATCAACTGTTAGGAAGGGTTTAAAAAAACGTGAAAAGGTTTTCTTTATTCAACCTCAATTACTATGTTACTATGTAATAGTTCAGCAAGTTAAACTTCAGTGTATAGATTTACCTTTTAATTGAAGTATGTGTGCCATTCACCTGCATCTTCTGTAGTAAGAAGTAAGAAGCTAGAGCTAGAAAGATACAGATATTAGAGATGTTTCATCCGTTTTCAGATTCTCGGATCTTGGGAATATTTCCAAGATTTGAAAATCCAAAAATGGAACGAATTTTCGATTATTATCGAATGTTCAAGGCTATCTTCAAGGATTATCCAAAATAGCCTCGAAAATCCGATCGGAGACTACTTTCGAGTTTCCAATCATATTTTTCCGAGGATTAACGAACATTTGAGGCTATTTTTGATAATCCTCGAACGTTCAATGATTATATAAAATAGGCTCCGATGTCCCAAGATTCGGACAGATCTTTCAGATTTCGGATCCTAGGGGTTCCGAGTCGGACCTGGACCTCAAATAGGTATGAAAGACCTAAAGTGTTATATGCAACATATTTATTTTTGTTTTATTGAACGTACCATAGTGTAGCCATGTGCCACTTTAAGTAGCTCCAAACAGCCTTGAGCATCTCCAAATGACCGAATCCCTAAACAATTAGAGGGATGAAGCTGCTTAATCAGAAAATGGCAGCAAACATCAATAACTTGAGACAGCTGGAGGAGACAAGCCGCAGCCAACAAGCTTTCAATTGTATCCTCCTTTAGTTCCAAAACACCTGCAGGTTTAAAATGAAAAAAAAAAAATTAGCTACTGTTTAACATAAACATCATTTAAATGTATAGTTCCATATTACTATTTCCATAAATATGTGATTTATTATAGTTTGTATTTATTACAAAACAATGTTCATCAGCTGAATATGCTGGCAAGGCAAAAAAAATTATAGCAGTTCATTAAGCAGTAAAAGGGCTAACAATTAACAAAAAGCTATTGACATGGTATCACATCTTGCTATAACAGAATTTTAAAAGGGGATTAGTGCAAAGGTCAGTGCTTTTTCTGAAACATTAATGCTGCATGTTATAAATCCAAACCATTTTCTTCACTATTTAATACAAATGCTTTAAAATTATGAAAAACGTACTCTCTTATACTTAGAGCATGTTGCATTAAGGGCATCTATTCTGAAAATAATTGTTTTTAAAAGCGCATGTCCACCCCCAAAACAAAAATTTAACCCCGTACTGGCCCTCTGTGTAGTGCACCAAAAAAGTGCATAGACCAATGCATGTTTCGGGACGTATGCATCCCTTCTTCCGGGTGACATGGTCACAAAGGAGAAGATGGGGTGGCTTCTGGCTCTTTTGTCACCAGGGGATCAGCCCCCTGGGGCTCAGGGGTTAGTATCTCACCCCTCAGGGCGCTCTGCTAGTTGCTCTAATACTAGGCCTCTGCGCTGCTCCTGCCCACCAAACCGGCTAAGTCCGAGTCCTCCCAGGCCTGGAAAACAGAAGAAAGTGGGCAAAGCTACTGCTGGGGGGGCAGGTGCAAAAAAGGGTCAGAGAAAAGGTTTAGTGGGGGCCCATATTCTGTTCTAGGGCCCAAGAGGAATCTTCCTCCCAATCCACGCATAAAGGGAGATCAGAGAACAGAACATCAAAGAGCAGAGATCTGCTCATGAGCAGGAGAGGGAACAAACAAGGGGCCCTGTAGTGGATTTGGCAACTAGCATGGACAGGGATACACAAAGAAGCTCTTCCCAAAGTGAGGTAGAGGCTGACAGGAGAGATCATTTAGATGCTAGGTCATCATTGGTAGCATAATCAACAAGGCATGCAAGCCCAGAATTCAGGAAGGAAAAAAGGCATCACCGTAGCTTGAGGTTCCATAGAGGGTGCAGCAAAGATGGAAGGAGGGAACATAGGAGACAGATACTCCTCGTCTAACTCGGAATCCAGCCAGTCAGACCACTATAGCTGCAAGAGACGTAGGCAGCGATCAGCACATAGGAGGTCGCTGAACCAGTCTAGGTCACACGCAACAAGACATAGTGGCAATAATGGGTCCAAACAGTCCAGGAGGGTGTCCTCATCCATGCCTAGCACATCAGCCAGCGCCACATCCTGCTCTAGTTCTCGCCACAAAGAAAAAATGTTTATTAGGGGGACTTTTCAATCAAGTGAATGCAGAACAGATACCAAAGAAGGCCACTTTGTTGGAACAAGCCATCAGTGAGTTTTCATGTACTGAACTGTGGGGGGCAGCAGGGTAAAATCAAGGCCATGCCTCTGGGCTCTGCAGGGAGGCCATGAAAGAAACTTACTCTGTGAGGCCAGAGATGGGTGAGGAGAAAAAAACCCAAAGTGGCAAAAACTTTTGGTCATTGGGTTCAGGCCTTTTGTGTGTAGGCAGGGATAACAGAGCAAAAATTTCCTCAGAAGTGCTCTGAACTATTTGTGTATTTAGATTTAATTTTGGGGGCATATAAGGTGTACGGGGTCAGCATGGTGGCACTACGATGAAGAATTCAAGCGTAGGCTAGCAGTTCACCTTGAAGTAGACTGGAATACTAAGGCTATGGACTCGCGGCTTAGAATTACAGCATGATTTCACAAAGGATGTCAAGTACAGTCTCAAGAGGTTAGGGACCCCATTTTCAGCAGGTCCTGGGGCAGCATACCTGGCTAAAAAAGCCAGCCCCTGTTAGCTGTTCAATGAAGGCCAATGTAAATTCGGGGCAGCAGCCACGCATCTTTAGTGAAGGCTCAGGGCACTCAGAGGCTAAATATTTCGGAAGGGGAAAAGAAGCCAAGAAGCCTGTTCAAGGACCCCAATGAGCGTAGCCACGATGGGGCCCTGGCTAGATAAATATCACAGAAGGGAGGTAGCGGAGATAATAAAAAAATGGGTTTGTATATGGTTTTTATATTCCTTTTCAGTTTTCCCCTTCTCCTGTTTTTTCCAAAAAACAGGAGCAGCCTGGACAGCTTCTTCTACTATGATTGTGCCATCTCCTGCGTTGTCTTTGAAACTTTCGGTTCATTCCTAGAATGGATGGTGCAGGTCGAGGCGGGCTTCAAATTTGTCCTTCATTACCTGGATCACTTCCTATTCATAAACCCAAAGGTGTCCGAGCATTGTTCCTTTTTATTACAGTGATTCAGGTTTTTGATGGCCAAATTTGGAGTCCCTCTGTCAGCAGAAAAAATGGTAGGCCCAGTGACCACACTTTCATTTTTAGGCATTGAGATTGATTACATCCGGATGTAATGTAGACTACCCAAGGAAAAACTGGATGAATTGCTGAGGAGTCAGGGTCTGTTTGCAAGCTAACAAAGTCACTCTCAGACAATTACAGTCTATGTTGGGTTCCCTGAATTTCGCCTCCATCCTCACGTTCAAATGTTCAGGGAACTCAAGGAAGGTCTAAAAGTTTGAAAATCTTTTCCTATAATGGTAGGTCATTACTACAAGAGTGAGGGTTCTAGTGAGGAACTACATCTATAACAGACCTGCTGGTTCCCTGGGCTTTGGGGCCATCTAAGGACAGCCTGGAGTGCGGAGGGGTGGCCAGTCAGTTGAGTAATTTCCGGCCATTATAAAAACCTAACACTTTTGAATCGCTCCGCTTGTTGTGGCAGTGGAGTTATGGGGGAGCCGAATGGCTAACAAATCCATCTGCTTTTGGACAGACAATGCCAGTGTGGTCTTTGTGATTAATAAACGCTCTCTCTCCTCTTCCAGTTCTAGCTCTGATGAGGCACTTAGTACTTGGATGCCTGCAGTTTAATATCTGGTTCAGGGCTAGACATGTGCCACGCGTTGACAATACAGTCGCTGATGCTCTTTTTCAGTGGGAAGACTTCCACAGGTTGGCCCTGGAGAAGGAGAAGGAAGGGACAGTGTGCCCAGCTTTCTTATGAGAGATGGTGAACAACAATTGATGGCCATGGTTCAGGCTTCAGCGGCTCCCTTGACTTGGCATAATCACGGTAAGGTGTGAAAAAAGGTAAACAGTACTCTAAAACAAGTTACCTTGAAATATCTTGCGAGCATAAGAGAATCCCACTGCTCTGGAAGCGCAGAGACATTTGCAGGGTGTTTCCTTTTCTTTCGACTTTTGGGTTGGCAGGACATACCCAAAGACTTCTTGGTCCAGTCAGTCGTGAGGGGATAGAAGAAGGAATATATGCCTAAAGGAGCTAGACACCCCATTTCAAGGTTCTCGTTAAGCTCTTAGGGATTCTTCCCTCAGTATGTTCATCTTCATATGAGATGTCACTCTTCAGGGCTAGTTTTACCTTAGACTTTTTTGGAGTCATGCGGGTGGTTGAGCTGGTATCTCCTACCACTAAGAGACCAGGTGGACATTTAGTAGAGGATTTATTTATAGCAAAGAGTTAGGGTCCGAATTACTGTAAGAAGTCCAAGACTGAGGTCTTTGGGGCTGGTCCGCCCCACTGAGATTTCCTCTGCTTTCTCCTGCTTGAGCCTCAAACAGTAATGCCTGTGAGTTCCGTGCACGAAACTCACAAGCATTACTGTTTGAGTCTCAAGCAGGAGAAAGCAGAGGAAATCTCAGAGGGTGGAGCTTAACATTCAGCAAACCAGTAACAAGATGTCAGCAACTTCCAAGGCACAAAGCTAGGCTCTGGAGGGGCATAGGTAAAAAATAACAAAACATATGGTTCAGGAAAATGTGTAGTGACTTGGCAAGATGTGGTTAACTATTGGTATTAGTTCCAATTAGGGCCAATAAAAATACCATTCCACCCTGGAACAGTCCTATTGTTTATATTATGATTAGTGAAGCATGGAACCAGGAATCTGGAAATCTCTACAGCTAGGGTCTGGTGGGGACTAAGAGGTCATCTAAGGACAGTCATACATGTAAAATAAATGTATTTCGGTATTGGAATGTGTAAGATAGAAACCAATATTATATGTAGGAATGGAACAGAAGGCCCTGCAATATGATACCCAACATGGAGCCCTTATTCCCTTGCCAAGGCGAGTTATTAATATCTGGGGAAATATGATTATAGCAGATCAGGTCATATTTGGTATGGAGGAATGATAATTAATACTGGAAGGAATATGTGGTCAATATCTCAATACAATGTACATATCTACATTTAATGGAATCTGCCTAACTGAGGGGAAATGAATGCTTTTGGCTAGTCGTAAATCTGACATTGCTAACACTCCCACTCATGCAATAACCGGAGGAGGGGGTGTTTCATCAAATAGTTTAAAAAGCCTGGTAGCCCAAATAATGTTGGTCATACTTGGGGACATGCTAAGAACGTGTGTATGGACCCAATGTTTCATCCTGCCCCAGGACACAGACTTCTTCTAGTGAGTAGGGTCTGCGAATTTTTATCCTTTTTATTTTATATAACTATTGTACCGATTGTATGTCATTTTATTATAACTAGAGATGGCCGGTTCGCGGACCCGAACCCGGATCCGCCGCGGATTTCTCCCGTCCGCGAACGGCGGATTATTCCGGACTTCCGAACTGCAGATTTTTTTTTTTTACGAAAATTTTCGAAAATACGAGTATCTCCGTAATTACGAGGATCTACGATATTTTCGGTTTCCGGAAAAACCGAAGATCCTCGTAATTACGAGGATTCACGTAATTACGAGGATTCACGTAATTACGAGTATTCTCGAGTAATTCGTGTAAATTTTCAAGACGGAGCAAGCCACATGATCCAAATTAAACAATGGCAGCTATCATAGTTACAGAAAGCCTCGTTTTTTTACGGAAATCTTCGTTTTTACGGGAACCTCCGTATTTTCGAAAAATACCGTTTTTTTAAAGTCACGCTAGCGGACGTACTTTTTAGGTATTGTTGGCATTTATACATGCTTCAAAGGCCATTACCAGGTCCCTGAGTGGTTAGTGCACGTTACCAAGGCTATTTAGACCACTTTTAATGCGGATTTTGCCGAACTTTCATTTTAATACACGTTTTAACGGGTCCGCTCGCGGATTTTCGAATTTTCGGATTTTTTCGAAAATCCGCGGATCCTCGCGCGGACCGGATTTTTAGAAGTTCGGACATCTCTAATTATAACACCGTTTTATTTTATTTTTGTATTCTATGCACTGTCCACCTTTTGGAATATTAAATTTAATAAGTTTTGTCTTTGATGCTCTAAAAGAACTCAGTTAGCCTCTGATAGTTTAAATGTGTTTGAATGGAGTGTGCAGTGTAAATGCTCATTAACTCTGTGACTGCTTGTGAAGGACTGATGCTAATTAACCAGTAAGTTGCTGGAGGTGAATGGTGTGTGTTAACCATTTAGCTGCCATGACAGGGGTGTGCATAGTCATTGAGAGTCAAGAGTTTTTGGGGCATCTTTAGGCCGTAACTTAAAGTGGTGGCAGCGAATATAGATTAATTAGTCAGATCACGTGCCCAGCGAACTGGCGTTCGTGACATATGGTAACAGTATTTTTAAAGCTGCAGCTTCCAAATAAACATAACTTGATTTTACAGTGCACTTATCCTTTAACAATGAAAAAGATAGAAACAAAGCATGGATACATGGGCACCACTGAACACAATCATGGGTAATCATAAAAAATACTTTTATATGAGCCAGTTAATATTTGGAAATTAGTAAGTGCTGTTACATCAGACACGTTAAAACATCATCCCCCCCATTAGCAATATACCGGTATATTGAGAACATCAAGTGCTAATACACACCAATGGATCAAACCCTAGGTACACACAAAAATACGTGTTTGGGCAGTGTCAGCAATGAGCATAGACAATGTGCGATGCCAGATATACAATACCGGGGTCCGGTACACGTGCTTTGAGGGATCATGGGCAATTAAAACGATCCGCCAGACGCGTTTTGTCCGCAGCCGCGGACTTCCTCAATGGCACATGTAGAATGCGTCATCAGATTGTGACCATGCCTCTTAAATATGGCATAAGGTATCAAAATAAATCGAGATCGAGGAGTATGTATTTGAAGAACAGCCCAATCGAAATTATTTTTTACATCTATCCTTGTGATAAATTCTGTCTGATTAGTTGTGGACAGAGATGCTGCTTGCTTATATGTATCCACATAGACCATGTCATACAAAGTAGATATCGTCGCTCATGTCATCAAGGTAAGTGTCAATATACAAAAGGAATAATACTCAAATAGGAGGGGGATGGAGATCGAAGGGGAGGGGCGGGCACTGTTATTGGGCTATTTAAGTTTTGCTGTGTTTACAACACCCATGTCTTGAGAACGACCCATTGTTGGGTTGAAACGCGTCGACACCGTGTTATTTAATAAATATTGCTTACAACAGAACTCCAGACCAGAGTGCTCCGATCTTTCGTTATTGATAGATTATATATTATATATATATATATATATATAATATATAATATATATATATATAATATATATATACTACTCGCGAGCTGGGAAAATAGCAAGACCCTCTGTACATAAAACAGGAAATACATTTAAAAATCCAAACATTTATATGACCCTAAAGGGATTTAAGATGAAAGTATTGTTTACCCTTTCCCATACTATATATACCCTCCCCCCCATACATTTTTCTCCCTGTGTCAGAACAGCAATTTCTAGAGGTTTGTTTAAAAAAATATTTTTCAAATAGTATATGAAACAATAGCAGAGGTTTTTTTCCCCCATACAGTATATAGGCATTGTCTTTTAAAAGGCTTAATGCCAAATGTAGCACATAACAATCTTTCCTATGTATAAAGTTTGGTGACTGAAGACTTACCTCGCAGTTTCTTTATGAAGATCATACCATCTCCTTCTATAAAGTCAGGAGATAAATCATTTATTGCTAGAAAGGTTAAGGGGTTTACTATTCTGTAGGGGATACGCTAGCAATGAATTACCCTTTATTGTATTGCAGGTTTGTTTTAAAACACATTGCACCCTCATAAATATTTAACAAAACACTTCTTCACCCTGACATTTTAATAGGCACTGGTATTAAAGGGTCAATAGAAAGAACTGTGAGTTAATTGTTCTAATAACTCGTTAAATCCATCTGAGATTACATTATTTCAATATCCTAATTAGTAATGAGAGTGCTTGTACTGATTTACATTAGGGCAAAAGCCCTTACAGTGTTTTGATCTTGATATGTATCCCAAGGTGAAATTGCAATGGCAAAAGTTCATGAATCATCTAGAAACATGATCCACTGAAGTTAATGATTTGTGGTCTTTTACAGTCACAATCTCCCCAGGGCAAACAGGTCTGTCATTGCCATTTCAATGAATAGATAAGAAAGGTATACTGGAAAATTATATTGGAAAAGGTGGCTAATAGGCTGTTTGATCAGAAAGCAATATAAATGGCAATATGCTCTTGTAGCAAATCATCATTTTGTTTCTAAACAGCAAGCAAGCACAAGCAAACTTAAAGGACATTTTTTTAAAAAAATGCAGTTATTTCCAAGGTAGGAAGGAAAGCCGTCAAAGACTGGCTCATGGCCTGGCTAACAGCTCTCATTCTGTGCATGTGCAAGGTTATAGATGTGTGAGATTGTCACCTATAGGATGTGCAAGGCCATCAGTGAGCGGTCAGCCATGGCACATGTGAAGGAGGGCTTACCACTAATAATAGCAATCACCCTGTTGGATATAGGAGTATGCTTTCTACCTCCCTGGGCAATATAATGCAGTGAAAAAGGCTATTTTTTAAGTATAGTTGGCCATTAATACTATAACAAAGATACATCTTGGTCATTTTTAAAAACATGGAACATAAAGCGAAAAATGTATGAAATTTTTTTTAATAAGTTATGGTCCACTACTGAACAAGGTTCAGTAAATTCTCACAACCATAATCGAGAAAGGATGGAGAATTCCAGTGTCGGTGACACAGAAAATGATATTGTAGATTTTAGACAAGCTACTGTAAGCTTCAAGAAAGAGACCTAAACTAAAAGTTTAGTGGAGGATTTAAATCGAAATCATTGATAACGACTATCAACCATCCACACCCAAAATAAACTTAATAGGAAGAGAACACATTATATATATGGAAGATATTAGGGAAAGGCTATGCATTAACACAAGAAACTGAATTATAACATCCTCTTGACTTTTTATATTTCAGTTTTAAAGAAAGTTGTACAAGGCAATAAACAAAGATTTGGGGCAAACATATCATTCAGCAGCACAAAGCTGGAAACCTGCGTGTGATGAAAAGTGACTCTTATTTGGTTAGTTTCATCTGGCCTAACTATAATTTTTCCTAAGCTGTTCCCAGAGTTGCTCGTTTCCACAATAAATATTGTATTAGAAGCAATAATATAGCCTATTCTGATGAAATATAAGGATATTAGAAATCTCTTCAGAAATAAAGGACCTAAATAAGCATACAGCTTGCCACCTTGTTATTTTATATGGTTGCAGAATTCCTTGAGGATTTAAAATGAACTTATATTTTACAGTAATGGGTAGATTATTCATTACATATTGCTCTGTAATAAAAAATATATGTATACATACTGTAGCTGAATGGCTACATTTCTATTTATATAACAAAATGCTTAATTTAAAAGTCACTCGTTACAGAATGCATTTTTGGAGGCTGGGAGCTACTGCAAAAGGCTAATCAGGCAGGTAGCAGCAAAATGTCTTTTACCATTTAAAAACCTCTATTATATATTTGTAAATCACCAGTATCAATCTTACTTTCCCTATGAATAAAACACAGGAAGGAGTTGAATCTGCAACCTTCTGTACTCTGTCTTGCTAAAAGCAGAGCATTATACCACTATCCCAACAGGGATATTAAATCAGTATATGTAGATACATTCAGGGTGATGCACCAGGAGTTTCAATGCTTCTATGTACAGTTAGGATACGCAACTTAAATTCATTTATTGCGGTGGCAGTATACCACACAGATGCCATGATATATGCCAGCTACTAGCAATTGTTAAAAGTGGCGCAACAGTAAACAGCAACCTTTACCCTTATGGGGCTGCGTGTTTTTAAAAATGAATACATTTTTAGATTTTTTTTTTAAATCAGATGTTATCAAATGTTTTTAACTGTAATAGACCAATAAAAAGGTATCATCTGATTGGTTAAGGCAAATTAACAGCTCAGGCAAATGTATTCATTGAATAAGCCCTTTACTATTTTCCTAGTCTGCCATGTACAATGCTGTTTTGACACCTTACTCTGGGCGTTCCTATAACACCTCTTAGCCACTATCCAATCACGCCCCTAACACCTGGCTGTGTTATGCTAATTGGGATTTTCCAGGGTACATAATTGCCACAGATTCTTGTACAAGTCATTCTGAATTGAGAAAGCCAGTCGGATGACTAGCAAAACATCTTCAAGAACTAAACTTCAAGTCCAGTTGATCTAATTGAATACAACAGATATACCATGACCTGGATGAATGAGAACCTTCACAGGCAGTAAAAGCCGACTATTTTATATTGTTACTGGAAGGCTGTCAGCAAGTAATCCTTTCTAAGTTTTCTCAGGGACTTCTATATTAATGTGAGACATCTGTAAAGAAAACTGGGGTTGGGGTGTGGCAAGTAGGTGCATATGCTCCCAAGGCACTTTAAAGACTACACAGCTATGAGTAGAGATAGGATCCGGGTCCAACTTGGATTACCGAATTTACGAGGTTATGAGTTGTACTGACAAGAACATGTAAATCTCCTTAGTTAGAATCTATTTCTTACATGTACGTCAATGTAACTTACCAAAGAAGAATCTCACAATGTATAGGTGTTCTGGGGAGAAAAGCTTTCATATTAGGATTAACAAAATGTAAGTTTAGTTCTCCTTTAACACTAACTGGACAAATTTAGTCCCAATAGAACATTAAGCACTGGATTGTTAAATTTGCAGTATAATGTTTTGCATTAAGGAAATAATAAAAATATACTGAAATGCTCTTCTTTCTTTAAAATCTTAATGCCCCTTTTTATAGAAGTTTTTTTCGCAAGAGGCATCTGTTTAATATTTAAATAAAGCTTAAAAGGCAGATGTACAGTTTCATAGTGTTGGCAGAATCTTTAAAAAAAAAGGTTTAATTCCACAGAGAGCTTTACTAAACCCTGACTGAAATCTTTGATGTTGACAACTGGAAAATTTCTCCCAAAATTGCCGCCAATGATACAATGGTTGTAAGATTTGTATGATGATTTCTTATATGCCCCTAGAGGGGTAGAGCCATATTGCACAAGTGAGCAATATACTATAGAACATATATAAAAGGTTTTTTTAGTGTGGTGTGAGTGTGAACACACACATGCAAAGATAGTCAAGCCATTGACCAGTTCTTCCATTTTTACTGGGGCGAAAATAAAACTTAACTTTCATGGAAACAATAAGCATTGGTTTTGGACTGAAATGATAGTTACCAGAAAATATAAAGCCAGGGGCAGCACATTTCCTACATGCCTTTATATCTTCACTTTTTTTGCTTTAATAGGCTACTGCCCTGGTTCATTATATTCTAGGCCCATAAAAGAGCTTTTCTGGTGTACATGTGGGTCAATCTAACACCAAGTATTTTATATTTAAGTATGTGTACTATAATTAACCATCCATAATTAAAGTCAGGCATACATGATTTAGGCAGCAAATTACCTGTATAAGCATAGTGCACAAGAGATTTAAGCGCATCTGGATCCACACCCTCCATTTTTATTTCCTCTTCTTTTGCTTCACGCACATCATTGGTAAACATTGCAGCAAAGTAATCGGACACAGCACTCAACACCAACCTTGAAACATCAAAATCATAGAATCTGAATAATACAGTTTCAAGGAAAAGGTATATCCAAAAAAAAAAAAAAAATACATTTTCTCAATTCTTGAAAACAAACAAAGTTAAATATTCTCAGCAGCGCTGGAATAAATTGAATGTTCTTGAAGCTATGAACCTGCTGTACACAGAACCGTGATGTGGCTTGCCTTGCACTGTGCAAAGAGGTTTAAATAAAAGATGTAATATCTTTAATAACAGAAATAAAATGAATTCTGTTTGATCTTCTCTAATCTGAAAAAGTTAAAACTGTGCATGTTCACCGTGGTAAAAGTCTGAAATGGCTAAACGCATGTCACAAATACTGTAAAGAGACATTTGACAGGTTACAGCTCATATTAACAGTTTGTAGTTATATATCCTTTATATCGTAAGAAATATATTTATATTTTTACGGAGATTGCATTGAGTTTAGGAGCAACTAATTA
Organism: Hymenochirus boettgeri; assembly: GCA_019447015.1. Classification (NCBI taxonomy): domain Eukaryota; kingdom Metazoa; phylum Chordata; class Amphibia; order Anura; family Pipidae; genus Hymenochirus; species Hymenochirus boettgeri. Next base: position 198,049,372 of record CM033476.1, on the reverse strand, counting down.
GGTGTAGGTATATAACACTATTACACATAGGAAAGGTCTTTATGCATGTGTGTAATAATCACTATTTAATTAGTCACCATAACAAATTACACTATACAAAGTATAGTACTGATACTGACTTATATTTACATTACAAAAATTATATGCAATTAAAAAAAGTATACTTACTTTACTTGACCCATCTAAGCTTGAATGGAAAACTCAAAATGGTTGGTTTAGCCACACCTTTAAAAGTGCTAAAGGGCTAAGTGCTTTTTATTTTTATACATAATTTAAAAAAATCTCCCCCAAAAAGTACATCATTTATTATATATTTATTATTGTATTGTTTGTTATTTAAAGGGCATGTCCACTTTAAAAACTAGTTTTTGCCAGAATGCTCTTTAGGGTTGCCCACCCCCAACCTCTATGGTAACGCTGAAAAAAAAACCTGATATCTACTTACAGTCCCTTTGCTCCCGTGAGTCTCTTCTTCCCTCTCTTCTAACAGGAAACAGCAAAGAGGGGCCGGACCAGCAGCCGCCTCTGTGCTGCCGCCAGCCAATCACAGACACGGCTGCCGGCTAAGAAGATAGTGGCGGGAGCGAAGGGCTGCAAGTAAATATCTAAAAGGTGTTTTTTTTGCGTTATTATATTGGTTGGGGGTGGGCAACCCTAAAGGACATTATGGCAAAAGCCTTTAATGCTTGGAGAAAGGGGTGGCAAATGGTATCCGGAGGGAGGGAGGGGGGGGGGGGGGGCTTCCCTGCGCATGTCGGCATCCCTCCCAGAGGCTTCACAAAAGGCAGAGACCATAGGACAGGAAGACAGCCACTGCTATTTAGTTTCCTGGACAAGGACTACAGGAGAACCAGAAGGAGCAGGAATGTAAGGTAAGGATTTTTTAAAACCATGCAGAAAGGTCAAATTTTAGAATTTGGGGTGGACATTATAAATATAATTTATTATAATGATTTTATTGATTAAAAATACACTGATATAAAGGAAGGGGTTTTCAGCTTATTATTTATATGTATGTATATGTATATTTATACAAAATGATAAATTACAATTTATAATTTATTTTTATACAATATTTCTGTGCTTTATACATTAATTGTAATTTATTTAAAATATACAAATTAGTTACCTAAGGTAGTGGATTTTATATATGAATATTTTTTCTCTCTCTCCCAATATCCCCCCCCCAATCAGCGTATATTTCTCTCCCATCCCCCCCCAATCAACCAGTGTCACAATTCCCAGCATCCCCTCTGAAATTCACTTATAACAATATATCTATCTCAAACTTTGGCACATAAAAGTATAAAAATCAGAAGTTCCCCCTGCCTTTGCATAGTAGTGTGAAAACCTTTTCTCCCCTGTCTCTCCCTGCATTATCATCTGTAAAAACAATTAGTTTACTGTTGGCATCACCGGAATCAAGTGGGTGCTAGAATGATGATACAAATTGAGTGACAGTACTACCAGCACAGGAGGAGACATTCCCCCACGAAGTGGCACAACCCCCCCCCCCCCCCAGGCTGCTGCAAATAAACAAAGGAGAATTTATTTATTTTTCTCATCAATGGAGATACCCTTTAAGCAATGCCACATCAAAGGACAAGTACCTTTTGTTGTAAGAAGTCTCTATTTAAATGTATGCTCTGTGGAGACCTTTTCTCCTTTAAGCCCACCTCACCTTAAGCTATATATCTGTCTGGTATCTTGTGCATTTAAGTCCTACCCCATCAAAGTCATGAACCTGTGTTCTGCAGTTATACAATCTATTTAGATTGAATCATGGCAGCATAGTCTGAGTTCTTTGTAGGACAACAGGTTCTCCTATAGCGATCCCTCTGTAACAGACTCCCTGGTGACAGCTGTAAGACTATGGGGGAGGGTGAATATTGAAAGACAGATTAATAACTTTAATTATAGAATCCAATGAATCTCCTATTGGTTTATTATTGGTTGAAAGTTTGAGGGGTAAAATAGATTCAAACTCTAAACTGCAACACTCTATACAATGTTATAATAAATATATCAAAAAGAAAAATTCAAAACCCTGGATATAAATATCTTCCTGTATAATTTCATCAGAACAAATGGATAAAGAAAGCAGGCAAAGGTGATAGTGTTATACAACAAATATAACATGAATAATATCTGCTTTATCTAGAGGTTAGGTTGCACTTTATGTATATTTAACATGTATTTCTAGAGCACTGACACTTTCAGTAAACTCCAAAAGGTGTCACTGTTGTGTGAAAATACTTACATTTTTACAGACATTGCATTGAGTTTTAGGTGCTACCAATCAGGTGGGGGAACATAACAGTATTACATACATGAAAGGTGTATACGTATGTGTGTACTTTTCCACTATTTAATTTACCATAAAATATAAAACTATAGCAAGTATAGTACTAATAGTGAATTCTATTTTACTTACAAAACAAATTATATACAATTAAAAAAAAATGATACTTATTGACCCAACACCAAATTGCACCCGAGTTAAGACCACACTGGTCTGAAACATGCCGGGCTGTATCTCCTGAATAAATCACTGTTAGCACTGCTCTCTGGCTCTTGTGTCGAAATTATATTTAGTCTTTGGAAGCATAGAGGGACTGGTGACCAGTTCACACAATTGAGCCTATTTAATGACTCAAGGACCTGCTGCCTGGGTACCTGTGTTTGTTTGCACCACTATGTTACAATACAAAAGTCAAAATGGAAGGTTTAGCCACACCTCTAAGAGTGCTAAATAGTCTCCATATGGACACTAAAAAGAAGTGCCATGTCAGTAATATTGAATCATTTTGTATTGTTCAAGCACATGCCACTGTTAACAAATTAAAAAAAATCTATACTATAGGCATTGTACAGTATGCTCTTTTTACTTTGTAATATACTCATGTTATCATGAGTGTGCTCATGAGTCTTTAGTCATTTCCCACCTTCCCACTTTATAGTGTGATTATAGTTGTTATGGAGACCTGTGTTCCTCAACTGATGATTCCTAAACTATAGATTTTTCATCTGTGCGCTGCAGTGCTGTACTTTTTGAGGTATGTTACTTACCCCTTCTAGCTAGGCTAATAGGTTCTCAATTTCTAGCAACCCTAATCTGTATTTTCCCTCTGTCAGGCCTACCTTTTAACTAACTCGAAATGCCCCTCCCTTAGCATGCCAAATTATTATGTGGTGTACCTCCAATTAGTCTCTCCAATCGGTCCATAGCTAAACACACACAATTCCCAATGTGCAATAATGGGTACACTTTTGCTAGTATATACTGTATATATACAGTATATCAAAAGAGATCTATATAATTGTACTATAGTTGCTAATCGCTCTTATTTTTTTTACTTTGTTTTCCTTTACTGCAACCAGATAGTAGATGAAACACATGCAGGAAAACAAGCATTGGCAGCAAATAAAACAATGCAAGACTAATACATAAATTTTGTGTTTGAATATATTTTATTTGAGCAATATATAATAAATGTGGTGCTTGTTTGTATCAATAGTAGTAGAGAATTGTACAGTGTTAGCCATTGATGAAAGTGAAGACATCTTGGATATAAAATAAGCACCGACCAAGATGTAGAAGTGGTCCCAGAGACTAAAAGTAAGACCTATCCAATGCTAAAAAATAAATCTAAACGGTATCCCCCCCCCTGCAATTTGTGCCCAATGTAGGGATGTTTGTAAAAATGGTAGAAAGAGATAGAGGGAATGGAACTACTTAAGTGAACCCCCTCTAAGTTAACCAAGGAGGAATTTAAAGCCCTAAAAGATTTGGAAAGATGAGATGACTTGGTCATCAGCATAGCGGACAGGAGGAAGGAGGAAATGTGGTGGTAATGACCAAGGAACAGTACAAAATATAGGCACTTGGGCAACTCTCAGACAGGGAAGAATATGAGTTACTCAAATAAACCCCCCTAGAGGATATTCAGAAGGAGTTATAAAACCTAATTGACAAAGGATTTACTAAACAGATTATATATGAAAGAGAAAGGGAATATTTATTTGTTAAACATCCCAAATTACCCACATTTTACACTATTCCCTAAGTTCAGAAGCAACGAGAATACCCCCCGGAGAGACCTATAGTATAGGGGGGATAGGGGGGCCCACCAAGCATATAAGCAAGTATGTCGATGAGATGCTTTGACCCTTCTTAATATCCCTGGGAACATTTGTGTGGGACTCCAGGGATGTGTTACACAAACTTGAAGGTGTCTCAGTTGATGAAAACACCATCTTGGTTGCTCTCGACATAGAAAGCCTGTATTCCTCGATCCCCTCTAGATTTGTGTTTTTGTATTTAACAATGTTTTTGTATTTAAAAATAAATTCTATAAACAGGTTAGAGGGACAGTGATGGGGCGACTTGTGCCCCCATGTACGCTGGGCTCCACCTGGGTCTTTGGAAGAGTTCTGATGTACTGGAATTAGCTGCCTCTTTGGGTGTAGAAGAGATGATCCAAGCCTGGATAAGGTTTGTGGATGACGCGCTTATTCTATGGAATGGAAACTCCAAAAAGCTCGAGGAATTCCTAGAAAAGCTAAATATCAATAGCAAAATATAACAAATTCGTTATATAATGATTATATAATGATTATAGCAAGTCATCCATAAGCTTCCTAGACTTAAAAATTTCCAAAGAAGGGAGATCATTATCAACAGAAACCTTCTATAAAGCTACTGCCTCTAACACTATGCTACACGTGACAAGTCACCACCCAACTGGGATGATAAGTGGTATACAAGTGGGGCAGTTCCTCAGGATACATAGGAACTGCTCCACTGCTGAAAGCTTCTAAAGACAAGCGGATGATTGAAAGAAAAAAAAATTGAGGAGCGGGGATATAAATATAAAGATTTCCACAAGGGGTTCAGCAAAGCCTGTAAGTCCGAAAGGGACGATACCTAAAGAAAATCAGCAAAGGTCGGGACAAAGAATCCTTAAACACCAGGCTGATTACAAAATATAACAAGGAGTGGGACAGATTAAAAGCAGTGTTAAACAAATACTGGTACCTCTTGAAGGAAGACCCACAAATTGGTGACTTAGTTGGAAATTATCCATTTTTGACAGCTAAAAGGGCCCCCAGTCTGAAAGATAGTCTGTCTGGGAGTCACTTTAAAGCACCAAGAATAGAGCGGCACACATTGCTGGGAAAGAATAGACCTAAACCTGGTAACTTCAGATGTGGAAGGTGCAAGATGTGCCACTATATGAAGGTGGAAAATAAATGTCAAGGGATGGATAAAAAATGGTGGTTTGTGAAGGGAACTATCAATTGCCAATCAACCCATGTAATTTACCTCCTTAAGTGTAAATGTGGAGGTAAATACGTGAGCAAAACTTAAAGAAGGTTAACAGAGAAAGCGCAAGAGCACATTAGGGCCCTCCAGAGAGGGGAATGAGAACGCAGTGCTCTAGCTAGACATGCTATTGAGGTACATGGTGGAAAAGTGATGCCTTTCACGTTTATAGGGGTGGATAAAATCAGCCTCGGAATTAGAGGTGGTGATTCTGATGCATGTCTTTTGCAAAAAGAATGCAGATGGATACATAGCCTAAAAACCTTTAACCCAAAAAACAGCTAAAACTTATATCCTCATTAAAGTCCAGATGGTTTTAAGTAAAAAATAATATTTGGGAAAAAAAGGTCTATGGCAATGGGACTGATGTTAATGATTACTATTTTGTATATTTTTTTTAGTGAATTATTTTAACGGAATGATGTAATTAAAAATTTCCTTTCCCCTGAAAGTAAGGGTTAACATGTGTAAGAGTAGGAGGAGCGAAGTAGGTAACCTCTTCAAAAGGTACAGAGCTGGATGGCTCGCGAGACCCTGATGAAGCCCACGTGAAGTAGTTGGAACGATTGTTGGTCCAGTGTTTGCAGTGAGGATCAGAACCTATCAGCACAATGGCAGCACTAGTGTTTGTGCTAAGCTAAGCACAGATGGACATCAAATGTAGTACGAAGGTCCGGTGTTTGTAATTGGAACCAGTTTAAAAGTCTGCGCACCCACAGATAAAACAGCACTGCAAAGACTTGTGTCCAGCCTAGCATGGATCGTCACTACACGCAAAAGAATATGATTTTATATATATATATATATATATATATATATATATATATATATATATATATATATATACACACACACATACATACATACACACTGTATATACACCTATATGGTATAGGAGAGAGGACTGAGCTGGTTTACCTGCTGATTGGTTTACACCCATATCACTAGTAAATCCTAGGAATAGACTTCCAAATATGTTTTGCATTGCAACTGCCCAAGTGGGGTTTAAACTTGTAGACACCAATACCTTATGTCCCCGTGGATACTAAACTTTGTGCAATACTGGCGGTAGCCATACGTCTCACACAGAGGAACTGCTGGGACCACTTTACGTCTTCATTAGAAGTAACTGTGCGCTTGCTGCTTATTTTAGGTTCTAACTAGCCTGGGGACGCCTGTTCTAGTTTTACTCGCTGTTACACCTGATTTTTGTATTTTTTTTTTTTTGTATTTTTGTATTTTCTTTTTTCTTGGGAATTAGTGTTTTTTTTATATTTAATAAATATTCATATTTTGACCACTATCCAGGGATAGCGTGTAGTTAATTTTGTTTCTTAAACAATTCTTTTAGCCCAGAGTCAGGGCATACACTAGATGTGTCCAAACGTAAGAGTGCTCCGTAAGGTACTTTTTTCTTAGGTGATAATGATAAAATAATATATTTTATTGGCTAACTTAGGCTTCTTCCTCATACCTGAGGAAGAAGCCTAAGTGGTTCGAAAGCTTGCATTTTCACTCATTTTAGTTAGCCAATAAAAGGTATTATATCCAAGATATATTAATGTCAAGGAATATATCAATGCATAAAAGTCAGGGGAAAACTTTTGGTAAATTTTATGCCCCTTGTTTGATGAGGTTTTTGGTTCGAAGCAAAAGTACAAAAGGGTCTTTAAATTGATACCTTAAAAGCAATATTTAAATAGCAACAAACTAATTTTAAGGGTAGTATCGAGGTCCCCCTCCCAGCCCTAACTGCCAGGTTTAAATCTGTCCCATGTTTAGCTCTGCCCCCATGCTAAATCCCTTTGCCATTGAAAGAGTGTTCAGAGAGCATGCATCGTCATGTCAGTGCGTGCACGCTCACGATGGAGTCACTGCAACCGCGAGTGACATCACATGCGCAGTGCAAAGGGATTTGGCCAGTCTCATGGGGGCAGAGCTGAACATGGGACATGACAGAAGGAGGAAGACAAAAAATTTTAAAGACTAAAGGCAGGGTATAGGAGGGTTCTAGAACACACAAAAAAACTCTTTACATTTAAAGGGCAAGTTCCCCCAAACCTAGCTTTCTCATTAGTAACTTATACCAAAAATATTTCTGAACTTTCTTACCTGACCTGGTCCCTCTCTGTCTAGGTGCCACCCAATGCTCCTGTTTTGAGCAAAAACAGGAGCAGTGGGCTAACCAATAGGTCCATACTAACCAGCTGTTATATACATCCATAAATGTGGGAAAAGCTTGCCCTATAAGGCAAACAACTTTAGCATTTTATGGCTCAAAATCAAATCAGCAATGTACACTATGGTGGTGGAGGAGGGGTACTGTAATAATTAAAATATTCTATATAAAATACCTGTGTGCTGGAATTTTGTGGTTGCCGGCAATCAGTAGGACATCACACAATTGCTTCTGTTGGAGGTAGTTTTCCATTTTACGGAATGTCTGTTCTGCATGGTTTAAAGACTCAAAATACTCATCTGAACCACTGGAGTTCATTCTATTAGGTAAATTGCTGGTAACGAGAAGTCTGCAATGATAACAGTGCAAAAAAATTAATGTGGTGATTCCATTTTTCATTCTTTATTAATTTTACAGTTTTATTTACTTGCCCAAAACGATAATCTTGACTTTCTCTGTACATACAGTACAAACTGCTCATCCTAATCAGTATTTTAATTGGGAACCAGATTTAAATTCAGCAAAAAATGGTTATTTAAAAGTAGAAAAAAAAAAAAGACTTGAAACTGAGAAAAACCTCATCTAAGCTATTTATTAAACTAGTGCCTCATTCATTTTGTCAAGCAAATTACCTATGCATAGCAAGTTATTTGATGATAGCCCAGGAGGGCTAATTTTGATGTGTAGTTTAGTAAAACAAACAAACAAAAAAAAAGCATTAGGACCCAGCACTGAACAGCTGCAGAATGATAATAAATCTCTAAATCGCCAGCCAGGCCACAACTATTTGTAGAATGAAAAAAAAAATTTTTTTAACAAGTCAGGGATTTATATACTGTTTATGAGTGTGGTGTATCAGTGGTTTTCAATAAAAGAGTAGATAAACAATGCAACAATATCCCTAGCCTTTATTGATCCAAGAAAATAAAATGTAAATAGAAACCAAGATCAAACAGGTCAAGGTCAAGGTTAGTGATGTCATGTTTCCAATTATTATAATAACTTTTCAAGGTCTTGTCACAGCTATAGGGGAAATGGGGCTCTGGTATTTGCTGCTCCTTTTCCTTCACTCATGTTGGCTTACATACGCTCATTACAAATCCTTCCCCTTTATTCTTTTACTAATGAAGATAGGAGGGTCTGTTGCTACACTGGTGCAAGTAATAAATATTTTATAATGGTCATATAAGATCAATATTTAGTGGGGATTTTTATTTGTACTGGAGGTTTAGTCAAGATTTCTAATCTTGAACCTTCTTTGATGCTTTTCCCCCCAGAATTTATGCTAGTGCAAAAACAACAGATCTACAGAATTCTGCATGAAGATTTAAGTTTTTGAATTAAAGTTTTTTGCTGTTAATCTGCTTGTTTCTCTACTTTTTTTTTCTTTTAATTTTTGCTTGTAATAGGAATTAACATGAATGGAGGCAAATCGTCTGAAGGGGCATGAGGAAGTGGCTACTGGCCACGAAATGCGTTGGGTGGAGCCTGGAGTGTTCACATGCCTCTGTCCGTTAGTTTGCAACTTTCTGTAGTGATGGCTACTTATCTATGGTTTTAAAAGATTCCTAAATAAACAATTGAAGAGTTTTATGGAAGACCAGCTGCCCGCCTCCTTATTACCCCTTTGGGTTTCGCTTTTGTATGTATGTGTTTTTAGTTTGAAAAACTTCCCAGCGCCCGTATCAAAATGAGAGGAAAAACACAGATTACTGGTTTTATATCAAGGTGTTCTGCATTCTGATTCAGCGTTGTTCTGTGGCTTTAGTTGTCCTTTAAGCAAAAATGTATTTTGTATATACTGTGGATATACTGATACGGTTATAATTCACTGATGACAAATGGATGGAGCGTGGTAAGATGAGCGTGGCTGCAATGATGCAGGCACTCCGGAAGTAGACCCTAAGCTGTGATTGGACAGTTTGTATATAAAAGAGGTAATGTTAATGTATGGGCGGTAGCACCATAGAGAAAGCCGACACGTTTGGGGTGTAGCCCCCCCCTCTGCCAGCACCATCACAGTTGAAAAAAAGAGTTTGTGGTAGTTATATTGTATCCTGAAGTTAAACTCTGTAAGTAGAGATGGACTAGAACTCAAACCTGAGTTTGAGCCGAACTATTCGAATTCAAAAAATTTCGGACTTCTCGAACTATCCAGGACCCGGATTTTCGATATTTTCAGACTTTCGATAAATATCGAATGCCCCACCGTTCGAATATGCGAGTAAAATACCTATTATACCTATACGCGAGCATCGAATCCACGAGTAAAATGTCCATGGTATCTAGGCGCGAACGTGTGCATCGAATCAGCAAATAAAGTGTCCATTAAAACCTATAAACGAGCATCGAATCCGCGAGTAAAATGTCCATGGTATCTAGGCGCAAACGCGTGCATCAAATCCGTGAGTAAAGTGTCCATTAAATCCGCGAGTAAAATGTCCATGGTATCTAGGCATGAACATCGAATCTACGAGTAAAATGTCCATTAAAGCCTATACGCGAGCATTGAATCCGTGAGTAAAATGTACATTGTACCTAGGCGCGAACGAGCTCGAAAATAGTGCGATAGAGAGTAAAATTGATTTTTCGAATGTCCTGGATATTCGAACATGTTCCCCAGACCATTTCCTAGGTCCCACAGCCATTTACATTAAGTTACCATTGATATTTTAATTGTATTTCATTAGAACTTTACAAACTATTTGACTCCCATTGAGTTTAATGGGTCCGTTTTCGAACTTTCGAACTTTCCAGTTCGAAAGTTCAAAAACGGACCGAACTTTCGAAAGTTCAGCCATCTCTATCTGTAAGTTATATTACTGGGCTATGGGACTGGAGTTTGTTTGCCCCCTTACAGGTGAATGTGCACTGAATTTGCTGCTATTTACCATAAGATATCTCTTGGTGCGGTGATTCTCAAACTTGAGAGAACTTCGCACATTTGCAATGAATGGTGCACCTGAATTCCTAATTCTGAAGTCTTAGGAAATATATAGTATTGTGCAATGTTTTTCATTAGACATAAGTTTGGGTGCTCAACAGGTAATATTACAACAGCAAATATTAGACCTACTTTCCATCATCTCACTTTTTTATTGTATCTGCATCTTTTAATTTTATATGTATTTTATAATTATTTTATCTTTATATTATTATGCAAGTAAACTTTAGAATTTCACTTGGCCTTCAAGTATTTCCCCAAAGCCACACTTTACAAAGAGAGGAAACAATAACATATTTACACATGACATGAAAGTACATATATGTACATATACATATTACATACAAAGGCAAAGCATACAATGTAAGTAGACAGAGTGAGGAGTTATTTACAGCAATACCATGATACAATAGGAAAGAGGACCCTACCCAAAGAGCTTACAGTCTAGAGGAAATGGGGTGAGACATAAGGTGAAGTGAAAAGGTAGGCTGTTAATAGATTCGAAGCGAAGTGTGATTAGTGGGTTGGATCAGGTTGAGTCAATGGGAAGGGTAATGTCTAGACCAGGTTATATGCTTGCCTGAACAATATGCAATAAAGCCATAGCTGCCAGTAAATACATGAAATTTTCCACAAGGGTAGAAATATACCCTCATGGTCTCAAAATACAGTACACTACAGAATTTTGGACAGTGTTACATGAGCAGTACCACAATTTTAGAGCTACTTCTACATTATGAATATGGTTAAATAGTACTTTATTTTAAAACTGTGAGATAGGCATACTTGCTAAATAAACAATTTACAATAATTAAGATTATGGCTAAGCAAAGTAATTTTTGATGTAGGTCACAAATAAAAAATAAAATTCAACATTTTATTATTTAAAGCAGGTTTCCTATCAATGACTTTTCCTTTAAATTTCAGTACAACTTGTGCATAAGTTATTCAGCATAGATAATCTAATTTGCCTATATATTTGTGCTTCTTAATTTGAGTTGGAGTTTATATTGCTTTCTTGCCCAAGGAAAATCAAATCTCATCTAGACTCGTCAATGATACAATACCCCTGTGGCCAGATTCCCGTAAAAATTTGTAGAATATTTTACGAAGTAATAACTTTTTAATAAGTGAAGGGTGGCATAAAATTACAATATAACCTTGCCTAACAGCTGATTTAAAAGAGAACTACGGGTTAAAAAACCTAACGTAATTATGATATACTAATATATATATATATATATATATATATATATATATATATATATATAATAAATATACTTATGCAAACCTTAAAAACATTCATATTATTGTCTTTTGGTTTATACTCTTCCGGTTTACTATTTTCATTTGCTGTTGATGGCATTAGCCCCAATCAAATCTATGGAACTGGTGCAAAAAAAAAGACTTGATGAACCTATTGCTAGATCACATAATTTAAATGAGTCTTTTCTCACCTTTCTATATGCTCTGGTTCCAGAGATATTTGCATGTGGGAGAGCAAAAAAAATTCTTTAAAAGGAGCTAAACTGACCCCAGGGCACAAAGCATTTACTATATAAGTGTCTCCACACCAATATGGAAAACCTCTGATACGACCCTGAAAGCTATTGTTACCCTGCAGTTATTTTCTAGACAGCATAACTGGCAGAAAGAAAAGCCTACCAGGAACAATATTTAAAAGCTGTCTATAGTATTGCCGATTTTGTTTTGCATCCAGTCTGTTCCTAGCTAAGGAAAAATGTCCATATTTTCTTTGAGTTAGCTTTAGTTGGTTGGTAGTCTATTGCAATCCTTTTAGAAAGACAGAAACACTCGAAAGCCGCAGTAATATCACAGAATACCAGTAACCTGAAGTATTCTACAAATAATTTCTACATTAAGAGTTCCGAGGTGACAAATATTTTTATAAAGTGACAATGATAGGATCCGTGGGACTATCTTTGCAAAACACAGTAATTTCTGTAAATACCTCAGGAACCATAGCTCACAGATACATTTTTCTAAGTTTTGGTTCCTGTTTATTTTAAAAATAGACTCTACTGAACAATATGAAATCTAAAATAAATGCCTTAAAACACATCTTATTATTGATGTTGCTTCTCTTCATTTTTACCATTTTCTTCCGTGGTTGATGAAGTCAGCCCCTATTAAACCTATGGGACTGGTGCAAAACAGACAAAGGGTTTGTGTCCCAGAATATTGTGAGCATTTGTCAAAATATAATAATGTGCATCACAATTTAGTCTTTTTGCCAAAAAGATTTGTTTATTTGGATGGTGTGACCAAGTTATGGAGGGGAGGGTACTGTGGGCATCATAAATTAGTTGGAGGTATAAACGATAAGGCTGAAGCAATTTAGATGGAGCTGTGTGCAGAAAGAAAGATGGTAAATAAATTGTAGGTATCTGTTGCAAGCCATCAAATGCTAATAAAGAGAAGAAAATTCACCTCCATATGCATTTGGCAAAGGCCACAGGTTTGGGGCACATTCTGGTCATGGGACATTTAAATTACTCTAACACTGATTGGAGTAGGGGAGCTTTCTACACCTCAAAAGGTGTTAAGTTCCTAAATAAGATATATGAGATTTTTCTGCCACAGTATATAAAAGTTACTACTAGAAAGGATCCTTTTGGATCTGGTAATATCTAATATTATGGTAATATCTAAGCTTATATTTACATTAAAGTAACGGAAAGCTTAAGGAATAGTGATTATGCTATATTGTCATTTAATGTTGTAAAAACAATAGTGCACTGGGTAAACAGACATCTAGGAAAGCAAATGTTATCCTGTTAAAATAATTCCTTTTCATAGACTGGGGTTATCTGTTCTTGGGTAAAGACACTGAACAGAGGTAGACTGATTTTAAAAGAGTTTTAAACTATTACACATCTAAATTTATACCTTTAGGGAACACATGTAAAAAATAAAATAGGTCCACACCTGTGTGGATTAAAGGATAACTATACTGTAAAATTTAACTTTTTAAAAATTTTAAGTACTTGGGACAGGGAGATAGGATTGATTATTCCTACCTCACAATATTGTTTAGTTGAGAAGCTACAGCATGTACAGTTTCCACTTTCCAGGTTAGTCCTGGACTATTCCAGGTGCTGAAGTCAGGAGGAAGACTGGCAGAATCAGTTTTGTTTGGGCTGGTGAACCTTACAGAAACAGTATTGGGTGGTAGGGATTACCAGTCATATATCCTTGTCCCAGCTAATCTTCATTTTAACTGTATTTTTAAAACAAGTATACACGTATACACGATATAGTTATCCTTTACTGCTCAAGTAAAAAGAGAAATGGAAGAAAAGAAAAGGACATATAGAATCTTTTAACCAGAGGGAACAGAACAATCATTCATGAATTATAAAAGCTGTAATAAGGATTGCAACAAAGCAGTTACAGTAAGTATATAAATACTAAAAAGATACTATTAGACAAAGTTAATGTCAATAAAGCCCCAGGACCTGATGAAATACATCCATGGATCTTAAAAAGCAAAGTCTAGTTTTATCTAGACCACTGTTCCTTGTCTTTTCGGATTCACCTTTGTTTGGTGATGTACCTATAGGTTAGTAAAGTAGTTCATCAGTGGTAAAAATACTGGAAACTTTGTTAGGGGAATATTTTAGACTCAAAAACTGACCTTATAAGTAAGTAGTCAGCATGGATTCATGAGAAATAGATCTTGTCAAACTAACTTGCTGGTTTTTTGTTTTTTTTAAAGGGCAAGTCCAGCCCTGAAATGTAAACTTATGTACAGGTAAATCACCTCCCCAAATAACAAACCATAATAGTTTGAAATCTCAAATATATAATCTAACCTGAAATCCTGCACAATGTCTTGTTGCCCCTGTTTCTGCTTCCTGGTTCTTCCACCTAGCAACTGTCAGTTATGGATTTGACAGTTGACATCACAGCCAATGAACGCTAATCCCCTGGCTGCCTCTTCTGAGCATGCTCAGGCTCAGTACAGGTCACTAAACTGGTCGGTTTCCATGAGGCATCCAGAAGCATAGCAGGCACACAGTAATGAATTTAGGGTTCAAATTAGGATAGATCAATACATTTTAAAGAGGACAAGATTTTATTATGAAGGTGGAGTTGTCCTTTAAAGATGTGAGTAAGAATTTAGATTCTGACATAGCAGTGGATGTGGTATACTTAGATTTTGCGAAGGCATTTGAATCTGCACCACATAGTATGTATATGCTAAGGTCTATTGGCCATGAAAAAAACATTTGTATATGGATAGAGAATTGGTTATTGACTAATGACACAAAACTGTGCAGAGCATTGATAACTTCAAATAATAATATAATAATAATAATAAATAATAGCTGCAGGCAACTAAAGGGGCCCACACATGATGCAATCACCTGTAGTATGATATTGCTGATCGGTGATCATGAATGGGTCATCGTCAAATTGTTGCCATTATCGGGAGATTAAAAAAAAATTCTACCAAATCCTGATCGTCTGATTATACGATCAGAATTGGTCCATGTATGGCCTGCTTTACAGGGGCAGGGGAGTGGCAGATAAGATTCAATGTTCATAAATGTAAGGTGATGCATTTGGTGTAGGTGGCAATTCTTGTGCCATCTACACCATAAATGGCTCTGTAAAACTCTTTTGGGAGGTTTGGGAGTTCTAATAAATAACAGTCTTAGCTGAAGCGAACAGTGCCAGACAGCAACTACCAGAGCTAGCAAGATATTGTCTTGTAAAAAAGAGGTCTTATTTGGAATATGCGCTGCAGATTCCGAATCCCACAATAAAAAAAGCAGCATTTGGAAAAGCAGCAATTAATATGCAGTTTTAATAGGTCGTAAAATAAGCCTTTTGTGCTTCGTTCACCAATTGGTCATTTTAGAGACTAATGTAAGATTGGAGGCTTGGTACTGTTTGGCCTTATGTTCACGGGTTCAAATCTCCCACCAATGAAGTATTCCACCAGTCTCCAACAAACTTAGAAAGTCAGATATATAAATAGATGGGGAGAAACCAATGCAAACGCAGACTTAGCTGTGAAAAAAAAACTTGTTAATAAACTCACACAACATGCTTCAGGTGACATGCACTCTTTATCAAGTGCATTTGGAGTTTGGAGCCAGGAAGGAATCTTTCCCTTTCCATCTGTGTTTTTGCCTTCCTCTGGGTCACCTGTTAGATAAGACTTATGAGTTGGCTAAAAAGAGTAGATGTCTTTATTTAACCAATACTATGTTGCTTTGTATGTAATAAGCACTTGTCTCAAAGTAGCCAAATAGTAAGGGAGCTTTGGGAGGAAGAGGACCAGCATAAGCCATCAATTTAGTTTAATTTTCCCTTTTAGGAAACACACACTTTAAAAAATGATAGGAATCCCCAAATTATACTGTTTGCCAGATTCATAGGTTTATGCAAGTAGATCAAAAGAAGAGCATGGGCAAAAACACTTATCTGGGTTCGTTGGTGTTTTACCACATGTAAAACTTTGTGTCTGAGACAGACATGTGTTATAAGCTGTGTCATGAGCCCCATCCCCAAAAATCAGTATTTTCTAAAGCTAATTACAGACCTGCAACCAATCTCTGTCCTTTCCCTTTAGGCTTGTGGCTAGCTTTAAAAATGAAAAAGAAGAAAGATTTAGGGCATTAGTGTTATGCAACACCTCTATAGGGCTGGTGCTCAACAGGTGTAAACGCACAATATATGAATCAAAAAGAAAAAGAAAACCTGTGGCACTCAAATTATTAGTATATAATACACAATAATAAAATAATAATAAAAACCCTTTATTAATACTTGTTCATGGGCAAAAAAAGAGAATATATAAAAACACTTAAAAACAATATATTATCTAACATACCCTTAGTCCCATAGTAGTATAAACAAATCCATATAGAAAATACAGTAGTATATTATAATATATATGCAGTCAGATCCCAAACAGAGTATAAAAGCCTAGTAGTTCGCTAAACTGTCACACACACATATATAGAGCCACAGGAATATAATAATGATAATGCTAACAAAAGATAATAGTAGCAAATAGTAATCTACAGCTAGTACTTAGATAATGCTAGATGATATGTAATATACTCATCTATAAGCAGTCAAACATAGATAAGGCAAGACATCCTGCAGACTCTAAAGGCAAGAAAGCAGTGGCAGAAGACATAGGCGTAAAAAATGCCAGAGGATCATACTGAGGACAAAGGGACAGAGAGCCCGCCAGACGCGTTTCGCTCTACAGAATAGAGCTTCCTCACGCCATTGATAAAGACCGAAGTAAAACAGATAACAGCATATGTCAATTAACATGCACATAACTGTGCAATAAATACATTTTTATGCGGATACATATATCGAACACAAAAACAACTGCAAATTAAGGATACTAATGCTTGATTCATATGCTTGGAACGGATGAGGAAAGAAATCAAGGCTTTTCCATTCTATCTGAAAAATCTATTTGCATTATATGTAGCTACTTATTATAGAGACCTGACTGCAGGTAAATATAAACCCATCATGGATATCATATAAAATCACTACTAATAGATAATAAAAGGTCTATTTTTGACTTTACTTTCACTAAAATTCCAAGTGTAGAGGGGTCCAGGCATAGATATGGTGCAAAATAGGTGAGTTTATTCCTCCATTAAGAGTAAACAGACAGGCAATGGAGGGATAAGCTCACCTATTTTGCACCATATCTATGCCTGGACCCCTCTACACTTGGAATTTTGCGGTTATGGACTATTCTGGGTGAGGCAATGTAATATATATCAGAGGGAGCCAGAAGTTAACGGGAAGATTCAGTACGATTCTTTATGTTTGATATTTACTTTCACTAAAACCACCGTCCAGTAATCAGGGCAACTAAAGATAAAAAGGGGCATATTTATAGAGCAATGGAATGTCATTTACATTGTTCTATAAACATTCCAATACGGACAGTATTTTACAATGCGTGTATAAAAACATGTCCGTAAAACACGCACTATATTGGTATTTTACAATTGAATCGTTATTTTACGATCCAGATCTAGAGAAATACAACACAGTAGAAAGTATTGTGTAGTATCTGGATTTGGCATGCAATCAGTAGCCCAGCATGTTTGGTTAAGTAAGCTATGTTTACAGAAATGTCTGATATATTGTAATATTAGACAGTAAACAATAGAGGCCCCATAGTCAGAGAGGTTTAAAGTGCTTTTAACTGGTAGAATTAGTTTTCTTCCAGCCCAGATACACAAGACAGGTTAATAATATTTTTAACCTACTGTAACAAAGGAAAAAGAGTACACTCTACAATATCTACATATATTTACAAATATATAATGCACTGAAAGTACAAAACAGAGTTACATATACCAATCAAAGTGAAGCGACATTTTGTATGCATGCCCCCAAACTAATTTTCTGAGACATGCTATTAAAGGTGAGGAAAGCATCAGATAAAATGATGAAAAGCCGTGGAAGGGTTTTAAAAATAGAATTGAAAATTAACATAATGTCTACTTTCTCACATGCTCTTGTTTTTTGCTCACTAGCTATACAAAAAAACCAAAACAAATTATATAAGATTTTTTCGGTCAAAATTTGAAAACTTAACAGAATTTTGCAAGGAATACTTACAGTAACTTTGATGAGAAAAAAAACTTAATATCTACAGATTATCTAGGTTTCTCAACCAAAGGGCCGAAGGCTCGCTAGGGTTTCCTTAAAGAATAATTATACAAAATAAATATATATATATATATATATATATATATATATATATTTTTTTTTTTTTTTTTTTTTTTTTTAAATCTGAACTAATCCTTAAAGTCCAGCCCCAAAATGAAAAATTACATACAGGTAAATCACCCCCCAAAACCCTAAACGGTAATAGTTTGAAATATGAAATATATAAGTCTAACCTGAAATCCTGCACAATGTCCTGTTTCTGCTTCCTGGTTCTTCAAGTTAGAAACTGTCAGTTATGGATTTGACAGTTGAAATTACATTAAAGGCTCAGCACAAGTTTCTAAATTGCTCAGTTTCCATGATGCATCCAGAAGCATAGCAGGCATACAGTAATGAATTCATAGGACAAAGTACGATACATCAACATTTTAAACAGGCCATTCTTTATAAAAGATGTTCTTATGAGGGTGGATTTGTCCTTTAATAAAGATAGTAATGAAGCCAGGAGAGAAACAATAGTAGGTATATATATACACACACACACACACACATACAATAGTTATCCTTTAAGAGAACATGACATAAATAAAGAATTTGTCCTATTAATAAAATAGAGAAAAGGTGTTCGGTGTGTAGTAATCAATTTGATGCTACTTTGGAAAACCACCAGGGAGTATTACCTATTTACCATCATATGTGCTACTTTTTGCTACGTAATTTGTTTTTGATGAAAATCTGCTTTTTTAATAACTTTGATGAAAAGTTTAAAAAATTGTGGTAAAGGCTGGTGGGGAAAAAAAAGCAAAAATAATGCCCCTTTATAATGATGTCACTCAGACCCTCATTTGACTTAATGGGTAAATAAAGAAAATCAGAACCTGGGGGGGGGGGGGGGGGAATCTTTAAAACAGTGAAAAATAAACCGCAAATCATATTACAGAAAATGCTGGAAAATAGTCTTGAGTACTTATTAGTACTAATTAGTATATTCCATGGACCCATTGGCAGGCTAAATAAATGGCACTTATGCATTTTTGCCACCCCAAACTTGCCGAATTGGAATGGCTGAACCTAACACAATAAAATACTTTCTGCCATTTTATAAATATGCTTGAGTGGTAACCACAGCGATGTATGGCAAAAAGAGAAAAGTAACGGTAATGACCTTTTGCCACTGGTTATCATTGCTTTATAAATAGCAAAAAGTCCAAATTTGGTGAAAAGGCAGTGTTAAAGGCTATGTCCACCCCTAAAATCGAATTTTAATATTCTGCTCCCCCATGTCCCCCAGCCCCAACCGCATATTTTTTTTTTCCAGAAAGCCCCCCAAACTCTTACTTACCTCCCCTCGATCCTCCGCCGCACTGCCGGCTCTCTGCTTGCGAGAATGCAAGCAGAGGGGCGGGACCGGCAGTCGCGTCTGTGATTGGCTGAGCGGCAGCCAATCATGGACGCGGCTGCCGGTCATTCAGTGCAGCGGAGGAAAGCGGAGAGGTAAGTAAGAGTTTGGGGAGCTTTTTTAAAAAAAAAAACATGCGGTTGGGGCTGGGGGACATGGGGGAGCAGAATATTAGGGGTTTAATGCTAGGGGGAGGGATAGTAGAACGGCAGGGAGAGGAGGGAGAGGGAGGGGGGGGGAGGGGGAGAAGGGCTGCAGCACAGCGCATGGCAGGAATCTCCGGGAGGCCAGGTAGCAGGCAGTGTCCTATATGGACCTGCTAGCCTCCTGGTGGTCAGTTTTTGGAACTTTGGGGGGGGACTACAGGAAACCAGATGGAGTTGGGATGTGAGGTAAGGATTAAACTACACTACATGGTGGGGGCCAGTAGTTGGGGGGATTATAGTTTTGGGGGTGGACATGCCCTTTAAAGAAGGTGAAAAGTTTAACAAACCTTTATAATTATGCCTCTTAGAAAAAGATGAACCTTGGATTTTAGCACTGAGAGCTGCTATTGACTCCCTATGCAGATGCTGATGTTATAAGCTGATAACGGCTTTCTGCGGTACTTTTAATATCAGCCATTAGATGGCATTAAAATATGCCTCAATGGTTAGCTATTAGCATATCACATAACTTTTGGCAGCGCACACAATTAACATCCACATTAGCCGAGCAGATGCTGCAAAGAAGTAGTTAAAGCAGCGCCAACTACTAATATTAGCAAAACTTAAATCCATTTTAGAGCACTGTAGCTTTTTGTGATCTGTTAGACTGTCTGAACAGGTCTTGTTACGAATTCTTTAAGAAATCCACTATTTCTGATTCTCAGGCAGGGCTGGCCTTAGGGGAAATTATACCCTATGCAAGCAGCCTCCCAACCCTCCAGTCTTCAGTGGAGGGGGTAAGCACAAGTGTTGACAGGATTTGTGGTACCCTCCCCATAATATGTAATGTGTAATTCTGTCTGAACAGGTCTTGTTACGAATTCTTTAAGAAATCCACTATTTTTGATTCTCGGGCAGGGCTGGCCTTAGGGGAAATTATACCCTATGCAAGCAGCCTCCCAACCCTCCAGTCTTCAGTGGAGGGGGTAAGCACAAGTGTTGACAGGATTTGTGGTACCCTCCCTATAATATGTATTGTGTAATTGCACAGGTCAGACATGCTAACAGACTGTTTTAGGAGAAAAACAACTTCTTTTAACACAAAAATGTCACATTATAAAACTAAAAATTTAGAACACCTTTAACTCATTTTGAATGTAACATGTTTAACAGTTTAAATTGTGATCTCAATGATGATAAAAATAGTTTTGGGGATTACAAAAAAAGTCCCAGTCACATTGTACATACAATTTAGAGGATTAATGCCAAAACACCACTGGTATAATGACACTTTCTTAAATGTACGCTGTGGTAAATTCTTACTACAGTATAAAAGACAACACACAGATTGCTTTTTACTGGACACTATCAGGGAGATTCAATAAAAGTTCTTAATGTTAAAAATGGTCCTAATTTTGCCCCAACCAATCAGATGTTATCTTTCAAATGTTAAATAGAATCTAATTGGTTGGGCAAAAATTAGTACCATTTTTAAAGATAAAAACTTTTATTGAATCTCCCTGTATACCTTTAGAATAAAATGTTTCAAAACAGTTTAGAAGTCTTGCTGGCAAGAGTTCATCAATTGTGTGATATAATTGATATAGAGATTTACCAAATTGCCAGTTTTGATTGAAACACTCTCTCTTTGCTACTGTGATGTGTCCCCAAATCCTGGGCCATGTAACATCTGTCTGCCATCGTCCGCGCCCTGTCTCACCTTCGCCCACCCCGTCGTGGTTCATTTTCCTCCAACCTTCTATCTATTCCTCTATCTATTCTTCCATCTTGTCTGCCTTTCTCCTGTACTCTGCTTAATGTTCGCTCGTTAACAAATCTACCCTCCTTCATGATCTCTTCTACTCTAATAATTTTCACCTTCTTGCTCTTACCTAAACCTGGCTTTCCCAACATGACTCGGCTATCAAGGCCTCCCTTGCTCATGGTGGGCTCCGCTTTTCCCATTCGCCTCACTCCTTGGGTCTTGGTGGGGGTGTTGGCTTTTACTTTCTGCCTTCTGTCAATTTACTAACATTACCTCCCTGCCCGACCTTTCATTCACATCTTTTGAGGCTCATTCAATTCAGCTCTCCCACCCCTTGTCCCTATGAGTAGCTGTGGTGTACAGACCGCTGTCTACAGCATCTCTGTCTGCATTTCACTCCGACTTTGAAACTTGGCTTATTTTCTTCCTCTCTGCTGACTGTCCTGTTCTGATTCTGGGGGACTTCAACTGTCACATTGATGACTCCTCCCTCTCCTGGCCCTCTCGCTTCCTACAATTAACCTCCTCACTTGATCTTCAGCAATGGACTAAGGCTAGTACTCACAAGGATGGCCACTCCCTGGACCTAGGGGTCACTAAAAACCTCTCAGTCTTGCCTTTTCAATCTAACCCCTTCCCCCTTTCTGATCACCATCTTATCATTTTTCAGGCTCAACACCCTCTTCTTCCTCCTAATATGATAGACTCTATTGCCCCCTTGCATTCCCTCAGACAAGGAACCTCTAATGCTGGTCCGTGGCTTAACCCCACTTCCCGTTTTATACGCAGATGCGCGTGTGCTAATGAACGTGCGTGGAGAAAGTCCTGTTCAAAGGCTGACTTTCACCATTACATGTTCATGCTGCAATGTCTCGGCTCTGGGCTCCTGCTTGCAAAACAACAAATTGAACCCACTTCGCCTGTTCTCCATCTTCAGCTCCCTTCTGCGCCCCTCTCCCGCTGACCCTCTCCTTTCTCTGCACTCTCATCAGGACTTTGCCCATTACTTTCAGCATAAAATGGAGTCCATCCGCATGCAGATATCTGGTCAGATTTTGTTGCCCTCTCCTCCCTCTGCTATTCTTGGATCTTTTGCTCCTGAGACCCATTCAGAAGTCTCTCGCCTGCTTCTATCATGTCCGCTCATAACCTTTCCTCTTCATCTGCTCACGACCTGCCCTCTGTATTTTTGAAGCACTGTAATCATGTGCTTACCCGCATACTCACTCTCATATTCAACGCCTCGCTTACATCTGGAATTTTCCCTTCTGTCTTTAAGCAGGCCCATGTTAAGCCCATACTAAAAAAGCCCTCACTGGACCCCTCCTGTTTAGCCAACTACCACCTGGTATCTCTCTTACCGATAGCCTCTAAACTTCTAGAACGTTCTGTCTTCTCCCATATCGCTAACTATCTTCATGCTTATAACCTATTGGATCCTTTGCAATCTGCATTCCACCGAGACGGCTCTCTGTAAGGTTGTAATTGATCTGCAGGTTGCAAAGGCCAATTGTCACTTTACTATTCTTATCCTCCTTGACCTCTCCTCTGCTTTCGACAGTCAATCATTCCCTCCTTATGCGTATACTTCACTCTTTGGGCATTCGGAATGAAGTGGCTATCCTATCTCTCAGACAGAACTTACTCTGTATCTTATGCTAGCAATACCTCTTCTCCGGTTCCTCTTGGTGTGGGGGTCCTGCAGGGGTCTGTTCTTGGACCCTTATTTTTCTTCCTCTACACTATTTCCTTGGGAGATGTTATTGCCTATTTTGGCTTCAAATAGCATTTATATGCAGACGATACACAAATCTATTTGTCCACCCCTACGCTAACTCCTGACATCCAATCACGTGTCTCCGACTGCCTCCTTGCCATCTCCTCCTGGATGTCTCAACGCTACCTCAAATTAAATTTTTCTAAAACTGAACTGATCATTTTTCCACCTAAACTTGGTCCTGTCCCATCTTTCTCCATCTCTGTTGACAATACCCCCATTTCCTCTATCCAATCGGCACGCTGCATATGGGTAACTATTGACTCCTCTCTCTCCTTTTCTAACCACATTAACTATGTTGCTATGCTTATGCATGCTCTCATCCTATCGTGCCTGGACTATTGCTACTACTTTCTGGTCTTCCTGCTTCCCACCTTTCACCCCTTCAATCTATAATTAACTCCGCCACACGTATTGCTCTCTAATAAACCGGATCCCAAATTTTCTCTGTATCTGACAACAACCTGGCTCCCTGTTAAACTGCACATTCTATACAAAATCCTTCTCCTAACATTTAAATCCCTTCGCTCTGCTGCTCCTCCTTATATTTCGTCTCTAGTCTCCCCATATGTTCCTGCCAGTACCCTCCGCTCATTGCAGAACCAGCTCCTGAACAGACCCCCCACCCGTACTGCTTCCTCTCACCTTAAACCTCTCTCTCTTGTGGCTCCTGTCCTCTGGAATTCTATTCCCCTCTCTCGACGTCAAGAAACCTCTATTAGCAGTTTTAAATCTAGCCTTACATCCTACCTATCTGGTAACCAGCACAGTATATGACTGTTTTATTTGCACTGCATATGTCTCACTCCAGCACTTATACCTATTCCATTGTATCTGTATGTTACCCACCTAACTAGAATGTAAGCTCTACGGTGCAGGGACCTCCTTTCCTCTTGTGGCAAAGCTCTAGCACTTCCATATATATAATTTATATATTTATGTACTGAACTATCTATGTATTTGTTCCCCTTGCATGACTTTAATGTATTTCGATACTGTACAGTGCTGCGTCCCCAAGTGGCGCTTTATAAATAAACCATACATACATACACATAAAACAAGCTAAACAAAAATCAGACTTCCTGCAAAAATGATGAAGACTCCACATGATTTTGATACAGCTGAAGTTTAGCGAATTTTGACTTTGATGGGTTTTATTTTTTTAATTACAGGAAATTCTCAAAGGAACTTTTGCCAGGGAATGTTCTTGTTTTATTTCAGATAAAGTTATTAAAGTTGTGTCATTATTTAGGAGGTGGTAATGATTCATTCAATACATAGGTGTAGTAAAAGATCAATAGGATTTTTAGTCAATGGAGGCTTTACAATGTTATTGAAATTTAAACTGACAAATTTGTTGGGAAGAAAAATATTTATGGTTTTGGTGGCTTAACTGCAATTTTGCCATTTAACTGCCTTCATCTAAAATAATAATAGAAGGATATAGAAGTAATTTACATAGTTGATTTGTTTACCCATCTATACCAAGGTGCTCCTTACCCTTCTCATGTTACAATCACACATGTACACTTTTTTTTACCTGTATTAGAAAATGATATAGTATAAAACCGTACCTATCTAATGCATGTTAGATTGCACTGAATGCAGGTGTTTGGTTTAAATTGACTAGTTACTGTAAATATACCAGAAATGGAGCTCCGGATACTATACAGGTATAGCAAGCTTATTTTGAATGCTTTTAAAGATTCTGTCATCACAACAATATTTTCAGGAAGAGCATTCCAAAACCTGCAGTTCCAAGGTTGCAGACCTCTTTCCGGCAACCAGAACAGAATTCCCAGGGTGCAGAGCCTCTTTCTGGAAACCAGAACAGAGTTCCCAGGGTGTAGGCCCCCTTTCAGTCTGTCAGAACACAGTTCCAAGGGTGCAGACTCCTGTTCCAGCAACCAAGAACAGAATTACCAGGGTGCAGAGCCCCATTCTGGCTGCCAGAACAGAGTTCCCAGGATGTAGACCCCTTTTCTGGCTGCCAGAACAGAGTTCCCAGGATGTAGACCCCTTTTCTGGCTGCCAGAACAGAGTTCCCAGGATGTAGACCCCTTTTCTGGCTGCCAGAACAGAGTTCCCAGGGTGCAGAGCCCAGTTCCAGCAACCAAGAACAGAATTCCCAGGGTCCAGACCCCATTCTTGCTGCCAGAAGAGAGTTCTCAGGGTGCAGACAATAATTTCAGTAAGTTTTAAGCAAAAAAGTGGTGCAATTTTGCAAGGGCGCTGTTATTTTTTCATTACGGTTCGCATGACTATTTCGTTTTTTTATCTAGTTCCGTAAAAAAGTGCCCAAGCTGTTAATTTGCCTCAACATATTAGATGATACCTTTTTACTGGTCTATTACAATTTGCAAACCCATGTTCCAGCAATCAAAACAGAACTCCCAGGGTGCAGACCTCCGTACAGCAACCAGAACAGAATTCTCAGGGTGCAGACCTCCATACAGAAACCAGAACAGAATTCCCAGGGTGCAGACCTCCTTACAGCAACCAGAACAGAACTCCCAGGGTGCAGACCTCCTTACAGCAACCAGAACAGAACTCCCAGGGTGCAGACCTCCTTACAGCAACCAGAACAGAACTCCCAGGGTGCAGACCTCCTTACAGCAACCAGAACAGAACTCCCAGGGTGCAGACCTCCTTACAGCAACCAAACAGAACTCCCAGGTGCAGACCTCCGTACAGCAACCAGAACAGAACTCCCAGGGTGCAGACCTCCGTACAGCAACCAGAACAGAACTACCAGGGCGCAGACCTCCGTACAGCAACCAGAACAGAGTTCCCAGGGTGCAGACCTCCGTACAGCAACCAGAACAGAACTCCCAGGGTGCAGACCTCCGTACAGCAACCAGAACAGAACTCCCAGGGTGCAGACCTCCGTACAGCAACCAGAACAGAACTCCCAGGGTGCAGACCTCCGTACAGCAACCAGAACAGTTTTCCGGGTGCAGACCTCGTGACAGCAACCAGAACAGAGTTCCCAAGGGTGCAGACCTCCGTACAGCAACCAGAACAGAACTCCCAGGGTGCAGACCTCCGTACAGCAACCAGAACAGAACTCTCAGGGTGCAGACCTCTGTACAGCAACCAGAACAGAATTCCCAGGGTGCAGACCTCCGTACAGCAACCAGAACAGAACTCCCAGGGTGCAGACCTCCGTACAGCAACCAGAACAAAATTCCCAGGGTGCAGACCTCCGTACAGCAACCAGAACAGAACTCCCAGGGTGCAGTTTTCAGCTTTTTACTGATCTATTACAGTTTGAAAACATTTGATATCTGAAACTTTTTTTTTTCAATCAACATGGAAAACATATTAATTAATACAGTCAAAGTTGAAGCATTTTTTAATGTACTCCACATCCCTGGTCATTTCTAACAACTCTTGGTACACCTCCCTCCCTGAGTCCCTGGCTCATAAAAGAATTAAGGAAATACCTAAAGGGGAATTCAATTAAAATACATATTTGTAAACCTTTTTGATATTACACCTCCCTCCCTGAGTCCCTGGCTCATAAAAGAATTAAGGAAATACCTAAAGGGGAATTCAATTAAAATACATATTTGTAAACCTTTTTGATATTACACCTATTAACACATCCCTTTTGACCATGCCAAACGAATCAACTGTACAATAATGGTCTTGTAAAAAAAAAAAAAAGTTTCAAGCCTTAATGACTACAGACCTATTGTTCTTACCTTTTTTACAATGACCCGTTTCAGAAACCAAATCTATGAATTCATAAATACAATCAGACCAAAAGCTTTCAATTCTCTCCAGTATTCTTATGGACCAAATAGAGCAATGATGGTGCTGATGATGGCACTCTCTAAACTTTTTAACACTGCCGCATCCAGATAAACAAAACTCATCATTTGAATATTAATTCTTAACTATAGCTCAGCCTTCAGCAGTATAGTACTGGTCATTCATGTACATAAGTAAACTGGTCTTGGTCTACCTACAGTAGCTTGCTCTTTAACTGGATACACTTTTTGTCAAACAGAAGAACTTATGGGAATGTCCACCATTAAAAGGCAACTGTGGTCTCAAGTTAGGGTTAAAAGCCTGCAGTATTTCCTTTAAAATGAGCCGACAACCACATCTCTGGCTTGAACCTGTGAGAAATTAACAGGGGGTGACTGTTCAAACTTCCTGCTTCCAGTAGGTTAAGTATATAAAACAAGAGAGTCCCTATATAATGTAAAGAAGCCTATCCTAACAAATACATAGAAACAAGCACAAAGACGTGTAGAGGATATAAATGGCTAAAACATATAAAGTTTATTATCAAGAAGTAAAAGATCAAAGAATGGTCACATGAGTAACAAAAGTACACTAGAAGTATATCAAGTAATATCAGAGAGTAATCACAATAATCATATAAATCTCAAATGCACCTCCTCTTTCCATACCCTACTGTAGTCATAAGTCAGGTAGTATATCTAAAGCCTAAGATACTTAACAGTCACGTCGGGGAATGAGTGGAAGTGGGACTGGTGCAGTTTTAACCTGAGTACCTGACGATCGGTTTCATAGAGGACAGACGGATTACTCCCAGTCAGAACTCCAATATACACTATGGAACTACGACTATTGGATTCACCAGCTTTGCTTGATGACTTCATAGGGGACTAAACTCCTCGACTGGCTATCTGACCATCGTTGTCTTTGGAGCTGTTGTTTTTTATCTGTGGATCTCTGGTCACAGTATGACTCCATTACGATTTAAGGAGACGGATGTGGCAGTGATATCGACTGTACACACACTTCATTTAGATTATCGACCTGGCATTTTTTTCGGCACTCCGGATGATGGATTCCCTTTTTTGGACTACATATGGCACAGGGATACCGGGGTCATTACTGCATTTGACTTAATGTGGACCGATATTGACTCATTAGAAAACGGATAATTTAGCCGGTTTTCCGTTGTCATGTCTCTGGGGAGACACACGTACACGGAACCTCTGGACATTGCTGTCAGCTACAACCTGGAGACTATGATCATTTTGGTCTGTGGCTTACATGTTGTGCCATAAGTGTTTATATGTGCTTACATAGATGGTTGTAGAAATGGGTATACCTTTATTAATTCGTGGTCCGTATTGCCCCGATAGTGGCTGAAAAATCTGATTCAGACGGTGTTGTGGACGATTGGACGGCTGTTTAGAGCTCACCTTATAACAGAATGTATGCATAAGCTGTGCCCAGCTCTCTCTCGGATTATAAATAGATACTAGATCTCTACTGCTACACGTGTTGATTTTTGTTACAGTTACACTTGTACTGTCTAGCGTGTGATACTGAAACTTTTTTGATACTTTGTACTTTATACCGTGTTAACCATTTATTATTGGCTGTACTTGCGATGACGCTTTGATCGTGAGACTTGATGACGTAACTGGACACGTGATGTTAGTCGGCATTTGATTGGTGGTTCAATACTTAAATAGTCGACTGGAAATGGACTCTCTTCCAGCGCCATTGAAAAAGCTATGATGTGAAACGCGTTTGGGTGCTAGACACCCCTTTCTTCCTGCCCCCACCTACTAATTGGATACCTTGTGATATGTGGCCTTGATACACAGTCCCTTTGATGGTGAACCGTGCACAGACTTCCACTAATTCCCCGACGTGACTGTTAAGTATCTTAGGCTTTAGATATACTATCTGACTTATGACTACAGTAGGGTGTGGAAAGAGGGGGTGCATTTGAGATTTATATGATTATTGTGATTACTCTCTGATATTACTTGATATACTTCTAGTGTACTTTTGTTACTCATGTGACCATTCTTTGATCTTTTACTTCTTTGATAATAAACTTTATATGTTTTAGCCATTTATATCCTCTACACGTCTTTGTGCTTGTTTCCAGTAGGTTAAGTGACATCACCTGAACTCTGCCCCGCCTGTCTGCACCAGGGGAGAAGCATGCTCAGTTAAGACTTAAAGGGCAATTCCATCCCTGAAATGAAAACTTACATACAGATAAAATCACCCCCCAAACGGTAATAGTTTGAAATCTGAAATGTATAAGGCTAACCTGAAATCCTGCACAGTGTCATGTTTCCCCTGTTTCTGCTTCCTGGTTCTTCCAGTTAGTAATTGTCAGTTATGGATTTGACAGTTGATATCACAGCCAATGACTGAATGTTAATTCCCTAGCTGCCTCTTCTGAGCATGCCCAGACTCAGTACAGGTTTCTAAATTGTTCAGTTTCCACAAGGCATCCAGAAGCATAACAGTCATACAGTAATGAATTCATAAAACAAAGTATGATATATCAACATATTTTACAGATGCCATTCTTTCTAAAAGATGTTCTTATGAGGGCAGAGTTGTCCTTTAATGCTGGGAAAAGTACCTGGGGGGAAAATTGACAGTTGAGAAGGGGAGCCTATTAATGCAGGGAGAGGCTGGTCACATGACTACAAGCTGGTCACATGGCTGAAAACAGGAAGTGTTCAAGCAGGAAGTAATACTGCTGAACCTTTCCAGCAATAACTTCTCACAAATTTTATCTAGAGATGTTTTGGTTTTATTTTGAAGGTATGATGAAAGGATTTTTATGTAATTTCTACTGGTTTGAAAGAATTTGAGACCACAGTTACCATTTAAAATGAAAAAAACTGGTTACTTGACAGTTATCTGCCCGCAAACCCAATGAAACCACATGAAATCCTCAAGGATGCTGCCTCTGTCCCAAATTTCTCTGTGCACATCCCCTTTTAAAAATTGCAAAATTATAAAATGTGCTGATGCCAGCCTCATCAGAGATGTAGACAAATGATATCAAGCATTCTCTTGAACTACAAGAACCATAATCTCCACCTAACCAAAGGATGAAAAATAACTTAAGAAATAACACGAAACAGCGTTGAAAGTTACCCAGACCAGTATCAAAATCTTAAGCATGCACATCAACAACTCAACACAAAAACATATATATACACTTAATTTATGTAATAATTTTTTACAACACCGTGATCTCCATACAAGTGCCCTCTATTAACCCAGGATCATGCTGGAATCTATCCAAATTTACTGGATTAAATGGTGCTTTTTCCTGCTGACACACGGAGCTGTTACATCACCAGGTCCTCTTGTATCCTACTGCTGGGACAGAGCAACATCAGCTGCCTCATAAGCCCCTCCCCACAAACTTCTTTATAATTTTAAAGGACAACTCCACCCTCATAAGAACATCTTTTAGAAAGAATGGCCTCTTTAAAATATGTTGATATATCATACTTTGTCCTATGAATTCATTACTGTTTGCCTGCTATGCTTCTAGATGCCTCATGGAACCTGAGCAATTTAGAAACCTGTACTGAACCTGGGCATGCTCAGAAGAGGAAGACAGGAGATTAACATTCAGTCATTGGCTGGGATGTCAACTGTCAAATCCATAACTGACAGTTGCTAACTGGAAGAACCAGGAAGCAGAAACAGGGGCAACAGGACATTGTGCAGGATTTCAGGTTAGACTTATATATTTCAAATTATTACCGTTTAGGGTATTGGGGGGATGATTTACCTGTATGTAAGTTTTCATTTTGGGGCTGTACTTGCCACAACCACAACCTTGAAGAGTGTTTTTTACTCTCCATAAGGAGACCATAGGCAAGGAAAAGGACAGAGAATGGTTGCAAACCTCTAACTGGATTTATAAAATATTGAGACTGGGTGGAGCTTATGATACACCACTCTGTCACAGCAGAGAAACAAACAAAGAAGTCAAACTTTACATGCCTATAGTTTTTTTATTCAAAACAGCCAGAGCCATCCTCCTAGGCTTGCTTAAAAGGTAAAAGACCCCTTTTCAATAGTATGGAAACCACATTTCCCCTTTAAAATGTACTGCCTTTGTTAACCACCCTACCCATTCTAGCCACATTTTAACTGTTTTAATTATAACCTTTGACTCCAGAACTCATACCTAGATTTAGATAATTCCCTGGAACTTTATGGACATTACACCAAGAACATTTTACGGATTACCACTAGAGATGGATTAGAACTCGAACTTGAACCCGAGTTCAAGACGAACTTAACAAGTCCAAACGGACTCGGACTTCTGGAACTATCCCGGACCCAGATTTCTCAGACTTTCCAGACTCGCGGCTGTATTTTCTATAATTATCGAAAATGAGGTAATTATCTAATTTACGGGCCGTTCGCTAACCCTAGAATGTATCATCATTAGCTAACCCTCAAATGTATCATTAATTTTCGGTAAACCTAGAATGTACGGATTGTTTTTGCTAACCCTCGAATGTAACCTTCGATTTTTGGTAACCCTCGAAAGTATTGTTTGTTTTCGGTAACCCTCGAAAGTATTGTTCATTTTCGGTAACCCTCGAATGTATGGATGGTATTCGCTAACCCTAAAATGTATCATTTGCTAACCCTCGAATGTAGCCTTCAATTTTCGGTAACCCTCGAAAGTATCGTGCGATTTCGGTAACCCTTGAATTTATGGTTCTATTTTCACTAACCCTCAAAGGTATCATTCGGTAACCCACGATTTGGCCGTAATATTCGAATGTAGCTTGCATAAAACCTGACAATTGCCCACTTGTGTTTAAGAAGTGTTAAGAAGTGTTTTGGTGATAGTGACATGTTCCCCAGACCACTTCCCAAGTGCCACAGTCATTTACAGTGTATTATCATTGTTTGTTTATCTGTAAATCATCTGGACTTTTCAAACTATCACTCTCCCATTGACTTTAATGGGTCCGAATTCGAACTTTCACTGAAGTTCGAAAACGGACCAAACTTTATGAAGTTCGGCCATCTCTAACCACCTGTATATACCATTGCATCTCAATTTGGGACAGGCAGGGAGCTGAGCAATGAGAAGAAACTTTTTCGCTTTTAATCTGTGAATGATTATTCATTGAAGTGTCACATTGATACCTTTAAACAACCTGTCTACAGACTAGATTCTGTTTGAATCTCTACTGAAGGAGGGGCACATTTCACAACAGAACAAATGCAATAGTAGGCCTTTTTAGCTTTGTATATGAATTGTACATGCTGATTTTACAGAACATGGGTTACAGTGAAATATTAAATACATAATTAGGGTAATTAAAATATTTTTATCAGGGTGATAAAACAGTTAAAAGGAATCGTTTGCAGTAAATCTCAATGTGGATATCTAACCCAGGTTTATTGTAGACACAGTGCCTTTGACCTTCAAAACTGTAAAGAATTAGAGCAGAACAATTTAAATGCTAAATAGTAAATATTATATTAGATTATTCTTAATCCATTTCTGTGTGCAGCAAAATAAACTAGTTCAGAAGCAGGAAAGCTGCATACACAATCAATTATACATGAGATCTCTGTTGTCTTGTATTTTTGATCATTCGTATTGAAAAATCACCAACTGTTTTGCGCTAAATTATTTACAGTAAGGTCTCTCCCTTTTATTTTTGCATTTTGTCAACATACTCTCATTAAGTAGTAAAAGTAAGGAAATTCGGTTTTGAAAAGTAAAACCTATACAGTATACAGTGTGCGTCTGCAAGTGGAGCACAATTTGGTGGGATTTGTTCTCGAAAGCATCGTCACAGCCAAAGCCAAAAGAATTGAAAAGAGGTAATATAGTTGGGTATAAGGGGAACAGGGTAAGCCTTTTGAAATAAAAAATGTGTAAACATTTTGACTAGCTAACACGGCACATCACTTTTCCCTGCATAATCGGAGAAATAATATACTGATAGATGATGCCCAATGTCATGTATCAGGGCCTTAAAATGACCTAGAAACAGAGATAGCAATAGCAATGCTCCCAGCATATAGTGGTAGGTTCCAAATCTTTACAACTAAAAGTTTTGAGATGCATTACACACAAGGACATCTTCTTTTGTGACACATCAATGTAGAGTACCGTATATACTCGAGTATAAGCCGAGGTTTTCAGGCTTTAAAAATAGCCTGAAAACCTTAACTCGGCTTATACTCAAGTCAAGCAGAAAACTCACCCGATCCAGCGGCCGCAAACACTGATCTGATGGCCGACGTCACTATTGGCGACTGCCCGGCAGAGGTGAGATGCAGAGGTGAGATGCAGAGCGTGTGGCAGACTGGCAGAGGCAGAGCGAAAGGCAGCCGAATACTGTATTAACAGTAAGTCTCATTAGGTGTCTAGTGGGGGGGCTTTATCTGATGGATACAATGCTTGTAGATGGTTTGCAATGGAAATTATATACCTGACAAGACTTACTGTCCCACTTTAGATGTTTGGAAACTACAACTCCCAGCAAATAAAGCATGCTGGGAGTTGTAGTTACCAAACAACTGAAGTGCCTAGAAATTGTTGGTCACTGTATGAGATTACCTCTGTCCATTTAAAGGACAACTAATGCCTCAAAATAATACAGAATCAGAAGGGAAATAGTATCTATTGTTTTGAGGCTTTATTTGCCCTTTAAATGGACAGCAGTATTTCCATACAGTAGTCCCATACAGTAATAGTCATACTGAATTTGACTGTTACTGCATGGGACTACTATATGTGAAAACTGCTGTCCATTTAAAGGGCAACTAAAGCCTCTGAACAATACAGAATCAGAAGGCAGTACTCATTTTTTAGGAAAAATGGGTGCCTCGACTTATACTCGGATCGACTTATATTCGAGTATATATGGGTAATACACTATTTGAAATCATGCTTTAGGCAGCATTTTCACTGCCATCTTACCTTTGGGTACGAACAATCTTGGTACTGTACACTTATACAAGATTAAGACAGAACAATGACAATTTTGTTGACATAATGAACTTCTAATTTGTCTGGTATGTGCTGAACTAATTGAATGTAGTTTTAGCAGGGAAAAACCCATCCCTACCTTTAACATTCAATCACTTGGATCAATCAGCATGTGAATTATTGTTTATACCCCAAGTTTAGGATTCCTAAGCAGTTCAATAAATATAATTTAGATTTTACACACTGACAGATTGAATTGAGGCAAATCTCTCTGTTTAAATGAACTCTGTGAAACTGCATAGCATTTAATTATCGGAAAGTTCATAAACCTCAAATAGTCTAATAATTTTAATGACCCCTAAGCAAAAGTTTATAAGCAGATTTAGCTGGAATGGAACTATAATATTTAACCGGTCTCCCCTTTGAACATAACCCCATTACATATTTCTTTTAATTTACAAATACAGATTCTGTAGCTATAATTACTGAACTATAGTATGCATAGTGTCTGAACATTCTAGTTTAGTGTATATGACATTAGAAGAATGCATTGGCACATAAAAGTGCATTTTCAATCTACGAATCTCTCATTCAGTTTGACTGCTGCTGCTATCAGTTTTAACAGCTGGGATGATTTCAATAGACATGATTAACTAAAGAAATTGAGCGCTAACAGAATGAAATAGATGGGAAGTGTGTCTTCTTTTTTAAATTAACCTTTACCGCCATGGAGCAAGAGAATAATCACGGCCAACACAGCTAGAAGAAAGTTTTAATGTGAAAGTTATTGGCAGTAGTTTTCTTCTACTGTCTAAAATTTCCCTCAAGTCTCTTTTTGTAATGGAACAAATCTAGTCATTTGAAATAGTATTAAAAGACACTACAGAATCAGAAGGATTAAAACTTCGAGGGCCAAATGTTTTCTTCACATGGTATAAAGGATTGCACTAATGGCAGGCCCGGATTTAAACCTCAGTAGCCTGTAGGCATAAAAAGCCAGAGCCCGAACACCACACCTCCAAATCTCACCCATTTTCTCTTTTTTGGGAAAAAAGTGGACTACAGTATATATGAGGTGGAGGGGTGGGAGGAGATTGAAAGCCGCCCCTCCAATCTCAGGTGCCCCTAGGCGCATGCCTAATGGTAAATGCAGGCCTGACTACTGGTGTGCTATTTCACAATAAATGGTTTACCTATGCTTACAGTGCGATGTTCTGAAAGCCTCTAACTTGGAAGTGTCCTTGTTATTCAGATGCATCAAAGATTAGTGTCTGGCATTACAATCCGAATTGCATCCTAACTTTGTAATTTTTTGAGAGAGGTTAGTGTGGGAGATCAGTGCATGTGGCTTTCTGAACAATGCCTCCTGCTGTAAGGAAACTCCCATCCTTAGCCTTTGACCTGCTGTTCAAGTTTGCTCCCATATTGATAGTAGTAATTTAGTAAATTGTATAATTATTGATAAATAAGTGGAAGATTCTAAACACTGCAATATTTTTAGTCCCAACATAGCTCACATATCCTAAAAAAAAACCTACTAATTGCAGGGTAATAATTTACATGGTCCAAAATAAACATAAGGATTGCACACAAAATAATTAAATGATTGTTATGCCATAGCTGGTAGTGAGAAGCACTTGTCTTAACCAGCTCACAAACTCTGTACATGAAGTTTGTGTTCATCTACAGTATTTTTTTTTTCCGATTATAGTTCAATTCAAGTAGCTCACAAACTACTTTATATACTGTAATTTATTGAAAGAATGTCCAACCTGTGGCCCACCATTTGTTTGAATTCTACAACTACCAGCATTCCCCTACAAATATTCTTGGGAGACAGCAGCCAGGGGATGCAGTGAGGTCTCGTTTTTAAACATCTGGTGGGCCAAAGATAAATTAAGACATCCCTAATTTAATGTGATTTAAAGGGGAAGTTCAGTGCAAATACATATACTTAAAAGGGGCAGTATTTTTTAATCTTAATGACTTGAACTGCCTATTCAGCATTTTCTCTGTGTGTAAATATATGCTTCCAAAATATTGACTTGCGGTTTGCAGGACCCCTAATAGAGACCGTTTTAGTCTTGCCCTTGACCCAGCGTCTGGGTTGATTCATGTATGACCCATTCAACAGCCAATAACTGTTAGGAACATCCTAAGGTAGAGTACATTCTGGGAAGAAGGAAAAAAACAGAACCTGAAATGTCAGCTTACAGGAAATAGCAAGAGGTATAAATTCAACTTATTTTTCAATATGGAAGAGAATATGTAGAATAACTAGGTATGCATAATATAAACAAAGTTTATTTAAAAGAGTTAAATAATCTTTACATTAATGTAAATAAAACAAAAGAAATAATAATAGATTTTCACAGATACCATAGACCTACTTATTATAATCCTATGGTGGGAAACTGGAAGTGGAGTAGGTGGGTAGTTTTCAATTATTAGGAATTTACCGAACAGATTACTTTTTTGGGGGGAAAGAATGCATATAAGATAATAAAGAAGGCCCGGCAATGCCATTACCTTCTTAGGAAGTTAAAAAGGGATGGGGTATCTTCTGTAATTTTACTTGCATGCTATAGGAGTATGATTGAGAGTATCATAAATGATGGTCTTTTGGCCTGGTACGATGGTGGTGCAAGTAGTGAGTGACAAGAAGCTTATTCAACAGATCACTAAGCATGTGCAACATGTAGTTGGAATGGAGCTATTTACTGTTAATTCCTTATTTTATAGGCGTAGGGAGAACAGGGTTAAAGAGGTTAGACGTGACCCCCTTTCACCCCAATTATTCTGACTTTTCACTCCTTCCATCCGGCAGACATTTTAGAAGTCTTTATAGTAAAACCAGCCATTTTAGAAACAGCATATACCCTTTCGCTGTACGTTTTTTAAATTTGGTCTTGTAATATACTGTGCAATTTGTACTTGTGAGCTTTTGTTATGTAAGAACTATGTGCATTTTTTCACCGACTCTGTACAATGAGTATTGTGACAAAATAAGTCGAATCTGAATCTGAGTAGAAGACAAGCCAATATTTTGTATTCCAGTTAT
The DNA here is from genome assembly GCA_019447015.1 of Hymenochirus boettgeri. Classification (NCBI taxonomy): domain Eukaryota; kingdom Metazoa; phylum Chordata; class Amphibia; order Anura; family Pipidae; genus Hymenochirus; species Hymenochirus boettgeri. The sequence goes on along the minus strand of CM033476.1, from coordinate 198,012,348 downwards.
CTTTTAAGCAAAGAACACTGCTAATGAAAGGAGTATGTATTTTATTTCTTATATAGTGCTACATATTCCGCAGCGCTATATTAGATTAGTAATAAGTAAGACATTCTCTGTCAACTCAAGGTTGTCTCAGTGATATATAGTGGTAGCATACTGTAATCTCTTTAAAAGGGTGGTAGAATACAGCATTCCCTTTTGAAAGGTCAGTCAGATTAGTAAGGATAAATAAATGCGTAGCAGCACAATCTTTAGGATGAGAAATTGTAAATGTAAATTTACTGTATGCGCTGAACAAAAAAATGTCTGTATTGAAGCATACTGAGCATGCCTGAGCCATAAAACACAGAAGGAGCAGACACCAAGACTTTAGAAAGTTGTATTTCTTTTTAAAGAAATAAAAATGCATTCTTTTTATCAGTAGTTTCTTTAATACGAACAAAGTGACTGTCCCTTTGATTTGACTAGACAAAGTATTTTTTTTTCAAAATGTATATAGAACAACAAGGTCTACTATAAAAAGTGTGTTATTTTCAGCAACACTTACAAACACTTGTTTAATTTTCATACAGGCTGAGCAAAGTATTTTTTGACAAAAGAAGCAACCAAGCTTTATTTAGGTAGCCAATTCCATAGACATTAATAGCATAAGTCTAGGTGCAATCGCCACCTGGCTTCTGTTATTTGTCTAGCTTTACACTAAAGTACATTTTTATATGTATCTGTACCCCCCCCCCCCCCCAAAAAAAATACCTGAAAAATATGGTGCAGAGGTAGAAATCAGTATTACTACTTTACATTTTACTCTGGAATAGAAGTGGCAGCCTTTTAGAGATAGTAGTGAGCACTGCAGGCTGACAGCGGACAGCCGTTTCTCCTGCTTCTCCTGCCTATGTGCACATATATGAAAGGAAGGGTGTCAGGGGTACTGGACACACAGCAGTAATATCTTAAAAATACGTTTACATATAAGAATGTGGTGGTAGGAAAGGTGGTAGCAAAACCCATTAGAGCCTCCCCAACGTTTATACTTTTTGGGTCCAGATATCTGTAAAGGACAACTATACTGAAAAAAGTTACTGCTTCATATAAGTCTATAAATAAATACATGTAAGTAGCCCTTACCACTGAGATGTGGGTGTTGCTGCATGCCTTCAATCCAGTAATTGTTTTACTAGAGCCGAGTATTCCCTTCTGACTTTCTGTGAGTCCAGCATGCTCAGTAATAGTTCGGCTCAAACTCGGGTTTGAGTTCTAGTCCATCTCTATTTGAATTCGAATGAATTCGGACTTCTCGAACTATCCTGGACCCGGATTTTAGATATTTTTGGACTTTCGATAAATATCGAATGTTCGAAAGTTCGAATGTGCGAGTAAAATGCCTATTATACCTATACACGAGCATCGAATCCGCGAGTAAAGGGTCCATTAAAACTTATACGCGAGCATCGAATCCCCGAGTAAAATGTCCATGGTATCTAGGCGCGAACGAACTCGAAAATAGCGTGAGAGTAAAATTAATTTTTAGAATGTCCTGGATATTCGAACATGTTCCCCAGACCATTTCCCAGGTCCCACAGCCATTTACATTAAGTTACCATTGATATTTACAAATTTTTATTTGTATTTCATTAGACATTTTCAAACTATTTGACTCCCATTGACTTTAATGGGTCCGTTTTCGAACTTTCGAACTTTCTATATAGTTCGAAAGTTCGAAAACGGACCGAACTTTCGAAAGTTCGGCCATCTCTACTCAGTAATCACTATTAGCCAGCACTGGCAGAGAGAATGTCCCACAATACAATTTACATACCATCTGTCACAATTTCAGTTACAGCAAAACTGCACACAGCAAACTACTTTATGATAATAAGACACTTTATTGACTCCTAAAGAAAGATTGCTCTCCACATAACAAATACTACCCATTTCTATGCACAGACTGACAACAAATTGCCATTGCATATGGTTATGTTGCTGAATATATAACAATGTTTCATTTACAAATAATCCAAATTTGTCAAACATGTTTGTCAGGAAAGTGTGTAGTGACTTGGCAAGAATGGGTTAACTATTGGTATTAGTTCTTGCAATGGACCAATAAAAATACCTTTCCACCCTGGAACAGTCCTATTGTTTATATTACGATTAGTGAAGCATGCAACCAGATCTCCTTTTCCATACAATGTGGGGCCGAACCGTGTATCTGGAATTCTCTTCAGCTAGGGGTCTGGTGGGTAGGGATGGCATAGAACTCGAACTCGAACCCGAGTTGGAGCCGAACTGTTCGAGTTCGAACGGACCCGGACTTCTCGAACTATCTCGGACGCGGACTTTCGATATTTCCCGGACTTTCGATGATTTATCGAATGTTCGAACGTTCGAACGTTCGAATCCGCGAGTAAAATGTACATGGTATCTAGGCGCGAACATCGAATCTGCGAGTAAAGTCTCCATTAAAGCCTATAGGCGCGCATCGAATCTGCGAGTAAAATGTCCATGTTACCTCGAACGTTCGAACGCGAAAGCTTGAAAGTAGCGCGTGTGAGAGTAAAATCGATTTTGCGAAAGTCCTGGATATTGGAACATGCTCCCCAGACCATTTCCCAGGTCCCACAGCCATTTACATTAAGTTACCATTAATATTTTAGTTGTATTTGACTCAAACTTTTCGAACTATTTGCCTCCCATAGACTTTAATGGGTCCGTTTTCGAACTTTCGAACTTTTACGAAAACGGACCGAACTTTCAATAGTTCGACCATCTCTACTGGTGGGTACCTTAAGAGGTCATTTTAAGGACAACCATACATGGAAAATAAACGTATTTCGGTATTGGAATATGTAAGACAGAAACCAATATTATACTGGTGAATGGGAAAGTATGCCCATTAATATGATACCCAACATGGAGCCCTTATTTCCTTGCCAAGGCGAGTTATTAATATCTTGGGAAATATGGATTACACACAGGTCATGTTTGGTATTGGAGGAATTGATAATTAATACTGGAGAGGAATATGTGGTCAATATCCCAATACAATGTACATATCTACATTTATATGGAATCTGCCTAACTGAGGGGGAATGAATGCTTTTGGCTAGTCGTAAATCTGGACATTCCTAGACACTCCCACCTCATGCAATAGCCCATAGGATGGGGGTGGTTCAACAAGGAGTTTAAAAATCCTTGTAGCCCCTATAACTTTGTTCATACTGAGGGGACATGGTAAAATCGTGTGTATGGACCTGATGTTTCTTCCCGCCCCGGGATACAGGACTTCTTCTAGTGAGTAGGGTCTGTGAATATTTTTATCCCTTTTATTTTATATAACTGTTGTACCTATTGTATGTCATTTTATTATAACACCATTTTCTTTTATTTTTGTATTATGTGCACTGTCCACCTTTTGGAATATTAAATTTAAAATTTAATAAATTTTGTCTTTGATGCTCTAAAAGAACTCAGTTAGCCTCTGATAAGTTTATATGCGGTTGAGTGTGGTTGAGTGGCAGTGTAAATGCTAATTAATTCTGTAACAGCTTGTGAAGGACTGATGCTTATTAACCAGTTAGTTGCTGGAGTGAATGGTGTAGTGTTAACCATTTAGCTGCCAGGACAGGGGTGTGTATAGTCAGAGAGAGTCAAGAGTGTTTTTGGGGCGTCTTTAAGGCCGTAACTTAAAGTGGTGGCAGTGAGTATTGATTGATTGGTCAGATCACGTGCCCAGCGAACTGGCGTTCGTGACAATGTTGACTTGGAGGCTTCTTTAGTTAGCACTGTTTTGGTCTCAAGAATATTTTTATGCTGAAAATGTCAATATTTCTGTTTTATATCCATTTTATTCTGATTCCAAATGTCCACATATTTTAAGGTTTACCTTTTTCATATACACCTGTTGTGCGATACTGTAAAAGCTGTATAATCTATACTGAAAAAAATATATTTTTGAATCAATTTAAGTCCACATGACACTGATAATGATAGCACATACTGTATGTTAAAAACACATCAATACAGTAATAACATTTGATAATTCCTGGATTATCAGATTACTACCATTTTTAAAGATAGACCAAATCTTGGCAACCAATCAAAGTATCTCCTAAGGAAAGGAATTATGTATTTCCAATTGTTCTTATAGGATTTAGTTTACAAAAACCATCCAATATTCTTGTTTGTGTCCTTGAAACAACATCCGATCCTGAATGGTCATGCAGCACAATTTCTCTCCAACAAAAATGTGTTTACAAAAGCATCTATTAACAATAACCAATTAGTAGAAGTGGACTAGTTTGCTGTGCATGGCAAGCAAATATTATTGTTCAAACCTGAATGGCCATGCTGCATACAGAATGGGCTGCTCAGCACTCTTCAGGACTTTTTAACAAAATGAGGGGATGACAGGGTACAACATTAGGGTGCGGAAATCAAGCTTAATGATTGTACAGTGACAGGCACCAGGCCATTTCACAGGCTGCTGTGAGATCAGTCTGTTATATAAAATGACAAATAGGCAGCACTCGCTGCATTATGTTTGGATAATTCCATTTATTGTGAGACACACTAAATGTATCAGCCTGTCAGCCAGACCATAAGTACTATTAAAGTCAATAGGAATGCATGACAAAAGTTGGTTTCCCATGGACCTTAAAAGTGGTGGCTGGTAAAACAATTAGAGAAAGCTTCTGAACCATAAAATATATCCACGAGAGCTAAATCCTGTTTTGTCACGGCCATTATTTCTTACCTTCAAATATTTACTTTTTGCAACAGATACAACCGTGAATTGTAAAACGGAATACAGTATTAAAGTTATAAGAGATGAGAGAAGCACAGTGTGCTCCTCTCATTTCTTATACCTTTTGATTCAATTTACTCCAGGGTAGGTGGTACCTAGAGGATTGAACCTACAGATTTATGTCAATTGTCCAAACTGGTGTATGACCTTGTTTTCATTTGTAATATAGTACCAATTTCTTTTAAAAATGATACAGCCTGGTAATTATAAGCCTGTAAATTAAACATCAGTAGTAAGAAATAAATAGGACAAGGATAGGACAAAAATAGATATTATTAAACAAATTTGCTTAGTTTTTATGAGAAAGTGTATAAGAACATATAATTATATACAATACACTAATAGTTTAGATAGGGCACACAGGCAAATTCTATATATAAAATTAGCAGAAAAGGTTTTGTCTTTAGGTTTGGAAAGGATAAAACTGTCTGTCTGTAAATGTGGTAATGACAATGTCATTAGATAGTTCATCTCTTTGGATGAATTTCAAAAATTAAATTAAAAAATTATTGAAAGTTACTGGTATTTATATATACAGTTCTATTTACTATTTAGAGTTATGAAGGAATTTTTTTTTGCCCTCCGGGATTAACTATTTGTCAAGCATTTTTGGTAGGGTAAAAGGTTTGAACTAAAAAACATCTTTAGTCAACCTTTTATATTATGTTACTAATGTTCAAATTGTAATGGAGGTTGAATAAAGACATACGTCCATCTAGTCTAACCTTTTTAGCTTTTTTTAGCTTACTTATTAACCCTAATTAACTGTTCATCCAGAGGAAGGCAAAAAAGAAACAAAAAAAACACTAAAAAGGGGAGTTGGAATTTGAAAGGATCTCTTACTCAACCAGAACTATATGTATTAATACCAGTATTTTCAATATTTTTTAGTTTTAGAAACTTTTCCAGCCCACTATAAGCTATTCAATGAACTTGCCATTACCATGTCTGCTGGAAGACAGTTCCAAAGCTGCATCATTCTTACTGTAAAGAAACCTTTCCTAACCTCAAGATAAACTATCTTTTCTTCTCATTTTAAAGGATGTCCAAGTGTTCTCTAAAATGACCTACCAGTGAACAATGCACCACAGAGTTTATTATATGGCCATTTATATATTTGTATAAAGTGCACATCATTTGGAGTTTCCAAAGCTCTACATAGTTTAGTTTCATCAGCAAATACAGAGACCTTGCTCTCAATACCCACTTCTCAGTCATTTATAAACAGATTTAACAGCAGTGGCCCCAGTAAAGAACCCTGAAGCACCCCACTTAGAACTTTAGCCCACATAGATGTAGCTCCATTGACCACTAATCTCTGTATGCAAGCTTGCGGATTCCCTAGGTATTTTGTTTACAGTTTTAACTGGCTGATTTTTAGTTCTCCTTGTATAGTCTTGGTTGATGGTTGATATTATAAGTCACAGTGTAACAAATTAGAAGCATATACCGTATATACTAGAGTATAAACCGAGGCACCTACTTTTACCTTTAAAAAGGAGTAAAAGTGATTGACTTGAGTATAAACCGAGGTTAGAAAAAAAGGGCCACAACTGCCTTCTTATTCTGTATTCTTTTGAAGCTTTAGTTGCACTTTAAATGGACAGCAGAATTCCCATACAGTAGTCCCATACAGTTATAGCCAAATCCAGTATGGCTATTACTATATGGGACTACATTATGGGAATTCTGCTGTCCATTTAAAGGGCAACTTAAGCCTCAAAACAATACAGAATCAGAAGGCAACAATAGATGCCATCCTCCTTCTGATTCTGTATTGTTTTTAGGCTTTAGTTGCCCTTTAAAATGGACAGCAGAAGTCCCATACAGTAATAGCCATACTGTAATACCTCATTCTTTGGCACGCCAAATGTTTGGAAACTACAACTCCCTGCATGCTTTAGTTGCTGGGATTTGTAGTTTCCAAACATCTGCAGTTGCAAGGAATTGCCACTGCCGGAATTACTGTACTTCCCCCCCCCCCCCCCCCCTTCTGAGAGTCCCCACAGTTGCCTTCTCCTACCTGCTCCGGTTTCCCTGCAGGCTGCTCTTGATCCTTTTCTCTGCTCCGGCGGCCACATGCTCCACATTCCTCTGCTGGCTGACGTCACTACTCAGCGGCAAGTAGTGACGTCAGCCTGCAGCGGATGTGGAGCGTGTGGCCGCCAGAGCAGGTATAGTAAGTGTTTGACTAGAGTATAAACGGAGACTCAATTTTCAGGCTATTCTTTTTAGCCTGAAAATCTCTGTTTATACTCGAGTATATACAGTACATCAAAAAAAAATCACCCAGCTTGTTCCCCCAGTAGCACAAAATGGTACACAATTTATAGAAAGGTCTCGCTAATTTCTCAGTGGACAGAGAATATTAGCATTTCAAAAAAAATTAATAAAAGGTCACAATATGATGATTTGTTCCCAGGTGTATTTATCTTGGCCTTTTAAGAGTAACCAGAACAGCCAAGTAGTTAGAAATAAAATGAAAACAAATAACAGTTTATTTACTATATAAAGTCATTTAAAAAAATCTGTCCCATGAGAGAATGTTTAATCATACAAACCACTTTATATGTTAGATATTTTGTATACATGAAATATTTGTGTAGGGTATACAATCATTTGTTAGTGCAAATAGTGCTACATAAATTTAAATATAAATAAATATATATATATATATATATATATTATATATATATTAATAATATATAAGATAAAAGATGGATGCAATCCAGGGTCTTTTCACAATTTATTTAGTGCAACAAATAAAGTGCATACAACAGTGCAATCAGCAACGTTTTAATCTTGAGAAAGGTCTTAGAACCAGACCGAAACTTTGCTGATTGCACTTATGTATGCACTTTATTTGTTGCACTAAATAAATTGTGAAAAGGACCCTGGAGTGCATCCATCTTTTATCTTATTATTGATAACCATTAGGAATTGCACCAGGGCAAGGATTCTGACTGAGGAGCGAGTGCCCATTTTTGCTGTATATATATATATATATATATTTTTAACCCAAGGAAAAAGAAATAAGCTCTCCAATGATTTAATTTATATCTGTGCTAAGGAGAGAGGGAGAGAGGGGGTAGGGGGGATAGGGAGTCAGGAAGTGACATTGCCTAGTGAACCATTTTCAAATCTTCTATTAGGATTAGAAAAATTAAGCTTAGTTCTCTTTTAATATAAATTGCAAATGTATTTTCAATCAATTTTTAGTTGCATTAGAATTTTTTTAATAGCATAAACCTACTTTAAAGTTTTATTTCTGAAATTCCATAAAAATGTATGAATTTCAGAGCAGACTAGATAATTTAAAGCAGATTCAGAGTTACTTTATTTGATTTATATTATTTTTTGTTTAATCAGTGATTTATACAGTTTAATATTTTATTTTTTGTTCTGTTAATACCGTACATTACATAAAATTATCATTCGTCAGTTCCAAATGAGCAGCTGTTCTTAACACATATTTTTGTAAAAATGTGGTTACCTTGGTGACAGAAATCCACAGTAATCTCTTAGAATATCTACGGTCACACAATATGAACTTTTCCCTTATTTTTATTTACACTTTGAATTTACAGGGATAAACAAATGGACAGAAGCTGAGGTTTTAGTTGTAAGTGTCATGGATATACAGAATCTAAGTGTCAAGGAACTCTTGCAGTGCAGGATAGTGAAATATGTAGTAACAAAAGATGAACAATTAATCATTTTGCATTATGCCTGGTTTCTAAGAAAGTAAATTAAAGTCTTAGAGGATTTTCTTATTTTAAACAGTTAAAACAGGGGTTTCTGTAAGGTTTTGAAGCATCCTATTTTCTGTAGCTTAAAGTCATAGTCATTGCCAAATATTCCAAGTTAACCTAGAAAATGTTAAGAAATACCACAACAGTTTAAAAAGATTAAAAGTAAAATACTAACAAACCAAAAGGGCACAGGCAGAACTGCGGCCTAAGCCAGGGGAGCGAATGACCACCTACCATCTTGTTCCTTCTTATTTTCTAACTACATTCTTGCACCCAATGCAAAAGTATCTGCCTACTTCCTCTGCTCAATGAGCTTTGTATAAGTTTAAGTATGCGCGGTAAATGCAGCAGGGGGAAAAGCAGTCAATTATTGGTTGTGATGTCAGCAGTCACAGCCTTGATTGGCTGCATGAAGGGAGGAGCGAGCATACACTGCCAGGATAGAGGAAATAATTATACTTGAATATTTGGTGAATAATATATCTAATAATGTGCTGAAAATATCTGTTGGGGCAGGTAACATACATGAGACCAGTTTTTGGAACAACAGTTACATACGCATAGCCAGCTTAAAGGGAAATGTCAGCTTAAAATCCAGTCAGGCAGCAATCTCTATATACACACTTAGAGAACTTCAACAGATGATTGTTTTTGCCTTTATGTAATGATAGATCCAAACAAATTGCAAGCGAGACGAAAAGCCCATTCATCTCACTCTATGAAGTGAGTGATGAAAGTTTCATTAGGCAAAAGTGCTGATAATTAGAGATGAACCAAACTGGCCAGTTTTTTTCCAACAGTAGGAACGTGGAACCTATAGATGTTCCAAAAATCTGAAAATCGGATTCAAAAACCCAGCTAAATCGGAATTTAACATAATTTCTATAGCATTTTTGATAGGAATTTCTGATTTTTCTATAGTATCCTTCAATTTTGGAAGTTCAAGTGCAATTTTAGATTTCCGAATTTGCAATGAAAAAGTACAGATTTCTGAAAAATTTGTCAGATCTGCGGATTTTCTTAACAGCCAGTTCCGAATCGAAAATGGCTTCATTTCAAAACCGGGATAATAATAATATTGACAATCAGCACCACACTGCCTGTTTTACTCCTGCTATGGTCCCTTCACTATTTCTTTATTCAAAAAAAAAAAAAAAAGCATCGTCTTTCACTGCTCCTTTTCTTTCTTGCATTTTTGTAGCTGTTAAATAATTTGTTATACATTATTATTATTATTATCATCTTTTTCTTGAGATACAAACTATGGAGCTCATTATGATCTCAAAACTATTGCCAGAATTAGATTGAGTGGTTATTTTCAATAAAATGTAAAATAAAGTACCTGTATATTTTGCAGCATTGTAAAAGTCATATTTGTAATATTTTTCTCATGCATACAAGTGATGCTCGGTTATTTAAAATGCTAAATGGCAATTACTCTTACATGCACTGGTGAATACACAGATTTCGTGGGCTACACGCATTGTGCACATGACATGTCACTTCTTATTAGCTCTATGCAAACACAGACAGGCAGTATCCCATGAGAGTATGCATGAGGAGAATTTTAAAAAATGACAGTGGACAAAGTGCTTTGTAGGCATCTGTTTGACAAAGCAGGTAAACAGGGACGATATGTTTCTTTGTGTGTATGGAAGGAGAGACTGCAAGTCTTATGTAAAGTAAAAAAATTAGAACTGAGTGATTGGTATAGATTGGTATAAATGACAATATTCTTGCTTTTTGTTTGGTGACACTATTTTATAAAATAGAAGATGCACATCGCTCACATGCATATAAATATATAAATATAAGTATTTTGCACACATTTTTCAAGGAATACATTTAAAAGAAACTATGGTTGTACCAGAGCCGGTGTTTTTTTTTACCCTACTTTGCTCTCAATTCAACAGGCAACCAAGAAGAACAATTACTTAAAGTGTCCATCAATGAAAAAAAAACAGAATTATCCTGGTGGGACTTCATAAGCAACATGCTTATTGGCAAAATTACAAAAAATACAAAATTACTGAGAGTGCTAAGCTCCAATTAAAGCCAGGATGCAGGCCAAGTGACCAAGAATGGTAAAGTCAGTTCCCCTTATTTATTATAACTGGCTATTAAAGGGCAATGAAAGCCTCCAAACAACAATGAATCAGAAGACAGAGCACTTTGACATAAAACATTTAACTGTCTCACCTCTCATTTTAAGGTGGCTGTTCAGAAAATGACCTTATTAACAGGTGGGTCATGTGCCTTATTTCCCAGCATTACAGTCTCGTAGACTCACTTTAGTCACTGACTGATATGCGGACTGCTTTGTTTCTTACACATGCTTAGTTCTAAACTACAAGAAGTAGTACAGCAGGGTACTTGGGTGCACAAAAAAACACTATTAATCTTGTTAGGCAATTCCTCTTGGATATAATGCTTGATTAATGCTTACTATCGTGCTTGTAATATGTTAGAATGTGAGAATTGCAGAGCAGTGCATTCCAATGTGGATGGCCACATGTTATGTGCTATGATCCATATTTGGAGCATATAAAATTCCCAATTTATGCAATTTGCATGCGCTCCAATTTTAGAATATTGCACAAATTGCAGCGGCAATTTGCAGAAAGGGGCCAAACACAGACGAGGCTGTGGTCAACGGAGAATGCAGGGGGAATGAAGGGGTATAAATAGAGTTCCGATTCTTATTTTAACAATCTGACATGGTGGTTGGGGGTGGGCAGGGATAACCTACACCACAGAAAAATATTTTCATGCTAGGTGAAATGGCAGGCATGGAGGGATCGGGAGGGGGGGGGGGGGGAGGCTCCACTGCGCATTTCACACAACCGTCCGGAGGCTACAGAAGAGGAAGAAACCTTTTGGCAGGAAGACAGGCTCCTACTCCTCAGTTTCATGCACTTTGGACAAGCACTGCAGAAGAACCATAAGGAGCACAGATGTAAACTAAGGATTTTTAACACTACACAGTGGGGCCTGTTGTGGGTTAACTTTGAGTTTGGGGTGGGGGGTTGACATTCCCTTTAAATAGCAAAATAATAGCAAACTATTAAAATCTCACCATTTAATTAAAGGATGGGGGCAACTTTGTGCTACAAATTTGTATAGTCCTCCATTAGATAATACATCTCCTCTGTTATGAAGATTAAAACCTTCAATTATAAATACTTTAGTGTTTCTGAAACTCTGTTTTTAGATTAACAAAAGAGATATTCTTGTTGAAGGATAACTGTATTAACATCCCCAGGTCTAATATGGACCTATTATTACATGTGCAAGTATATAACATTAACTTGTTACAGTGTCCCCAAGTGGACCCTACATTATATTACAAATATAACATGGAGCAGACTCACCCTGTGAGTTGTAAATTACCAACTGTAGCCCACAATCTCCTAAATGCATGTACAGTTCACACCTCTTGGTCCCCATTATTTGGCCCAAATGTAAGAAGTGAAGAAGGTTCCACTGTTCCTCAACTAGCACAGGCTATCAATATCTAGTCGCATACAGTAAATTGCTGTCAAATAGATCAAGTAGGCCAATAAAAGCCATCCTGGACAGTGGAAATAGCAGCACTCCCCATCCTTAGGGCCACGTAAAGGGACATGCTTCATAGATAATATCCAGACATGCCAGTTTAGATTTTTGTTTCAACTCAGTTACCAAGTTTTATTACCAGCCCAATGAACATTGAGGGTGGCACTGTTACCTAAATCTATCTGTACATTAGGAAACAGACATAAATGCAAAATGCAAGAAAAAACACATTATGGTTTTTATGCATTTATTGTGTAAATTTGTGTCTGTTTTCACTACATACAAGGTAAATGCATGGATTTACTAGAGATGAATGCATGGATTTGTACATTTTTGATCCCCGCTGTACTGCAATCTGTGAAATTTTGGCTTTCTTGCAGTAAAGAAAGGCAAGTATCATGGTTGTTTTATGTTCAGCTCCCCCACCCCCTCCCTCCCATCCACTGGATCCCTCGGCCCTGCCTTAAAGGACATGTCCACTTGAAAAAATAACTTTTAATATAATGATCTTTAGGTTTGCCCATCCCCCAACTGCCATAATAACACTAAAAAACCTTTCCGATATCTACTTACAGTCCCTTTGCTCCCGCAACTCTCTTCTTCCCTCTCTGCTAACAGGAAACAGCAGAGAGGGGCCAGACTGGCAGCCATGTCTGTGATTGGCTGCCAGTCAGCAAATTAAAGACATGGCTGCCGGTTAAGAAAATAAGCATGGGAGCAAGGGTCTGTAAGTAAATATCTGAAAGGGTTTTTTTTGAGTGTTATTATTTAACGCTAGGAGGAAGGGGTGGCAGATGGGATCCGAGGGAGGGGGGGAAAGGGCTCCCCTGCGCATGTCAGTATCCCCCCGGAGGCATCACAGAAGATAGAGACCATTGGACAGGAAGACAGTAGAGATAAACTATAACTCAAGTCCGAGCCAAACTTATCGAGTTCAAACGTACGCTGACTTCTCGAACGATCCCAATCACAGACGCGGCTGCCGGTACAGCTCCTGTGGCTACTCCACTCCCGAAAGTAGCAGTAGAGGCGGAGGGAACGAAGGTAGGTAAGTCTATTTCTGGGCTTTTTTTAAACCAAAAACCCTAGCGCTTAGGGTTAGAGGGGGGTCCCCTACACTACACCTCTCCCCAAAAATAGATTTTGGGGAGAGGAATCAGAAAACTGTAAATTACTGCAGTGGTATAGTGTCCCTTTAATTGAACAGAATGTAAAAGCTGTACATTTTTAAAATCTTATGTTACTATTTCTGTATACACTAATGGAATTGGTGTTGTTCTATATGATACGGTTTATTTATTATGATTTAATTCCAGTTAAATATTAAAGTGTGGAATCAAACCTTTATCACAGGTACATTGAAAGTAATATGCACTTGTTATAATATTCCCACTACAATAAAATCCATTATCCAGTGATATAATGTGGAAAGTAACTAAAAGAAAGTGTCCCATTCTCTACAAAATGTAATTTTAGTTTTTATCAATGTTACAAATATCTTCCTGTAAGCAGTGTTTAATTTTCAGAAACTAGCTTGCTTTTATTCAGTTCTGTATTTCATACAGTGTGTTAACACAGAAAAATTTGTGATTTAAAATATTAAAATAATTTCTCAAACATTCTTTTTTGCTTTTTTATAGTTTATGAGGTTTTTATATTTTATTTTATAATCTACCTCAACCCTTCATTTTCTCTCATGTAGACAGATCTCAGACAAATGTCATTTGTTTGTCTTGGGGAAAAAATTGTTAGGGAAAGGGATTGGCAGCTGGCAGTTAATTTGCCTGTCATAAAGAGTCTCATGAAGTGATCTTGTATGAGATGCTGACAAGAAAGGCACTGTAATACCACTAATTTATCCAGTGCTGCTACCAAGCAGGTGTGGTCAGAAACATACAGTCCTGCAATTTATTTTGCCTGTAAAGCACTAGTTCTCCTATTTCTTATTCCCATCTTAGGGCTGCATCTTCTCCCTTAGAGGAACTAAACCCACAGACATGCAGAACACACAGGGGCTGATGCAATAAAAGGTGCAAAAAGTTTGCTTGTGCTGTTAATCTGCACCAGCTAATCAGATGTTATCTAACTGCAGTAACCCAGTAAAAAAACAGACTAGTTGCTGCAAATAAATAGCATGGACAATCATTTGTACCTTTTATTGCATTAGCTCAACAGCCCTACTCCAACCTCCAAATAATTAAACTGAATTTGAGTAGGTCATAATGTAAAAACATACCCTTTTACCCCACATAAACACAGGTATGACAAACTCCTGATGCACCCATCTTTTTGTTTCCATAGCAACCATACCAAACATGGGTACATAAAGATACCAATGAATTTTATTTCCACTAAAACCAAACTAAATTGTTTAAAATTAGCCCATACAGATACAGATACATACCTACTAAAGCACACATACACAAACCCCACCATTCTGTTTTTTTTTATGACAACCATAACTAAAACTGGGGGGGGGGGGGGAGTGTTTTCCATCATAAATCCAAAAAATACCCCCAACCCCACACAGACACTGGTAGACATCTACTGATGCACCCCCACATCCACTCAACCTTTTTGTTTCCAAGAAACCATTCATGAATAATCCAGAAAGCTAATATTATGGTCATAAATATACTACCCATATAAAATATAAAACCCAACAGCTGTCTCTGTGTGCAAAGGTACACAAATCTACTGATCTACTGCACCCCACCATCCACTCTTCTGTTTTCATGACAACCATAACAATCAAAAAGGGTCATGAATGTAAAAAAGATACCCCCAATCCTTCACAGACATCAGTACACACACTTATTGATGCACCTCTACATCTTCTCCCCCCTTTCATTTTAATGATTACCATACCCAAATCAAAAAAGTTGTTTTACAGTCATAAACAAAAAACAGACCCCCCCCAACCTTCACAAAAAACATAGGTACACATACCTACAATGTGTACCTAATGTATCTAATGAAATAGGGGGCAGATCAAGAAAAAAACAGTACAGTGATAGTTGTGATGAATTATAGTTTCCACTAATGGGCAATTTAAAAAAAACTAATTTTCCAGTGTACATAACCTTTAAAGTTTTTACTTAAATATTTACTTTCTAGTCCAAAAGAAAAGGTGAAATCAAACATCACTTTTTGTTGTTTTGGATACTAATTTTGCATGATACACTTTATTATTATATTGTTATAATACGCTGGCTTTGGCTTTCCCTTAAGACTCGCTTCTACTGTATAGTACTCACACCACAGGTGTTAAGAGAGTAAGGTCTTTGACTCCTTAATAGTTGTCAAAAATATAGTAAGTCAGCAGAATCTCATATTCGTTCCCTATTTTGTTAGTAAAGAAGTGATATGGTCCTTATCGCTATGTACGTATTGTTCAGCCTGAACAATACATACGTAGCTGTAATGATTATTAATTAAGTTTAGTGTATATTTTTAGTGTTCTGATATGTGGGATTTAAGAAATGAAGGCAGGGACACCTGCCAGTTATTGTCTTTAGGCTGTGTTTTATATTATTGCACTTGTACAATTTATCTAGAAAGTACTGTTATGTTTTACATTTGCCAGTCATTGTCAAAAGGTACACCAAGTCTCAGTGAATTAACTGCTGGTGGAGTTTACTCTCTGAACATACTGTACATTGTAATATGCTGAGGATGTTGCATTTCATTAGAAACAAATTTACTGGGCACTGGAGAAAATGTTGGTGGCAATCTAAACATATAAAAACACTACATTTTATTGACTCTGCCACAGGTTAAAAATCCACCGGCAGCCTGAGTTTTCAAGGGACAGATTTAATAGTTTCTCTGTTTTTATTAACTATAGAATAAGCAAAAATAAAAAAAACAAATCTGTTAAAAAGTGGATGTTCTAACTCAACAAGTTTTTCCTCATATCCAATGTTGCGTATACAAATTGTACTTCATTAAAATGTCATGACTTTCCAATAAATATTTAAAGGGGTTAATAATTTATGTAGTTATATACCACTGGAAAAATTGTGAGAGTAAAAGATGAAAAATTTCCTTTACATTTATACAATGGTAAAATGTTAGGTGGCAGTGGTGGGTGTGTGGTGACTTCTTGTCTTGGATTGTGGCTCAATCTAGAGCAGGGTTTCTCAACCTGGAACAGGCTTGGGACCACACAAGCGACACACTGGGCACAAACTGGGCCTTTTGTTTAGCTCCAGCCCAGTCCACCTAAGACCCCACACCCACTACATGCTCCTGGTCCTTCCCAGGACACATCCTAACTTGCCTAGGACATGTCCATAGCCTCACCCACCCACAGGTCTTCCAAACCACTTTTTTAAAATAAATGGACTGCGGGTTTTGCATCTATGTTATAAAGATATGTGAAATAATCCAGGGCTTTCCAACTTAAAAAGATATTAATTGGTCAAACACTGCATAGATTATTAATAAATAAATAATTGGGGACATTTCCACCCCCAAAACTAAACCACTCTTTACCTTTCGCCTCTGCTCCAAATGGTTCTCCTGCAGTGCTTGTTTAAATGTGAAGAGTAGGAGCTGTCTCTGTGTGAAAAGAATATAGATTTGGCGCAGCGCGATGACATCAATGCCTGCACCACATCTCGTGAGATTTTTCCTGCATGGCTGGAGCAAGTAGGAGGAGAACCCCTGGTGCTGCCCGATAGACTAGTTGTTCCCCCCATAGTCAGCCACCCCATCCCCAATGCATGGCGGGGCTCACAATCAATTAGGGGGAATACAATATGTTTTAGCCACGTTACTTACGTGTCCGAGATCCTGTGTATTGCATTAGGAGCTGTGTTTTTGGACACAGGCCCTGCAAAACCCAATAGGACATTAAGTAGTGTGGGTTGTATGCTAGCTTTAACAATAAGAATTATTATTGCATCTCCCTCTGAGTAATATATGATGTCTGAAGAAAAGGAAACATCTAGAACATTCAGGATCATATGGGTTCTAGAAGAATATTCAGGAGGCTGCATTTCAGGCAAGAAGCTGTTACACTTGTGTATTGTGTCAATTTGAAACATTAAAGGACATTTTACTAGTTATAGACCTTTTCATTTTAACAGTACTAAAATCTAAAAAGACGAGTTATAGTGTGCTACATCATAATAGTTCAAAAATAGCAGCTTAGAAATGTTGAGTTTTGTGACAGATGAATGGTGGGCAGTAAAAGGAAAGATTTCCTTAATTAAATGCTAAAACATATCTTGGTATTCAGAGCATCTAATGCTTATCCTGTCAGACAAAAAAATAATAGTTGATGCAAATAATATACTGTATAGACACAAGTGTAGGTTAAAATACGGTGTGCAGGACATTTACTTATGAAATTAGTCACAAAATAAACAAACAACAAAATCTTAGTTATTTTGAATTTAAAACTAATTTCAAATATTTTTTCATGATATTTTCCTTTCCATGTTTTGGCAAGTTGGCAAGCATTAAATTGTGGGCAGAAATACAAGACACTTATCCCCCACAACAACCCTATCACCAGTTATGCCACTGATCATGAACTATTATCCTACTGTTAGTCCTTTGTGCATTTTAAATGGGTTTTTCTTCAATTTCCCCCCACAATTATGAAAATATACTGATAGGTTGTAAGTTAGTGACAAACCTTAGAAATTCTATTAAGCCTTAAAAATTTATTTTTACATTTTCCATTGTTCAAAGGATATCATATTCTACTACAAATTGAAACTTTTACTGGCTATTTGAGGCTTAAAAATACTGACAAGACTGAGGAGCTGGTATCACCAAGAATCATTAAAGGAGAACTAAACCCTGCAGTCTCTTAGGACAGGGCATGTGTGATGAACATAATGGCCAGGGATGAAACTAGAATGCTAGTATATGCATCATAAACCCCATGTAAAGTAAATTTTCCAACACCCACATCAAAATGAAAGGTGAAAAACAGATTACTGCTTTTGGGTCAATGTGCTCTGTTTCCAGATTCAGTGTTGTTGTGCATCTTACTTTCTAATACACAGACCAGCTTCTTTGGTTACCAGTAAAAAATGACTGCCATTATTTTGGGATCTTGAGGTCTCATTAAAACACAATCTAGGGAAATCTATTAAGTGAAACATGTTTCCAAACACACTCGGGAAAGGATTGTCAGATTTGTATTTTTGGGGTGGACATGACCTTTAAAATTGTTCAATTTAGGGGCATGGCCAAGATGGCGTACTGAGCAGACTATACACACACTATACACACACTACATGGGGGGGGGGAAATATTTATATATATTTAAAAATAAAAATATATATGTTGCATAAATATAAATTATAAAATCAATACATTAATGATCACTTAAAATTCACGCATAATTATTTAATTAAATAAAATTTTTATTATTGTATGTGTATTTAAAAAAAAGCATTTCTCTTCCTTAAATTTTTTTTTATAAACAGTGACTAACCCAAAAGTGAACTGAACCAGGACAATGGAAATGATAGTTACAAAATGGTGCTTACGTTCCCATTGGCTGTCATTGTCAGAGCTTCCCAATCCTACGCACATCTGCACATGCACGTAGGGGGAACACGCTGGCACACTCGCAGGCAGGAATGAGAATGGGGCAGTCATTTTAGTTTGCAGAGCGATCGTGACAGAAGAACAGTGATTATATCCACAAGACTGCACAGAATTGCTTTATTTTGCAGGTACAGTTGTCTCATACTTGTGGGAATCCATAGAAGCCATTTTGTTTTTAAGAGTGGAGATACCCTTTAAAGGGTATGTCCACCCCAAAACTATAATCCCACCCACTTATGGCCCCACCATGTAGTGTAATAAAATCCTTACCTCACATCCCAGCTCCATAAAGGTTCTCCTGTAGTCCCCCCCCAAAGTCCCAAAAACTGCCCACCAGGAGGATAGCAGAGTCCATATAGGACTCTGGCTCCTATCTGGCCTCCGGGAGAAGTTTGGCATGCGTACTGAAGCCCTTCTTCCCCTCCATCCCCCTCCCTCTCCCTCCCGTTTTGCGATCCCTCCCCCTACCATAAAAACCCTTGCCCATATAATAGAATATCTTCCCCCAGCCCCAACCGCAAAAAAATAATTTTAAGAAAGTCCACAGAACTCTACTTACCTTCCCTCTCTCCTCCGGCATTCTGAGAAGTTGGCAGCCGCATCCGTGATTGGCTGCCTCTCAGCCAATCACGAAAATTATTACCCAGCACCAGTACGGTAAACCCCTATAGTGGGGAGAGGTGCCACTAAGTAGTAGTAGACAACTGAAAAATAGAACTACTGTGCACACTCAAAAATATAGTTAAAAAACCTTTATTAAATGTACAGGGTTCTCTTTAAAAACATTTAAAAATACACAGCCAATCACGGACGCGGCTGCCGGTCCCGCCCCCTGCTTGCAGTGTCTTGCAAGCAGAAGGCTGGGCCGGGCATCGGAGGAGAGAGGGAAGGTAAGTAAAGATCTGGACACTTTCTTAAAACTATTTTATAGTGGTTGGGGCTGGGGGAAGATATTCTATTATATGGGAAAAAATTTTAAGGGTGGACATGCCCTTTAAGGTAAGAGGAGATATACTATACGAAACTTCTTGGCCCGTTGGTGCATCGCCCTGTTTGTTTTTAACAGTCCAACTAAAGGTTTTATATACGATATAATGAGTAGATTTTTGTATTACAATATAATACACACATTTTTTATGTTAGGAAATAGTCACGAGTACCAGGAAATGCACTCCTCTGTGCATGCACAAAAAGGGTGATAGAATGACAGTGGAAATAAATCACTTTTCCATTACTGCATTGCTTTATTCACCAACACCCATTGTATTTAAACATGAATTAAATATTTTTTGCTTTTTGTAAAGTTCTGCGAAGAGCTGCATCTTAGGCTGAGGCCACACTACAGTGCAACCTAAAGCACCACAAGCGCACGTGTTTCCAGTGCACAGGAGCGCACCTAGTGTGGCCAGAGCAATTGGCACACTAGTGTTCACTTTTTAACGCACGATCGGAGTTAAAACAATGTGATATGGCCTAGCCCTTAAGGTTTGCTTTACTGTTTAAATCTTAAAACAAGTGTTTCTACATAATTGTAATAAAGTCAAGGAAATGTGTTTTAGCCTAAACTGCTTTTCTAATATTGTTTTTTGGGTAAACATTTCTTGACAAAAGCTATATTTGTACGTATTATTTCTATCTGTCTTGTCTACTCCCAAGATTAAGGATCTAGCACATTAGGAACACCAAAACACCAAAAGAGAGAGAGAAGTAAATGCTATAGTAAATTTCTCCTTTTAATCTCACTATGGGGTCCGTCATGTTTTGTAAATAGATGTTTACCAGAAAAATAACATTAGAAAAGAAATTTTGGCTGAAACAGATTTTCTTGGCTATGAAATACAATGATGTATTGCTTGCCTTTTCAGTAGGCTACTTTGCATCTCCCTATGCTTTCTTTTATACTCTCTGCATATGGAATATCCAGAGCCACTGTTGAAAATTCCTATGTTAAAGTCATGCTAATCTTTTTGTGCCAAAGTACCAATGGTTAAAGCAACTTAAAAAAAACAGGTTTAGTAGTTGCTGCCAATTTGATTGCCTACAGTCACTGATAGTGATGTACAAAATGTATTGTGACTCTTGCTAGTGACTTTTAAAAGGAAGTAAATAGCTGGATGCAATAATAAGAAGAAATTCTAGAACAGTAGTGGTGAACCTTGGCACTCCAGATGTTTAGAAACTACAATTCTCATCTTGCATGCAAAGGTTTAACATCTTTGTTCTAGAACGTACCAAAAGCCACAATTTCTTTTGTACATCTATTTTGAAGGTCAGTACCAGTGAAAGCAACTCTACCTTCAACTATCACTAGTTGCAGAAAATAATGTAGTCAATAGAAGACGAAGCCATACTATCCCTTTTCAGATCTACATTAAAAAAAAATAAACTCAACTTTTTCCATCAATTTATCCAGAAGAAAATAAAAATGATGGCAAATTTCTATCATACAATATGAACCTTGCTTTACAATGCTGAAATACAGGTAATGACTATATTAATAGGAACCTTGCCAAATGGACTATTCAAAATAAAATTAACTACATCGGTATAGGTCAGAATCAATAACTAAAAATATTTTATAATCATTTAACACACAATTAAAACACAGTGAGTGCCCTCAATGCCTGTCAAAATATAGAAAGGAGATATATCTATTCTTGAAAGGGTTGATTTCAATTTTGATAAATGAGTTTAATTTAAAAAATTAGCATTGTTATACAGGTTGTAATAAATGTATTTCAATGACTTTGAAAGGAGCAAAATCTGCAGTGTGCTGTCCCTATGCTGCAAGTTTTTTAATATATGTAAAATTCCCATAAAACAATGTCTTGTTTTCAGTTTACTAGAATCCATTTGGAAACCAAACTGTGCAAATGAAAAAATAACATTGCACATTTCTGTGGGTTCTGATTTAACTTTAAATAATAGGAGATTAATGTTCAGAATAGATTTAAATACACAATCTACAGTTGTATCCACCATTTAGTTAGTATTAATAAGTTGCAATATATCATTTCCTGTTCTTTACTTAAGTATTTTCGTGACCCACTGACCAAGACTGTAAACTCTTCAGACAAGAATCTCTTCCCTCGTGTCTCAGTGTTTTTAAAACTTTTTCAGGGCATGGCAAACTTGGCAATACAAAGTTTTCTTGCAGATCACTAAAAAATTCAGCAACAACCTATATAAAAAGTATTAAAGTGAAGCTCAGAGGAAACTGTTGTTATCCCTTTAATTTTAATCATTCAAAGCATTAACCCAGGAAGGGGAAAAAAAGAATGCAGAATCTGCTATATCCTGTTTTTTACAACTACAATGAAAAGAGTCACTTTAGGTCAGGGATATCCTAAATGAAGCCATCCAGAGGCAGTACAACTACAATTCAGTCTGTGATTAGCAGTCCACAGCTACTATTTCCACAGATTGACTTACATGGATCTGCTTGGAATTTCTGCATTTCACTTTTTTCATTTTCACTTCCTCTTTCTCTCTCCCTACAGGAAACTTTAAGGTTGCTGACTAGAAAATGATCTCAGAAAACATAAGAACCCAAATGTAAACACTTTATCCATGTGAAAGGAGGTCAAAATTGTGTGTCTCACTTTTGATCTAATTTCATTATGGACACAGTACTTGAACAAGCATATGAACAAGCATACTTAAAATGTGCATTAAAATATACTTTTTACTGTTGAACCAGGAAAAGACTGTCATTCCCAGTTCCAGGTTCTCTATTCCCAGGATCCAATTTAAACACATTATTTATAGTGATGAACACACATTTTCTCCCACCCCACGTACTTAACTGGGTTTTGCCCCAAAAACGTTTGTACTATTTGCAACAGCTGTGACTGTATTTTATTTAGAACAAACATGACATTAAGGAGGCTAATGCAATGTTTGTCCCGATATTAATCGGCAGCAACCAATCAAATGTTATTTAACTGCAGTAACCAAGTTAAAATAAAACATTTGATTGGTTGCTGCAAATTAATAGCATGGGCAAACACTTGCACCTAAGTGTTCAAAGGCACTGCAAACGCTAATAAAAATATCTTCAGATTCATATGTTTGATTACTTTATTAGTTATATTGTAAACCTTAGATATACTGTGAGAAAAAATTTTTTTTTACAAATTACCCACAGGAAACTATGGCAGTTGACATCTTTGACACATTGGTAAGTTTTCTCTAGTGAATATTGTAGAAAGTGAAACCTTGCTTGATAACCAAGTTATGGTTCTCTGCTGTGCTCAGCATATTTTCTGGCCAAGGAGAAAAGTATTTAATTAAACCCTGACAAAACAGTCACAGTACTAACTCCATTAACTATAGAAAGCAGGGAAAGTCAATCTTGGAAAAAGGGTTTTTCCAGCAAATTTACTATTTTCCTTCTTATTTCTTACAGGATGTTCTTATTACCATATACAGCTGGATAGCAAGATTAATGATTAATGAATAATATCTAATAATACAAGGCTACTTTTACACAAGTATAGGGCTACATACCGAGAGCTGCTATTGGCTATTATTTAAAGTCTTATTAACAAATGTACCAAGAGTTAATGCATATAAATAATGGCAGTTGCATCTATGCGCAAAAGCAGGGTCCTGCAACCAAAGATTCGGAATGGGTTAAGCCCATATGTGATGTATAAAGAGCGCTTGGTGCACTGCCTTAAGGGACAATAGATAGCGATAGCGGCTCTCTATACATTGCCCTTGTAGTATTTACCTAGTGGTTTGGAACATTTTCAGATGTTAAGCAGCAGACAAAAATTGCATGCAATATTATATATATGGCAAGCAGTATTACCATCATATAGAACAGCCAGCATACTACAGAAACAGATCTATAAAATTCATAAATGTCTTCAAGTGAATGTAGCCCACTGCTGAACTAGAGCTTTAATTTGCACAATCTGTTCCTGAGAAATAACCCCCACCGCCTTCAACCTCATTGTGTTCCAGTACATTTTGTGATACCTACACAATTTAGGTCATGTAAGGAAAACTGCTTTGCACTCTCTTCCAGTGTGCATTCAAATTGAAGATAAATTATACAATCCGAAGAGCTTCCTGTAATTAATTAAATGAAATGGCCAAGTTACTTTCCAGTTATGATACTCAGTTTACATGTCCACCAGTCTGGGAACTATACTACAAAATCCAAAGCCAGGTCCACATAAATATAAATATACAACAAACCATCAGTCAGCTATTTGTCTTTAATAGAGCACTTAGATTGTAAGCTCTATGGGGCAGGGACCTCCTTAACTCTTGTGGCAAAGTTCTAGCACTTCCATTTATATATTTATGTACTGAACTATCTATGTATTTGTTCCCCTTGTGTGGCTTTATTGTATTTTGTTACTGTACAGTGCTGCGTCCCCAAGTTTATAAATGAACTATACATATATACTTATTAAAATTCCAAGCAAACTACACTAAGTGTGGTTGAAGTGACCAAAAAGACCTTGTGTGCATTGATACATTGTGAATAGCTAGCTGAATACACAGACAGTAGTTGTGAGCTGCAGAATCTCTAAATGGGTACAATGTGCTCAAGAAAATCCTTTCCTCTCTGTATTACATCTTTTTCATGAATTGCTTGGCAATGTCTGCATCAAAAGCTGGACTCTTGCTATGAATGTTATTAGCATGACTGCACTGAGTGTATTGCTGTCTGTGCAATGTGGGGCACCAAGAAATAAACTATATATACCAGAGAAAGGCAAAGTTGGTCTGTTTCTTTTTAAATGCTTTGAGGTTAACGGAATATATAACAAAAGGAGAGATGACACTGCTGATTTGCTGTGTTAGCAGCCAGTCTGTCTTCTCTCTTGGTTTGCTGTACACCCAGTTTTACAAATAATTGTATTTCCTTATTAGAACTGCACCAATTACAATATCTTAGTGAAACTAGTATACTCAATGCAGTAAGTAGTTTTATCCCACATATCTAATAACTAATTTTTTACTAGCATGCATGGGGGGAGTATTACATTGTACTCCCACTAAATGCCATGTAATCATTCTTCCAGCATCCTACCTTTCAGTGCCAGCCTCTGGGTCCTCCACTGGGTTAGCCTGCACCACCTCAGTACCAGGGATTTCTTCCTTCTTCGCCAATTTCTCCTCAGTATTTCTGGGCTTTGAAATCTCCTCACTTGCCTGTAGACTTTCAATAATGTTTTGTTGGTGCCAGGACTGGATAGATGGATGGTAGGCAGGGGTTGGACCTGGAACCGGTGCCAATATGTTATGGACAGGGCTGCTGGTTTTCTTTAGTCCATTCCTGTCCCGTGAATGGCTTTTCAACCTATTGTGAACCGGTGTCCCCCTGTGCTCATATCCTTCCTGCTGCAGACAACCACCAGAGCCTGCAGATCCCTGAGAGGGGTGGCTGAACCACCTCCATCTAAGCCTTAAGATCTGCTTTACATCAAATTCTTTTTTCCCAGATACTGACATGTTTACAGGAAATAAAGTAACCCAAAAGGAGAGTTAAAGAGAGGACAGAGCAAGAAAGAGAAATGCACAGCTGCCTGTCTGCTTTCCAGTGCTGGTTACAATCCTTTGTTGTGACTTTGTACAGTGTCTGGATCAGTCCTATAAGAACGTGAAAATGAACACTTCTCCCGATGTAGCATCATGCTGCAGGCACCTCAATCCCATGCAAAGCAATAGCTAAGTGTGTAGGTGGGATTCCATACTGACAGCATGATGAGGTCAGCCCTTAAACAAGGCAATCAGCTCCCATTCCATTAGCCAGCTGGTAGGATCTCACACTAGCAGCTCTATCTATAACACACACAGTGCCTGGGCTCACATGATCTTCTGTGACAACCTCACAGTGCAATTTACAATGCAGGGAAGCAAATATAGCTGAAGCGTGGTTAGTATTAGCAATGATCTGCTCCCTGGTAATGCTGCTAGCTTATTGCAGGTCCACCTATGGATTGATGTACACCTTTCGTCTGCTCCTTTGCAGATTTGCTTTCTGTGATGATGATTCAGGAATTATTATCCCCAGCTGTGCACAAAGTTCAATCACATGCTGTTTCCTTACACCTTCACAAAGGCAATTTGTGTGATTCCACTTGAATTCACTGCAGTATTTTTATTCTTTCATGTGATAATCAAAAAGGACTCATGTCTAAATGGTTAAGAAAAAGCATAGTGAATACTGGGAAATGCAGTATATGGAATTTTGTAAATACGGAAAGATGAGGAAATTCAAATTGAATGTTAACAGAAAGCTATCTAATCTGTCTCTCTCTCTCGCTACTTTTGTCGCGACTGTCAGTCCTTCCTCCTGCCCGACCGGTCAAAAGCCTTGAACGGTTGGTCAGGAGGAAGGATTGTATAGTGTGTTTGTTTTCGACTTCCTAAGATCCTAACATTTTTTTTTTTTACTATAATGTTATCTTAAGATATTTAGCAAACTTATTTTTTTTAATGGTTTACAGTTACACAGACAAGTCTTTAAAGCCTTTTTTTTTTTAATGTCAGCAAATATTTACAAAAGCACCAACATATTACACTGCTAGCCTCCAAAATTCTATAAAGACAGACAAGCATACAGTAAAGCGTAATAACATCAAAAGAACCTTTAAGGTGACTCCACAACAGGGGGACAGAACCGTTCACGTGCGAGGTTTGTGCTTGTGTATACCTGCTTTGAAGTTTGGACTGGTTCATCACATGTTATATTGGGACACTGGTATCGGATCCGTTCTATCCTATGGTTGAGGCTGTTCTAGCAGAACTTTCCAAGCTCCATTTGAAGTAGTGTGGCTATCTAACTCGTATATGGACATTATTTTGCATATAAACCACTACTGGTCAGAGTTTGAGTCTCCGCTAATTCTATATATTATACTTATACTAATATCTTACTCTAGGTGTTCCCCCTACCAGAGGACATGTTTTTAAGTATGTTTTATTATTGTATGTCACGATGTGCATTTTGTATTTAGATGTGTGGTTTTTGCTATAATAAATGATGCATGCTTTTTGCTATTTGGGTGAGGATCATTAACGCTGGTTTTAGCGACTATTCATATAAGGGTCAACTAGACGGTGGGTGCTAATCGTAGGGACCTTTTTTCTGTATAGGTGCATTTGAGAGTTTTGTGCTTGTTCTGCAATCCGTGCTATGTTGTGCTATCAGAGCACATGCAATCCGCAAACAAATGGTGACCCCCTACACTCTGAAATCGGATCGCAGTGCAACGGACACTAGCACACCTAGCGTGGCCAGAACAATTGGCCAACACTAGTGTGCGCTTTTTAACGGATTGCATGTTAAAGTGGACTAGTGTGGCCTAGCTCTTAAGAAACAAACCTATTTCTACCCACATCTATGTGTTTATGGTGATTTGTACTATTAGAAAGCTAATGTCACGTTTTAGATTATGGTATTTTTAAATTATACCCTCCCCCCACCTTGTTTGATAGATCTTTAAAATCTTTTCTTGGTCAAGCCAAGCAAGCACGCAAACAACTATTATTTAGCCTTTTATTGTTTGAGAATATGGGATTTTTCTTTATATCAGTGTCAGCTCCAACAAATAACATTTTATATACACATGCATATGTATATAAGTAAAGTCCCTGTGCTGAAGATCTTTTATTGAGGACATTAGTATTGTATAGTTTAGTATTTGAGGTTGAATAAAGACATACGTCCATCCAGTATAACCAACAATACCCACATTTCCTGCCTAGCTGTTGATCCAGAGGAAGGCAAAATAAAAACCACCAGAATTATGAAGGTAAAGAAATCCTTCCTGACTCGGAAATTTCCCTGGATCAACTCTGCTTTATGTATCAATATCAGTCACCTGCAACAATCCTTGTTTTCAGAAACTTATCCAGCTTTCTTTTGAAACTATCCAATGAACCTGCCATTACAACTTCCAAGGGATAACAATTCCATAGTTTTACCATTCTCACTGTGAAAAATGTTTTCTGAACTTGAAGACTTACTGTAACTTCTTTTCTTTAAACAATAGAATTGTATTTATTATATTTTTGGTCTCTAGTTGCACTTAAATTTGTACGTACAACAGCCCTATATTATATATATTGTGGGTTCTTTTCTTCAAGTCTTAAAGGGCATGTCCACCCCAAAACTATAATCCCCCCAACTACTGGTCCCATCATGTAGTGTAGTGGAATCTTTACCTCACATCCCAGCTCCATAGGGTTCTCCTGTAGTCCCCCCCCAAAGTCCCAAAAACTGCCCACCAGGAGGCTAGCAGGGCTCTGCCTGCTACCTGGCCTCAGGTAGATTTTTGCCATGCGTACTGCAGCTCTTCTCCCCTTCTCCCCCCTCCCTCCCCCTCCCCCTCCCTCCCCCTCCCTCTCCCTCCCCTAACATAAAACCCCTGTAATATAGTAATCCCCCTGGTCTCCCAGCCCCAACCGCATGGTTTTTAATTTTAGAAAGCTCCCCAAACTCTTACTTACTCTCCCTCTTTCCTACGCTCACTGAATGACCGGCACCGCATCCGTGATTGGCTGCCGCTCAGCCAATCACAGACGCGACTGCCGTCCCGCCCCCTGCTTGCATTCTCGCAAGCAGAGGGCCGGCAGCGCGCGAGGAAAAGGGGAGGTAAGTAAAAGTTTGGGGGCTTTCTAAAATAAAAACCATGCGGTTGGGGCTGGGGGACCAGGGGAAAGCATATTAAAAATAGAAATAAGGGTGGACATACCCTTTAAGGGATGTCCTTGTTTCCTCTGACATGTTCTTTTGGTGAACAATGCCCCAGATAGTTTATTGTATGGCCCGTTAATGCATGAGCCTTTTCTCTAGTGTACATAATTGTAACTTATCCAATCTGTTTTCATATTCAGCTCCCCCAATCCCTTTATTATTTTAGTTGCCCTTCTCTGAACCCTTTCCATTTCAAAGATCTCCTTTTTGTTCACAGGATTCCAAAATTTCACTGAATATTCCAAATGAGGACTTACCATTGCTTTGTAAAGAGGAAGAATAACATTTTTCTCCCTTGAATCCATACTTCTCCTTATAAAAGACCACCAAAACTAATTTTCCAACAGGGATTCACTTATATAAGAGCCATTTATAGTATAAGCAGCACAAGGATATTTAAGTCACCTTACATTTATCAACATTGAATCATATCTACCACTTAACAGCCGAATGTGACAATTTATCTAGATCCACCTGTAACAATTGCACATCCTCTGAAGTTTTTCATGGTCGACAAAGTTTTGTGTCGTCAGCAAACACAGAAACCTTGCTGACAATACCCACTTCCAAATCATTAACAAATAGAGTAAATAGAAGTGGCCCCAACACAGAGCCTGTGGCACCCCACTTATAACTTTAGTCCATATTGATGAAGTTCCATTAACAACTACTGCATCCTATCCATCAACCAACTTTCTATCTATGTACAAACGTGCAACCCCAGCCCAATAGCTTATACATTAGTCCTCTATAGGGGACTGTATCAAAAGCCTTAGCAAATAATTAAGCAAGTATACTTCAACTACTGTTATGCCAGAGTCTAAATTCCTACTCACTACCTCATAAAAGCCAAGCAAGTTAGTTTCCTTCTAAATCCATATTGATTATTGAAACAGCCCTTGAAACATACTGTAGAATATGCTTCTGTATCAAACTTTCCAGTATCTTCCCCACCACTGAAGTTAAAGAGGCATGAGGGAATCTGCAAAACTAAGAAACAATGGCCTAGATAAAACTGAACTTAGCTCCCAAAAAATATATGTATTTGTATACTTGTAGTTTAGGGTATTGCTCCTAAAGTTGGCTTTTGTTTAGGGATGCAAACTTGCTCTTTAAAGAGACCTGGGTAAGCCCACCCTTAATCTCTTATGTGTATCTTATCCTGTAACTTCACTCTTCCTATGCCCCTTTATATTTTTTCCAGTGTCTCACAATTTTCTATGATAGAAAAGTAATGGTAGAATTACTTCCTTGCTGTATTTAATGTATTTAAAAACCTGCAACCATCCTCCCTCCATTCCTCTACCAATGGACACCTTAGGGGAGAATAAAAAATAATTTCAGGCTTGTGGCTAGTTTTAAAATTATTTAAAAGTTTGGGACGGGTAATGATAATCTGTTCCAGAAGTGGGTATGCTAAAACCTTAAACTCGGAGGCAGACCCCCAGGTGCTGGAAAATATATCATATCAAGAGACTTTGGCTCACTCCAGAGAAATCAGTAGCCTGAACAGTACATATTTTTCCAAATCTTTATTCAAACATTGTATTAAAAAGCAAGCACTCCACATGGTCTTCACGCCTGATGCCTTTCGGGCAGGACTCTGCCCTTTGACATAGCCAATAGACCCCAAGTGTTGGTGATGTCACAGTTCACAGTGCCAGCATGAAAAAAACATCCTTGATACTGCTGTCATTTCAATTAGACACTAGAAGCATGATCCTGGAGTCATTTTAAATGTGGGAGTGTACCCTTTTTTTTTTTTTATAAAGACCGCTTGTTCCCCTTTAATTTAGTCAGGGGGGCTGACAATAAAATTGCTGTGATTGGTTGTTGGAACCCTGCTGACCTGTGGTTAATTGTAATGCAGGGCATTACGGTATTTTAAACTAATACCATTTTGTGGATGTTTGCGTTTTTGTAGGAAAGTTTTGCTGCAAACTCAGTAAATCTATTTCTCAAATAAACTTACCTAATATCATAAGCATTTTTAAAACCGTGCAGAAAATATGAGCCAATAGAGGGAAAGAAAATGTAGACAAATTCGGAATAGGTATCGAAACGAAACTTGCCAGATTTGTTCATCTCTATTTACCACCTGAAAAGGAAAGTAGAATACAGACACAACTATGGCATAACACCATCATGCTATTTCTGCATGCAGAGACTTGAAAATGCATTGCTGTTCGCTCTTGCTAGCCTACTGATTATTGGCAGGGTTTGCCAACTAGAAATAATGCTGGCAGAAGCAGAGGGTCCCTTGGAAAGCTGATATATACTGGGCCCACAGAGAGATTTATTGATTAACCCCCACTTACTGTGCGTGTATTATTAATCTCAGTCTGACTGACAGTGCTATTCTGTTAAAACTAACAAAAGCATGGATGTAAGTAGGAGCAAGAAAAACTTGTAAAATTAAATAAACATTAACAGGGTTATTCAATAAAAGTTCTTATTGTTTAAAATGGTGCTAATTTTGCCCCAAGCAATCAGATGTTAGCTTTCAAATGTTAAAGGGCATGTCCAACCTTCCAAATAAAATTTTATATATATTCCCCCTGTCCCCCCAGCCCTAACCGCTATATTTTTATTATTAAAAAGTGCCCCAAAATTTAATTACCTTCCCTCTTTCCTCCGCCGCACTGCCCTCTGCTTGCGAGAAAATGCAAGCAGAGGGGCGGGACCGGCAGTCGCGTTTGTGATTGGCTGAGCGGCAGCCAATCACGGACTTGGCTGCCGGGAGTTCAGTGCGGCGGAGGAAAGAGGGAAGGTAAGTAATGTTTGGGGCACTTTCTAATAATAAAAATATAGCGGTTGGGGCTGGGGGGACAGTGGGAATATTATATGGAAAGGATTTTACGCTAGGGGGAGGGATCGCAAAATGGGAGGGAGAGGGGGAGAAGGGCTGCAGTACGCATGCCAAACTTCTCCCGGAGGCCAGATAGGAGGCAGAGTCCTATATGGACTCTGCTATCCTCCTGGTGGGCAGTTTTTGGGACTTTGGGGGGGCACTACAGGAGAACCATATGGAGCTGGGATGTGAGGTAAGGATTTTATTACACTACATGATGGAGCCATTACTGGGGGGATTATAGTTTTGGGGGTGGACATGCCCTTTAAATAAGTTCTGATTGGTTGGTTCAAAATTAGCACCATTTTAAACGATAAGAACTTTTATTGAATCTCCCTGTATGTTTCAAGTGGCATATACCTAGGGTTCCTAGAATAAAGTTGTGTGCACAAACATAAGAAATAATATTCAGCCAAAATGGATGACAATCTAGTGTAGAGACATCTGGTGACCTTGTTTAGCGATATGTTCTATTGGATTGTTAAAAGATGCTGTTCTAATCCTCTGTGAGGGTCTCATGCAGGGGCATGCATAGTATTTTCAAGGGTTACCACGAATAAGCAAAGTAGGAAGTTTATGACCAAATACATCCAAATATTCTATGATACATAAATCATATAATATTATATAGTTATATGTAGGAACATATTTATAAACGATCGCAGTTCTTATCACAGTAAACGCTGGAAAATAGATTAAACTTCCCCTGGGTATTTATTAGTATTGACAAACACTTCACAATGTATTGACACTTTCTATGGACCCATTGGCAGGCTTCATAAATTGCCACTTCATACTTGGCAATTTTGAATGGCTGAGCTTAATGCAATAAAGCACTTTTCGCCATTTTATAAATATGATTGAGCAGTTGATGTATGGCGAAAAGCAAAAGGTAGTGGTAATGACTTTCCCCCACTGGTTATCACTGCTTTATAAATTGTTAAAAGTCCAAATTTTCTGAAAAGGCAGTGATAACAGAGTCGAAAAACTTAATAAACCTTCATAAATATGCCCCATAATCTCTATTTTCCATGATTATCATCAGTTAGCCAATGCAAGTATCACAGAACAGAACATGGAAAAGAACTTCTGGGCTTTTGATGAGCAGCCTGTCTGTATGGGGATTGGTAGAGAGTTGGCAATTATTGTTTACATTTGGTTTAAAATAATAATTCTCTGCCATGTGTTTATAGCTTAGATTTTTTTTTTTTATATTTTACAGTAGCTCATCCAGTCTACAATCTCCAGAGTCCTAGCTGTTGCAGAACTATCCACTTGGTAGAGTAAATATATTTAAGAAACTTATTGACAGGTTTAGATGTTAACATTTTTGATTTGTATTTTTAACATAAATACCTTTTCCATTGTCCACTAAAACATGCTTCTTACATGCATGACTTACTCTTAAATTGGAACTGTGGCCTCCATACAAGTATGTTAAAAGGAGCATACTTATACCTTTAAAATGACTTTAGGACCATGCTTCTAGCTGCAATCTATCAAAACTTACAGCATTATGAGGAGTGGTGCATCTTGCATACATTGTAAAATATGCCATCAACTGCACCACTGTTCTGCCCCTTTTTCCTCTGGCTTGAGCATACCCACTTCTATCCTACTGGTAGAACTGAGCATCATCATCATCAGCTGCCAAAATTACTAATCATTTTTTAAACACAGAATGTTTACAGGCCTGTAATTAGCTTTCTAAAAGATATAATTTTCAGTGCGGGGCTATGACAAAGCTGGTTGTGTGTCTATCACAGCAGTGGAGCAAACAAGGAAGTGTAACTACAGTATAATTGCCTATAACTTTAGATTCACTGCAGATAGAGACATGATCCTGGGCTTGTTTGAAGGTATAAGAGAGCCTATTTGTTAAAAAATATGAAACCTGTAGTGAGACCACTGTAGTTATAGCAGATATAATTTAAACAGTTATGCCATACATTAAATATTGCAATTCACGGTGACAAAATAAACTGTGCGTTAATATAAAAAAACCAAAATCATATTTTTCAGCTCCCTTAGGTAAAAGAATCAAGACCACGACTAGAATAATTTAATTATTGTACAGCAGGCATGCAGGCATGGTCTTTTTTTTTTGCTTCATTTCTTTTTCATGCTGGAGTCCCGAGTAGACACCATCAAATAACTCATTAGGAAATCTAATCAGGTGAATATTAGCAACATTCTGTTAATAAATTTTCTATGATATAAAATATTCTTCAATTTACATATGGGTAATAAAACTGAAAGTATATTTTTCTTTTGATGTTTATTTACAACCCTGCCAATCTATCACAGCATGGGTAGGGACCAAATGAAAGAGCTGCCAAAAGAAAGTAATTAAGACATTGAAATATTTGCTTTGTTAAAAAATGCTGGTGTAGCCACATACTGTATGTACACTTCTGATTTGTCAGCAATGTTCCACTTGATTCATTTGTAATAAACATGAAAAAGTTTGTTTTTTATAACAATGTACAACATTGATACTCTAGTTTCTTGATTTATTTGTATTTATGTAAAACATTCATTACATTACATCCAATATAGTTACACCAAAGAAAACAACTTAACAAAGGTTTTCCATTTCTTTAAAATTTAAAATTTTTGAAGACATTTTAAGTACAACCTTTTACAATGGGAATTTGGGGTGTTTTCTTGCAGCAAATATTATTATTGTTTTTACATGCATTAATAAATTAAACATAAATTATTATTATTATTGATTTACTTGTTTGGATTTTTCTTTATTTATCATCACTGTGGATGAACTCTACTGTACAGGTTCATAGTTGGTCCCAATCACTGTTACTCAGGCAGCAGGTTTCATTGGATTTATTATAGAATTTCCTGCTATTTTACTCATCTACAATCATACTGGGATTTTTATTGGTTCTGCAGTCCAGGCCAACTGCTTATTTGTCCCTTTTAAAGGGTCATTATACTCACTCAATCAACTTTACATTATCTGAGACTACAATTTAAGAGAAGTAAAATTGTGGTACTCACATATTTATCTGTGCTTGCTTTGTCATTAAATTATTAATATTTAATGAGTGCTCCTAAATGCCCCACCATCCCTTACTCACTGCCTTCTTGTAGTGTCTGTGACACTTATAAGTTCTTCACAGCCTCACCACAGATGCTGTTTCGTATCTTCCCCCATCTTCTTTTTTCTGCTGATTCTCTTAATGGTTAAAGAAAGTGTGCTGGCAGACAGCCAAAGTTCCTAGTAAAAGGTCAGTGATGGGACACATGTTATAATTTCTACTTCGGAGGTGGCAGGTCTTTCCCTGTAAATGTTGTAATTTCAAATGATGATTTCTCAGAATCAGATTTAACAGCACTCTTACTTGGCTATGCCAAGACAGCACTCTTACCAGCAGAACTGATCTCAACCCAGAACAGGTGTGTTCCTTACTGGACTTGTGCCTGAATACCACTTTTCAAATACAGGGATAAGTTCTATAAGCAAAAACATGGATGTACTATGGGATCTCCAGTTTCAGCCATTGTGGCCAACCTTTACATGGAGGAGGTAGAAAAACAGGCGCTTAATACCTTTAAGGGCATAGCACCCAGCCACTGGTTCAGATATGTGGATGACACCTGGGTTAAAATCCACCAGAAGGAAGTACAAGCTTTCACATAACATATTAATGCTTTCTTGGACTGCTTGTTAGAAGTTAAGGAAAATGGTAAACTGGAAGTAGAGGTTTACAGAAAACACACAGATCAGTATTTGATGTTTGACTCCCACCACCCTTTAGATCACAAGCTGGATGTCATCAGAACCCTGCAACACAGAGCTGAGAACATCCCCACTAGCACAGAGGTGAAGGCTAAAGAAATGAAACATCTCAGAGGAGCCCCTTGTGGATATCCAGATTGGGCCTTTGTCGAAAGAAGTACAAGGAAAGAAAAGAACACGTATACCAACAGTGAAGGGGAAAAGCAAGACAGGAGAAAGAACATGGTCATCCCATATGTAGCAGGGGTCTCCGATAAATTAATAAGAATTTTCAAAAAACACCGTATCCCTGTCTGCTTTAAACCGAACAACACACTGAGGCAGCAATTGGTACATCCGAAAGACCCAATACCGAAACACAAGAAAAGCGACATCATATACACAGTGCAGTGCAGTGAAGAATGCTCTGATTTGTATGTGGGGGAGACCAAACAGAAACTGCATCAACGTATGGCCCAGCACAGAAGAGCCAATTCCTCGGGTCAGGACTCAGCCGTGTACCTGCATCTTAAGGATAAAGGACATACCTTTGAAGATTGTAATGTTAACATATTGGCAAAGAAACGTGACTGGTTCAAGAGAGGTGTTAAGGAGGCCATTTATGTGAAAATAAAGAAACCAAGCCTAAATAGAGGTGGGGGGGTTTCGACACAAACTGTCTGCCATGTACAATGCTGTTTTGACAGCTTACTCTATGCGTTCCTATAACACCACTATCCAATCACACCCTTAATACCTGGCTGTGATATGCTTATTGAGATTTTCCAGGGTACATAATTGCCACAGATTCATTCTGAATTGAGAAAGCCAGTCGGATGACTAGTGAAACGTCTTCAAGAACTAAACTTCTTGAAGACGATCTAAATGAATACAACTGATATTGTCTAAAAGAAGAATGAATGTGTAATAATAAATTAAATTCAGGTGACTCCATGTAATGAGGAACTGCTATATTTTGAAAAAAAATCTTCTGGTAACACCTCCCTGTGAGCCAAATTCTTATTTGGCAGAATCTCAATCTGTATCAATACCTTGGTACAATAGGAAAGAGGGCCCTGCCCAAAGAGCGTACAGTCTAGAGGAAATGGGGGTGAGACATAAGGTGACGTGAATCAGTAGGCTTTGAATAGATTAGAAGTGGAGTGTGAAAGGCGGTTTAGATCAGGTTGGGTCAGGGGTGATGTCTAGGCCAGGTTATATGCTTGCCTAAAGAGGGGAGTTTAAGGTTACGTTTGAAGGTATTAAACAATGGTGAATGGTGGACAGATGGAGGAAAGGAGTTCAAGAGCAGAGGAAAAGCATGAGCAAAGTCTTGAATGCGGGCATGGGAAGAGGTGACAAGGGTTGATGAAAGGATGATATAATTTGCAGAGTAGAGGTTGCGTCTGGAATGGTATCTGTGAATTAGCTCTGAGATATATGGAGGGATTGTGTTGGATAGTGCTTTATAGGATAGGGATAGCAGGTTGAACTGAATCCTTTGTGTAATGGGCAGCCAGTGGAGGGACTAAAAGAGAGAAGAGAAATAAATGAGCCGGGAAGCAGAGTTTACAATGAATTGAAGTGGTGCCAGGCGGTTGTTTGGTAAACCACAAAGAAGTGTTGCAGCAGTCTAGGGATAGGATTTTTGTAGCTTCTTTTGAGAGGAAGGGACAAATGCGGGAGATGTTTTTGAGTTGGAGCCTATAGGAGTTGGCATGTGTTGACATTTTTAAAGGTAAAATCTGAATCCAGCCTAATTCCCAGGCAACAGACCTGAGCAGATAGAAATATATGTGTATTAGTAATATTAATAGTGAGATTAGGTAGGGGAAAAGATTGTGAGGGTGGAAAAAGGAAATAAGTATAGGGGATACAATGGCATGTTTAAATGAGGAAGGAAAACACCAGTGGATAGGGTGGGTTAGGCCTAGTATGAAGGAAGAGGAGAGTTGGGGAATGAGGTAAGAGGGGATAGGGTCGAGGGCAGATATTGAGACATGTCCTGGATACGTCTGAGGAAGGTGTCGCATGGACACCGAAACGTCATGTGTTTAATAAATGAATTTGAACATTTAAGACTGGAGTGTGCTCTGAATTGCTTTTGTTTGGATACTATTGCCATTGGCTATGGTTTTTGGAGCAGCACCCAGCGATTTCAATTATACACTGCATGTATGCGGGGGAACTATCTTCTTCTGATGTCCTGGATAGGAGCGATAAGAGTTCCTGTTCTGTAATAGTGGTGAATCTCGAGTAGAGAGAGTAGCCAATAAAGAGAGACTAGACAGTGCAGTGGTATGGGATATAGATGGAGGGGGTGAGCAATGAAAGGAGGTTAGGCAGGTCAATGGTAGTGATTGGAGGCTGTAGGGAGGAGCTAGGTTGCACAGGAAAACCATGTCTGGTTTTTTTTGTTAGTTAAATACTTTAAAGAGCTGTTTGGGGTTATGAGACTGTGTGGATATGAGTGAAGTAATTTTGCAGCACTGTTGATCCAATAAAGGGCACTTTTAAATTCTAGAAAGTCTTTTTTTTTGTTGCTCTTGTACCAGACAGAGCACATTCACAAAACACACAACAAGCTGCGTTGTACCTCTACCTTTGGTTTGGCTGCTGAGTAATTTATGAAATTAACTTGTGGGTAACTATTAGTCATAATCCACCTTAGCTGGGTGACTCCTAAGGTGGATAATTAAGGTGGAGAATGGTTTAAGGCAGAGACAGTGTTCATAAGGGGTTTGTAGAGAAGATTGCCTTGTGAGGAATGGAGGTCATGGCCAGGAACACATGGGGCCACGAGAGAAGATGGGTAGGAGGGGGCAGAAGATCGAAGAGATTTAAGGTCAAAAAAGGGTATTGAAGATTATTCTTTGCTTGAGGTGAAGCCACCTCACAGATGGCAGTATCGGGATTGCAGGTTCTCACTTGAAGGAAAGTGAAATAATCTGAACTGCTGAATTCAGGATCGAATGAAGAGTGGACAAATGACAGCCTGTGAGTGGGTGTGTGAGAGGGGACTTTGTAATTGATTTCTTTAGGTACAGTGCTACATTGGGACTTAACTAACAAAGCCAGCAGCTAATTGCAGGATTTGGTTCATCTGCACAGAAAGAGCACAGGGAAACAGATAATGCTTATTCCCTTTCCTTATCTTAATGCTGACTCAGTTACCCATACAGTGACAGAGAAATAAGCTTTGCTTTTATAGAATGGAGCATTTCTACATGTAATGTGCCAGGGGCAGGGGCTGGGTGATTGACAGTTGTTTACTGACTAGCTGTGCCCCGCCCTCTTTAAAAAGTAAAATTCACAGAGCTAAAAAAAATAAGGGATAGGAAGGTCAAAAAAAAAATCAGATTAATAAGATTTGTGGTAATTATCCTAATTACTGTGTTATTAGTTAAAAAATTATTTGCCACAGTTTACATGTCCTTTAATAGAAATAGAGAAGTGTGGGCTAGGCCACATCGGAGATCTGATACATTTGCAGCAACATCGGAGATCTGATACATTTGTAGCCACATGGGTGATTTGATACATTTGTAGCCACATGGGAGATCTGATACATTGTAGTCACATGGGAGATTTGATAGATTTATAGCCACATGGGGATCTGATACATTGTAGCCACATGGGAGAACAGATACATTTGTAGCCACATCCGAGATCAGATACATATCTGATACATTTGACTACAAAGTTGTACTTATGTACTTATGTAGCAATATATTTAATAGCAGCTTTTTGCCGAGGTGTTTGCTCATACGGGCTGTCCGTGAATGGAGGTGTGTGAGCGATACATCATACATGGAGCTGTACCCGGTGTATTCTGATGCCACTAGGACACGTACCTTTGGAGGTGGGTTTTTGGGATCAGTAGGAGGTTTCTCCAGTCTTGCGTGATATATGTGGATCCCAATGGTGCTTATGGGACGGACCTGATTGGGAACTGGGTTTAAGGTAATAATTTAGTTTATTGGTGACATATATAGGGAATGTGGGCTTGGTTGCGCATAGTGTCCTTTCGACGGCCCTTTTTGGTGGATCATATAAGACTTACTTAGATCCACGTGTGGTCTGGGTGCCTTGCCCCAGACCATACTCCCAAGAAAATGGAACAATCATATGTATGAAATCAGCATCTTAGTAGAAGCAATAAAAAACAGTAAACAACAACAGTAAGAGCATGGCCACACTGCGCCGCAAACGCAATCGCACACGGAATCGCATGTAATCTCATGCGCAATTTTGTTGCATTTGTGCATGCGTTTTCTTCATTGGGTATAGGAAAACGCATGCTATTGCGATTAAAAATGTGGAACGCTAATCACAATGCACCCGAAACCATGCATTTTTGGTGCGTTGCCGCGTTTCCAATGATCTGAAAAAAGCGCAAGCGCAAACACATTCACAAACACATAAAAAATGCAGCAGTGTGGCCTAGCACTAAAAAACACTTTTCAAATGAGTAACCCACTCCAAGATCCCTTGGAATGGCTGCTCCAGGATCCCATACATGTAATAGGATGCACATCCTAGAGGGTAATTCACAACAGATAAACAGCAATCTTGTTTTAAACCCTTTCTTGTTTTAAACACTTTTGTTTCCCAATGCTCCAATGTCCTCCATTGGGGGGAAAAATGACACTTTAAAGACAAAATGAGCCTTTAAAACACTGGCTCCAAAGCTTGCATGCTCACTCTGCAAGCAGGATTTATCTGAGGTTCAGGCAATTTGAACCAATTAAAGGAAAACTAAAGTCTCCTGACAATATTGTCCCAATAGACAGGACACATTCACAAACATACATCAAGCTCTCCATTTGCTGTGGCTGCTGGGTGATTTATGAAATTAACCTGTCGGTATTAGGGGTCAGCTCCCATAAACCACCTTAGCTGGGTAAACCTATAGCAATAAAGCTATAATAGACAGGCAGAGAGATAGATAGACAGATATATAGATAGATCAGACAGGCAGACAGATAGATGAGACAGACAGACAGATAGATTAGACAGATAGATTACACGGATAGATAGATAGATAGATAGATAGATAGAGAGACAGATAGATAGATAGATAGATAGATAGATAGATAGATAGATAGATAGATGATTAGTCACCTCATTATATTTGGGGTTGTTTTAAGAAAAACAAGTTTTGACATGTTTTGTGAGATCCTAGTAAGAGGTCACTGGAGGGACACAAATTAGCATACCTGGTTTTGAGTGACAGGTCTTTCTCTGTACATGCTGTTATTTAAAATTAAGATTTCTGAGAATCTACAACTCAGATTTCAAATCTGAAAAATGGGTTGGAGTAGTGGACCATTACACTATATAGAGGTATGATTTTTAAAAATTCGATTTATGGAAGTATAGATTCCCATTTAAGCAATGATCAGTCACCCTTAGG
Organism: Hymenochirus boettgeri; assembly: GCA_019447015.1. Lineage (NCBI taxonomy): Eukaryota > Metazoa > Chordata > Amphibia > Anura > Pipidae > Hymenochirus > Hymenochirus boettgeri. Next base: position 197,971,940 of record CM033476.1, on the reverse strand, counting down.
CTATAAATAGAAGTAAAACATTGGATGTTTTTATCTTTTAGAAATTAGGCCTGTAAACGTACCTAGATATATTCTCAAATTAACAGTAGAACATGGTTTACATAAGAATCTACTGGGAATATAAGCCTCTCTGCTACCTTGAAATAAAATAAATCCTTCCTCAAAGCTATTTGGTGGAAAAAAAGAAACGCATATAGTGAACTTACATTGTGATTAATCTTGTAGCTATTTAATATATTGCATGAAAAAAACTAAGACCAGTATACAAAACTACTCAAGGCCACACATTATAAGATTAATAAAAATACCATGCCCACAGCTTTCAGCAAGCAAGATTTTTACTTGCAGAAAGGAAAGAAATTTAAACAATCTTTCAGGCAAACTGGAAGGTTTGTTAGTTTATCTCGCATATTTTTTATTCAGATTATCTTTAATTTGCTGATAATGAGTCCCCTTTCTTCAACATGCAATTTTCAAATTATAATCTTTCCCATGTGTGTGGAATTTCCAGTAGTAAAAGCACTTGTGATGTCTCTTAAATTTCCCTTCATACATTGCTGTCCAAAGCAAATTTAGGTACGGTATCCTGCTCGATATTTTTTATCGAGGACAGTTAGGAAGAATAGGAATTGGGATAGACATGCTGTACTTTTTATTTGAAGTATTTATAAATGTTCACATTTCCAAGCTTTAACTGCACACAATCTGATAAAACATTCCTTTGGAAAATATTGGGGGTGCATTTTTTCACACAAATTATAATTTTGCCTTTTTCTAATTAAAATACCAAAAATCCAAAGGCAACCATAAAACTTGAAATTGGCTCCTTATTCACCCATTGCTGTAAAGTGCTAGAGTGAGGGTTTTTTTGTGGGTTTTATTTGGGGGTGGGTGGGCAGTTTACATCCCACTAAGCAAACAACAATAAGAGTTACAGTAAAAACTGAACCAAAAATATCAATGCAAATTAGTTTCTCCTATTCTAACAAATTAGTTAATGCATAAAATAACCCAAGCTTTATTAAAAGGCCAAATACTGTATATACAAAATTGTTCTGAAAAATGGTTTATTAGAATGCAGACTATATATGGTAAAGGGCTACGAGTGGCGGCTATGTATGGTTGCTATCCTAAAGGGTATGTTTACCCCACTGTTGAGCCCAGAGCCCACTGTGTAATGTTAAAAGATATATGGTTGTCCTGCATGGCTGGAATACAGTACAGGAAACTGAAGAGTAGGAGCCTGTCTGTGTGTAATTCGTTTCTGCCTCTTACCTCGCCTCTGAAAGGTTTCTGTCATGCACAGGGAAATTTCCACTTAAACAGAGTCCATGGAGTGGTAACAGGTAAGTTGTGAGGTGCTCCCCCTAATAGTCTGTGCCACATAATATATATATACTGCAGTAAAGTTTCCCCCTTCTTCCCTTCGGCTGCCTCATGCTGCTGTTCTATGCACGTAAGAATTAGAAGGGGCTGGACGTCAGTGACATCTATGATTGGCTGAGACTCAGCTGGTCCGGCCCCTTCTGCGGCTCCTGTGCACGGAATGGCAGCAGAAGGCAGTCAAGGGAACGAGGTCGGGTAATTATATTTAGGAGCCAATAGTAAACTTTAAAACCTAGCAAGGTCTAGGTTTGGAGGGTATTTCCTGCTACATACTATTTTATTGTTTTGGGGTTTGGATATACCTTTTAAAGTTTCAAAAAGAGATTTGCGCCTATGTATGAATGGATTAACTTCTCTGTTTTTGTGCTCATCTAAGAGCTGTAAGCAATGCATTAATGTAGACAACATTTGTTTTGTTTTTTATAACGATTTTCTACACTATGAATTTGTGGTTTAATCTCGATGCATAGAGAAATGTAATCACATTTTTATTTACATCTGATAGCTGACAGGTAAAACACCGTGCCATTATGTAGTTAGTTTTAAGAACTAATATAAAAACCACATTAATGTTTACAAACACATTGCTTCGTACAAAAACCGCACACATGTTGCTCACATTTTCTGTGATAGTGGACGTTGATACATAACCCTGAATATACTTTTTTATAAAAGGTGTGCCAGGTGGTGCTTATAGTACATAACATGTACAATTCACAACTCTAGCATTATTAAATATAATAAATCATAATCCTGCATAGAAATGAGTAAAAAACAAAAACCTAAGACTTAGGTGAAAAGTCAGGATAGAAATAGTTCTGAGCATGTAAGTAAAGTCCCTATATATCGGAAAGCCAGAACAGCAGAGGGTGACAGTACAATTGGGGATCTGGCATGCTTACAAATATATTATACTATTTATTCCCAGAAGAATAAATAGTATAATATCTGTTTTACCAGACAACACTGGTGTAGCTAAAACATGCTACATTAATAGCAACTCTTTTTAATTCATCCATTATTCTGTTCTTAATTCACAAATATTATCTTAATAAGTAGATAGTTGTTGGTCCAGGCACCTCTGCAGGTAACTTAGCCAAAATAAATCTAGAGTCAAAGAAAGATGTTTGTTGTAATCACTTACAGTACCACAGAACAAATTCAGTGAGAGCTCTGATTGTGAGGAAGTTACAATGGTTTAGTGAATAATGTTCCTTTTATAAAAGGTCATGGAACGCTGATGTGACTTCCAATATCCTTAGAATTAACAGTACGGGTACTTAGCAGCCCACCCCCTTTCTGGTCAAAAACCTAGCCACCAACCCCCTACCCCCACTGCCACCTTGCACACGAAACAATCCACAGATAACAACATATCCTTACAAAAAAAAAACACACACACACACACACACAAACAAACTGAAACCAACTGAAAACATAAAATCAACAAAAAGTACCATACAGTGAGAACAGACAGTAAGGTTCCATACAGTGAAAACAGACAGTAAAGGTCCCATACAGTGAGAACAGACATTAAAGGTCCCATACAGTGAGAACAGACATTAAAGGTCCCATCCAGTGAGAACAGGCAGTAAAGGTCCCATACAGTGTGAACTGACTGTAAAGGTTCCATACAGTGAGAACAGACAGTAAAGGTCCAATACAGTGAGAACTGACTGTAAAGGTTCTATACAGTGAGAACAGACAGTAATGGTCCCATACAGTGAGAACAGACAGTAAAGGTCCCATACAGTGAGAACAGACAGTAAAGATCCCATAAAGTGAGAACAGACAGTAAAGGTCCCATACAGTAAGAACAGACAGTAATGGTCCCATACAGTGTGAACATACAGTAAAGGTCCTACACAGTGAGAACAGACAGTAAAGGTCACATATAGTGAGAACAGACGATAAAGGTCCGATAGTGTGAGAACAGGCAGATAAGGTTCAATAGAGTGAAAACAGACAATAAGGTTCCATATAGTAAAAACTGACAGTAAAGGTCCCATACAGTGAGAACAGACAGTAAAGGTCCCATACAGTGAGAACAGACAGTCCCATACAGTGAGAACAGACAGGAAAGGTCCCACACATTGAGAACAGAACATAAAATTACCATACAGTGAGAACAGACAGTAAAGGTCTCATATAGTGAGAACAGATGGTAAAGGTCCGATTCAGTAAGAACAGACATTAAGGTCACATACAGTGAGAACAGACAGTAAAGGTCCCATACAGTGAGAACAGACGGTAAAGGTCAGATACAGTGAGAACAGACTTTACCGGTTTGATACAGTGAGAACAGATTGTAAAGGTCCTACACAGTGAGAACAGGTTGTAAAGGTCCTACACATTGAGAACAGATTGTAAAGGTCCTACACAGTGAGAACAGACATTAAAGGTCCCATACAGTGTGAACAGACATTAAAGGTCCCATACAGTGAGAACAGGCAGTAAAGGTACAATACAGAGGGAATAGACACTAAAGGTCTAATACAGTAAGAACAGACAGTAAAGGTCCTATCCAGTGAGAATAGACAGCAAAGGTCCTATCCAGTGAGAAAAGACAGTAAAGTTCCATAAAGTGAGAACAGACAGCAAAGGCCCAATACAGTGAGAACAGACAGCAAAGGTCCAATACAGTGAGAACAGACAGTAAAGGTCCCATACAGTGAGAATAGGCAGTAAAGGTACAATACAGAGGGAATAGACACTAAAGGTCTAATACAGTAAGAACAGACAGTAAAGGTCCTATCCAGTGAGAATAGGCAGCAAAGGTCCTATCCAGTGAGAAAAGACAGTAAAGTTTCATAAAGTGAGAACAGACAGCAAAGGCCCAATACAGTGAGAACAGACAGAAAAGGTCCAATACAGTGAGAACAGGCAGTAAAGGTCCCATTCAGTGAGAACAGGCAGTAAAAGGCCATATAAATTAATGGAGTATTTAAGGACACAGTTGTTCTATTTAATTTTTGACAGTAAATCAGTCACCTCCATTAAAAGGAGAGAAAGTAGCTTATTTATTGTCCAGCTGCTGGACAATAAATAACCTTACTTGGGGGGAGGGGTTATTGCTCTAAATACAAAGAAATGCATTAATATTGCATAATATAATTAAATTTCATGCCCCTTCTGATAGTTAAAATTGCTTTATTTTCACATAAATGGCCTCCTTAACACCTCTCTTGAACCAGTCACGTTCCTTCGCCAGTATGTTAACATTACAATCTTCAAAGAAACCAAGCCTAAATAGAGGTGGGGGGGTTCGACACCAACTGTCTGCCATGTACAATGCTGTTTTAACACCTTACTCTGGGCGTTCCTATAACACCTCTTAGCCACTATCTAATCACACCCTTAACACCTGGCTGTGATATGCTAATTGGGATTTTCCAGGGTACATAATTGCCACAGATTCTTGTACAAGTCATTCTGAATTGAGAAAGCCAGTCGGATGACTAGCGAAACGTCTTCAAGAACTACATTTCAAGTCCAGTTGATCTAATTGAATACAACAGATATACCATGACCTGGATGAATGAGAACCTTCACAAGCATATGGGTAAAATAGGTCAAAAAAATTTAAAATTTTGCAAATTTTCATGGATTTTTCCCATTTTTACTTATAGTTATCTTAAGGTTACACACAAAAATCTTACTGTTTCTAAAAGCTCTGATACTTCGAGTACAATAACAGATATATGTAGGTACCCCACTTTTCCTGTACAGAAGACCCCCCCAAACTAAAACTGCACCTTCAAGAATATTACACCAAATTGAAATGTATAACCACTTCTGACGATTAACATAGAATATCTACCAAATTAACTAAAATATCCCCACAAGTGAGATATTTTTAGAAACTACACACTATATACCTGCAGAATTTTATGAGTGAGGTAAGTTTCGATCAAAATGCAGATACCTGGGCGCAGCTCTTCGTCCAATTGTAAGTTATTTTCTCACATTTTACTTTTTTTCCTCAACTGTAAAATCAGAGACAAAATCAAATGCAAATTTCAGCTAAAAACTGCAGAGGAAAGTTCAAACTCATCTCAAATATGAAAGCCTAACCCCTCCCGAGTAAAACGGTATGCCACATTCATGGGTGTACCCAGAGACATGGCTACCAACTAACCCAGAGCGGGACCAATACCAAATGTCAGTAGCAGCAAAAAATAATTAGTCAGCTTTGCATTTGAACTATATATATGAAATCTACACACCTTCAGCTGTGTAACGCTATAGTTCGTTCATTCATACCACCAATGGTGTGGCCGCAGTTCTTTGTAGAAGTTTGCACTTTTCGCAGATTTTCTAAACAAAATTAACATCAAACAGCATTCAAAAGGTAGAAATCATGCCAAAATCCCATGGAATGTAAAAAAAAGTTACCAAATATCAATCTCCCAAATGTCCAGAATCAAGCTACGAAGTGAGACATTGCATGATGGCTCAGAAAAAGCGAAAATATTTATCCAACTCCGAATTTGAACAGTCTGCAGTTTTTTCCACAAAACAACACCATAACTCAGAAATACCCCTCACAAACTTATATTCCTGAAATCTACACACCTTCAGCTATGTAACGTTGTCGTTCGTTCATTCATACCATCAATGGTGTGGGCACAGTTCGTCGTAGAATGTCGCACTTTTCTGAAAAAATGAACAAAAAACAACATCAAAAGGTAAAAATCATGCCAACACCTCATGGAATCTAAAAAATATCAATCTCCCAAATGTCCTGAATCAAACGGTATGCCATATGCATGGTTACACACACGGACGTAGAAGCGAAAAGCCACTAAGTGAGACTATGCACAATGGCTCAAAAACAGCAAAAATATTTAGCAAACTCTGAATTTGAACAGTCTGCAGTTTTTCCCACAAAACACCCCATAACTCAGAAATACCCCTCACAAACTATATATTCCTGAAATCTACACACCTTCAGCTATGTAATTCTGTAGTTTGTTAATTCATACCATCAATGGTGTGGGTGCAGCTAATCGTAGAAGGTCGCACTTTTCAGAAAAATAAAGAAAAAGCAACTTCAAAAGGCAAAAATCGGGTTACCCAAACAGACGTAGAAGTGAAAAGCCACGAAGTGAGACAATGCACGATGGCGCAAAAACAGCAAAAATATTCAGGCAACTCTGAATTTGAATAGTCTGCAGTTTTTCCCACAAAACACCCCCACAAACTATATATTCCTGAAATCTACACTCCTTCAGCTATGTAACACTGTAGTTTGTTCATTCATACCATCAATGGTGTGGGTGCAGTTAGTCGTAGAATGTCGCACTTTTCTGAGATTTTCTGAAAAAATTAACAAAAATAAACTAGAAATCATGCCAAAACCTCATGGAATGTAAGATAAAGTTACCAAATATCAGTCTCCCCAATCAAACAGTATGCCATATGCGTGGTTACACACGGGCACATGGTAGCTTTTTTACGTTTTTGATGGCTCAAAAACGTAAAAAATATTCAGCAAACTCTGAATTTGAACAGTCTGCAGTTTTTGCCCACAAAACACCCACTATATATTCCTCGAATCTATACACTTTCAACTACGAAATGCTGTTGATTGTTCATTCATACCATCAATGGTGTGAGCGCAGTTCTTCGTAGAAGTTCACACTTTTCGCAGATTTTCTGAAAAAAATTTACAAAAATCTACTTTTGAAGGTAGTAATGATGCCAAAATCCCATGAAATGTAACAAAAAGTTACCAAATATCAATCTCCCAAATGTCCCGAATCAAACGGTATGCCATATGCGTGGTTACACATGCATACGTGGAATTGACTAGCCACAAAGTGAGCCAAATCACAGTGGCCCAATTACTGCAACTTTTCAGATTTGTCAGACTAAACACCCCTCTATATTAGAAATAACCCCCAAAACTATATATTCTTGGAATCTACATGCCCTCAGCTATGCAACGGTGTCATTCTTTTATGTGGTGCACACAGAGACATGGCCACCAACTAGCTCAAATGGGATGCATCCTTGAAATCTACACTCCTTCAGCTATGTTACGGTGCCAAGCTTTCATACATACATGAAGAATTCTAGATGCAGTAATCCAAAGAACTCTGTGTTTTTCGGAGATTTTGTGAAAAATAAAATTATATGATTCAAAGGTTGAAATCCTATTTTAACCCACTTGACAAGCAAAAACCCCCACTAATTGTCAATCTCCCACATATGCTGAATCAAACGGTATTCCATATGCATGGGTGCATACAGAGACGTGGCAACCATCTAGCTCAAATGGGACACATGCTCAAGTGCAATTACAAGAAAAAATCAAAGTGCTCTGTAATTTGAACAGCCTAAGCTTTTTCAAAGCAATCAGCCCCGAAACTTGGAAATATCCCCCAGAAACTATATATTTTTGGAATCTACACAACTTCACTTATGAAACGTTGTCAAGTGCATCTGTAATGGAAAAAGATTTGGGGGTTCTGGTAGATAACAGACTTAGCCATAGCAAACAATGCCAGGTAGCAACGACTAGAGCTAGCAAAATATTGTCTTGTATAAAAGGGGGAATGGATTCAAAAGAGAAAAATATTATTCTCCCTCTTTACAAGGCACTGGTAAGGCCTCATTTGGAATATGCGGTGCAGTTTTGGAATCCCATATACAAAAGGGACATCTTGGAAATTGAGGCAGTTCAGAGAAGGTCAAACTAAATTAATAAGGGGAATGGAGGGGCTCGAATATGCAGGCAGATTAGACAAGTTAGGGCTGTTTACATTGGAGAAGCGACGTTTGCGTGGGGACATGATTACCTTATACAAATATATTAATGGGCCATACAATGAACTCTCTGGTGCATTGTTCACTAATAGGTCATATCAGAGGACACGTGGACATCCTCTAATGTTGGAAGAAAAGAAGTTTCATCTTCAGGTTAGGAAGGGTTTCTTTACAGTGAGAACGGTGAAATTGTGGAACTGTCTTCCGGCAGATGTGGTAATGGCAAGTTCATTGAATAGCTTTAAAAAAGGCCTGGATAAGTTTCTAAAACTAAAAAATATTGAGAATTACTGGTATTAATGCATATAGATCTGGTTGATCCAGGGATACATTCCGATTGCCGTTTGGAGTCAGGAAGGAATTTTTTTCCCCTTTTTAGCTGGGGTTTTTTGCCTTCCTCTGGATCAACTGTTAGGTAGGGTTAAAAAAAAATATATATATAAAGAGGGTGAATAGGTTGGACTTGATGGACGTATGTCTTTATTCAACCTTAATTACTATGTTACTATGTTACTATGCTTTCAAACATACATGAAGAATTCCAGACATAGTACACCATAGAACTACCTAAACCCAATTGACAAGCAAAAAAACCCACTAAATATCAATCTCCCACATGTCCTGAATCAATCGGTATGCCACATGGGTGGGTGCAAACAGAGACAGGGCCACCAACTAGCTCAAATGGGACCCATGCGCAATTGCAATTACAAGAAGAAAAAAAAAAACACCACAACCCTCCACCAATCCCACACACACTCTCCCTTTTAGTGGTATTTTAGTGAAAACCAGTTAGTACGGAAGTCACACAAGTTTTTGCCAACCTAAAAATTCTATCTGGTCTTTTTTTTGGTACCTCTGCAAAATTTCCTACTAAAATAGGCTTAGTTTCCCTTGAAATCGAACAAATAATGATCTGCGTTTACTTTATATCACCGGGGACATAGCATGAAAAACTGCCACGCTAACAGCATTACTATACCAGGTACTGCACTGTGATCTAAATGGAGATCGCAGTGCAGTACCTCCATTAGACCACCAGGGATAGACCGGGGGAAGCCTAAGGGAAGACCCGGCTCACTTATCGCACAGTCTCACTTATCGCACAGACTTCCTTCTTCCTCCTACTCCCGGCTGCTGCTCCCGGCTCTGCAGGTAAGCACTGCTAAATAGTTAAAAAAGTCCTGATTAAATACAGAAAAAATAGAAATGGTAACTTACTGTGAATGGCTGTGGCACCTGGGCAATGGGGGACATGTCCATATCACCAAAACTTATTTAAATACTATCTTCCCCTACAATCAGGCAATTACCGGGTTTGCAGTATATTCAAGGGTTATAGCCAATTCGAGAGTTACTGAACGCTACATTCGAGGGTTACTGAATGATACATTCAAGGGTTACCGAAATAGAAGGCTACATTCAAGGGTTACCAAAATGGAATGCAGCATTTGAGGGTGACCGAGTGATACATTCGAGGATTACTGAAATTAAAGGCTACATTCAAGGGTTATGAAAATCGAACATTACAATCAAGTTCAGATAGTTTGCATATACTGTATTAAAATCAACTTAAATATCCCTCAGCCTTTTTTCTTTGTTTTACACTTAATATTATTTTAAAATAATTTTGGATTTCTTTCAGCAATGGCCCTTGCACATCCTAATTGTCTTTTTTATTTTGCCTCCATGTAGCTAATAAAAGATTTAGATGACCCAGTTAACTTGACTGCCCCAAAAGCACATTTCTTTTATTTATCTCCGCAATGACCTTTTTAAAACAGAGAGAGATTGTATCTTTTTCTGTCTACTTTTGTGTTTAAAAGGCTGCAAGCCTCTTTTTATTCTTAAAGACTAGAGATGGACGAAACTGCCGGGTTTGGTTCCGTTTTCAGATCTCGGAAAAAACCCAAAGATCCAAAAATCCGAAAACGGAACTTAAAATCGGGTTTTTGATTTTTATCGAATGTTCAATCTATTTTCAAAAATTCTTGAAAATAGCCTTGAACGTTCGATAATCCCCAAAAATATATTTTCAAGTATTATCGAACGTTCAAGGCTATTTTCAAGAATTTTCGAAAATAGCTCGAACGTTCGATAAAAATCGAAAACTAGCTCCAAAGTCCCAAAATCCTACCTATCCATCCGAAATGTTCAGACAGAAACCGAGGGCCCGGATCCAAACAATCCTTGTGCCACCTACACCATAAATAACTTTGTGCTAAGTGAATCTCTAATGGAAAAAGATTTGGGGGTTCTGGTAGATAACAGACTTGGCTGTAGCAAACAATGCCATGCAGCCATGGCTAGGGCTAGCAATATATTGTCTTGTATAAAGAGGGGAATAGATTCAAGAGAGAAAAATATTATTCGCCCTATTTACAAGGCACTTATAATGCTCCATTTGTAATATTCGGTGTAGTTTTGGAATCCCATATACAAAAAGGACATCCTGAAAATGAATGGAGTTCAGGGAAGGGCAACTAAAATAATAAGGGGAATGGAGGGGCTTCAATATGCAGGCAGATTAGACAAGTTAGGGCTGTTTACATTGGAGAAGCGACATTTTCACAGGGATATGATCAAGTTAAACAAATATATTAATGGGTCATATAATTAACTCTCTGGTGCATTGCTGACCAATTGGTCATATCAGAGGACTCGTGGACATCCTTTAAGGTTAGAAGAAAAGAAGTTTAATCTTCAGGTAAGGTTAGGTAGGGTTAAAAATGAGGGTGAAAAGGTTGGACTTGATGGAAATGTGTCTTTATTTAACCTCAATTACTATGTTCTATGTTAGATGAAGCTTTCCCAGAGGAAGAATAATCATTCCTTAAATCTTAAGTGCTTTTTATAAATATCTTGCTATTTTAAAGTTCACTTCTTAATTGGAGTATACACTTCAACGATAAAGGGGCGATTCCATCGGTCCCAACATATTCGCCCCTTAATCACTGCCTCCTCTACACATACTCAAGGTTATAAATAGCTCTGTGTGCAGGGGGAGCAGGCAGATACCCTAGCCAGAAAGGAATAGAATATATCATTAAATATCTGGTTACAAATGCATGTAATAAACTGAAAAAAATAGTAGTTGGGGTTGAGGGCGAGATAACTGACAAATCACCAAGTTTTTTTGTTTTAAGGGTGCACATGCCCTTTAAATTATCATTTATTGTACAAAATTTAGGAGTATAGATCTCTCAGTGTTGGGCTGCAGATTTTCAAAATTTATTTTTATTAATCTCCCATGGTTCACTTAATATTGAAATTAATATACAGCAGATGGTTCATTAAAACTTAATTTAGATTTTTTGCATGGAGCACAAATACATCATCACTGTGTGTTATCTCCCTTGTGCCTCTGATTATGGATTACAAGGCTAGGCTGTCGTAACTCAACACCTTATTACTTAACAGAAGTGAGCTATTTGTGTACAAGAAAATACAGGGACATACTTTACTGTAAATTATGTATCACCATAAATCTTTCAAATTATTGTTGGATGTAAGTATAATTTGTCTCCCTTTAGTAGGGCATTCATGTAACTTTATGATGCTGTTTATGTTATGAGAAAAATATTACTGTTACTTTTTTTATCATAAATAAACAGAATATTTTTTTTAGTTAACAATCAATAAACAATTAAGTTTTCTGCATCATTGTCTTGCACTTGCAAACGCAACTTTACCCAGACCAAAATCATGTTTGTCAACTGTACAGCTCTGCTCAGTACAAAGTGGTCTGGTGCATAACAAGTTTCTTTTCATGTGGCCAGCATCAAACATTTGGCTGCTGCCAATCACTGTCACTACTGTAAATCCTTACACTGGGCCTGCATATTATACAGTACTATTACCTGATTACTATTTTATGGCAGTAGCATATGAGGTGTAATGCAATTGCAAATGTTTGATCGATGCATAG